>JAQJVL010000023.1:4634257-5249046 GCA_035578905.1 Stictocephala bisonia
CCTCTAATTCCATAGAGCTCCAGCTTGCCAAGCAACACAGCATGGTCCACGCAGTCAAATGCTTTACTAAGGTCACAGAACACAGAAGCTGCTTGGCCTTTTTTATCGATTTGATCTGCTACTGAATTAATTAAAGATATTATTGCTGCTTGAGTTGAGGGCCCCTTACGAAATCCAAACTGGCAGTCAGTGAGAATATTGTTAGTATTCAAGAAGCTCACAACTCTAGCTAGCATGACATGTTCATGTAGGCTCACGTTATTAGTAACTATTTTGTACAAGTACGCAGTCACATGTCTGATCATTTGCCATTTCCCACTTATAAATGGCGCATGATCAGACATTTATATTTCTTACATTGGCACACGTACATTGGCACTGACCCACCCGCCCACCCATACACGTACAGTGGTATTGACCCACCCGCCCACCCATACACGTACAGTGGTATTGACCACTCATCCACTGGAATCATGTTCCAGTCCATTTTTGTTATTTTGCCATATAAAATCAGTTCCTGAAATAATTCAACGTATTTCAAATACACCCTATGTATCAAAATAGTCTTAATCAAACATAAAATCTATATTATTATAGTTTAAATATTTCACGATTATTCATGAAATATTTAGTTCTGGAGAAGACAGTCATCATGGAAGAGCGCAATTATTTTGATGCCTTTATAGGTACTGTTGTCTCGTTTAACAGCTGTGCACTCAGAAGCCATAATGAGTTTGATGGCTTTGACTAGTGCAGATAGTGCCTAATCAGGGCCACAATACGTCAAATCAATTTGCATGGTCAATTCATTGTGCAACCTAACCTTGGAGTTGTTTGCACTTATGCCTCTATCATATTCCCTATGTACTGAGCATAACAGTGGTTAGTATCATATTCATACTAAAGAACTTGCACTAGAAAAAGAAGCTTTCCATTAGTTACTACTAGAAATTTGGAATGCGGTAGAAATTAAATAAGACGTTTTAGGTATAAATAGTCCTTCATAAACTTCATCGTTGGTGCACTAAAACGGCCGAAGGCTAACCTTAACGTGGGACGTTTTGGATTGTATCCTTACAGAAGAAAATTAACTATCTTTAAACCCGTCTGTGTTAATGTTTATGAAATAGTTTTAAATTATGTAGGAATGGTTATGTTAATAAAAGTAGGTTATTCTTTATCTTGTAGTTATTTTTAATACTTTGAATCAGATAGTTTTTCAATTTCCGAACGAATTTTTCAGCTAAAAGATCAATAACTGAAGTGGTTTTTGTACAAATCAGAAACTATTATTCATAAATAAAACTGTTTTTATACCATAAACTTACTAAAAAATACTACTATAATAGAGAACCAGTACGTTTTCAGTGTATATGCAGGTGTTTACATGTACCAATACCAGCACATGACTTTGAACTGTGGAGAAAAAGTTTTGAAAAAGGTTTGACACAGTTATTTCACAACCCTTCAGATTGTATTTGTAATTGGATAAAATTGTGGGATCCACATCCCTTATAACTGGATAGAATTGTGGGAAAAAGCATCGGATAGAAGTTTGTCTTTATCTATATGATTTTCAAGATACAACCAGAGTTAACAGTAATGATCACGGACTATCAGAGTTAAGACTTGTGTAGATTTTGTATAAAAGCTTACCCCCTCTTATTTGGTATAAGAATAGCAGCACATTGACTTACCTCCAGCACTTCTTGACCTTACTGCACTTTAATTTAGGAAGACTTCCTCTTTATCATGCGTTTGTAATATATCTAGAGACAGCCTATCATAAGCTATGTAAAAGAAGTAAGGCTACGTTTAAATGATAAGAAGACACTTTGATAAGTTTATATCATTTTTAACTTTATTTAGCATAAATTAGCAATGCCTAATTATTTTACAGGTGGGGTTGTTGATAAGCAATTTTCTTTTTAACTGATCATATCTGATGATAAAATCCCAGAAAGTGTGCAACAAGTGGCAACGTCGCAGTTTGGAGAGCTGGCAACGATGTTGATGCGGAAGGCCGGTCTCCACATTCACTTGTGTAAACGAGCTGTCCGTGTCCACTGCCTCATTCAGTACTTAGACACCACTCTCCCAGCAGTACTCAGTTGGCAAGTACTGCTTTGAAATGAGTGCAGCTAATGTACACTGATAAGCGAAGGCTTGACAGTTCCTGGTGGAGCCACTATTCTAATAGAAATTAATAGTGATTCCTAGTTATTTTAGTGTCCAGGATATTCGTTTAGGCAAATGAACAACGACAACGGATTGTTAGAAAAAATGGACTAAAACCAAGTCTCATAGATATACATATATAATGTATTATTTTTTTGTAGATATAGATCTACAAGATGTAATGTTTACAATTAGAGCTAAAACATTGATGGATTGCTCTTATTTAGTAGTTATACATGTTAAGAATCATATAGACTATCATTATTCTCTGTATACACTAAGTTGGCAGTCAGACAGGCAACCTGGGATCGTTTTGAATCAAGAGGAATCATTCTGCATAGTTTGAAACGAGGTATCATACCAGGGATAGTTTCGAATCAAGAGGAATCATTCTGCATAATTTGAAACGAGAGGTATCATACCAGGGATAGTTTCGAAGCAAGAGGAATCATACTGCATAGTTTGAAACAAGAGGTATCATACCAGGGATAGTTTCAAAGCAAGAGGAATCACACTGCATAGTTCGAAACGAGGTATCATACTAGGGATAGTTTCGAAGCAAGAAGAATCACACTACATAGTTCGAAACGAGGTATCATACCAGGGATAGTTTGGAAGCAAGAGGAATCACACTGCATAGTTCGAAAAGAGGTATCATACCAGGAATAGTTTCGAAGCAAGAGTAATCACACTGCATAGTTCGAAACGAGGTATCATACTAGGGATAGTTTCGAAGCAAGAGGAATCACACTGCATAGTTCGAAACGAAGTATCATACAGCAAGGGATAGTTTAGAAGCAAGAGGAATCAATCATTCTGCATAATTTGAAACAAGAGTTATCATACCAGGGATAGTTTCGAAGCAAGAGGAATCATACTGCATAGTTTGAAACAAGAGGTATCATACCAGGGATAGTTTCGAAGCAAGAGGAATCACACTACATAGTTCGAAATAAGGTATATCATACCAGGGATAGTTTCGAAGCAAGAGGAATCACACTGCATAGTTCGAAACGAAGTATCATACAGCAAGGGATAGTTTAGAAGCAAGAGGAATCAATCATTCTGCATAATTTGAAACAAGAGGTATCATACCAGGGATAGTTTCGAAGCAAGAGGAATCACACTACATAGTTCGAAATGAGGTATATCATACCAGGGATAGTTTCGAAGCAAGAGGAATCACACTGCATAGTTCGAAACGAGGTATCATATCAGGATAGTTTCAAAGCAAGAAGAATCACACTACATAGTTCGAAACGATGTATCATACCAGGGATAGTTTCAAAGCAAGAGGAATCACACTGCATAGTTCGAAACGAGGTATCATACTAGGGATAGTTTCGAAGCAAGAAGAATCACACTGCATAGTTCGAAACGAGGTATCATACCAGGGATAGTTTGGAAGCAAGAGTAATCACACTGCATAGTTCGAAACGAAGGTATCATACAGCAAGGGATAGTTTAGAAGCAAGAGGAATCAATCATTCTGCATAATTTGAAACAAGAGGTATCATACCAGGGATAGTTTAGAAGCAAGAGGAATCATACTGCATAGTTTGAAACAAGAGGTATATCATATCAGGGATAGTTTCGAAGCAAGAGGAATCACACTACATAGTTCGAAACGAGGTATCATACCAGGGATAGTTTGGAAGCAAGAGGAATCAGACTGCATAGTTCGAAACGAGGTATCATACTAGAGATAGTTTCGAAGCAAGAGGAATCACACTGCATAGTTCGAAACGAAGGTATCATACAGCAAGGGATAGTTTAGAAGCAAGAGGAATCATACTGTATAGATCGACGCGAGAGGTATCATACCAAGGTACAGTTTCAATGTCAGAGGATATGCTTAATGTCAATGACATAACGCAGTTGAGGACGAGAGAGGTAGTATAAGAAACAAGTTCGAGGCGAGGGTATTGTTCGAGAAGAGAGGGATCATGTCAAATACAGTTCTGAATGAAGATAACTCAATACAGGTTAGGAGATATCATATGAGAAATATATTTTGCTTCAAAGAGATCATATCAGGACAATTCTTGGAGAGGGAACAATGATATTTGGAACATAGCTCTTCGCTTGGAACTTGTAGCATATCATCTAAAATGATAGTGGCTTGAGCAATACGCTCTGGAAACTAACTGATATGACAAACTGCTGAGTAATTGAGGTAAAGTCGTATAATGAAGGAAACAACTGCAACAATATATTGTTCACAATTAGTCGGATGCTTCAGTTGCGTCAAGTAAAATCTACAGTTTATATAGAGTAGCACATTCTTTATGAAAGGCAATTAACAAGAGAACTATCGCACTATTTGCACTTGTACTACGATGCCAGAAGAGGATGAAGTGTCGCTTCGTGTTGTAAAACAGAGGATCCAAGCTCTTTGCATTTCCCGTCAGTAAATCAAGATGGGCCACTGCCACGCACAATTTACTACAATTACTGGTAGGAATTATAAACCTGTAGCAGTTTGGGCGCGGCTAGCGGGTCCTGCTGGAACTAACCGGCTCTTAAATCTCTGATGGATGTGAGCAGTTCGTGAGATTCTGGACATCATGTTCCAAAATGAGACAAGGCTGCTTTTAGCACACTGTTTACAATCTGACTAGACATCGATATCCTGTAGGCCTACAGTAATAAAATGTTACTTCTGTTCTACTCCAATTTCCTGATTTATTCATTACCTAAGAAGGTATTGTTTTAATAACGTCTTCAAAGTTGTTTCTGGCAAGATAGGTTAGGGAGAATGATCTGAATATTTTAAAATTATGCATGATAGAAAATGAATAATTTATAAAGAATATACGTTGTTTTTACTTTAACATTCAAACAAGACATCCTGAAATGTTGTCGTTAATTTAGAATTTCAGGAATAATTCTTGAAATTTTAGTAAACATGTCATATTTTGTTATTATTTAGGCCTATATGAAATTTTCACTCAACTTTGAACTAATAAACAGATTTTTTTATGAATGCTTGAAATTTGTTTAATAATAGGTCCAAATAGTTTTTGGTGAAATTATCCTTCAGTATTATAATATACAAATGAGTTCAATGAGGTTACTAATACTAAGGTTCACTAACGAGGTTCAATCTATTATGATAGCTTTTGTAAATGAAGTTGATGTAGATGTTCACTCTGACATTTACATGTACGATTAACAATTCGTTCAGGTAGCCTACACTTCTCTGATTATCAATGGCAAATTAGAAGCTGTTCAACATAGTCTGAATGATAACAACAAAAGAAATTGACTAAATTTGAATAATTAGAGAATGATATATGTAAGGATTGTTTTAGTATCAAAATTTTGCTGTTAAGTAAATTTTAAAACCCTAAAATAACTACTAGCCTTGAAAAGTATGTACTGTAGTTTAATCTTTTTAAAAAATTGAAAAATATTTCATCACAAAAATGAAAAATCCTAAAATAGCGGATTTGTTCAAAACAATTTCGACTACAAAATATTAAAACTCCTGTAATAAATTATTACACAATTCCTAACACACAGTAACGAATAGTTCTTCTAATATTACTGTAAACGCCAACCTGAAATTTTAAATATGTTATGAGGTTTTAAGTTTCTAAATCAGATTCAACATCTTCACTAATCTATTAATGAATATTCTTAAAAAAAAAACAAAAAGAAAAAACAAAAACTATTACACTAAACCTTAAACTAAAAACAAAGGAGTGACTTTTTAACTCTCGTTCGGAATTTATTTCTTCAAACTTCAAGGAATCATGAAAAGCAGATCATATCAAAAAACAAAACCTAAATTTGATGAAGAGTTCAAAATAATAAAAAGTGATCTGCCTTTTTCCTCCAGAATCGTGATTGGCTGTGGTCAAAACACCTGAGGCGCCGTCAGTAATTAGCAGAACAAAGTATAGAAGTGTATCGGCGGGAAATTGATAAATCTGAGACACGCTCTAATAGACCAGTGATCGAGGTCGCCTGATTGATTTCATGCCGATGATGCTATCTGCCGACTTGACCTTTAGCGCTTCCAGCTATCTCTTGCACAGAAACTGGCTCTAATTTACTTTTATGGAATAAACGGACTCAATTTGCTTCCCCATTTTATGCATGGTTTTTTTTTTGCATTTTTAGTCTCACCTTTTATCGTATGTGAGATAAACACCTTTTATCGTATGTGTATTGATGTTGTGTTTTGGCAAATCTATATGTTAGAATAACTAGCTTAAAACGTTATCCACGTTAGCGTATAGTATTATTCTTCATTCTAATTCAATATTGTGTAAATAATTCCAATTTTCTAAAACAAAAACGTGGTAGCATAGATGATGTCAGCAACTACCAACCCATGTCTCTTTACAAATTTTCCAATTTTTTTACAGTTTACAGGAAGTTTGAAAATCGTCTGAGCAAAGATTCTAATCTTATTTTAAAACAATATCGTTTCATAGATTAATCATTGACAACTCTTGTGGTATTAATTCTTCTTTGGGAAATTGTTCTTAAAAAAAAAAAACTAGAGCATGCAGTTTGTGTATTCTGGAGTTCTCTGACCTTGGTTTAGGTCTTACCTTTGTGATTGATACAAGTTTGTTGAAGAACTGGGATTTCACTCCCATCTTTTGAATTCTGAGTTGTGGATTCTACAGGGAAGTATTCTTGGCCCTTTGCTGAAGTAAACGGTTTTACCAGTGTATTTACAGTATGTAATACATTTTCAAAAACCTACAACTAGAAGTAATAGGAACACTATGCTACTTTGGGAGAGACATCGACCGAGCGGACTTTGTGCCTGAGTTGGGATAGCGCAGGTTCGAATCCTGGCTTTTACTGGAAGTTTTTATCAGTCATATTTGCCTTATACTGAACTGGTTCTTCCCCTTAATATGTCTGATAAGTTTCCCGCACAGATCTATATTCAATAGGGAATGGATAAAGTAAGGTTAAAAAAGAGATCAACCTCCTCTTTTTATATAAAAAACCCTCTAAGTTTTTTTACTGTTTTTTTTCCTATTCAAGCTAAAGGAATTCAACACGACCTACCACATGCTTTAAATTAACAAAATTTATTTTAGTACAAAAATGACCTTAAATATATTTGATAATTTGGGCATACCCTCTTAGGCTAATAGAATTTCCATAATATTATACACATTTCACACATATAAATGCATACTTGATTTTAAAATAGCCTTACATGAAAAATACGGGTATGCAAACCAAAATTAACAAAAGTTTTTTCTACGTTGTTATAAAACTAATTAAGTCGGAATTACGATTTCCAGCTATGAAACATACATTGTAAGTACTATATCGATCATATAGTAAGGGCCGATTGCTAAACAATAAACTAAATTCTTTCTCCTTAATATTACATGTAAGTAACGTTGAGTTATTGTACCGTGTAAATTAATATTTATTTAGAAGTCTACAAAGGTTAGCCACATCTGTTTAATCTGACTTTGTATATAACTGAAGTTTGACCGGATGATTATTCCAGAGACCCAGTGTCTATCCTCCTTTTTCTAGCTATTTACTTAGGGTCCGATGTCGCCATCTGAGAAATGCGGAGAATGTCTCGTCACCACCTCCTCGTTTTTCACAGCTTGACTGGACCGATCGATGGGAAGAGAAATGACTGTGTCGGCGACGGATGTGGTGTCGGTCGGCTGGGTGAAAGGGACTTGGAGGACACTATGGGGCTTTGGACTTTGGAATTTGACTGGTTAACATCGACAGAGAGGCAGTTGTCTGGGGGAATTCGTCTGGAGGAATTTGTCCAAGAAGATCGAAAAATCATCTGAAATCAATGAAGCTAAAAACAAATTTAGTACATGGAATTTGTATTACAGAGTGGTTCGATTTGATTTAAACAGTTGGGTTTTGAAACCTAAATTATTAAAAATAACATATATACTGACTACGGTACTTTAAATGGTACCCAAAAACATAAAAAAATAAATGCTTTCCATGGTTTTTTGGAATATTACTTTTGCTGTCTTTTTTGTGAATGGACCAGTAAAGATTCATTTTTACAAGTAGGCCTACACTGAAAAATCTTTAGAGCGACGATGATAACTTTTCAACTATTTTAATGAGCTAATGAGAACTAATATATGAAGCTAATTACTTTTTGTAAATTAATTTTTTTGTAAAAATTACTTTTTTTATTTGTAAATAAATTTTGTAAAAATTACTTTTTTTTAACTCCACTCGCCAGTTAACATAGGCCTACAGGCCTGTGCGTCAATTTTATTCAACGAGTGAAGTACCGACCGTTGGCTCAGTGGGGACCTTGCTCTCCGAAGCCTTATCCACTGAGCCACCACGCCGGCAGTTTAACATACGTGTAGATACATAATAGTGAAAATGGGTTATATAAAGTTGAACATCTAGATCTCAGACTCTAATTATCCCAATCTGTTGAAACGAGTCTTCGAACACTCGGTGAATTAAGCTCCTTATGGCATTTCTTTGATCACTCAAATCTGTTGAGTCTGAGAAAAGTCACAAGCGGACAACCTCACTTCTCACACTCATTTCTCCCACTCAGCTGTCAATTATTCAGGGACTTCTTGACATATAAAGTTAATATTGGTATAAACACACTTGGCACAGCAAGGTCTTTTAAATATTTCTCTGATGAATAATATTAGCAGAGTCTGAGGAGAGTTATCATCGGACAACTAACTCGACCTCACCACTCACTTCACCCATCTATCTGTTCATAACTCAGAAACTTCTTGACGAGAAAGTTTATATTTACTTTTGAAGACTCGGTGCAACAAGCCCTATTACATATCTCTTTATATTAACATTTCTATCTTCATTATTTTGAAAATTATTATATAGTTATATGTCTAGCATCAATATTAAAACAATAAATTATTTTCAGCTTTTTAAATCAACACATTCAAAGGACAATCGACTAAGTTTACTGAAGAAAATATATTACTCAACATGTGCCCATATCTTTATGGAAGAACGGTAATAGAAGTACAGTGGAACTCCAACTATGCGAATCGCCGATTATCCGAATAGTTTTCATAGTGTCATGAAATAAACCCTAAAATATTTAGTTTTATAATTTTATTCTGAAAAAGAAAACAAATAAGAATAAACAGTATTATTTTTAATTTTTTCTAATCACAATAAATAATGCATAATATGCCTCAATAAATAATATAAACTCTAACACCATTTTAAAACAATAAATCCAAAATATCCCAGGGAATGTAATGTGTAATGATGTAATTAAATGCTCTTTTAAAATATTGTTTTTATCTCATTTAAACACAGTAA
This sequence comes from Stictocephala bisonia, assembly GCA_035578905.1. Taxonomy (NCBI): domain Eukaryota; kingdom Metazoa; phylum Arthropoda; class Insecta; order Hemiptera; family Membracidae; genus Stictocephala; species Stictocephala bisonia. The sequence continues at coordinate 4,643,732 of JAQJVL010000023.1, forward strand.
TAAAATAAAATATACTATTTATGGATATCAATCCAATTATCCGACTTTTGATTATCCGGATGGGGTCTGGTAGCAATTTAATCGGATAGTTGGAGTTCTACTGTACTTAAATTTATATTTGGTTTGGTTATGATTCCTAACTATGTGTTTCTTATTTTTTATTCATTGACGAATGTTGTTTGTGTTTTTATTTCATTATTCGTTACGCTTTGACCATCCCTCAGCATATTGTGTACTGCCTCAGGGATCCCTTGCTGCCGGCCTCACCTATATCACTCATCGCGCCCACTGGCCTGCCCCAGGCTTGGTCCTGTCGTCCTCTGGGCAGGACAGAACAGGTTGTAGGTTGCGACAGACACGATATTGGCAGAGAACCAATGGCCAGTACATGTGTTGCCAATAATTCCTGGCCAATTATCACATTGGCAGTAAGGAAGTGAAGCCAAGGCCGCTGGGTCACGCACGTAAGTACCGTACCACCATCTCGCCTCGCCTCCTGTCATCGACACTCACTCCTGAGTAATTGGTAATGGACTGCATAAACAGGTGGTTGTCATGGTTCCTTCTGATATTACTTGCTGTGAATCAAGTGATTGTTTCCTCGTGTCAAGTCTAATGTATCCGTAGCGTACTTGGTTAAAGATCGGCTTCATAACTACAAGGTTCTCAGTACGATCCCAGTCAGAGTAGAAACAAATTTTGAAATGGTTCAGATTATAATCACCAGCTGTGCGTTAGACACTATTCTAACGCCACTCTAAAGCCAGTGTCTGTAACAAAGACTACATTTCCTCAATTAACTATGATATAATTCTAAATACATATCCTACTACATCAGTGCATCAAGATTGAATAACAGGTTTATGGTAACTACTATAACGTATAAAAAATAGAATATGCACCACGCTATATTTATATCACTTACCGATAGTTTAGTTTCACGTTAATTCACCAATTTTGATTTTTAGGTCTCAGTACTTTTCAGGGAAAACTCCACAATTACTATAATACTGTCCTATGAAAAGAATTAATTTATGTACCAGATTCTGTTAAAGATACACTTAAAAATATAAATAAGAAAAGTAACATTGGTGTTTTTAAACGTGATAAGTAATAAACTAACATGGGACAACTCCATGAGCAAATTAATAAAGGGGTTAGACAAATGCATGTAACAAATACCTCCAAACATACATTTATATGTTTTGAAATCGTAATATCAGAATATTGGTTGTAAAACTACTCATAATATTGAAATGCTCATGTTCAAAATATTTTCCTATCCCAAATTACCTCAAAAAGGAAATTATATGAAAAGGATAAGTATTCAAATACTAATGTTATCTCCAGTAGGAACTTTAACCTGAGAGAAATTGAAATACACATAATTATCTTCAAAGGAAAATCTCAATATTTTTCTCATCAATGAACGTATGCATATAATGAACGATATATACAACTTTAAAGCCCCAGGATTGTAGCCATGTGCAACACTTGTATAAAAGAACGTAAAATAATGTAAATGTATTGAATTTAATTAATTAATAATGAATAAATTGTAATTATATTTTTGTTTAAATAGCGAAAATCGTGCCGACTACTTTGAACTCACATATATGGTTAACATGGTAATGATAAAATAAATAGAAAATACTGTATATAGTGTATGCACAGTAAAATTATAACATTACATTATTATTAATAAGATATATATTGTGTATTTTGAAATAAAAATCGGTCAAAAAGCATAATGATTATTAAAATACTAAGGCTAGATTGTGGAAAGACGATGGGAAAGACTTGGCAAGTAAATATATCTACAATAATCACAATAATTTCCAAAAATATAAAATAACAAAAGTCAAGTTAGCTAAGTAAATGAGAATAACTTATTTTTTTTCAAACAAATGTTTCACTTACAGAGGAAAATCTTAAATGTCCCACTGTTTCAATCACTTCTACGCTACTGCCTCACGGAATAAGGTATTGGTTAGATGTTATTTCTTATCTGAAAATATTTTCGTCCACTTAACGAACATTTTGGCTTCGACAACCCAAGTCTCATGGTCACCTGTTCTTCAAGAAGCCAGAGGCCAAATTGACATGAAAAGTTGAAGGGTGCACTGGAAGCCTTCACCAATTCTAGGATAATTCCTACAATTTACTGATTCATACCCTTAACAAGCTTAAAATGGCTGCAATATAATTTACATAGGATAGGATATCCGCTAATGGTCCATGAACACTGCTTCTACCATCGATAATATATAGAAGTATATATCGATGGCTCATACTCGCCGATCCAGGGCTGACATCCCTAGAATTGTACAGATTATTGAATACGAAAAATGTAATGACGAGGTTGTATCTGCACTTACTTATTTCCCAGAAAGATAGTTTGACTGTGATATATTCTCATTAGCAAACATGTAGAAATAATTACCAGTCTTTTTTGCAGTTCTTTTAAACAACTCAAGTATGTTTTTTATTTTATTTTGTCTGTGAAAGTATCCAAAAGTAATACTTATTTTTAAAACATTATTGAATAAGTAATATTTACAAGTGACAAATAAGTCTATTTATAGTGACTGAGCTCGACAAAATATTTGAGCTATATATTTTTTACCAAAGTATTTAGCTTAGAAAACTTAAAGATTTTTCTCCGGAGGTATTTTCAATTATTTGATCTAGGATTTTTACACTGATGATTGCAGGCATATAATAAATCACTGTAATTTAACGTCGTCATATCAGCAAACTTGCTCTCCACAGGCTTAGATCATACGAGCAAAATCCCGCTAAGTCCACCAGAAAACAAATTCACAAGAAAAATCCTTTTTCAACTTCATGCCGATCAATTAGGGTATCTCCCTAGGTTCGTCTTTTCTTGATTAGGACAGCAATATGAAGTAGCGTGCTGAGTCACATATTGTACAGCAAGTTAATGACACGATCTCTTAAATATAGCCACAATCCTTCAAAGTCGTCTGAATCTTCTTTACTCTAAATCCTATGCAACATCAACGCTTGATCTTCAGAGGAAATTATGTTTTAACACAGAAAAACTAAACAAGCTGTTAATCTCTAAGATATCAAACACTGACTGCTGCCGTGATCAGGGATGTCAAAAATTTTGGGTCAGTATCAGTGAAAGTTCTCGGCCTAGATTTGAATATTAAATTACAAAGCAGCTTTGCGATTTCAAAGAATTTTATACAAAAGGGATTACTTTTTTGTAATTTGTGATTGAAATTTAATGTTGCCATTATATTATAGAATAAACTGGTTATATTATTTTCTAATTATAGAGTCCGTTAAAAATAAAAATTCACTAATTCTCATATTACAAAGTTATGTTGCCCTTATTTAGGATAAACTCTTAAATATGAAAGTTTCTCTATTTGATACAACAGAACTTAGTTGAAGTGACAAGACTCGTGATAAAATTGTCATTTAAAAAAATTACATTATTAAAACAGGATTTAATAGCATAATGAATAAAAATCTCTTGAGGTCGTTGGTAATACAGCGCATCTTTATATTCATACGTCCATTGTAAAAATTCATAAATTACTAACTACATACTAGTTTCCTAAAAGTTAAAGGAGTATCGTAATGAGTTTAACTTTTTAACTTTTAGTTTCCTCATAACTTATGATTTAATATTGTATAATCATACATAAACTATAAAACCTTACAATCAAGACTACAGAAATACTTAATTGTGTAATAAACATGTATTCTTTCAAATACTTTAAAGATACTTTATAGTATATTTGGCCTCTGAGAATACATTCAAAAATTTAATGTGTATCATTAAATTTAGCACTTCAATACTGTGTGAACAGAGTTTCAGGATATGTCGGCGCAGAAATATGTGCACCCAAGTTTGAGGGTTGTTTTCTAAGGAACTAAGAGGGCTAATACAAATCTTATTACACCACCAATTTTTCCTCATTCAATTGCACGTTATAAACTATGCATTTTTTATTTTACTATAAGTTTTAATAGTTTGTTTTCTAGTTGGAACATAAAAAGTACCGAAATGTTATCTAGTTCTTACTGTACATAACATTTACACAGTTATTACTCAAGAACCCGTTATTTTATCGCATTTTTATTTCATTACCTGGTTGATAAGATAGTTTTCGATAAGTTTTGTAAATTTTAGAATTTTAAATTTTCTATGAAAAAGTTCTTATCAATTTCCTGAAACACTGTTTTCTTGGCTTCTAGAGGTTATAAAATTAATTACTTGGTCTTGTTGTAATCCTTATGACATCTATAGTTACGATACATTACTTTTGTATATGTAAACAAATGCAGTGATATGAAATCAATTTAAATCAGTTTTAAATAACTTTAAATTGATGAATTTAAATTGATTTCATTCTACATATAATCATTTACAACAAGACCAAGAAATTAATGTTATGACCTCTAGAAGTAAAAAAACACAATGTTTCAGGGAATTGACCAGAACTTATTTTCTCGTAAAGTTGAATTTATAAAATTTGTAAAATTTACAGAAAACCTTCTTACTAACCAGGTAGTAAAATATAAATAAACGTAAACATAATTTGTAAAGTGCGTTATTGAGTAATAACGGTATAAAATTGGTGTACAGTAAAAACTAGTTGAAATTCTGGTACCTTTTTGTTCCGACTAAGATAAAAATTACTAAAACTTATATAACGTATAATTAAACGTAAAAAACAATGCTGCAACTAGATTTTTTCATAGGCCTATTAGTTCCTTAGAAAACAGCTTTCAAATTCGTGTGCACATAAATTCTGAACCGACAGTAGGCTTTATTTTAAAACGTTTTTAGTGATTGTAGTGTAAATAAAAATAGTGTTTTTAATATTGCAATATACAACATATTTTCGAAATAAACGTTCGAGTAGTATTTTTTACGGTGAATCGTTTTAAAAACTGATTTGAACTGGACAGTAATTAAATGTTTCGTTGCCAGGATTTAAACTCGGTTCTAGTCTCTTGCAATGAGATTATCGCATGTGACAATGAGAACGTGATCACAATATGCCCCCCCCTCAATCTACACAGTAATTATGATACACTAAACCAAGTTCGTTTTACATTCACAATAATTATAGTTGCTAGTTCCACAATTTCATATTAAATTTAATGTTTCCAATAATTAACTCTTAAATTGCACTGCATGTTACGTTTCAGTTACAATAAGGACCTCATATATTTTTTAGACTATTGTAGACATTTTTTTCAATACAATTTTAACTTTATAATATTATAAAATAGCTTTTTAAATAAAAATCTCTGTTTTTATCGTTCACAGCCAAAATAACAAATTATCTCGTCCAAGTGCTTAAACCTGTCTTTTGGTTTACAATCCATATTTATGGATATGCCTTCTTTTACAAAAAATAGATTATCATCAGGTATTTTTGAACTTATAATTTATAAGTTGGCGTGAGCAGGTTTTCTGGAAAATCCAAAGTTTACCTTTTGTCTCGTGCCTTCTACAGTGGAGACGAATATTTAAAGTGCCAGCTTTAGTGATTTATAATATTATTATTTTGTTTTTAAAGGGTTTTATATTAAACTGTAAATTAATGCATGATTGATAATGCTATTACATAGTTTTTACAAAATGTTGTAAAACATAAAGGAATTTTTAATTTGATTTGGTATATAATGCTTTGAATATATAAATTTAAAATTTTACATTTTTTAACCATAAAAATGTTTGCTGTTTACTCATAAACAAGCAATAAAAAAGTTTACATATTTTTATTTGAAACTGTTGTTGTATAACCATTAACAAATATTTAGTCTAATTTAATTGTTGAGAAAGGTTTGGCACGCCTCTAAAGACAAATCGAGAATATTGGATGACCATCTGGCGCTTGGAAGGTCGATTTTAAATAGTGCAAATGATCTTCGTAAACAATATTGTAGTTTGGCACTATAATCCAATAATTTATTTATGTACTTTATTAAATTTTGTATTAAATTATTGGTCTATGTCAAGTAGACATTAATTTATGGTTTTTCATGGAACCTATACAGTTTTTCAATAGCTGTAATATTGAAATCACTCCAAGTAGTATCACAGAGAGGAAAGAAACAAAAGTCGCTTTCTTATTGCCGGAGCCTGATCGCCTAAGTGGCTGTTAAAAATAGATTTCACCTAATGTTAGTATTCATATAAACTTTGCTCATATTCGCTTGTAGCTCGTGTGCATTGTATCGTGAGGTCTAAATATATCTATAGTAATAATTACTACGTTTATTCTAGAGGATTTGGGAGTTATAAAGGGAGAGACTGACAAGGTGTAGGCTCTGCCATCACATAAAAACTAAGGAAAAACTACTCAACACGCATTTAGCACACTATTGTATACACTCCGTTTCTTTCCTCCCTGTGGCAGTAACAAATATATAGTGCTTTGAAGCCTGCACATAAGATATTTGTTGTTAGCCACCAACACTTTCATGCCAAAAATGTCATTTGTTTAAGAGAGTAAGTACCCCTTCCTTACCCCTAATACATTCCCGATAGCTAGTGTCCATTTAATCATATGACGCACACATACATAGTGGCAGAGTTTACTCTGATTTAGTGATAACGTAACAGACGGATGGAACCGTCGAGTTTTAACGTCTACAGGAGATGGAAAATTACATTCCACATAACGTCTTGGTAGAAATATAATTCCAGTGAACATCACACAACTAAAATGTATTACAGTACATCCCTCTGTTCTGAGGGAGATAAAAGTTGATTGCAAAACTCGATCACGATTGTATTTGTACAAATTTGTGTTGTGTGACAATTACTATATTTGTCTGGTGTGTCCATATTGGGTGGTAGTTAGAGTAAGGAAGAGAAGTGAGTATAGGCTTGTCAAGTAGCTGAAAATCAGACCAATACTGTGTGGTTCGGATTCTGTACAGCTAAAGGAGCTGTAACTGCCATAGTTGCTTTGGCTATTGGGGTATTCATAAATACCTCTTTTTAAGAAACAGTCGACCTTAATTATAACAATCACTACACTCATATATCTACACTCATCGCACTCATTCGGCCCTCATATTCGCCCATACCTTGACGATCAGCGTCTTAGTAATGAATAATACTTGTATTGTTTGAGTTGAGATGGTGAGTAGGTTTTTTTTATGTTTTGAATCCTTATTCCCCTTTCATTTCGAAAGAATGAAGAACTATTGTGGTTTTAAACAGAATGAGTTTGATTTTTTGTAAGGTTGAGCATTTTCCCCAACTATTCATTGAATATATTTGCGCTTTTCCTAACATTTTCAAGTTCTAAGTTAGCTGATAGCACTAAGTAGATCAAATTGTTAATGATTTTTACTGTCGATATCTGATTGGTGAATGTACAAGAATCTTGTTCATAAGCGATTTAAGATTGGACAAACATTGCCTTGAACAGCATAAAATCGTTTTGTTGATTTTCTATCATTATATTGAAACTATATTTCGGCTGATATAATGTCAGTATATCAGTGTTGTATGACCATCATTTTTTGTTTTGGAATTGTGAATTTCAGTGTTCAGATCTAACTTTAAAATTGTTAATTGGTTTTCAGCTTTAGACCAGCCTCAAGAGTCCACTTCAGTATGCTGGGATTTCATTTGAAAAATGTATAGTTCACAAAAATAGTTTAATATTACTTTAAGGATCACATTAATAGTATTATAATTGTAATATTGATAAAATAGTTTTATTGATATATAACTTGTAATACTAACATCTAAAGAGGTATTTGAAAATAGTATATTTCATAACAAGAGTGGAAAGTGGGGTTTTGCACTTTCACTCGAGTTTTGAACGATACTTTTCACTACACTACGGAATAAAAACTCATTGTTGGAATGTTAACTGTTTATTAAATTAGAAACATGTTTTAAAAACAGGTGTTGTTGACTGTGAAAAATTTTCGGTTGTAAACAATGTTACTTTCGGTAGTAAACAATAGACAGCTGTTGAAAATATGATGTTTCGCAGGTTGTAAACACATAACGAAAACATCTGAACTCATAGTAGTGTAGTGAAAAATAATGTAAGGTAATACAAGCACTATTATACAATAAAATAAAGATGTTTTTTAATATCAGCACCATCAATATTAAATAATGTGTTAAGGCTTAAATAAGATTTTTGTTTGTTTCTCTTCCCCATTAAATCTTTTATAAAAACCTCAATCTATGTAAATAATTTTTATTTTATTTAATTATGAAGATAACATTATATCTTCTCTATGAGGATAACATTATATACTCTATAGTAAAAACAGTCATCTTAACAGTTGAAAAATGGATATACTTAATTAATAATTTTTAACATTATATTTACTGTATAGAAAATGTATTTGTCTTAAGATTCTTCCGCAAATAGCCATAAGATAGAAGAATAAATGTAAAAAGTGCTTGTAGAATATTTTATGTATTCTACAAGCAATTCTTTATTCTATTCAATCAATAAAGAATTTTAAATTTAAAAAATCAATTAAATAAATTTTGGTATTCAAGCCAACATCTTGATTTTTAAGACTTAAACACCCTTTTATTACGTTCTTAAACACCCCTAAAAGTTCTTAGCGTATGAAGATTTAGAGCTTTTATGCTGTTTTTTTTTTTTTTTTTTTTTTTTTTTTTTTTTTTTTTTTTTCTAAGGCTTTCTGGATGTAGCAGTGGGAAGAAATATTAAACTATATTAGTACGTTATTGTAATTACTCTCTACAGTACTGGTCAATGAGGAAATTTAGTGGCAATTCTTTGTTGTAAAAGCCATCAATTAACAGTATAACAAATGTCCGTCAGTTAGAACACTGTTATTATCTGCAGCCACATCATTTCGTCAGATGGCTAGTTAACAATCAGGATAGTAAATCTAATCAACTGAGAAAATTTCAATGGATTTTCAACAGATATTGTTGGCTGACCTTCCATGGAAGTTAACTTTTTCAGCACAAATAATCAATACCTTATTATAATTCATATTTCAACTTGAGGAAAACAGTTTTAACAATTGTAATACGCACGGTGTATATTTGTTACTATAAATGTTCAATGTCATATGATATGATATACTATTCACTTCTATAATCAATAAATACATTTAATATTTAGTTCATAACAATAAAACAATAAAATTGTAAAAAATTTTAAAAGTTTGATTTCTGGATTGATCTTGAAATTATAATCAGGGTAAAAAAATATCCCTAAAGGGTTTTCAATTAATTGACGAATCATTAACTTGGTATCGTCAGTCGTTCTTAAAAACGTTTAAAATAAATAAAAAATAAAGCTTAGGTTCTTAAATTGTATTTGTTTTAAAACGCTACTATATACTGCAAGTCAATGGAAGACTTAAAAAGTTATTTATTTATTTTTTTTATTAAACTCATGTACTTGAATCCTGACACGTAGTTGTTTTCGATCACTACACAACCTCCATTTAAGTAGTCTGATGGATAAAAACATAAAACTGTGACATATTAAAGTAAAGTTAAATTTGCCACTAATATTGAAGCTGTAAAAATTGGTCATTGACTTCATTGACTCATTGACTCATGGACTTGAATCCTGACACGTAGTTGTTTTCGATCACTACACAACCTCCATTTAAGTAGTCTGATGGATAAAAACATAAAACTGTGACATAATAAAGTAAAGTTAAATTTGCCACTAATATTGAAGCTGTAAAAATTGGTCATTAAAAATCAGAGTAAAAAAATTTGTATAACTTGATCTAAGTGCAAAGTCTTTATTTAAGTTGTTGATGTGGAATTTACAATAATTGTGATATAATTATAGAAATTCGCCTTCGTTCATGGGAATACGAATATCGTTTCACCTAGTACGTTTCGGGCTGTGAACTGAATCCTTTTTTCAGGTAAAGTGACAAAAAATTATTCACCCAGAACAATAAAGTGACTTAGTTTAAAAACAATATTTTTTTATTTTGTTCTACCTTACCAACAGGCCAAGCTTGCTTGGTGGACCCACAGTTAGTCGTGGGGTTTTCCTAAGGTGGAGGGATTGCCCACTTTTAGTCATACATGATCATAGGAACATTTTCTGTAAGTCCGTCAAGAATACCTTTATGACATTGACGTGTGGCGTCAAGGTCGTACGTGTGTTGGCAACAGTTACATCACATTAAGAACTATAAAGGAAGATATAAAATGTTTCTCAACGTACCTTGACACTGTGCAGTCAAGGCTCTTAGCTGTGGTTTTATGTGGTTTCCGTTAGATGGCTATTATATTATAGAATACAAAACACATTATTATGTAGATTATCCCTACGAACATATTCCTAGACTCATACCTTATCCATACAAACAAAATCTTATGATTCGTATCTCAATCCAACAAACCATAATCTATGAGTCTTTTATCTTTCCTACAAACAAATTCCCATGAGTTATATCTTAAATCTAAAAATAAATTCCTATGAGTCCCATCTTATATCTCCAAAAACATTTCAAAAATTCGTTGTTCATTCTAAGAAATTAATTTTAATAAGTCGTATCTCATTCTTACCAAAAAGTCCCTATGAGTCGTATTTCATTCTTACCATCAAGTCCCTATAAGTCGTATCTCATTCTTACCAACAAGTCCTTATAAGTTGTATCTCATTCTTACCAACAAGTCCCTATGAGTTGTACCTCATTCTTACCAAAAAGTCCCTATATGTCGAATGTCATTCTTACCAACAAGTCCCTATAAGTCGTATCTTATTCTTACCAACAAGTCCCTATAAGTTGTATACCATCGTACGTGTATGGGTGGGTGGGTCAATACCACTGTACGTTTATGGGTGGGCGTCTCCAGTCAGTTTCATAACCGCTTCTTACTTATAGAAAGATCCTTGTTCTTGATTTTATTAATCAAGAAGAGGGAAATGATTAGATTAAATAAACGTATTGACCCACCCACCCGCCCATACACGTACGATGGTATTGACTTGTTGGTTCTTACCAACAAGTCCCTATAAGTCGTATCTCATTCTTACCAACAAGTTCCTATAAGTCGTATCTCATTCTTACCAACAAGTCCCTATGAGTCGTATCTCATTCTTACCAACAAGTCCCTATAAGTCGTATCTTATTCTTACCAACAAGTCCCTATGAGTCGTATCTCATTCATACCAACAAGTCCCTATAAGTCGTATCTCATTCTTACCAACAAGTCCCTATAAGTCGTATCTCATTCTTACCAACAAGTTCCTATAAGTCGTATCTCATTCATACCAACAAGTCCCTATAAGTCGTATCACGTTCCTAAAATGGTATCTCATCCTTACAAATGAGTCGTGCCTCATTTTTATAAACATGTTCCTATGAGTCGTAATTCACTTTTATCAGTGTAAATTATATTTGTATTCACTCTGACATTGGTAAAGATCCACAATAACAATCTCAAACTCCTAATTAACAATAGTTGTCGGTAATACACAGCGAGAAGAAAGTCGTTCAAATAAAAGTACTGAACAACCTTTAGCCTAGGATTTCAAATGCTGATTTTCATATTCAAGGTATCTTTGGTAAGTTGACTTGACGAGGCGGTTTCCCCAGACTCTCCCTCAGCGGCTGTCGGCTCAGCAGAGTCCGTAGGCGTCTACAGCCCCCATAAACTGGTCGGTTCCACAACAATAATAATTACAAGGTATAAAACAGTTGGCGTTCTATGGGCTTATAATTTTATTGCGGCCCCCATAATAACACAGCTTTTACTTTTATACTTGCGTCGCGACTCTGTAATTTGCCCCAGGTACGAACGCTACTTACTTATATTCCTTGGCCAAAAAATGGGCTTGCGCTAACCTTCTCGGCTTCCCTCTTTTTATGGACTCAGCTTCACACTTACACACCTGCTTCCATTTGTAGTCCGCCGTCCTGTTAGGGCGATTTCATGATGATGTATTCATATGGGGTGTACTAATGAGAAACGAGCATGAGATACTTTACTTTAAACATGCTCTAAATATCTTTGCAATTGCTGCTTTAATAAGTAAATCGACTATTTTAGATATTTTTATATAAGTAATGATATTTATATAAAAAAGACACGCCCTCCTCTGCCATGTACTCTCCACTGCATGATCCACTGGTTGCATCTGAAAACATAACAGAAGGTTAGTGATGTATGAATTATATTCCATTTAGAAAAATATAAACAAAAAGGGAGAGAAGGTGTGTAAGTGAGAGAGAGAGGGGGGAAGGGGGGGAGAGGGGGAGAGGGAGAGAGAGAGAGGGGGGAGGGAGGGAGAGAGGGGGAGGGCGGAGAGGTGAGATAGAGGGGGAGGGGAGAGAGAGAGAGAGAGAGAGAGAGAGAGAGAGAGAGAGAGAGAGAGAGAGAGAGAGAGAGAGAGAGAGAGAGAGAGAGAGAGAGAGAGAGAGAGAGAGAGAGAGAGAGAGAGAGAGAGAGAGAGAGAGAGAGAGAGAGAGAGAGAGAGAGAATGGAAATAACCATACATGTTGGGAAATGTATATTACAAAGATAATTTAAGAAAACACAATAATCATCAAAAAATCTTTGGGTTAGGCAATGCATAATAATAGAAAGTTGGCGTCTGTATCACTCAACAACCCCTGTGGCCCCTCAAAAGCCCCTCTCCTGGATGTGACGTTCGGTATGACGTCATATCTGGTCGGTCTCCAGGCGACATCTCTGACGACACTATCACTAGCTGTGAGAAATGGTTAAATAGGAGACATAGAGTAACTTGAACATGACTTGACATAAGACTTCACCTCTATTCGCCTCACCTAGATGACGTTGGGATGACGTCATATCTGGTCTGTCTCCAGGCGACTCCTCTAACGACACTTGCACAAGTTGTGAGATAACATCAAATGATCATACTCAACTTAAGTTATAGATATATTTAAGTAGCCTCATTTAAGCGAGAAAGGAAACAAAACTCATCAAAACACACATTTCAATAGACATTTAGAAAATAAGTATTAACCTTTTTTATAATATAACTTGACCATAAATGTCCATGCCAAGGAATTATTGGACAGCTAAATACACGCTATTTCAAATTGTCTGGTATGTAGATAAATATTTATTTTGATATATTAAATATTGTTGGCATCAACATTTCTTGTATTGGAAGACATTTAAAGTTACATTTTAACATTAATTTAAGTTTTTTATGTTTAAAAAAAGTTTGATTAATAATGAGCAAACTATGTAAATAAGCACCATACAAAATTAGTTTTGTAAACACTAATATATAATAATAAGATTGTTACATTTTAATAGCAATAGATACAATTTTATAACATAATAATGATATAAATATAGAATTATATTGGACTACAATATTCTACAACAAATCTACTCAACATATTTGGCGCATGTTAGTTTTGGTAAGAAGTTGATTATAGTTGACAGAAGAAGTAGTAATTTTTCAGTGGGCTTAATTAAATTACCATATAAACATTTTTTCATTAATATTTTGTATATTTAATGAGCCTTGTAACATTTTTCAACCGTAACATTACTTTAATGAAATTACAAAACAACTAACTTAAAACATTTTCTCGACATATTTTTACGAGACAAAGTAATTCAGCACGATTCATTTATTTAATATTTAATACTATGATTTAGTTACAATTATTTAATATCTCTTTGGTTTGTAGGTATTCAAACATGTGAGTACGCTGTGAAACACTACTGGCTACTCAAGTAGAATGCTGTTTGTGTCCCACTCTTGTAATAAAACTTCCAACACATCACTAAGAGGAGTACTACGTACTAATGTTACTTGCACTATGGGCAGCTGAGTTCCTTGTATAGGACCCAAATCAAACTCCTCCGAGGGATGAAAAGGGGGTGCTCATTCATAGGCGATGCTGAAGTGCTACACAAATTACAACCTTCAAAACTTACTTGGGACAAATTACACCTCGGATCTTTCTGTCCTCGGTCATTAGCATATGTAGCCATTGACGGTTTCCTGTGACGTAATGGTTGCCTAATCCTTGACACCTTGCAGGATCCAGGTGGCTCTCCACCCGCGCTGTGCACAATGTCCCCCCCCCCCCCCGCCGGATGCTGGGCGCTAACGTACTGCGATATTTGACGCCCCAACGCCTCCTCTGGTCGTCCGGAAGGACCTTTTGTAACCATGTACTGTTGGGTGGGAGTCAGGTGTCGTTAACTAATCGTGGCGAGTACCTTCTCTTGTTCGACGGATTAATGTGCTTGTTTAATGACCTCTCCAGCAACACTTGACTGTGACGTCCTGCTGTTGTATTTATAGCCTTTCTACATGACCTGTTTGAAGAAAGTTTTTGCAAAAAGTAATCTGTAAAAGTAGATGTACAATGTGGGAGCCATAAAATAAATGGTTCCAAAGAATTGGCACAAACTCTCCCCCATATTAAACAAAAAAAATCAGAACTTTGAAAATTACCAGTTTGATTCCCAAATATGTTTTTTGCCATAACTCAAAAACTAGTCAACTTAGAGACGTGCGGTATTTACTAAAATATTTTAAATTGTAATTCACGTCTTTTCTAAAAATGTAATCAAAATCGTTAGAGCCGTTTTTGAGAGAATGTTTTTATGCTATTTGCCCATAAAAATTAAAAACAACTCAAATTTTATAAAAGTTAATAAATATTCTGGAGATATTGGCTAAATACATTTACATTCCAAATTTAATAAAATTTGATCCGTCCGTTTGGTCTCCAACGTACTGCACATGCACATAGACAGACACACATATGGACAGACACCAACATTTTGTTCGATAAACCCACTTTTTTGGGTTCAGGGGACCTTAAAATGGATTTTTTTGACCAACTTGTAAAAAAAATTTTTTTTGACGATCACAATACTTTCTCTATGCTCTCGTATATGGAAGAAAGTAAAAATAATGTTGCTATATGTCGTTATGTTGTAGATCCTTCTGACCCCCTTCTAAGAAGAAATCCCCATTAATACATGAAGGGTGCACTGTTGAAGATGTAGTTTCACTCTCTATAGATTTACAGAACAGCATTTGAGAGCACTATAATATTCCAAAGTATTCTTGCGTGTTTTGAACGTTCCGAAACATCGCGGAACGTTTTTGTTTCTGATTTTTTATTATTGCTACCTCTCAATTTGTCATTGTCGGCACTAGTGGCAGTGGCGCAATGCTGTAACCAAGCTACTTGGGGACAAAGTGTTGAGGAGATTGTAGGTGATAGGTTCTATGAGCAGTCCTCTTAATACTAACCACTACGGCATCTACTCAATGGCTGCCATCGACATGGATACAAGTAGAGCAGTCATGTAGGATGTCGTGGTTCAGATGTGTATGGAAGGTAACTGAGTGTCAGGCTCTTTCCCTGGCTACTAGTCTAATAATAAATAGCTCTTTCTGAAGAACAGTAGACATTAGTTAGTAACAATGACTACAATCGTTCATCTACACTCATTCGCCCCTCATATTCGCCCATATCTCTAAGATCGGTGTCTTACAAATAAATAATGAATTGTGCTGATATCGTTATGTCAAAGGAAATGTCTATCATAGTTTGTGAACAAACTAAATACGATCACTCACTTTCATCAAACTTATTTCATATCCTTATCCACTCGTACATCAGTTCACCGCATCAATTGTGACTTACCCTTTTGAAAGCCGTATTGCTCAGTATTTATAATGTCAAATTTTAAGATAAAAGTTAATAGTAGGTTTAAATAAATAGTTTTCGTCAGTTTTAGAGAAAGAGGATGAAAGAGCTACAGGTTAATTATTTTCCATCAAGTATGGCCTTTACATTATGCTTTAGCTTTTGCGATCATTAACATTGACGGGAATAATTCATTTTTAATTGAAGAATATATAACATGGTAGAATAAAACAGTTTATGTTGTAGACCAACAGTTTTGTCCTTTTAACATAGCCACTTTTTGAGAAAACGTCGAAAGAGTGATAAAACACTTGACTTCCTCTCTTTAATCTCACACACTTCCGGAGCAGGTTGACATAATTGGTGATCAGTTTGGAGAGACAGTCGGCTGTCAACCTCCGAGACGGAAGCCGGGA
The DNA here is from genome assembly GCA_035578905.1 of Stictocephala bisonia. Lineage (NCBI taxonomy): Eukaryota > Metazoa > Arthropoda > Insecta > Hemiptera > Membracidae > Stictocephala > Stictocephala bisonia. The sequence goes on from JAQJVL010000023.1 coordinate 4,659,802, forward strand.
GGTGAGAGATTGGCCGCTAAGTGAGTGTGGAGGAGGATCAGACAATGATGGGCAAGGTAAATGCCAAGGTTGAGTGTAAGGTACACAAGAGGGCCCCACAGGGCGACGTTACGGTGACTAGACGGATTCCTTCTGGCTCCTACGGCTTCAGTTTGATCAATTTGCAGCTGGAATTTGAACACTTCAAAATGCACTTGAGTCAGTACGTCCGGTGTTTGAAGTTCTTGGCCAATGTCCGTCCATTGTTCGATCTGATAGCGAACCTGCGTAAACGATCGATTCTTCGAACTGAATTTGAGTCTAACAATTATAGCATAGTTGATTAGAACCCAAATTCATAAACTAAAGGTTCACAGTTCGATCCCAATGAAAGTCAAAACAAATTTTGAATGGATCAGCTGATTACCAACGACTGTTCATTTGTCATTGGATTATTAGAATAGTTGGCCTTAGTGTGTAACATTGACTATATTCGGTCCCCTACATTCATCACACTAATTATTCGAAATCTATATTCGCCCAAGATCTTGACGGTCGGCGTCTTAAGAGTAAATAAATGAATAAATACTCAAACAACGCGTCTCAGAACGCTTTCTTAATTTCATGGGAACTTGAAATTTTGATAATTTTGAAGAATTATAATTGTGTAAAACTATTTACTTTATTTCTTAATAACTACTTTACTAACCCTACTTGAACATTACTCAAATTTTTTATTTAGGAATTCAAGGAACATGTGATGCAAAACCAAAATAAACTTCAATAGGAGCACAAAGAATTGCACGCATTTAAATAACTGCACAATATTTTTTAATCACAATTGCTAATATGTTCTAAAATTATTCAATGTAAGAAATAGTAGGCCTTAACGTTTTCTAATGAAGTGAAACAAATCTACAAAGCAGAAAGTTGAGGGAATCTGATACAAAAGATGGGCAGCACGTGGATGTTTAGGTTAGGTTAAGTTAGGTTAGGTTAGAGAGGCAACCTGAAATATGCCACATCAGTGTTATTCACCCATTTCGTCTGTCAGTGTTTACAGCACTATAAACAATGGGGCTATTTAAAACTAACCACCACAACTAATGGTACGATACTTTGTGAACCGATAGTCATGAACAAACTTTATTATAAAATAAACTATAATTTAGAAGTTATTATATTGTGCGACTATTAAAATATAAAAGTTTATATGCGAACCACTCAAATAACCAAATAAACATTTTAATTTTGAGTGTTCTTTTTCAGTTTGAATTTGTTTACCAGATATTTAAGATTACAGGTCTGAAGGTCAATATATGAATAACCTTGACTAGTTCTTACACGTAACTATGTTTTACAGAAGAATAATAAGCACACTGACTACAAACGAAGAACAAAAATCTGTGGGAAGACTTCATAGAGAAATGGAAAAATAATTACTGAACTTATCACCAAAAATTGACAAAACACTGTATGGAGACTTCAGGGAGGAATAGGATTTATTACAGTACCGAAGTTATAAAAAAACAAAAAAAAACTTAAGTAAAGTTCACTTTGGAATAAAATTAAACCCCGTATAATTGCCAAAACATAACAAAGCAAAATAAAAAATCGGAAGATTTCGGATAGGAATGGAACAATAATTACCAAACTTGGTCTAATACAAAAACATTAAATAAAGAGAGAGAAAAAACTGTAGCAAGCTTAAGAGAGGAATAAAATTATCACAGGAGTTATCGAAAAAAAAACAAACAATAATGTAGCAAAACTTCACACATGGATGGAATAGTGACTATCAAACTTATTACTAAAATATACATATGAAAACATATAGGTCAACTGGAGATAAGAATGTATAAATCATTACCTAATGTTTTACCAAAAGAAAAATAACCTGTAGGAAAACTACAGAGATGAATAAAACAAAATATTCCATAGATATCACCAAACTCATATAATTGATTCATTCCCAACTTACATAATAGTATCAAATAAAATTGACAAATTTTAGCAATTTAGCAGATAACTTTTTCTTAAAAATATCCAACTGCCCTAAATAAGACGATAAAAGTGAAATTATTTGCAAAATATACTCCTTTAAATTGTCTGTATATTAAAATGAACAATAATTTATGTGAAGCGTGCATACTTTACCTGCATTATTCTAATAAACTGACTTAATGTTTTACAAAGCTGATATTTTTGCTTTAACCAGTGTTAAATGAAACATTTCCCGTCTTGTTGCAAATCTCGTGTTATAAAAATGTGTTATGCACCATACAATATTCGCCTTTCAATATAGTCAGCAATAGGCATGACATAGGCTATGACATTGATGTCAGGGTGGAACAACATGATGTATAGGGGCATTCAACAGTTGAGAATAAGACAGCCGAAGGTGGTTGTGATTTGAGGCCCAATGGCGTGAGGTGGTCTCCTGAAGGGTAGAAGTTTGCGTGACCTCAACAGTTCGTGATAAAATGGTTGATTTGTGGTCGCGGGGTCGAGCCTGTGCGTGAGCAGGACACCAAGGCCGAAATGTCTTCATATGACATCTGTACCTGGTCGGCGACTGAGGTGAGGAAGTCTACATATGTTAACAAGGGTGTTTGTTTATGTTTACATTGTTTAGTACACATTATATATACGAAACGTATTCATATGATGGGGCTGAATCATTTATGCGTTGTTTGTTTATAATATGTTTTGGTTTAGGTTTTAAAATAACTATATTATATATTATACTTTAGAGTCTAATATGCTTCTTTATTGATGAAACTACATTGTTCAAACTGAAGACGTAACATGTTTTTGTTGTTGATGAAACTGCTGATTTCGTGTTTTTGTTATTACATCCAGAAAGTGTTGATAATTACATTGAATTTAATTTATTCTAGTAAAAGCACTTTGGAATTGTACGTAATAATGTAATAAACCATTTATTACCAAATTTTAGTAATCTTCGATTAAACGCTTTGTATTAAAAGTAATTTATTTGACAAAGATTTGCTAATGTATATTTTAAAAGATTACAAGTAGTAAGAGAGTATACGTAAAACCCATTATCTTTATTAGATTTATGTAGCTTAGAGTTTAATTTAAGCATACTTTATCAACTAATTACAATTTTAAACATTCAAAAGAGTTGACAAAGTTTATTCTCGTGACAGTTAAATTTAAATTAATTAATTTACGTCTATATACAAAAACAAGAAAAAAATTAAAAATATAAGAAATAGTATAATAATATAGTAAGAGAGCAGAGCGATAAAATATAAGGACAATACTCGGGCCACTGAAAATTGAAAATGGTTACAAAATTCAACATAGTAAGACAGCAATAACATTTCCTAACATGGAAGCAGATATAAGGAAACGAAGACTATGGACACATACGCAAATGTCCCGAAAACAGATTAAACACAACAGAAAATTTCGGGATGATGAGTTGGACAGCTGAAATAGAAAATATTTGGTGAGCTCTCAGACAACCATTCAGGAAGCATTATACAGTTTGAAAATTTTCAAAAAAAAGTAGATTCGAGAAAAGTTCAATCAGAAAACAGCTAAAAGTACCGGAACATGTTGGTCGTTGGAAAGGAAGAAACAACATGGACAGAGAGAATGAAAGCTGTCTAGGTTCTAAGCAAAAAAAAGAAGAAGAAAAAAACACAAGACCTTCACGTGATCTGTATTGGGAGTAAACGTGTCTAATAATAATATAGTAATAAAATAATAACGAAAGTAGAATAATAACAATGAAATGAGACACCCCTAATAACTTACTACTAAAATACGTAGAATGTGAGTTATAGTAGGGACAAAAGTAGACATAACGTAATGAACGAATCAAACAATCTCTTTAAATGATTCATTTCTATATCAAACAAAATTAAATTTTAGAAATAACAATACTTCGATGAAAGGTGAACCCTGAAATGAAGTTTCTAGGTTTAACAGTAAAATTAAACTCACACCGAAAGGACGAACCTGCATGCAACCTCGTTGCCAATTTAGTAATTTCGCACTGCAACAGAAACGCACCGTAACGCGATGTCATCCCTCCCTTCACAGGGCAATAAACAAGGCGAAACGGCTTAATCGAGCTTACTACGGGCGTGTTTAAAAACCGTTACCGACAACTGGGCGTAAAGTAAGACGGCGAGAACCTAATACGGTGAAAGGAACAGGCGCAACCCTTCTAATAAACAGGGAACACAATAAAAGTCAAAACAAAACATGTTAATCCAACAACCCGACCCTTCGAAGAAGTTAAAAGGATTAATTTCTCACTTGTTTAAAATACTCGACAAAAAGACTTGCAGGAGGGTGGCTACGCCCTCTAGGACCATTAGGCGTAGGGATGAATCCGTTCAATTAATAAATGCAGTCCCTAAGGAAACGCTTTACAGTCAGAGAAACGATGGAGATGTAAATGAAGACGTTTCAGATCTGGGGGAATATCAATGTATCATAGTACTGAAATAATGATAACTTAATTTTCTAAGTACTTCCTTTACGTACTACTGAATTTTCAAAAGAATATATTAATTTTAAGGTACTTCATTTACATACTACTGTACTTGATTTTAAAACTAACGTCTTAATTTGAACCCTGGAATACTGGACTTAAATGCGTTACACTAACCACATACTGGGGCACTGAGTGCATCAAAAATGAAACAATCACAATTATTTTTTAATTTTAAATTTGTGTACTAAAAATTTACGAATTTATTATTTAGGTTACTTGACTAGCATAGTACCGATATGTAATAGAAATTTTAATGGAAAAAATGTATAGACAAAATGTAGTAAAATACGTAAATTTCTTTTTCATAAATTTGTGTATTAATTCGATCCAATTATATATTATATAAACTAGCTACTTTCACTCCTTAATTTTTAATTTTAGATTGTTATTCATTAGGTTTTTTGAAAATAAATATTGACACTTACTCTATGCTGATGATCTGAGTGCCCAAAAAGTGATCAGAAACAGAATCGTGGTGAGTTTTGGTTGAGGTAAACAAAGCCCTTAATATAGGGGTAAAAACTACTAAAAATCGTGAAAGATAATGCTCCACTAAAAGTCAAAGTTTTCCACACAAATTAAAAACATTACTAAAAATTCTGTAGGGTACTGACTAGTATTCAAGCGTTAAGTACTAGATTTAAACAAGATTATCTTCAAAAAGAAAGGATTGCATTTACAGCATTCAAAATTGTAATTAAATAATTATTACACTAATAATATTACTTTCTCACATAATAGTGGGACCTAAGGTCAAGCTGTTGGTCAACTTGGCATTTAATTAAACAAAGGGTACGATTCGTCGATAATCTTTTTATATAATAGGGTAATTAAGACTTCTTTATCCACTTGTGTTAGTTTACTGTGTTTGGAATGTTGTCGAAGAGTTTTTTCTGGGGCCAAAAAATGTGTGTTTTTTTTAATAAAAGCTGTACTTTTTTAAATGAATAAATATGAATCTCGGCTTTCCATTTGTGTTACTGTTATAAAAATTATTCACAAATATAAATATTAAATGTTTAATTGAACGTTCCAAAATCTCTTGATCACGTGACAAGACGCACGCACTTCCAACGACACACAATTTACCACCGTATCACAAACGGTTGCCTGTTTTTGTTAACGCGTTACTTTGCGTGATGGAATATACTTCCAACGAAACAAATATCAATGTTGATTGTTTTTAGTTACAAATAGTGTATTTAATAAGATAAATATGTCGTTTTTAAATTGTTTCTAAGAAAGCTCTGAAATGTTTTGTAGTAGTTGTTCTTGGTACCTAATGGATGTTTCACCATTTTGAGCTATTGAATGGATCAACTCAATAGCGCACATCCTCAAGACGTTGTTTACTTCTTAAATGGAGAAGTTAGTTTATTCATTATCATTTGTCTTCTACTAGTAATTTACCATTTTAGTGGTAAAAACATGTAGACAAATTTCCTTCAACCATTGTTTTGTCTTTTGGGTAATCCAAGCGCTACTGTCTATCCCACAAACGTCCTTATCAAAAAGTTATATTTGCATCCTTACAATAAGTTTTTGTTGACGTTCAAAAGAAATGTGTTTACTCATGTGATGTTCATTATTACCCCATGAACAAATATGTTTACTCATGTGATGTTCATTACTACCCCATGAACAAATATGTTTACTCATGTGATGTACATTACTACCCCATGAACAAATATGTTTACTCATGTGATGTGCAATACTACCCCATGGACAAATATGTTTACTCATGTGATGTGCATTACTACCCCATGAACAAATGTGTTTACTCATGTGATGTACATTACTACCCATGAACAAATATGTTTACTCATGTGATGTGCAATACTACCCCATGAACAAATATGTTTACTCATGTGATGTACATTACTACCCCATGAACAAATATGTTTACTCATGTGATGTGCAATACTACCCCATGGACAAATATGTTTACTCATGTGATGTGCAATACTACCCCATGGACAAATATGTTTACTCATGTGATGTGCATTACTACCCCATGAACAAATATGTTAACTCATGTGATGTGCATTACTACCCCATGAATAAATAGCTTTACTCATGTTATGTGCATTACTACCCCATGAACAAATATGTTTACTCATGTTATGTGCATTACTACCCCATGAACAAATATGTTTACTCATGTGATGTGCATTACTACCCCATGAATAAATATGTTTACTCATGTTATGTGCATTACTACCCCATGAACAAATATGTTTACTCATGTTATGTGCATTACTACCCCATGAACAAGTATGTTAACTCATGTGATGTGCATTACTACCCCATGAATAAATATGTTTACTCATGTTATGTGCATTACTACCCCATGAACAAATATGTTTGCTCATGTTATGTGCATTACTACCCCATGAACAAATATGTTTACTTTATTTATAAATACAATACAATTTGTCTTAATGAAGACCTATTTTTATGAGATTTGTTAAAATGAACATAACTTAAATAAATTATTCTTGAATTATTATTAAGCGTTAATGAATAAGAACTATTTTGTTAAAAAAAGTACTCTTTATATTATACCAGGCGTTCAAAAAGTCTGGAAACTACTTAATATTTTACTATATAATATTAATAAACGAAAAACAATGAAACTCTAGGATTACGTTTTCACTGTGCTGACTTGTTGGTTACTGACATTTCGCTTTGGGGGGGACGCCCTGTGGATGAAGACTAAAAATTTTTAAATGTAAGCTTAGGTCGAGTTATACCTCATTTTAAAGGTCATAGAGGAACACATTGCCGCAACCCTGACTGAAAAAGAACTATTCGTTTATAAATAACAGCCTCTATAAGTTCTCCAATGAGGCCAAACTTTTAGAGGCTATTATTTCCAAACGAATATGCCTTTTTCAGTCGGAGTTGTGGTAATGTGTTTTTCTAATAATGCCTTTAAAAGGAGGCATACCTCAACCTAAGCTTACTTTTAAGATTTTTCAGAATTCTTCAACTCGACGTGCTCCCAAAGCGAATAAGGACAGTTAAAACGACTAAAAAGTTAGTAACCACAGTGAGAACGTAATCCTAGAGTTTCGTTGTTCTGTGTTGATAAATAAAATAAATATTAAGGGGTTCCAGACTTTTTGAACATATTAGTTTAGTTAGTATTCCTGACTTGTGAACTAAAATATACATTTAACATTAATGAATAACAGTAAGTTATAGCATTGTACCGTCGGACTGAACAGAAATACTATAATCCATTTAAGGTGACTTTTACGTCAGGTGTTGGTAAACAAAATACATCTGAGCGCCTTTATCTAAAGGTTTGAGGGGGTGAATTACCACGCAGCTTGTTCGGGTTAGATTTCCGGTATGCTCATGAGTTTTTAGCTCTTCGTTTCTGCCATGGTTTACAAGTTAAGTTAAACAGTTGGTCCAACGAGTCTACAAAACACAACCGGGATCGTACTTGTAGACGAGGAGAACTCTGTCTTCTCCTCCCACTAAAAACTATACGACATTTATTTATCCAGTTGAATCTGCACAAGTCATAAGTAAGGCTGCCTCAAGGGAAGTTAAGACAAATTTATTACGAAATAATTTCTTCCGACGAGTTACGGTTAAATGACGAATGCACTTCCCTTTCATAGGGAATTCACTGGCAGAAGGTATACAATAATAATTGTGAGGGGGCAGTACACTTAACTCTTAGTTCAACGAAAACACCGAAACAAAGTGGTCACTGAAAGAACAGTTTTTTTTTTATGGATCATGTTAAGTCAGTTTACGTAACACTTCAAGTTACCATACAGATGTGTAAATTGGTAGTTTTCTTAATAAACATCACTTTATTGCAAAATTGATTCTTTGGATGAGAAAATAAAGGAATGAAATTCTAGTTGACCTACTAACATGAAATAAAACCAAAGGCAATTTCCAGCGGAGTTGGAATGAAAAATAACGTCTCGTCAGGTTGGGCCAGACTGTACAAGCCTCCGGTCGACTGTACTGGCTTATTTGCCCTCCGAGAGGGTTGCGAGGTCCGACCCACTTAAAACGGATTGCTTCAAAAATATTGCACCATTTTTTAAATGAAATGAAATTGTACTTTTTAATTTGAGTAGATATTTTAGCAGGCTTCAACACCACTTGCTGCGGATTTATGGGGTTGTAACGAGTTTCTTTCTCTTTGCAGGGATTTAATGAATTTATCGCCTTAATAAAAGTGCTAGTTTCTTTCGGTTATGTAGCTTATTGCAAGGATATTGGCGACGGTTTATACCCCTTTGTTGCTAGCAGCTTACCCTTTCTTTGATTAACAGTTTTTCGCTTCTTTTATTGAAATGGAACACGCTTTGGTAAAGAAGATACATTAAAATTGCTTGTTACTAAGTATATGTTTACTTAAACACAGATAAAATATCATTATTATTTATCATCTTTACAAACCAGCAATATAATCTGAACAGTTTTTAAAATTAAATTTATATAATTTAATTGTAATTCTAGAATACACCATTTTATATATACTGTGTATGTAAAAACAATAAACATTTTCAGTAACACTTTCGAATATTTTCTTTTTTATTCGTGGTATTCCTTATGTATCATATGTGAAGGTAATGCTAAATATTAAAAAAAAAATACATATTCATTCTATTTAATTTAATAATCTAAGGGAGGAGGTCTGCTTTTCCCTGATCACCCCAACTCATTATCAGTCTTCTCCGAGGCATCTTACCGTCTGCTGTTCTTTCCTAGTCTTTCTTTATGTAAGTCCACTTCTTATATTTCCATGGCCCAGCCAAAGTAAATGTTCACTAAACACATTACATCTGCTTCAGTATAACTCACTCTAACTTCCTGTTTCTTTGAACCCACCATTCACCTTTTTCCTGAACAGTGCGAACTTTCTTTCATAAAAAGTTTTTTTTATAAAACGATTAACTTTACCAGCGTGTTTTTCCTTAAAGCTCGTAGTATTTCAAGGTCATTAAAGCTTACAATGCAACAGGTTTAATCATTGTTTAGTACAGTCTTAACTGAGTTAAGTCGTTAACAGTGTCAGCAGTTTTATTATACTCTTGCAACGTCTACATGCTGCAACTATTCTTTAAGAGAACAGTAAAAACAATGTATTTTTTCCTTATTGAACACTAGCTCAATCTTTAAAATATTTTTAAAACCCTTTTAGCTATGTTCTTTAGTTCTTTAATTTCTCTGCTAAAAATCCCAACAACGTCTACAAATGCTAGTACGTTTATAGTCCCCTGTCGTTGTTTCTTTCAGTTGTACTTTTGTCTTCTTTGAAGCTTCTTCTAAGCCTAAATTACATGTTTGGTGAGAATGTGTTCCCTTCATCATTTCACTCCCACGTTAATTTCATAATTGTCTATATATTCATTGAATAAACTTTTTTGTGCTCATATATAGCCCATTATTTAGCTTAGTGAATACAATGTTTTTTTTATACATAACAAAGTACATCGACGTCATAAGTAGAACACGTATCCTTTCCAAGAACATATAACATTTTCTTTACGAGTAAAAAAATAATGTTCCTCTTGTTCATTTGATTACTTATCAACTGGCTTGATAAGGTTTTGCACAAACTATTTTTCCGGTTCTTTTCTATTTGGATGGTTGATTCCACTTCTTTTTTCCAATAACCACTTGGCTCCCTCTGAATACGACTACAGTATCTTGCGTAACTTGGACTGAGAACTGATATGTTAAAAACAACAACAGATAAAATTCAAGATGCGTAATAATTTATTTTATTTACCATTGTAAATTTACTGATAAAGTAAGGTTCTTAGTAAAGAGATTGATGTCTACGGCCTTCCCTAGTGTGCCTTACTTAACATGCTGCTCCAGCCCTAAAGGGAGAGTTTCATCGCCTCTTGCAAGGTCACACACTCCGTTTATATACGTAGGTTTCATAACAATGACAATCTGTTAACCATTATAAATATGAAAGGCCTTTAATAACAATTCATTGTTGAGGAAAACTTACAATATTTTATCAATTAACGTTGTAATCCAAAAGAATAGGCGTTACTATTCATATTACTAATAAAATTCGAACTTTAGATCAAGTGCACACATGTTAATCAGCTGTTATAACAATTATTTCAGTGCTGTTAAAGAAGACCACCGGTCACGGTGTAATGCCTCTATAGTCACCGTTGAACGTCGGCCATTATCTGAGTGCACTTATTATCATTGTCACCTTTTGACACCTCGTCGTGACCATCTCCTACAAGGTATCCTGGATATTAAATCCTCAACGACTCCTAAGGATGGTATCTAAGGACCATTAGTGGAGGTTGTGTGATTAACAATCGGCTAGTAACTAAAATTAGGGCTTCGGACTGAAAAGAGGTTCAAGGGTCGAATCCCCAACGGAGGTACAGTTGGTATCACAATCATTGAACAAAGTTCATACGTAGGTCTTGTAGTTTGATGAATTAGCGAGTAAGTTTTTGAATAAAATAACTCACATACGACTTGGCAATAATAACAATAAGTTATGTCCCATCAAGATACTATGAACAGTGTTGTATCAACAACGAAACTATTTGTTCTTCTTAACGATGTTATAACATGTAACACAATTATTTATACAAAGAATTAATCACACCTGATATCATATTAAGGAATCTCCCCTAACCTTATAATCAATCTATTTACTAGTACTTAATGATGGCGTACTTAGGACTACTTGTTGCTCATAGTTTGATTACTTTCGAAAATAAATCTTAATTTTGTCTAATATAAAAATGATGGAAGCCCTAGTTTATGTAAATGGCTGAAAATAGCGCATTTCTCTTCAACAATTACAACTGATGGACAATTACAACAAACAGTAATGGAAATTTAAAAAGTATAATTTAAAACAGTATAATTTAAAAAGATATTTTACTATAGTAGGTAGTTTCTATTATATGTATTCGTGAAAACACTATTATTTGAATGATAATAGTGGAAAGAATTGTTTCTGTGGTAATCAAGAAAAATAAAAAATATTTCAGGTTTTAATAATTAAATATTACCTAAATCTTTTAAATTTAGAATCAATTAAAACATAATATGTTATTAATTGATTTTTAAAATTAAATTACCTTAACTACTATTTAATTATTATTTTAAACACAACCTTAGCATAATGATTGACGATTTTTAGTACCTGCTGATGCTGAGTTTCCATGTTCTTTTAAATAATATTAAATCTCGTGGTCTTTTTGATTTCATTGGCAACGTGCTATGTACACTGCATACGTTAATTTCCTTTTTTACTAAATCCTTGCCTGTTAACATCCAGGTTCTAGTTTCGAGATAAAAATTGCAATGGCTAAACATGAGAACAGTAGTGTAAGTGGACCGTCCCCCCAGTCGGTTCAGCATCAACGAATTCTGTAACCATGCCAACAAATGTATATCCCATACATGTTTTACTAAATCCATGCAATGTTTCAAGTCCGTCATTTTTTTATATTATCTATATTTGATATAAGGAGAGACACCCTAGATTTTTTTATATTTTATCTACTGTGTGTACTAATCATTACATCATTTATAATCATAATAATTTAGTTTTTTTATCTGTGTAGTATTTTTCGCAATATTATTAATATAGTTCATTTGTAAAAGCCCTCGCCCCCTTCTATATCTTTGGTAACATCGATCCATGCAATTAGGGGTTGCCACGACGCAGACATGTATCCTGGACGTGACCTCTCCTGCTGAGTCATTTGTATCTTCTTCCCTTCCAGCAAGTTATCTTCAACAACAAGCTTTGGAGAAATTAAATTTTAGCACATTGAGGTCATTCGTATTACGTGTTTTAATTTGAAATTCAGTAGACGATTAAGGAAAGTGTGTAAATATTGTTAATATATGAGTTAATATATCAAAGGACCAAACAAATAATGACTTTTTTTTACCGGCGTTCTCAAGCATATTTACTCTAAAACCGATGACAGAAAACCGTGGTATTAAACATTAAGGGAAAGACATATCATACTGTACGGTGTTTTGTTGGTAATAATAAATGAATAAACAAAAAGGAATCCTTTTTTAAGACATAAAAGATCAGAATATCAAAATAGATTTAATCAAGATTAAGATTGGTTTAAATATTCAATGAACATTTGGGAGGTGTGTTTGTAATTGGATTAAAATGGATAACACATAATAAGGAGTAAAAAAAAGAAAACATCACCTCTTGAAGCAAATCCTGTATTGAAACTATTGCGGCTGACTTGAGGGATTGATAAATTTCCACATTATGTAGGTAATATTTAAATTAAAGTCACGATATGTATCAAGTACGTACTTACATGTACATATGTACATACATAGGTTAGTAGTATGTTATTAATTCAATAAACGACTCTGAATTAATTACTCTCAATGGGTGAATTCAACTATTAGTTAGCACAAACTATACGGTATGAGTCAGTCAACTTGACCTCGGTCAATGTTAAACATAGTGCATCGAACTACAATGGTTCATTTCTCATTGTAATGTAAATTCTTTATCAGAAACACTGAGTAAACTTGATTTTATGCTATGTTTTTATGCACATTCTCTTATATCTTGTCAAATTTGAGAGAGAGAGAGAGAGAGAGAGAGAGAGAGAGAGAGAGAGAGAGAGAGAGAGAGAGAGAGAGAGAGAGAGAGAGAGAGAGAGAGAGAGAGAGAGAGAGAGAGAGAGAGAGAGAGAGAGAGAGAGAGAGAGAGAGAGAGAGAGAGAGAGAGAGAGAGAGAGAGAGAGAGAGAGAGAGAGAGAGAGAGAGAGAGAGAGAGAGAGAGAGAGAGAGAGAGAGAGAGAGAGAGAGAGAGAGAGAGAGAGAGAGAGAGAGAGAGAGAGAGAGAGAGAGAGAGAGAGAGAGAGAGAGAGAGAGAGAGAGAGAGAGAGAGAGAGAGAGAGAGAGAGAGAGAGAGAGAGAGAGAGAGAGAGAGAGAGAGAGAGAGAGAGAGAGAGAGAGAGAGAGAGAGAGAGAGAGAGAGAGAGAGAGAGAGAGAGAGAGAGAGAGAGAGAGAGAGAGAGAGAGAGAGAGAGAGAGAGAGAGAGAGAGAGAGAGAGAGAGAGAGAGAGAGAGAGAGAGAGAGAGAGAGAGAGAGAGAGAGAGAGAGAGAGAGAGAGAGAGAGAGAGAGAGAGAGAGAGAGAGAGAGAGAGAGAGAGAGAGAGAGAGAGAGAGAGAGAGAGAGAGAGAGAGAGAGAGAGAGAGAGAGAGAGAGAGAGAGAGAGAGAGAGAGAGAGAGAGAGAGAGAGAGAGAGAGAGAGAGAGAGAGAGAGAGAGAGAGAGAGAGAGAGAGAGAGAGAGAGAGAGAGAGAGAGAGAGAGAGAGAGAGAGAGAGAGAGAGAGAGAGAGAGAGAGAGAGAGAGAGAGAGAGAGAGAGAGAGAGAGAGAGAGAGAGAGAGAGAGAGAGAGAGAGAGAGAGAGAGAGAGAGAGAGAGAGAGAGAGAGAGAGAGAGAGAGAGAGAGAGAGAGAGAGAGAGAGAGAGAGAGAGAGAGAGAGAGAGAGAGAGAGAGAGAGAGAGAGAGAGAGAGAGAGAGAGAGAGAGAGAGAGAGAGAGAGAGAGAGAGAGAGAGAGAGAGAGAGAGAGAGAGAGAGAGAGAGAGAGAGAGAGAGAGAGAGAGAGAGAGAGAGAGAGAGAGAGAGAGAGAGAGAGAGAGAGAGAGAGAGAGAGAGGAGAGAGAGAGAGAGAGAGAGAGAGAGAGAGAGAGAGAGAGAGAGAGAGAGAGAGAGAGAGAGAGAGAGAGAGAGAGAGAGAGAGAGAGAGAGAGAGAGAGAGAGAGAGAGAGAGAGAGAGAGAGAGAGAGAGAGAGAGAGAGAGAGAGTAGAGAGAGAGAGAGAGAGAGAGAGAGAGAGAGAGAGAGAGAGAGAGAGAGAGAGAGAGAGAGAGAGAGAGAGAGAGAGAGAGAGAAGATGTGATGAGAGATCCAGGAGAGAAGAGTAGATCAGGAATGTTGTGGACGCTAGTGTTCTATGTGAACTGTTGTTGACGTTCACTTGTGTATTTCTATGGATGACTGTTGGTGACGCTCATGTTTTGTATTCATGTGATACTGTTTGTGACGCTCACTTGTTATTGTATTCATGGGATGTGTGGACGCTCACTTGTATATGTATTTCTATGTGATACTTTGTGTGACGTCACTGTTGTAGTCTATGGAATGTGTGAACTATCAATTCGTTTTATCCTAGTATATGTTTGCACGTTCATTATTTATATACTTGTGAGTTCATTGTTTTATATCTAGTATACTTTGACTTCATTTTTAGTTCTAATATGTTTACACCTGAATCGTTTCATCATAACTTTACTTCACTTTTTTTATTCTATTATACGTTGATAAGTACCACAACTGTTAAAAATATTATCGTGATTCTAGTATTTCTGTTTGTACTCTACTGTTTTTCTCTCACCCATAATGTGGTGTCTCACATAATATATACTGTTGTGAGTCACTTGTGATACTGTTGTGTGACGGTCACTTGTTTTGTATTTCTATGTGATACTGTTGTGTGACGCTCACTTGTCTTGTATTTCTATGTGATACTGCTGTGTGACGCTCACTTGTTTTGTATTTCTAAGTGATACTGTTGTGTGACGCTCACTTGTTTTGTATTGTTATGTGATACTGTTGTGTGACGCTCACTTGTTCTGTATTGTTATGTGATACTGTTGTGTGACGGTCACTTGTTTTGTATTTCTATGTGATACTGTTGTGTGACGCTCACTTGTTTTGTATTTCTATGTGATACTGTTGTGTGACGCTCACTTGTTTTGTATTTCTATGTGATACTGTTGTGTGACGCTCACTTGTTTTGTATTTCTATGTGATACTGTTGTGTGACGCTCACTTGTTTTGTATTTCTATGTGATACTGTTGTGTGACGCTCACTTGTTTTGTATTTCTATGTGATACTGTTGTGTGACGCTCACTTGTTTTGTATTTCTATGTGATACTGTTGTGTGACGCTCACTTGGTTTGTATTTCTATGTGATACTGTTGTGTGACGCTCACTTGTTTTGTATTTCTATGTGATACTGTTGTGTGATGCTCACTTGTTTTGTATTTCTATGTGATACTGTTGTGTGACGGTCACTTGTTTTGTATTTCTATGTGATACTGTTGTGTGATGCTCACTTGTTTTGTATTTCTATGTGATACTGTTGTGTGACGGTCACTTGTTTTGTATTTCTATGTGATACTGTTGTGTGATGCTCACTTGTTTTGTATTTCTATGTGATACTGTTGTGTGACGCTCACTTGTTTTGTATTTCCATCAACACGTAAAATGCTAAGTAAGAAACTATTAAGTTGTGTGAAAATATTTAACTATAAGTGTTTATTTCAACTTAACCTTAATTGGTTTTTGACGAGATATCTCATTTACTCTGGAATTGATCATGTATAATAATGGACTTTAACATAGAAATATAATATTTCGTATTACATTTGTAGTTGTTTTTTAAGTAGCTAATTAATGAAAAGTGGATGTATTTAAATGAAATTTTAAGAAAGCATAATGATATCATCGTATCTTTAATTTCATGACCAAAGCATTACGAACATATTTTTTTATATACATATAACACAAGTAGTGAATAGTTATATACAGTTATTTACTGTTGTATTGCATAACTATAAATGTGATTGTTTACGTTACAAATATTGATTAAAGTTATTATCTTGCAATACAACTACTGTAAATGTTTACATAATATTTTTTGCATTGTTATTAATTTTCGGAGTTATTTTAGATAGAGTTATCATCAATGTTAGTAGTTCAATAGAGTCGAATTACGTCAATTTTATGTACTAAATAAAAGATCTGTAAAAAAAGACATCGACTGTTAGTAATGAAATAGATTCAATAAAACACTTTTTAATTGAGTTTTAAAGATATGCAAAGCTAAAGTAGTGGCAGAGAGCGTGTGTGGCTGTAAGACGTTTCTACAACAGTAAGTATTGATCTTAAGTTTTTTACCCTCCGCACCCCGCCCGCAGCCCTAACGTGAAATTGTTGTGTCCCGCATACAAATAAGGCCGCTTCCACCCCGCGCCCCATCCCTCACCCTCACCATCACTGGACTCACCGTGCAGCGCCAAATTAAAAAGAAAGATAACATTGTTGCCGGAGAAGAAAGCGCTGAAGATTCATTTTTCAGTTGTGTGCAAACCGTTATTTAAAACTTCTTATTTTATGAAAGTTAAAATATGTGTCACATCTTGAGTAAAGCTTTGTTATCTTCTTATATTGCATTAAAAGTAAATTGTAAACCTACAATTGTCTTCTATTATTTTGTTGTATTGTTAGTGTGATGAGACTTCTTCCTAAAACAAGCTAGAGTAGTCTCAACACTTCTATTGGGAACGTAGCTAGAATAACACTCAGATGTAGCTAGCAATATTTTAAACTAAATTTCCAAAACTAACAAATGCACACTACACAGTGGCCTGAAAAGTTACAAGTACAGACTTCCTGAGTTGGTCGCCAACCTGACCCCAGAGACGAACTCGCCACCCTCCTGGAGTCGACTGGTAAGATCTCCAGAAGCAGCAGCACCCTCCCAAGCCAGACCTAGGGTTCCCTATTGAAACTGCAGCCAAGTGTACTAGACAACTACTAAGCCACTGTTAATTGCCTACTGACCTACTTCCTATTTCCTGAAACTGCCTACTCCTACATACATTACACATTTTTACATTACTAGACCTTGTCTTATATACATTATTACATTATAACAACTAAACTAATAAAACTTATACACCTTTTCTATTTTTTTATACTAAACTCCTCACACTAATGTGTATACACATGAAAAAAGTAATTAATTTCCTATGAATGCATTTAAGAAATCTCCGAATTATCACTGTAAATGTGGTTTTAATATGAGGAAGAAATATAAATATGAGGGAGTGGGGAAATCTCAGATAGAAATTCAAAATTCTTGTTTTAATTGAAAAAATAAATATAATTTGTACATTTAACACAAACAAGGATAACGTTGAAAATATTACCTAAATAACTTGGCCCAAAAACAAGATATGAAGGTTATTAAGAAAGATACACAGGGTATATATATCTCATGCGTCCAAAATTATGCTTTCATAACCCGACATAATACTAAGATAAGGAGTTACTACCAGGATAATCAAGAAAATTTCTTGTATCCACAATATCACCAGTATGACATTTCACGAGGGGAAAGTTACAACTTACGTCAACAAGAATGTTACAATAACTTTTGAATAGTCAATGTTTGTAACAAAGTGATAAGGTTTTTATAATCGTTATCCAAAAGAGATTCTCAAGTATTACATTGATGCGTAAGGATATATGTAAGTGTTTACTAGAATTATTTAAAGACCTGAAGTTAACGAATTATTTAAAAATTTGAAATTAAAAACCTTAAATTACTATCACATAATCAAGGTGAAAAATTTACCTCTTTCAAAAATATAATGTGAAATATAGCCTGTCTGAAAAAAATTTTTTTATTTACTGTTTACTGTCTGAAAAATGATGCGTCCATTCTCTGGATGAATTAAAAGTTAAAAACTAATTACAACGTTTCCTTAGGATTTAAAATGATATAGTTGCAAAACAGACTATGGGAATTATTATACAGTTTTTCAATGACTTTCTTGAAGTTCTTTATTTACAAATAAACGATATTTCCGAAAATAGAAATATGTTAATTTTTACAAAGATAATAGAGAATGTTCTTGAAATGTCAAAACTACCAGACGTGTGACCTTCTACAAGGAAATCGGTGAGTGATGTGAGTTTTACATCGAGGATTTTCTCGGGGTTCAAAATTATTCGTACAAGATCTGGCCGAATGATAAGTTCAGAAACCTCTACCATTGATCTCAAGAATGTTTCCCCATGTGTCAAAAATGTGTGAAGACCCTGGTCCATATTATACAAAACTTACTAGTAAATGACTTCCTGGATGTGCAGTGGTTCTTATTGTGAGATGTTTGACCTATCCAGTTCAATTATTATTCAATTAAACAGATTTAATATGATAATTACAACCATACTTTTTAAGGACTTTCATCAAGAGTAGAAAATTATGAATTAATATCGTGGCGAAGAAAAGTATGAGTAAAACAAGCTTCTACTCTTCCCCTATCGTTAATGTTTTTTCAAGGGTCCAGAACATTGTAAAGCCTTCGTGACTTCTTCTAAGAATAAAATGGTACGTAATTCGTTCAATTTATGGAGGATTTACTTCAAGAGTACAAACCTATGGGTGTAAGACATAACCTACTCAATTATTACTAGGGGACACCTGTGCACGTTTCGCGTGCCAACCCAGTGGAGCAGGATCATACAGTAGGTTGCAAATAAAACCATACTTAAATACTTCTCCGAAAAAAGAAAAGAAAAAAAAAAAAACATAACTTCCCAAAGTCTTGATCTGTTGAATGGTGTAATGAGAAGGGCCTTAACTATGGTGAGGATATTACCGTTGAGTCGAAATTATTATTTACCATGACAAAAGTCTGTCTATGTACATTATCAAGAATGTGTCTGGAGTCAATCTAGCCCAAAGGTAAGTCGAGAGTGATAACCCCATTATCAAGTAAATTAAACGGATCATTACTCTGTGATAAGGTGTGACAATTACAGCTATCAACTACCTCAGCCATTATTGATTTACTTTAAATTTCGTTGATAAATGCACTAAAAAGATCGAGGATAATGAACGAGATTAAACGTCTAAGTTACCGGAGAAAATCTTGCAGGATTCAAAATAATGCCGCAGTATTGGGTCACAATGTTGAACCATCTGTATATGCGATTATCAAATGAATTATTTAAATTTACTTTAAACTTGTGTTCAAACGTTCAAACTAGTTAAATTCCTTCAACTTGCTGATCTGGGGCTAGGGAACGTAGATTAGCAAGTCCCATATTGTTGATATCTTATAATTAACGAAGAATTGATTATCAAATAAATTTATATAATTATTTATGTTTATTTAAGCTGAATAAACTGGCTAAAATACACAGGAAGTCGTGAAAGTAGACTACTTAATTTAACTAATGTCGAATTAACGAATGAAAAAATAGTAAGAGTATTTTCAAAAGCAGAGCTACAACGGAGTTTGTAAAGAATCGAGGAATACTGGGAAGCGAAGAAGTCAATAAACACCGGAGATGAGTAAAGTTATCCAACGACGATCCTAAAAGCAACAAATATATTTACATGCGTATTTATTTATTTTAAATATGAAATAATTTAAATCAAAACTCCACTGAAATGTTACATAATGCAGAATGTAAGCCTAACGTATACTAAATACATATGAATCAAATAGTAATTTTTACTATCCATTTTAATCGAAGTTAGAAACACACGTACTGTGGCCAAGTCAAAGGCCAATAATAAAGCCAGGCAAAGAAAGCCTTTTCTTGTGCTAGTGAAAGAGAGATTCAAATGTAGTGGGAATAAACCGTATGAAGGGCTGGACATTTGTCATCCCTTGAGTATGTGTGGGTGTGCGTGTGAGCGTCTTCATTCCATTCCTCTGGCCGTATGTCTGTCTGGGGTGGTCAGCTATCACATCCAATAAAATAATAAACACCATCCCCCTGACTCACGACTTGTGATTTACGTCTCCCAGTCTCCCCTATTTCTAGCGTTGATATCTTCGTCGCTGCTTGAATGTGTTAATATATAATTCCTACTTTAATATTTTTTTATCAAGATAACGGAATCTACATAAATTTGTTACTTAATGTATATTGTTAGTTCAAAAAAAAGAGCTAAGCAAGTTTTTTTAGTAAAAATCCTAATGATATTTTATGGTGAAAGGGGTTCGTTTATTTCAAATAAGTGTATCTTACTACAAAAACAATCTTTTTAGGTGAGATTCTTCGGATGTTGAATACAATTTAAACTTAAATTTAGGATACCACCCTATATTTTACACGATCTTTGTCGTTGCATCTATCTGGCCTAGGAACTCACGACCGAATTAACACCGATGGTCTGGCGAATTTATTCATTTTTTAGCGTGCCAATCCTTTTTTTGGTAATGTACATGTTGAGTTGAGTAATTCTCCAAAATTTGATCGATAAGTGATAATTTTAGAATGTTTTCCTATTGTTGTTTAGAACTATATTATAATGATCATATCTTTGGACAAGCTGGTGGCTAAGAGGTCTAAGGCTGTAGTCTGTTTCGGGTAGTACCTAGAGTAGAAGATTTATCAGTATTCGACTTCTACTGAGTGCAACTTCTGACCAGTGGGTTTGCTCCCTTATTCTGTCTGAATAAGTTTCTCACACAGATGAATGGGGCATGGGTAGAGTAAGGTTAAGAAGGAAATCAAAGATTCAGATAAAATTTATATACTGAAACAAATGCAATTCAATACCTTTATTGCAGTAAATAATGGTTCAATTACATTGCAACCATCACAGTAAAGTAAAAGTGGGAAACTAATACATTGTCACTTGGACATGCTTGGCTAAACATACTCCCCCACACCCATACATACACTTATGGCCAGTCATAATATCATATGAACTGCAGACTCAGTCATTCATATGTTTAGTCCCAGTTCAATTTCTCATCGGTTGTCCAAGAACTCCTCAACCGAGTAAAATGTATTTATCACTAAAAAGAGCTTTAATTCAGCTTTCAGTTGTTTCATGCATTCAGGTTGATCAATTTGACACCAACGTGTGACGGCAGCAGTTTAAATGCAGCAGTTTTATTTCTTTGAATTCGAAAGTTGTCCCTGCATCTTGTCCCGTAATGGTAGACGCCACTGCCCTGCATCAAAGTGCATTTGGAATGACAGTAAAGAACCACCTCGTGAATCATAAGGCAGAGTAATCACAGCTCCTTGAATTCAAATCGGCTCTTTGCCATTTGTATTTAGCACAACTGCCCCATAATCGCACGCCATATATCAGAATCACATGAGGGCAAACTAAACTGTAGTAGGTTATTTTTAACATTCTAGAGAGCAGAACTTCGCTAGGTTACGTAAAGAATAAATGCTTCTTGTAACTTTACCACAGCGGCTGCCGACGTGGTTGTTCCAGGTGTCCCTTATCTAGGTGCATTTGAAGGAACTTAAGTGGGGCGTCATCCACTCATAGCAGGTGCATAAACAAACTCGTACTCCGTAATCAAAATTTGAAGAAAATTGATT
This sequence comes from Stictocephala bisonia, assembly GCA_035578905.1. Taxonomy (NCBI): domain Eukaryota; kingdom Metazoa; phylum Arthropoda; class Insecta; order Hemiptera; family Membracidae; genus Stictocephala; species Stictocephala bisonia. The sequence goes on from JAQJVL010000023.1 coordinate 4,681,510, forward strand.
TTGAGGTGTTTGTTTTCAAGTTATTTTCGGTAAATTATTGAATACTTTTATTCAACTCAATAAAATATTTCATTTCCAAATCCTCAGCCGTCCAAATTAAGTTTTTTTTTTTGGTATAGATTCTGAATTTTTAAAATATTTGTTCAGTTAGAATTTTTACATACATGCAAGAACTAGGAAGAACTAAATAAATACAATCAAATTAATAAGTAGTAGCAAATAAAGAGCTATATTTGTAATACACATACAAAATGTCTTAATAATAAAGGATAGTGTCCCTTTCACTTTAAATTAGGCCTGTATATGATGTAAAATATCAGTTGGTTTTAACAATTTTATAGATACAATTAATAGTATCTATACGTTATTCACAACTATTAATAATTGTGAATTCTTTCTAATCCCTGTGTTCGTTTTCGTACAGTTTTAAAAGCTCCCCACGGTTTGTAATTGTCTTATCACTTGTGTCCCATGTAGGTGAAGCGTGACATCAGAGGTGACATTTGGTCGAATTAGGCAACAAACCTGTTCCTTTGCCTCGTACCACCTGCTCCTGCTCCTCAAATTCCCTGATAACACCGTTTTAAATAAATAATGACCCGTGAAACGACCTAAATTAGACTAGTTAGCTCCTTGGTAATTTTTTTAGGGACTAGACTTCTTGAAAGGTAATAAAAAACTGTTAACATACAACGATAACCTGTGCCATTACAATCTTTTACGGTGCATAGTAATAAAGCCACAACTTTAAAAGTTAGTCAATAAAATTTATTCAAACTCTAGATACGGTTGGGTAATATATTTACGTAGGTGGCCCTCTCACTCACCCAAACAGTTACGATGTTTATGTCTTACGTTCCATCCACACATTTACATCATTGACGGCCCTCCCACTAACTCACATATTTATGACGTTCATGTTAATCCCACCCACCTATTAACATTCAATGTTGATGGTCCTCACTTTCAAATACACACTTTAAACATCAATGACTCTCCCGTACGTCAACACTTTTACGATGTTGATGATCCTCTTACCATGATGATTCTCATCACACCTACCCGCTCATTTATGATGTTGATTGTCCTCCAGATGGTCCTCTCTACCGTTGACGCACTCACGATGTTGATTCCGCTCACTCCATCCATCCACTCATTTACAACGTTGATGGTTCTCCCACCAATCCACATATTTACGATATTGATTCCTTCCCCTTACATCCACCCATTCATTTAAGACGTTGATGGTCACCCCCATCCATTTACAATTGTATAACGTTGATGGTTATCTCTGCCATCGACACACTTATGATGTATTCTCCTCACATCCACCCATTCATTTATGACGTTGATGGTACTCCTACCAACCACATATTTACGATGTTGATTCCTTCCCCTCACACCCACCCACTCTTTTAGGACGTTCATGGTCCTCCCACCCATTCACACTTTTACGGCGCGTCGATGGTCATCTCTACTATTGACGCACTTACGATATTGATTCCCCTCACACAATCAACCATTTACAACGTTAATGATTCTCATATTCATTCACACATTTACTTTGTTCATAGTCATCTCTACCATCAACAAATTTTAATGTTAATGGCTCTCAAATCAACCCACTCATTTGGAACGTTGATGGTCCTCCCTACCATCCATATTCTTATGTTGTTGGCTCTTCCACTCACCACCACTACTAAATTAACATAAGTTAGATCTTTGCCTATGGATCTAACACAGACTATGAGTCATGTACTTGGTATGAGGGAATAACCTAGGGGGCCTTCTGTAGTGTAACACATATATGGATAGTCAGAGAGCCAGCGTTGTCGTTCTTCCACGGATAGTAAGCGAACGTCAATGTGTGTATTTTCGTACCAAATCAAGGTTTTAAGCCTTTAGTCCAGCAAGTAGGAAGGTAATTTATCATCATCTGGTCGGAGCAGGTGTTACTATGCTTTATCGCCTGTGCCACATAAAACAATTGTGCTTTGATAACTGTTGAGGTCCCTGACCCTACATGTGTTACCAGTGACGTCATACCACTCTAACTTAGTCATTTACAATTAACTATTATATTTAGTTTAAACCACTCGTTTTACACTGTACAACATACATTGCGTAGAAATGCTGCTAAATATTGGTAAATATAACTCCATTTTTATGTTAATACGTCTTATTAACTTGACAAGAAAATGATGAAATTAAATTCCATGCCTAAAGTAAATTCAGAATTGCTACTAAATGAAGTTAAACGACCCTCTCATAGTATGTACCGTAGTTTTTTGACAAGTCAATAGTTTACCTCCACTAACTATGACACCAACTACTAGTTTATGTCTTATATAATCAAGCAAAGTCCAACTTGTTACAAGTCATAAACTAATCTTACAATCGACTATGAAAAACAACTGTTCAGTACACTAAATTTTTTATAAAGGAATTTGTCTATGGGCCCCTAATTCAATTTATTCTAAATAAAATTAAGGTCTGATGAGATGGATATTTTATGTATATTAATTGATTGTTTCATATAACTAATGTTTTTTGAGTTCATATAAATAATTATTTATTGATAAGTTCTTATCAGCTAATTCCAAATCTTATACAGTATCTGGATCTATCAAGTGCTTTAAAACCAATATGTGAAACTTTCAGGTGCTATTATACATGGTCGATGATTTTTTAAGAATGTTGATCCAGGCTCCCAGTTTAGTACTCCAAGGGTTTTAATTCTAGAATTCACTCAACTGTTACTAGGAGTGGCAAAGCGCCTGCCTCACTAACACACATAGAACGTTTTTTCCTCCCCTCTCCACTCCTCATTGTCCCAGCTTTCCCCGCGGTGTGCATATTGTAAAAAAATATATAACCCCTCATTTATACTCCAGTAATGGCGTTTTTAAATATTATTAATCTACTCTTTCAGCCAAAGATAATTGTAAACATTTCAACTTAAACTTTGATCTGATGTCAATGACATAAAAAATAGTTAGTTCCTCTTAAAAATAGTTTGATTAGTTTAACTTTACTCTAGACTGGATAGTACCTTTTGTATATGTTATTTTCAAAATACATCACCGGCCTCTAACGATTTATGTACCTAGAAAGGCCAAATTAGCCACTTAAGGTAGTTTAAATCTCCATAAAAGTTTATAACTTTTCCTCAAACACATTTATTACTTATAAAAAGACTAACGCTTTTAATTAAAATTTTCTAAATTAATTTTTTATCGAACAACCTTAATAGTGATAACGTTCAATTGCGCGAGAAGAGCAAATATGTATAACTTTTGGAAGCAGCCAGTTGATTAGTGCCTTGATAGTGCCTACACTTAAGACTATTGTTAGTTGTACCTCATCTTCATGTCAATTATTTCCATAAAAAGCTTCTCCCAACACAATTAAACTCGTCCAACACATACGAATCTTCCAAGACATATAAACTCGTCCAACACATGGCATAATCTAAAACATGTAACCTCCTCCAACAAATATGACCTCATATAAGTTTTAAAAATAACACAATTTAAACCAATAGAAACTTTATTAGTGAGGCCTTTCGATAGCAAGACTATCATCGTCAGACACATCACAAATAAATAAAGTTTTTATTGGTTTAAATTGTGTTATTTTTAACAATTATATACAGAAAACCAATACAGCTCCATCTTCAATATAGAACAAATATGACCTCCTATACCACATTTATGTTATTCCAACATATATGGCTTCTTCTAAGATATATTAGCTCCTTCAACTCATATGAGGTCCTCCAACACATATCACGAGTCCTCCAATACCCTAACTTATAACACATCTTCTAACACAAATAACCTTCTCTAAAATATAGGCCTACTTGTTATCTTTCAAATTAAGGTTACTTCAGATCACATTAAAATATAATTTTAGTAAAATTAGAACTTATTTAAATTCGCTATATGTATTAGATATTTGTCCTTGATAAATCATTCTAAAATGTATTAGTACAAAAATTGTTTACAAATTTGTTTTATTAGTAAACATTGTGAATTACATAGTTCTTGCAACTATTTTGCAAACCTGGTTATGTGTAAGAGAGGAAGGTTCGATAGTCTTAACCTCACCAATTGAATTAATGTTCAATAAAGAAATTAGTCATTTCTTTTTTCATTAATTTTAATTTTTAAATTAAATAGTTCAATTGTTCACTCATTGTTAATTATGATTATTTTTAAATAGACAAAATCACATATTATTCTTCATGAGCCACGAAGTCTAGCTAAGGTTACGCAAGTTAAATAATTATATAATTTAATCTTTAATTATAATCTTAACCTATATATTGTAGATGAGATTGTTGTATTACATAAACCAAGACCAAATTCTTGTATAACAATACTAACGATGCCAAATGTCCGTGTTGATTTGACAGATGTTTCAGTTATATGTGCAATGTAGAATGGAATTAAAAGGTAATTTCAACTTAAACTGCATAATAAAACCAACAGAGTTAATTCTCACGTTATAATTCAAAAAGCGATCTGTTTGACCCCGTCTCGGGGTCGTGGATTTTGGCGACCTTACAGGCAATAAGGACAGTCGATACAAATTCCCCCTTTCTGCGACTCGAAGACACATTCTGCCCCTTGCAATTTCCCTGCTCCAAATTGAAGAACCATTTGTCCGTGTCGAATGAAGTGAACGAATATTCAAAATTCCATCACATAATGGTCGTATTTTCGCTCTTTCATTTGATCTGTTCCATCCCCACTACCCATCTTTTTCACCCTAATCGAAATTGGAAATGACTTAGGGTGGGTGACTCTCAGGAATGTCTGTGTCCTGAATAATGAATACAAGAAGTATCACGTGTAGGATTAATTTAATTGTGGTAAATAAAATGGTATCTTTTCTTTCTACTTTCTACTTTCTTTCTCTTTCTACTGGTAAATGGTATCTTCATTTTCTACTGCCTCATATTTTACGGGATAGTTTATCAAGTCAGAAAAAGTTAATAATATAATTTAAAACGTGTCCTATCTCAATATATTCTGTCTATGTGTATGTAGGCCTATGTGACTTTTAAAAAAAATCTAAATAATCTCAAAAACAGTATAGGATAGACTAAAATAGTAAAATACTGTACGAAAGTTGGTGGTAGGAAAGACGCGTTGTAATTTAAAAGGTTGTAACCAAATATCAACATCTAAAGAACAATGAATTTTAACCAAAAAGTATTATGTTGAAAAATGTATAGACTATTTTACGACAGTCACAACTATACATCACTTTTAAATATCAAGTAAGAAACAGAGAAAACTGCAATGTTCCAAAAGGATGGCTATACCAAGTCTAATTTCCTGGATAGCCATTTGAGTCATAAAATTGTATTTTCGCTCTTATTTATCACATAATATTCAAAACCTATTGGGAAAATAATTTGTGTAAAACCTTTTAGCGTTGTTTAAATTGTGTTAGGCATCATAAAAAAAAAACAAAAAAAAAACAAACAAACAAAACGCTAAGTAGAAGATGAAACACGTCACATCATCTGTGAAAATATTTGTAATTTGTGGAAAATGGACTATCGTTCTTGAATGTTTTGGAAGTACAACCAATGGGGAGTAGCATTTTCCAAGGCATTCGTGATTCTTTGAATCAATAGAAATAACTCGTAGTGGAGATTGACTTGGCAGTTGTTACACTTTTGGCACAAGTTACTAAGTGATAAACCTAGAACAAGTCAAGAAAATGTGTTACCTGTAACATTTGTAACAATAGAATCTTATCTTAATTTAATTTTGAAGGAACAAATCCATTGTTGAATTTTCTTTTGTTCTCTTGAACTCTTGATCAAACTGTTGTTGTTTCGTACTCGCTCTTATGCTTTTAATTTACAAACCCATTGCACATAAGATATCCATTACTCCAAATATATTGTATTGTAACAGTTGTTAACAACTATTTAGACAAAACGAAACGGCGCCAGCCAGGACCGATGAATAGCGTTGTTCTACAACACCACTATCTACCGGCTGTCTCACTAACGAAACAAAAGGTAGATAACACACTATCAAGGGGCAAATTGTCAAAACTTTCACAAGATAGCCGAGAGGAAGTGGACCAGATAAATTTGGCGGGTAATTGAAGCAATTTGGACAGTATCTGGGTGAGTGTAGATGCCGTGACGAACATGTGAACCCTCTTATCAAAGAACGGACACGGAACCATACTAGCGAACTTCCGGTGGATTCAACCAGAGGCGCTTTACAGTACAGCAGGCGTCAACAGTATTTGGTCCGAACCTGATCTGGAGTTTTGAGTCTAACAACAAAACTGTTCACTATAATTTGTGTTATGTTAGGTTAGGTTGCATTTGGTTAGGTTAAATTAGGTTAGGTTGAATTTGGTTCATTTATGTTAGGTTAGGTTAAGTTAGACTATGAAGGGTAGGCTATATTTACGCAGCTGAGTAGCGGGTTGAAGGCGTAGGCCTACTTATGTATAAACAACTGATTCTAACTTAACTTCTGTAAGTTTACTACATATTATGTTTTTCACTGCCTGATGTATTATAAATATGTATATGAGTATGGCACACTCGATTTCAATTATAAGTGTCCGGTTTATAAAGAATGTTTTTTTTTTAATTAGTTAGTGGCCCTCCTCTAAAAAAGACCTTATGTTTTTAACAAGTTCCATAATAATGTTTAAAACTGAATGTAATAGTATACTACTAAATGTGAACATGACTAAGTACTACATATGAGTAACCCTTCACGATAATTTCATAACAGGTGTAAAATATTTAGGACGTTTCATAGCACAGATTTATGAGGATGTTACATTAAAAAACGAACCAAAGAAACTCCGCAACATGGATTGGACACGTTCTATTGAACTTCCAACTTCAGAGCTGAGTGGGAAAATTGACCAATAATGGAAAATATTGTGTTCTAGAAAAAAAGCAATCAATGATGCTTCATACTGACAGAAAAAATATAGATTTTAACAAGAAAATTACCAAAATGGAAAATGGAGAATTTGTGTGTATAGAGTATATCAACAAGTGGGTACTAATATATACAGTAATATTCTTGGAATTTGAAGAAAAGTTACTAGCAATAAAAAGAGTGAATAGATTCATAATGCAGTGGTATCAGAGGAATAATTAGGGACTAGGATATATTTCTGGAGTTTGAGGGAAAGTCGTAGTAAAACAGAAATATTTTCAGTCTTCATGCGGTACAATAAGAGAAATGAGTAAATACTTGGATGTACAGAATATTCCCTGAATTTAATGAAATTTTAGAGCAGTAAGGTGGGAGTGCGTGTTGGTTCATCCAGAAGTACAAGAGGAATACATAGATTCTAGGATGTACTGAAGTTAGTAAGAAGTAAAGTTAATAGAACTAAGTTAGGAGTGAATGGATCTTTATGCAGCAGTATTAGAGAAAATAGTATAAACTGGAATTTACAGTAATATTTTTGGAATCTGAAGAAAAGTTAGGTTGAAGAGAATTTGTGCAGCAGTATCAGAGAAATGAATAAATAAGGGTAATATAGTTATAGTCACAGAATTTGAGAAGTAGCGAGTAAAAGGAGGTTGTGAGAATGAGGAGATTTTATGCAGAAGTATCAGATAAATGAGTAGAGACTAGGATGCACAGAGTATTCCCAGGATGTCATTAAAATATAGTAGAATTAAGTTAGGAGTGCATGTATACTTTGCGCAACATTTCAGAGGAATGAGAAGAATATTCCCAGAATTTGATGAAAAAAATAGTAGAAGTAAGTTAGTAGTGAGTGGAGTCTTTCGGCAGCAGTATTAGAGGAATGAATAGATACTGGGAAAAAATTTAATATTCCCTGAATTTGGAAAAAGTTAGTAGAAGTAAATAAGGAGTGCGTGAAGTCTTTATGCAGCAGTATTAGAGGAGAAGCTATGTAGGAGTTATGCAGCGATCTCCAGTCGGCGCGGTAGTCGTGACTGCAGATGACACGCTGTCTATTTATTGGAATGATGCGCTATCTAAGCCCGAGAGCTACTGGTCTTGTATTGTCTACCTTTCACCTCCTACTACCTACACTCACACTCGTGGTTGCATGATACCATCACCAACCTTGGGCCATGTCCTTTGAAAGGCACGACGAGTCGTGACACGGTCATTTGTGAAAAGGTTGAAATTTATATGAATTTAATTTTAAGAAGAAAAATAAATGTTTTAATAATTTTAGTTGTAGCCTTACAAAAGATTCCAATATGTTTTTACGTTTATCGAAGTTCAATTTTTATATAGTTTTGAGAAGTGATAATAAAACAAATGCCGAATCTGTTTTTAAAATTTGTTACTCGCAATTCGTCGTTTTAGATTTCTTTGATGCGGTTTGGCTAAATTCTATTAACCTCCAACTTTGAAATATTACCAAATTTTCTTAAAATGTTACAGTACAAGTAAAAGTCACACAACACAAATTTATTACAATATAAATACAAAATGCACAAATATATTACAATATAAGCTCAAAATGCACAAACATACTACAATACAAGTACAAAATGCACAAATATATTACAATACAAGTACAAAATGCACAAATATTATGGTGATCGATTTCGGTGAACCACGCTCAACTTCCTCAGACCAAAGGGATTCACTTGTATTGTAGTATATTTGTGCATTTTTGTAATACATTTGTGTTGTGTGACGTTTACTTGTACTGTATTTGTACCAACACGTATTTTGCTAATTAAAAAATTATTTGAAAGGTTAATAAGTATGTCATGCTTTATTGTCGTGGTTAAAAAAATATATTTTTAAGTTCTGTTTTTTCACCAAGTTTACATTATTTTCTGTAGAAACGTTAGGATTTTAAAATGTTCTGTCTGTAATCCATTCTAGGTTTAGGTTTGGATAGATCTAAAAATGACTAGGAGGCTTCATATCATTTACAATTACGTAAGGTCTTTTTTAGTCAGTGTGGAAGCCTTCCAGGTTTGTAGTCAGAATGTAAAAGTAGTGAAGTATGGGAGGAACCAGCTTCAGATGATTACAGGGTTGGCGTTGTGGGAATGTCCAACACCGGCAATACACGCGCACACACGAGCAGGGGCGCATGCGGCGAACCCACGAGGCCGGGGGGGAGGGGGGGTTTAGCAGACGGTATGAGTAAAATTTAGCGGATATGCCAACTAGTGGAGGTTAAGTTGATACACTTTAAGAATGGATTAATTTAATCAGTTTGTTATTACTCTCCTGAATGTTTAATGTATTTTCAGAGGTTATATGAAAGAAACGGCCACTTGGCCTTAATTATACTATAAATAAAGGATTTTTTATTTCATTTTGTACTCAAAATTATCGCACGCTTTTTATTTTTTGGAATTACAGGACTTGACAAATAATTTAGAATTATTTTTATTGTTGTTGAATCCTAAAATTGTTTTGATGACACATACTGTATTAGATAAATGAATGTTGCATTTTGAAATGGAACCCCACGAACTATCAGTCATAAGAATATTTTTCTCTTATATAGTTTATCTTTGTTCAGCTTATTTATTAATAATTATACAGTAATAAAGAGAGATTCCCAGTTATTTCGATTCTATTGTGCTGTTGAGAGGTTGTTTGCTTTGGTTATGGGTAGGTTTTTAGTCAAATCTGAGGCCATAAGGATTGGGGCACTCACTGGTGGACGCTGAACTTTCGTACTGTGCAGCGGCTAGGAGTACGTCGCACCACTGTTAGTAGGGTGGTTTCCCGTCTCCGAGAAACTGGATCCTATCGTAGGAAAAGTGGGCGAGGCTGCGATAGAGTAACAGACCAAAGGGAGGATAATTTTGTAAGACACTGCTTTGAGAAATTGGACCCAGATAAGTTGCCAGCTATAGGAAATTGTCAGGAATGTCTGCAATATCAATATTTCTTCTCTGACTATTCTTAGCAGTAGGAGTCCTCCTATTGGCCTAAGACTCACTAGAGATAATCGAAGAGCTCGTCTTCAATTTTAGTCTAGAAAATATGGGTTCGACGAGTGAAAGGATGAACTGTTTACAGACGAGACCAGAGTGAGTCAATGAGTTTGAGAGAGAGGAATGACCAGGCCCTGTATATCACCAAGATTTTTATAGGTGGATCCATTATTTTGGGGAAGGGGTAATTTCTCTGAGGTTTGCTCACAATTGATGAGTGTTCCTTGGATAGCCCTGAATGCTCACAGGTATGTGGTAAACAACATGTGGTGCCATACGACGCCCCCTTCGACAGTGTTTACTTCATCCCTATGCACGACATTGCATGCCCACACAGTAGATGGGTTGTAAGAAACTACGTTAATGGGTTTATCCATTATTTAAAGAACAACCATAAACTGGCCTCCAAGAAGTCCCTTCAATTCAGTTGATCACGCCTAAAAGAAATGACAGAAAATAATGTTTTGCAGTTAAATCCAGCACCAAGGACTTCAGGTCAGGCAGAAGTTACTAGAAGAGTGAGCCAACTCCTTCAAGATCACCTCCAACATCTTGTCGAGGGAATGGAAAGACGTCTTCAAGATGTTACAAATACGAGAGGAAGTAATACAAGATATCGAGAGGTCTAATTTTCAATTATCACAGCATTTAGTTACGTTTTTAAGTTCACTAATATGTTACAATTTTTACTTATAATTGTAATTATTTCTTAATTTTAGTGTACAATAAAGGAGTTTCTAACTTAATATTCTTCTATTTTTATCTTTTCCTACATTTACATCAATTAAAAACCAAACTAATTGGCTAATTAGTGTGTCGATGTAAAAACTATATAAAGTAAATAAATGTACGATAATTTTCAGCAGGAGTGTAGTTCTTATGAGGAAATCGTTAAGGTCATAAGAGATACCAATTGAATTTTTATTACCTAAGTGTTTACAATTAAAGTTATTTAGGTTTGTACACTTATTAATTTGATAAATATGTTGGTATACGGTTGTGTTCTCAACTGCTACTCGACAAGATATCATCTCAGCAGATACTAACTAAATTACAATTATATGAATAAATATAGTTTAGAAGACGATTCTCTCAAAATTACCTTTCCTTTATTTGACTGTGATGTGGTTTCTATTTATAAATAAAAAACTTAATTTGGAAGGTTTGGCAATAATTAGGCTTTGATGGTCATTAAAACTTCTACTTATTATTTATTCTCTAATTAGCCAACATTTAATTAATTTATTGCTAAGCTTTCAAAAATTAATTATGTTGTGAAATAAGCATCAGTGACTTTAGGCGGTTGGGTCTAGATAGTACAATTATTTAACACTATCTTACATCAATCATTTAAATCAATCATTTTTATCTGGCGAATTCCCCTCAAAATTAAAATATTCAATCATCAAACCCCTTCATAAAAAAGACAATAGATCAATTATAGGCAATTACAGGCCAATTGCTTTGGTCCCAACAATTTCTAAAGTGTTCGAGAAAACCATTCTTACCCGACTAAGTTCTCATTTATCAAAGTTTTCTGTAATTTCCAAAAATCAACATGGGTTTCAACAGAGTAAGTCCACACTATCAGCTTTATATGATTTTACAAATCATGTACTTAGCGCCTTGGATGGGTCACGGAAGACTCTGGGTGTTTTCTGTGACCTGTCAAAGGCCTTTGATTGTATTGATCACACAGGTTTGTTCTTAAAACTCAACCATTATGGAATTAGGGGTGTAGCCTTGAATTGGTTCAAATCTTTCCTGTCCGGCAGAAAACAGTGCACCTTTGTTAATGGTCCGCATCACTCCTGTGAGTCTTCTTGGGCCGAGGTGCATATGGGTGTTCCATAGGGTTGCATTCTCTCCACTATTCTATTTTTACTTTATATAAATGATTTATCTAGTACAGAGAACAATGCAAATATAGTGATGTACGCTGATGATGTTTCTCTGTTGTTGTCAAGTAGAGATGCAATTGAATTGAGAGCAAGTGTTTCTCGGGTAGTCACAGAGGTAAATGAATGGTTTGAGGAAAATGGTTTGTTGTTAAACATTAATAAAACAAAATATATTAATTTCACTACAAAAAATGCTAAAAATAAATCACATAATATTTGTGACGACATAATTGTGAACCCTAAACAAACTCTACAGAACGACACATCTGTAGTGTTCCTCGGTGTGACTGTTGACGAGACTGTTTGCTGGAGACCGCACATCGAAAAACCCATGCGTCGTATCAATTCAGGTACCTTTGCAATAAGAATATTAAAATCTTCGTGTAGTAGAGATATCCTTCTTGACGTGTACCGAGCTTATTGTGAGAGCATAATTCGCTATGGATTGGCTATCTGGGGAGGTTCATCCTCTCTGGAAGGAGTTCTCAAATGTCAGAAAAAGATCTTAAGGATAATTTTCGTCGTCACTGACTCTCATTCATGCAAAAGCCTGTTTATAGAAAATAAAATAATGACCATTCATTCCCTTTATATATTTGAGGTTTTAATTTTAACATTCAAAAATATTGACGCTGAGGCCAAAATAGGAAATTTCCATTCATACAATACAAGGCATGGGGAGGCACTATGCTACCCAAATCATAGGACAACAAAATTTGAAAAAGGCCCAGCTTATATGGGATTACATTTTTTTAACAAATTGCCACTACAAATTAAAAAAGAAAACAACATTTCCAAATTTAAAGATTTAGTAAAGTCCTTTCTTTTTTCGCATGCCTTCTACAGTGTAAAGGATTATCTTAATATGGAAAGTGCCTAGTTTTGATTGTTTTAAATTGTTTTAATTTATATGTAACAGTTTGATCCATTTGACAACATTATTCAATGTATGCTTAAATATATATTTTGAGTGTTCAAAGTTACAATTATTTTATACATTCGACTACCTCACATGTCTGTAGTACAAGATTATTAAATATTAATTAATTAATACAGTATTATATTAGTAGTAGTTATAGTTAATTTGACAAGACACAAAATTTGTACAAATAAAATTTATAATTGTAACAAATATTATGTGTTAATAAAGGATTTGATTTGATTGATTTGACATCAAAAACTCTAGAGAAAGCACAATATCTGTTGACAAATTTCGAATAACATAATGTAAGTAAAAGATTTAAATTTGACCACATATACTATTCAGATAGCTCTGGGTATATGGAAAACTCTTGCACGTCCTGGAAATCTGGAAATCCATGCGTATGACGTCGCCATAATAAATTATGAGTGACAGAGAGATAGAGGGTATTCGGACACTTCTTATGGCCCCCTGTCATCTGGACTGTGGACTGGCACAATATGACAACCGTGCTTAGTCTTTGAGGTAGAGCCAAGTATTTTGTATACATTTATATGTATTTAATTTGAAAATAACCTAGACCTTCCATCCCACAAAACTTGGAACTAACTTCTTAGCTATTGGAGGTTTCTCGTCTCCTTCAGCAAACAGAAGGCTCTATTTGCTGAGTATTAGTCCATTTATTTTAATTTTGTTTTCTCACAATATCTGTTTAGTAAGTTTTTCTCGTGTCAGCTTAATTAGGATAGGAATAAGGAAACATTTCCTAGTTGGAAAGTAAGACATTAGTTACATTAGCCCTTACTCATTTAAGACTAATTAAAAAATTGTCCACATTAAGTGACAAATACCTTAGCTGCTAACCGACCTTCTATTCATCTCTAGTCTTTCATGTATGCCTTATCGTGGAGGAAGGGTGTACAAAGTTCAAATATATGCTATTCAGATAGAGTTGAGAGTGAAGCTCCACCCCATGTTTATGTGTCGTACCACTAAGCCGATTCACAGGCTGTAGGGGTTTTTTTTCTGAACTATGAGTTCGCCTTATTACACATTCATAAAGATCGTCTATTTTGCCAAAAGCATACGATCTGTATTTTGTTGTAGGGAGAGAGTAGTATTTTTTTTATACGCAGACACAATTCTATGGACACTACTTTTGCCAACACGAACCAATTGGCAACGTTATTCATCATCATATCGATCGGTGTGTCTTGATGTTTGATGTTAAATACACAACAATTATACACTATTTTTTCTAACTTCAAACAACCTGTGCACTTTTTTCCTTTAAATATGTCAGGATTAAACTATTTACATAATAATATTTACTTTAACTTTTCTATTGAAACTAAAATAACAAATTATTAAAAAAAATTAATATCACCATACATGGCACCAACAGAAAAATATTTCACTATACAAGGCATAAGGTATGAGCAAACCGACTGACTGGGGATGCCAATGAATTAGTCTTGTTGTAGATCATGGGTCCACGTGGACACCCTTTTCTAATTGGCCAGAGCCCTCGAGACAGAGACAGTCTAGGAGGAGCGTCACTTTCAACCCTCTCTGAACAGCAAATAGGCTATCATATATTTCAACGTAGTTCTTTAACCCACGAAAGAAGCAATCTAATCATTTCTTCACGTATTTTACCAAATAATCACCTGAGGTATACTGGTATAGCTTTCATTGTCATTATACAACCACGCTGACCTATCTATTATGTTTCGTTGGATAGTTAGGGTTACTTTGTTTTTTGGGACCAAGTTACAATATAACAACAGTCGACCAGACAGGAAGGTGGCCAAACAATCCTCATTGTATGCTAAGTGCAGGGGGGGAGGCCGCCAAGGGGTGGCAAAGGTGACGAGGCTTCCGCCCAGCGAACTGCAGTAGGTCACTTCGTGGCCTTGCCTAGTTGGTCACTGATAAATATTGATAAGTCCGCCATGGTGAAAAGGTGAGTGATGACCGGATGGATTCAGTCAAGGCCAAAAATATTCTTCTTCATTTTAACAGCAACAGATGATTTATTTTTCATTACATTTTACATGCTAACACAGAAATACCTATCTACTGTTGGCGTAGAAATTGTGTGTACTCGGGTTTGAAGGATTTACTTAGAAACTAAGAAAACTACGAAACGTCCAATCACAGCATTGTATCCTCGTGTAATTGTGCGTTATGACATACATAATGTTTATTTTATCAGATATTTATTAATTTTTATTCTAGTTGGAACAAAAAAGTACAGAAATTTTAACTAGTTTTAACTGTGCATCAACTTTACATTTTTATTACTAAAAAAACCCTTAATGTATCGCGTTTAGTATTTTAAGACGTGATCGGCAAGAATGTTTGCTATGATTTTTATTAATTTCAGAATTTTTACTTTTTAAGAAAAAGAGTTGTCGTAAATTTCCTGAAACAACATTTTATTGGATTTTCAAGGTCGTAAAATTTAGTACTTGATTATGTTGTGATCCTTATAAAATGCATAATTACAATACATTACTCTTACATGAGTAAGTAAATGAAGTTGTTTTTAATTTATTCAAACTAGGATAAGTATTATTAAAACGTATAATACAATTTTGAAATGCATTTGTCAAAACGTAAAATTAAACGAGAAACACAATTGTGTGATTGGATTTTTCACAGTCCTCTTCGTTTCTTTGTAAAAAACCGTCAAATTCACGTACACTTAATTTCTGCGCCGCCAGTGGTGCTTGTTGAGGGTAAACTGCCGTAGATTTGTCCAAATTTCATACAGCTTTTTCTGTATTTGAACAACTTTGTATTGTACTGAATTATACATGCTATTAGGAGATAAATGACAACAGAGAACAATGCGAAATATTAAAGCACGTTTTATACACTCAAAACGACAATTCCTAATACGACATTGTTATGCATAAAGAGAGAATATTAGAAATTGTTCCTTAACCTCATCCACATATTTTCCAACAAACACGACAACCAAATTATCCTCACTTTCTGGCCCATCTCGTTCTTAGATCGTAGAATACAATGTCTCTAATTGTATTTAACAAAATACAATTTTCTTATACATCATCATATCTTTCCCTGAATTCTTCAATGAATTATCGCTTCAATAAGTATACAAAACTTCCTTATTTTTAAACACTACCAATAAACTGTTATGGTATTAACCGTTCTCATCAGCTGTTTCGAAAAATAAAATATTCCCCTTAGTCTACAATTATAATAATAATAAGTAAGAAGTACAACCAATTAATGTTAACGACAATACAACATTTGTAGGGCTGTTTCAAATTATAGTTTAAACATTTCCTGAGTCTAGTTTTCTTATTGGCAAAGAGAATTTCTAAAAATCTTTATTTTGTAGGAGATAAAAGTCCAGTCAGTCAGTTTTTCAAAAATAAATCCAGTTGCTGTTTCACATAATAAGGAAATAGTTTGCCTACTAAAACATTTTTTTAATTATTTGGTTAAACAGGGTTTGAAATTTAAATTTTATACTCATTCAACTTCAATAAACGTACAATTAAATTTATTATTTTTCAATTTTTGGGATACATTTTCTTTATTCCGTATAAATAATTTTGATCTGTGCTGAAAGAACTTTGTCTGTACTTTAATTGATAAAAATCTTGATTTTCGATCTGTTTTCTCCTAATGTTGTAATAAATATCGACTGACTTCACTTTAGGTCACCGTTTCCTCCACGAAAAGTGTCAAAAACATGGCCCTTGACGGTAAAATTGCATTGCAGCTCTAGGATTTTTGGACCTGTCGACTTTCCAGCGGTGACTTGGCAGTTTGTGAAACGGCCACCACCGAGTGAAATTACGTTTTGTCCTGTAATCCTGTAATGATAACAATTTTTATCTGTGCTTATTCAACTTTTTCAAAACTTTTATCGCTAAAACTCTTGATTTTCGATCTCCTCAATTGGCAATACACATCTAAGAATGACTTCACTGAGAAAAATTGGAACATTTCTCAAACGTTTTTGGTGAAAATATTATGAATGAAAAATTGTTCCAACTAAGAACGGATAACGGAATTTAATTTTAATTTAAAAGCCAGTTTTATAATGAATTCCTGTCTTTACCAGGAACTCATTATAATATCAATGGCTACGCTTATTGTTTTGAATAAATAAAAGCTCTCTCTCACTCAAAAAATAAAATAAATAAATACAAGTTCATTTTTCTTGTGTTTACCCTGATACAGAACGATCCGGTGGAGCAAAAAGCATCTTAAATTTTAAAACATGATATTCCCGTCCAAGCCGGCCAAGCAAAAATACTAAAGAAACAAGAATGTCCATCATACGTTGCAAAAACGTCGGAGTGGTAATTCCAAGTGCATCCTTTAGTAGCAGAAAGGGTTTTTATGTCGGCTTTCTACCGGTGCCGGGACAGGTTGCCTTGCTGGCCAGCAATGTTGGACACTCTCTTATGACCATAAACTGACACTCCAGATAAGCATTATTTATGACAATATTCCCTGTACAGGTCATAGAGACATGGACGTGACCGGGCAGTCCCCTAGATAACTATAGGCGTTCCACGTCGCAAGGACGACGGACTTGTAAGGACCGAGATAAAACAAAACAAACTTTACATGAGACAGTAACGGTCAATAATTTAACATTTTCATACCTGGAAGTAGGTTCTAGAGTCAATAAAAGTTATTGGATTTGTAATGAAGAAAATAACGTTTGATGCGTATCAGAAAACAACTTTAATATATAAAGATCAAATTAAGAAAACATCTATATGATGCTGCTTTAGAATAACATGAAAAACAATAACTAATAAAGAATGAAAAAAGTTAAAAAAAAGAAGAAATTGAAGATAAATACATAAAAGTTCAATTTAAAACACATTAAACCTTTAAAAACTGTCGTTAAAGATGTGACCAAACTACCTTGGATCTAAAATATTTGTATTTACATATTGATATTTACGAATATACAATTGTATATAAGTAAATAAAATGTTTCTTTAAAAGCTATCATTCTTCTGAACTAATTTCCAGGCATTCCTGTACATAATTTAATTAATTTTTAATCAAAACAACATTTGTAGTGTAATTGTATAAAAATAATAATAATAGTTTTATTTGCCTTTAACAAGACTTACATTGGTAACAAATACTAATATATAGAGTATATGTATTAACTTCAATATATAAATATTATTATGTATATAAAATTTAATGGTTGTATAACATTATATTGTAAAAAAATCTTCAATTTTATAAATTGTTTCATGTAATAACATTGATTTTAGATTCTTCTTAAAATATTTCATGTCTTTTTCTTCTTTTAAATTGGTAGTTTGTTGTGTAATTTTATCCCATTATAATGAATATATATTTTTTTATGTGGGTCCTTTGGTGTGGTATTTTAAGGTCTGATTGAGAACGAAGATTTGTTAGTTTTGTTGTTTGAAAATTTAATAAATTGTTTTTAACAACTAACAGTGTTTCTTAAATGTAAATAGATGGTGAAATCATGATATTAATATTTCTAAAGAGTTGTTTAGAAGATATAAATTTTTTTGAAGTATAGTAAAGTATATTTTTGTAAAATAAAAAGGTTCTTCCAGTTAGAATTACTGTTTCCCCAGACTGAAATGCCATATGTTAATTTTGACACAACCAACTATAGTATATTGTTAAAAGGACAATATACGTTTCACAGTAGAATGATAATATTCTAAGTACAAATAGAATGTTTGAAATTTGCTTGCATAAAATGTCGATATGGGAATCAAACTTAACTCTATTGTCAATTGTAAGTATTAAATATTTGACATAATCGTTAGGTACAAGTTGGTCTTCATCTATAATATTAAAGAAATCGGATAGTCGTTTTTATTTTTTTTAAATTGCATGAATATTTTTTGGAACATTTATTCTAAATCCATCTTTTAATAATGAAGTAAATAAATAATGTTAGTAAATAATTTATTCATTAGGTATGGTTCTACATACATATAAGTTTCAGGAAAATGGGAGTTGAAATGAGATAGAACTATTATCATGTTTGGAATGCATGTGTTGAATATCTTTACAACATTTATTAACGCTTTTGTTTTGTTTGTACAACTTATTGTTTTTATACTTAGTTTCTATATTTATAACTAACTGCAAATGTATGAGGAATTACATTATTATAATGCTCGGTTTATGGTAGCAAGCTTATCATGCAAACTGTATTTAATTTAATGCCTTAGAATCATATGTATATTTCATTTTTAACTCAACAAAATGGATGCTGTGCAGAAACTGACACTAAAAAATGTAATTAAATTATGTATCGTCTCTCCGGAAAGTTGACAAATTAATCAATACTTAATTTTCAATTTTATTAAGTAAATTAAAAAAAAAAACTTTGAGAGTTAGTTAAATTCTGTTAAGAGTTAAATTACCGCCACAGTTTAATCATTTTAATAACAGAATATAACAAGGATTTTAAATGTTGCAACGGATTCAATAAAACAAAGTTAAAAGTCGCATATACTTAATTGCTGATAATTATATATCTTAAATGATCGGCCTATTTTATGATTGCAATCTGTGTAGAACATAACTAGTCATTGTTACAAATCTTCTCACTGGATTACTGTTACCAATCCCTCCCTTGGGAGACAATCACCTGCTTGGCTGACTGCAGTGTTTAGGAGGGTTGGTGAGTTCCAAGATCCTAGGGATCGGGAGAGACAATCGTAAAAATTAAAGACAAGTCAAACGGACCGAAGAGAGTTTTTTAAATGCCCCAGTTGAGTCGCTATGAAGATGTCTGGAAAGAAAAGCGATTCAATTAATTTTTCCATTGGGAGTTGGTAGCGCCAAGTCGTGCGAGCTTGGGGTGGCCTTCGTGGGAGGGGACATGTAGATGAGGCGTAGCGTGTTCTTAAATGCTTCTTTTTGTCGAATTAAAGTCGAAAGTCGTGTTTCGGTTTGAGGGTGCTACGTGCGGCCGTAGACCGCGGTGAATGAAGCGGCAAATGGAACTTCTGTTGAGAAATCGTGTTACGTTTCAACCCCTAACAGTTTCAATATCTGACACAAACCAAGAAAAGGTTTTGTAATCTTTTGACGAAAATATCAAGCTTCGAAGGCAAAAAATCGGAAGAATCTAACTGCTAGCAAAATAAATTTGGTATCAACACTTAAGGCAAGAAAACTCCAAGTTTAAAAATAGTTTTTTAACTATATCAAGACACGCACTTTACTTAAAAAGTCCATAATATCTGAACTACCTGAACAAAGTAGACAATCTGAGTAAAAATATTTGAATTAGGAACTTTCTGGTCTAGAAAAGTGGTCTGCGATGACTCACACAGCAGCATTGGGAAATTTATTGTTAACTTGGTAGACTAATTTATTATTTAAATTTCCATACAAATTTGTTACACGAGTAAGAGAAATGACACGTTCTCAGATAGTTTGGAGTTACGAAAGGGAAAAACGTCAGATGATAAAGAAGTCAACTTTACTATAAATTGCCTGGAACAAACTATGGGACTGCTTTATAACGAGTCTGTTAAACTTTTGTTCTGATAATAATCCGGAAAAATAAATACACAATCATATGTTTATTTTATCTTTAGTTTTACCCACCCACCCGCTTGTACACGTAGTGGTATTGAACAACTAAACAGGAACAATTAGACCGATTAAGTGTTTGGAAACTTTTGAAACGGAAAAAGGCAAACAACAAATATATTGGCTCTAGTTGTACATTTTCGTCACTCAATATCGAGGTTTAAGAATATCTTAAAGAATTATTGAAGAAGAAACAGTGTCATTTTGATTTAAATATTATTTTTCTTAATGGAGCAACAAAAAAGCTTGTGGTGGTATACAGTAAACTATATAATCAAGAGCAACATCACGGCACCTGAAATAATTTATAAGAGCAGTATATTTCTTTTTCAAATTTTTTATGTAAAATATTTAATCAAGTAAATCATTTAGGTAGATTCGAAAATTGAGACACCACCTCACTTACCACATGTGATATTCAAGGCATAATTGTAATAGTATTTTCTTTTATAATTAAATTTGCTTATTCCTGAACTATTTTCTCATCTTTTTATCGTAAGCGAACTATATCTCATGTCTTTAAATGTGTTTTCCATGCCCTACCACAATTTTAACTTTTTAAACATTATTTCTGTACAAGGGAGAAAATTAGTGTACAGACTGAATGGATAACAAAATGAAATAATTATTATATCATACATTCAGCTATATTTATTATTATGGTGTATTTATTGATTCATAGAATGTATTATTACTACTGGGTATTTTTATATATTTTAAAAAATTGAACTGGAACAGAAAATATATTTTAAAAATTGAATGCTTTAAAAAAATAAAAATTGCAATTTTTTAAAAATAATTTTATTAATAAAAAAATTTCAAAACACCATTATGAACTGTAACTCTGAATCAACTACACACCTACAGTGATATTGACCCACCCGCCCACCCATACACGTACAGTGATATTGACCCACCCGCCCACCCATATACGTACAGTGATATTGAAAATAATGTTTATTTTCAAATCAAAGCAACTGTACGCGTATAGGTGGGCAGGTGGGTCAATGCTACTAACCTAGGTCTGTGATAACTTATTTAGGGATGCTCACAAAACAGGAACTAAGAGTTGGCACCTGAATGCAATTGGCTGGTGTTACTTTACTTTGATTTGAATAGCTTTATACGTTTATACGTTTATTTTTGTCGTAGTCATTTTAATATTACCTCTTCAATTATTAAGTAAAATTATGTTCAAGGATTACACTTATTGACACCAACAATTTGCCTCTCTGGCGTACGTTTTTTATAGTGAAAATGTTCTTAATTAGACACAGTATTTTATATTAGTCAAGTGGATTTAAAAGATATTTAACTTAGAACAGGGGACAATTTTTTTAGGAAGGCAATGCTCCTGTACGAAATACGCCACCAGCCCAATAAATAGTGGTTTTGTGCTTGGCGTTGGCGAGGAAACGGACTGTTTTAGTCCCATCCTAGCAGCAACATCGCTTTTTGGCATTGTGGCCACAAAAGGAAAGCCTATTTTTCAATAAGATTTGAAGGTTGGGCCCTGGCGCAGCGCCAGCTCTGAGCAAGCCGCACGCCAATATTTCTTCCCCTGGCGACGGGAACGTAAAAAATCAACTCACCGCTTCCAACATTGCTGTGTTGGGGGTGGAACTGTCCATTGAATCTAAATTGTTTGTGCTCTTTTTCATCTTGCAGCTGGCTGATTTAAAACATCTCACAAGATGTTGAATTGGACACTTTTTATGAAAAATATATCATTTTTTCTTATGAATTTTTTCTTATCATTTTTTTTTTATGAAAAATATATCAAAATATAATATTGTTTGCCTTTTGTTTGATTATCTTGATCTTTATGACTAATATTGTCAGAGAGTTCCAGAAGTGGAAATCGGGACCTTTATTTCACTACCACTTCTTTGATTATGTTATGTTAGGTTTAGTTATATTATGTTAGGTTTGGTTTGGTTATGTTATGTTAGGATTTGTTAGGTTAGGTTAGGTTACGTTTGGTACAACCACTGTACATGTATCGGTGAATGGGAGGGTCAATATCACTGTACGTGTATGAGTGGTTGGGTGGGTGGGTCATAACCATAGTACATGTATCGGTGAGTGGGAAGGTCGGTATCACTGTACTGTATAAGTGGGTGGGTGGGTCAGTACCACGGTAAGTGTATAGGTATTGATTGCCTGTCTCCTAAATGGCATGACTCTCTTATAAATGACTCGAAACGTGGCTTGTACACGTTGTTCAAGTAACCCATCATACCTTCTGACAGGTATGTTTTAAGTTTTCGTATGCCTCTAAAACTTCTTAGCCAATTTTATTATCATGGAAAATAAAATGGATCAGTCAAATGTTGTTTTCTTAGCATAGATCACATTCCATTAATAAAAACACTTGGTTATGTTATGTTAGGTTAACTAAAGTTATGATAGTGTATTAAAGGAAAATATCCAAAAATCTAAGTATTTTACAATATTTAAATGAAGAATTTGATTTGTTTTTCAAGTCAGCTTAAAATTATTAAACGATTGTATGTACTTAGGGTACTTAGTGCTCAATATCAGCTTAGTTTTAACTAATGAAATTAATTATTCATATCAATACACTTAAATTTTGTAACACCTTCCACAACAAGGCTTTGAGTACAATTTATCTCACTTCATTTACAACTAGTCGTTATTTTAAAAAAATGTTTTCATAGTATTAATGTTTTTTAAATGTTGTAATATATTCATTACTCCATAAATAAAAATGTATACGTTTGTTACTTATTTTTTAAAATTATTATTCACGTATAGAGCCAATTGGACCACTCTAAGTATAGTAACGCTGTTTTTATGAGTTGACCTTTTTTTGTTTCTTTATCGTAATAAACCCATGATTCCCGAACTAAAGGATACATAGAGAAGCGTCTATAGGCTCGGTTAAAGGCATTTATCGAAGTAGGTTATTTGGCTGAGGGGAAGAAGTGACAAAAATTTATTAAATAAACATTAACTCATAATAACAATTTTTGGGGGTGAAACAGCTGTTTTCGTCCTGTTTCTAAAAGTTGTCATGTTTTAATGCTGTTTGCTATGTAAAATACTTCATATATTTTAAGATCAAAATATTTTCCAGAAATAGAAAAGATTAAGTTAATTTTTTATTACTATAACAATAACACGTTTATTGATTATTTTTAATTAAATAGATTTGTCACTGGTAACAACACCTTCTATTTAATTTTTTCATAACCTGTAAGCAAGAAATGAGAAAATGATTACATGCTTACAAAAACTTGCAATGCACCCAAACATTTAACTTTCGTTTTATTTTTAGAAATGCCTTCACATACGAGAGGGAAACTTTATCTGTGAAATTCGAGTGTCCTGCTTAAACAGTAAAAGAGTCTTAGGGAAGAGACATCGGAAGGTCAATGCCAGATGTCGGAGGTTAGGGATCGAAGGGCTTAGGGTGTTGTAATGGTTATTGTCTCCTTCAGCCCTCGACTGATTTATCCCAATAAAACTGGTCAATGTCCCAGTAATGGCCAGTTAGTGGTGTAAGAACACTCCCACCCTTGTTCTAACCGGTCTCTAATAGGGCTCACATCTGGGACTGATGATAAGTACAACCTTATAACCTCGGATCACTTGATATGTTAATGTTGGTTTCTTTCGGACTATTTTTCCCAAAAAATTTAACCTTTATTTTCAAGCTTAGTTTAGTGACATTTAATATAGTAGGATGGTAGTCAAGGTTCATGCGTTGTGTAGGGAAGAGAACTGAGTGTCAGTTAGCTGAAAATCAGACCATCACTACGTCGTTCGGATTCCACGTAAAGCTCCCGTGTGTGGTTGGTCTATCAAAAGTTTTATGTTTGGGGAAGGTGGATTGGTCTATCAACATGACTCTGTGTTGAGTATGTGGGCGTTTAATCAAACTTCTGTGTGTTTAGTAGGTGAGTGGTCAATCAAACACAGAGTCACTGGAATGACACTGATTACCTTGATTCCCCCGCTCTTAAGAAGTTCCAGAAGTTGGCTAAGAAAATGCTAGAAAAATGTGATTTTTTTGCTTATATCTCAAAAACGGTAATACCACTGTGGTCAATGCCACTGAACGTGTATGGGAGGGCGGGTGGGTCACTGCCACCTTTACGTGTATGGGTGGGTGGGTGGATTAATGCCACTGTAC
The DNA here is from genome assembly GCA_035578905.1 of Stictocephala bisonia. Lineage (NCBI taxonomy): Eukaryota > Metazoa > Arthropoda > Insecta > Hemiptera > Membracidae > Stictocephala > Stictocephala bisonia. Next base: position 4,706,067 of record JAQJVL010000023.1, read on the forward strand.
GTGTATGAGAGGACGGGTGGGTCAATGCCACTGTACGTGTATGGGAGGGCGGGTGGGTCAATGCCACTGTACGTGTATGGGTGGGTTATTATAAATGAAGACCAAAACTATAAATAGTCCTTTCTGAGCTAACTTAAAATCAGATAGTAACAATGACTACTTTCGTTCATCTACACTCATTCACCCCTCATATTCGCCCATATATCTACGATCGGTGACTTAGAAAAGAATAATGAATAATAATATAGTTTTCTTACATTAATGAAACATTTTTCGATACTCCATTAAATAGATGATAATATTTTGATATGCCATAATCTATATTTAGTTGCCAATTTATTTTTTTTGTAGCTTTATGGCTTATTAATAAAACAAAATATATATACATATTTATCCTCGTGATTGGATATTAAGCATATATGTAATTATTGGATGAAGAACTGGGTGGGCGGGTGGGTCAATAACACTGTACCTGCATCGGTGTGTGGATGGGTCAAAACCATTGTACTTTCGTGGGTGGTGGGTTTTATACAGCTCAGCGTATAAGGCTTAAGAGTGAGGAATCCGTTGTCCAGGGTTAAAATTCCTAACTGAGGTAACTGTCGGTATACATACATGAAATGATTTAAGTAAAATATTTAAACTCATCGTTTTGTTTAATTATCCAATCATCACTAAAGTACGTGTATGGGTGGGTGGGAGGGAAACACAATCAAAGGGGATATAACTATAGTCATTGTTATAGAGACACTGATAAGTTATTTTAATAATTATAAAAAAGACTGTAATACTAAAAAATTCCGTTTTGTTGGCAAAATTGTGGTTTTGTTCCAGGCATATTTAATCATTTACCGATGACGCCGAGCATAGAAGTGTAGCGTTAGCGCTTGCACACACATGGTTGAAATTTCCGACGCCGACAGTGGCATCATCAAGAAACAACTGTTTTTTGTCTTCTTCGTCTGATTCAACTGTGTTCAGTTGATTAACAAATTATGAATAAGTGCATTGCATTTTTTATTTATTGTGTTTGAAATGAATAGAAAGGTCTTTGACTGTACAAACACAAACGTACGTCAACCAATCAAAGTTCAAAGAGGAGATGAATTCGGAACCTTGTTTAACCTAATCAATCTGTAATCAACCTAACCTAAAGTAATCCAACCTAACCTATTTTGACCTAACATAAGCAAATTGATAAAATTTAACATAACCTAATTTAACCTAACAAAATTGTGTTTATATTTAAAAACCTGTAGGAAAGTACCGAATTTATTCTCTTGAATGTTCTCTAATTCGCAAAAATCATTTTAAATTAAACACACGCTTCATGCTATGCATTCCTTGTTGCGTTTTTGTTTTTAAATTTATTCAACGTTTTATCCCAAAGAACGGGCCTTTCTTGAATTAAATGAACGAGCAACTCGTTGTCAATAGCAATGTCATAAGCCATATTGAATTAATTATACGAATGAATGTGCGCCACAAAAGTTGCAGATAGTAGATCAACACAACAACAACAAAACAGTAGACGACAACGCAAAAAAGGTGGCAGTGGTCGTCCGCCTAGTTACCGACGGCGTTAAATTAAACGATCGTTAATTTTTCGGTCCAATGAGTAACTCCGCATATACTCCTTTGTCCCACTGCTGTTACGGCGATATCGGTAAATAATCCGATCGTTAAAAAACGCTGTGCGTGTCTCCAGCCTAAGGCTTTACATAAAAAAGGAAAAACTAATCATATTAAATTTACACATATCCTTTCCCATGCAACTAACTCCAGTGTGTATTGTCGACCGACTGTAAATTACAGTAGCAGCCGGAGTGGTCTTATTAAACCCGTTCAAATGACGATGTGTTCCACTAATTGGTTGGGCTTTAGGGCGGGAGTTGTGCTCCTTGCTCCTTCTCGACCCTGTCATTACTCTAAATGATACGTCATCTCCGGCGTGTTTGATGAAAAGCAAATAACACGCTCGCTTCGCTGCTTCTCCAAGAACGCTCGCTAATCGATACTTTTGTAACCGATGGTCCAAACATCGGTTTGGTTTTTTGAAATCAGCGACTTACAAGAGTTTACTATCATACATCAAACTGTTGGTGCAGTGCTGTAATCCAGCTACTTGGGGACGAAGTGTTGAGGATATTGTAAGCGACAGGTTCTACGCTCGGTCCTTTTAATACTAACACGACGTCTGTTCAATGGTTGCCATTAATGTGCAACTAGAGAAGTCTGGGGTGTCCATGTTGGATGGTAGTCAATTTTAAGATGTTGTATAATGAAGAGCACTTAGTGTCAGACTGGTCAGTTAGCTGAAAATCAGACAAAAACCACTTGATTCGGATTCCACGCAAAGCTGTAGGTCCGTTAGTAGCCCTGGGCTGTTGATAAATAACTGTTTCTGAGGAATAGTCGACCTTAGTTAGTAACAATGACTACACTCGTTCATATACACTCATCATATTCATTCACCCTCATATTCGCCCATATCTTGACGATCGGCGTCTTAATAATGAATGATAATTTAAGTTTGTTAAATGTGATGAACTTAAAAAAACTGTTTTGAATTAAGACCGAAAAAGAAGTAAAAATAAGCATAGATTTAACAATAATTCAATGCGCTGGCTCCATGAATAAGGACTCCGAACTGCCTAAGGATCGAATTACCTCTAAGCGGATGTTTGTTCACTTGTTGAATAAATTTCACGCACAGTTTTGCAAATAAATGTAAATTAGCACGTAAATTACCAGTGTTAGTTTTAAATAATGTTACTTTTGATATTTTCATAAAGAGTCTATAGGAAGTTACCTTTTTTAACGTAATCTTATTATTAACTCCTAAAATAAAGTTAGGTTTAATGAAGGTTAAATTGTCTTTTTAAAATAAATTTGAAATATTATACCGAAATCTTTATTTTGTAGCTATACGACAGTCGTACAGGCCTACATTTTGAAAATACAGTACAACTGACATCAAATTTTTTTTTTTTTTTTTTTTTTGAGGAGGTTAACTGACTGCAAACGAGTTCGAAAAACCATTAACTTGTCTGTCTGCAATGGAGAAAATCATTGCGAGAGTGAAACAAACAGCCTTAAGTATGGCACAGGCAGCTTAGAGTCGTGGATTAAGTACCTCCACAGTACATTTATTACCTTCACCTCTGACTTTAGGTGTGAGACTGAGGTGGGCGAACTTTCTTATCCATAAAACCCGTAAAGGTTCAACATTTCAGTCTTGGAAACAAATTTCAACTCTTCACCCAAATTTTTATCGTTTCCTTGTACGCGTCCCATGAAGAGGTGAAGGCACGCGTACAAGGAAACAATTTTTGTATCCCATATTAATGGGGGAAAAACTTTAATTTTAATTTTTTGCCCTTTCATCCAACGATCAATTTTTAAACGTTTATTGAAGGTAACAAAAGTCTTCTTTGAGAATTAAAACTGTCTAAAGTTTATGGGGAAATGGTAGATGAAAGAGAAAAATTTGATATTTTCCGTCAATTCATTACCATAACCATAACTTAGGTTAACCTAACATAACAAAACCAAACATAACCAAACCAAACCTAACGTAAGATAACTAAACCTAAAATAACCTAAACAAATCTAATACAACCTAATCAAATTATTAGTACTGAATTAACGGAAAAGGTCTCAAAAAACTGAAATAAAGTAGAGAATTGTATTAAAAAATAACAAAACCTAGTACAAACTGAAAAACAATCCCTTTTCGAGGGAGACACCGCATATTTTACCCATACATTTAGACAGATATAAACTAACTATACGTAATACGTTGATTTGGATATATTACAAAGTATTTCTGTAAGTCTAAGCTGTGAAATAAATTATGTGAGCCTTAGACATTATAAAAACGTTTCAAACACTTTTTAAAAGTGTGATTACGCATTTTTTTATATAAAAACCTGTTTTTCGAGTCTATTGAGCGATTACGTCCAAATACCACCACAAACCTACCATAAACGTTTTTTAATAATTTAATCATATCACATATTTTCAAGTGGTTTGATATTTTTGCAACATACTTAATGCAACAGAAAAATAGAACGAACTCGTTTATTCAACGAGCCTGGCAGTGTGCCATTTATTGTAGTGGCTTGCATTGAAGTACTTACTTGCATGAATCAATCCTTGAAGGATTTCTCATTTATATAACAAACATCTAATAGTAGTTATATAATGGTAATTGTAATAGCTGCAATTTATTATACTACTCGAATAGTAAAGTGACAATCGACTGACATATGTCAATCAAGTCATATTGACTATATAAATGGTTTCTATAAGCTCTACACGAGGTTCGATATATTTAAAATGGTTATGCAAGTCGGACTGCACCAGAATCAATTTTACCTGTCGCTAAATCCATCGTGTAAAATGCAGATCGGGTGGTTTCCAAACAAGACTTTGTGGGATTGATTCGTTACTTCTAGCACATTTACAACAACTATTTAACGAAATTTGTGAATACATACAATAGGGGGCATGTAAAACTGTTACTTGGGTGTTGTATAGATAAGCTTAATTTTGTTTTGTAATACGATTTTTATAATTTCTTTGGTGGTGGTCTAGATGTGTGAAATTAAAATATTTTTTTAATTAGCATAATACGTGTTGGTACATATACAGTACAAGTAAACGTCACACAACACGAATTTATTACAATATAAGCACAAAATGCACAAATATACTACAATACAAGCACAAAATGCACAAATATTATGTTGATCGATTTCGGTGAACCACGCTCACCTTCCTCAGACCAGAGGGATTCACAAAAGAATCTGTGCATTTTGTGCTTGTATTGTAGTATATTTGTGCATTTTGTGCTTATATTGTAATAAATTCGTGTTGTGTGACGTTTACTTGTACTGAAATTAAAAATAAAATTGTTATCAAAACAAACCTAGCAACATTAAATAGTTTAATGTTTATTATATATGACCTAAACGTAATGAAAATAGAAGTTGAAAATAGAACAGAAAAACTGTTGGTGCAAAGAACAATCTAAACAATAACATAACAAAAAAATTTAGGTATTCTAATTGAGATTTTAAATATTACAAGAAATATTACTGTTCGGAAAAAGTTAATATCATTAACTTATCACCTGAGTAATTCCACTAAATACTTAAATACTATCATGTGTAATATTTTAATATAAAAAAGCTCTTGTAAAATTCAATGTAACAAAAACTTTAAAACACCCTTTATGAGCTGTAACTATATCCAATATTGGTTTTTTATTGGGTCCAAGATCACCTTCCTAAGAAGATCCCCTATCAGCCGACCTGAGCAGATGTGTGCTTGTCAGTCATTAGGCCAGGGGTTGGGGTAAGGCGCTTACTCCACTTAGCTGACCAGAGGTCTGCCAAGCCGCAACCCTCTTCCAACAAAATCCATCCGAAAAAAGTGTCAGAGACGATTTTCTAGACTTTGAATAAACTGGGGATTTGTTCTGAGAGGGGCGTAAAAATAATGAAGGTAATTATCAACCAAGAATGCTTTTATACTGTTATATAGTTTTTTTAATTAAAATTCATATTCACAATATTGCAATAGTACTCTCATTAACTTAATAGGGGTAGGAGGATAGATGTCGCCTTAACACGATGTGGGTAGGAGTAGGATTTAGGATAGTGCCTCCTGCCCACCCTACGATATATAACTTGGCAACATGTAAAACAACATGGCATTTCATTCAAATTCCATTTACTTTTTAAATACTCCAATTTTGTTTCTGGTCCATTGAAATTGGAGGGCCCGTGCCAAACCCACTCGCCATCTTCAGAACTATTAATTTTTTCCTGTGTGCTAATGTATCAGGAAGTTTCGATTTATTTTTATGCAGACTAAATGCATATTTTAACAAAATTCCAAGAAATATTTTGCCCATTACTCCTGAAAAGGTTTTACTCCATCTCCACTATTTATCCTATTGTTTAAATAGTATTTGCTATTTTCTTTATTAAAAATTTATAGAAACAAACTAAATATTTCAACGAAAGTTTACAAAATATACTGCCACAACATTATGGAAAAGTGTTAATTTTACCAATAATTAATAAATAAAAATAAATTGACAACATTGGCCACTATGGTGAATTAACTATTTTTATTCGTTTATTAAATAATTGTATTTAATTCATTTTATACTAAACGTTTATGGATAATAAGAGAAATGTAGATTTGTTTATCAACAAATACTACTATATCTACTTCACAAGACTAAGCTTTAGTAAAATGATTGCACTTCAAAATGATGTATTACATTGATTAACTGAATGTAGCCTCTTTTGTGTTGTTTTGACAATAGTTCTATATTTAATCATAAGTAACATGAAATAAAGTTGTTCTATCTGAGTTTCAAGAGTTTTAAAAAACTAACTAAAATTGACCTGACAAACACGAATCCATAGGAATCCCCTAAAAAATTCCGGTTTTGTAAAATAAAATTAAAGAGAGAAAACAATTATTCGGACCTTTTCCGTTAATTCACTCTACCACTACTTTGGTTAGGTTATGTTAGGTTTAGTTATGCTTTGTTTACCTAAATTATGGTTATGGTAGTGAATTAACGGAAAATAACCAATTATTCTTATGTAACTTTAGTCTTAAACATGAATTATTTCTTTCAAGAACAAATAATAATTGATATATTTATCAATATTATTATAAAACAGTCGAATTAGATTGGTTTAAGTTATGTTAGTTAGTTGGTATTTTGGAAGGTCCATTATCTGTCAATACCAGGTATCGTATAACGAACCTAACCTAATTCAACCAAACCTAACCTACATTTTAGGTTGATTATCTCAGTTATTATGCGTCATGTGATGAATTGGATGACATATTCATGTTCAGGGGGAATATATATACGATCGCTGTAAAATGTGTCGTTTTTGTTGAAATATTTGCTTTTTTCTTAAGTTTTTGTAAAAAATCTGTATTTCTAGCGGAAAATCTCAATGAATTCTTTTTCCTATGGTTGTTATTGACTAGTGAAAAACATTTTGAAAGTCTGGTACCCCTAAATGCCATATTTACCAAATGTAACATAGTATATATATAAAAATGCCATTCTGTGGATGCCAATTCTGTCTCTGTCAGCTAACAGTAAATGTCAGAAAACAACTGCGCTGTAAATGCAGGGATTACGCGATCAACAGTCTATTAGCAGCTACCTCACGTCCATTATCACCGTCACTCACTGACTATTCGATATTAGTTTTATTCGTTAATTGGCTGTAATTAAATATCGGAACGCTTATTGATGATGGCAGACAAAATAACTGCTGAACATGTCCGCCAGACCGATTGGTGAGTTGAATATTTCGTCAGACTCACGTACAGTTTTATATCGAGTAGAACTTGGTTGGCATAATAATCATAACTATAAATAATGAACAATTATCGATAATAATACGTTTTCAGTAGTTAAATGAATTAATGATAGTCTTCATATAGTACATATTTAATGTTTTTATTAGATTGGCTCTAATCAGAGTATGGTCTGACTTGATCTTTGTACCAAAACTTGTTTCTTTCTGTCAGAATAAGGTTTTTTTCAATCAAACAGGTGTTTTCCTGCCATCCACTGACCAACTTTACAATTAAAAATCTAAAACTTAAATATGTTTCTGTTTGAAAGATAATTTTTAATTATACATGCTGCAGCACTTCGGTTTTCTGCAAGCAATTTGTTTGTTTTGTTATTGTTATCAAAATTTTAACATTTTGTATTATAAGATTTATAAAGAGTTTTTCCAACTATATTATTTATATTATTGTTTATTTGTAATAGTTATTTGTTTAAATAGTTTTGTTAGTTCTTGGTATTGTTTGTTTTGTTTATTCTCAGTTGTGTAAATAAGCCATATTCGAATTGTTATAATTAAAACGCCACATAGTGCGGCTATAGTTTATTTTGTAATTATTTGGACTCTGTAGTTATTTAAAATTAATTATGTCTTATGTTATTGCTGGTCACGCTTCTTGTGAAGTGTTACCTGTCTAATTCCAGAAATGTCCATTTGTTTTGTATATATTTACTAACTTACTGGAATAAATAATTATTTCATTTCATTGTTTCATTATCAATTTAACTTAATAGGCCGCTTTTTGCAATACGTGGGCCTAACAGTATCTGTTAAGTAGGCACAGTAGAAATATTCCTTCAACAATACTCGTGGTTATTATTTCAGTGAATAAATAAAAATATGTCACTTTAAGGTTAAAATGAGGAGGAACCACAGAGAAAAAGAAACAGAGGTCGTTTTCCAATGGCCGCTGTGAACACCTCAGTGGCAGTAAAGCCGGTCCCAGACTATTCGCGAACATGCCCGAATGTTCGTGGGGATGATGAATGTTCGGCGAAGTCTGAGAGCCTTAACGAATACCGAGCACGAATATTCGGGGTTCGCGGACATTCGGACATGTTCGCTCTGGGGGCGGTTTTTGGGCTGCATCAGACGAGACGAATGTTCGCCGAATGTTGACTCGACGAGTGTTTCGGAAGCTCCCATACTATTCGCGAAAGTTCACTTGCGTGAGTAGCAAGAGTCTGCTGATATTTTCAAGTAAGCATTTTGCTTATTAATTTAGTGCAAATGTACTAATAATTAAGTGATATTTAACTTTAATCTAATAGTATAACATTTGATAATTAATAATCAGTAATGTATTCCTTTATCGATAGAAACTAAGTGTAGGACGCAATAATACAAGAATTAATACATGTTAGAACTTAGTGTAGTAAAAAATGACGAAATAAAATGAATAAAAAGTTAAGATAATGAATTTTAATTTTACGGCCTGTAATTTTCAAAAGCACTTTAAATATCATAACTGTACCAATCAGATTACCTACGATTGTCCAGTTATTCAATAAATTTTAGAAATTAAAAAGGGTGTATTAGGCATTTTGTTGGATAGTATATTTACTTTGTATTAATACAATTACAATTAGATTTGGGAAAATCAATTTAATTGTATTTTAAAAGGAATTTTTGAACACGACAATATTTTATCCGAATAATTATGTCCATGCAACAGAGAGAACATACCCGTGTTTATTATTAACACTCCTTCGATTCGACTAGTTATTTTTCACTTAAGAATACGTGGAATTTCGTTCATCACACGTTTTAAAGGCACATTAACAAAACAATAGAAATTGAATACTGAAATGGACCGACGATAACGTTAACTTACCTATTTAATCAGTTTCTTATAAATAAAATATATATATATATATATATATATGAGTGCCGATGGCTCTTAGTTCCTAAGTCTTTTTACTATGTAATGGTGTGTTTGTTCATTATAAAAATGCACTATTCTATTATCATTAATTACTGAACCTTTGTCCTGAAGTTTACCAAACGTTCGCCCGAATATTCGCGAATAGAGTGGGAGTGCCACGAACTTGAAACATTTGACCTCAAAATCACCGGCCCGGGAAGACGAATGTTAGGGAACGTTCGGGCGAATACTCGTCCTGAACAGTTCGAGAATAGTGTGGGATCTGCTTTATAAACAGATTACAACTAATGTTCATCCTGGTAAACATTTACTTCATTTATCCTTAAGGATTTGGTGGAAATAAGAGAGGGCCCTGTCATCGCACGACAAACTGGAAAAATAACTACTCGACACACATTGGATGCGACCTCTGGTTCTTTCTTCTCTGTTTATGGACGAATTGTATAAATAGAACAGTCGTTAAAAACATTTCACTAGAAAAGTTTACCTACATAGAATACGTATTACTGTAACTATGATAAAATAATAAACTTATATATGAACAATTTATTATTACCGAGCTGTTTAAAGATATGTTTTTAGAAATTTTGGTTGGCATATCGTTTAAAAATGTGGTTAGGTCTATTCCCTAGCCTGAAGAAAAATTATTACACTATTAGTACTGGGGGTCGTGCGGTATTATTTCCCATCACTTATCTCTAACCACACGTCATGAGGTTCCAGCTCCAGGTTCCAGGCTGTCCATTCACTCCAGCCACCTCAATGGTGCCTTAAGTCACCAGAACACGGGGTCCGCACACCGTGTGACACGGCGAGTTTGGCAAATCCACCGTGGAGTGAACAGGTAAGGCCGCTGGCCTGGGGGGTGACCCCTCTTCCGGCCAGGGTCACACCTGCACGTCACCTCCTCACAAGGTCGACCTTTAAAATGACTAAACATACAAACTGATATTTTGTTAGTAAAAACTGAAAAAGGACTTAAATGGGATTGGAAAACACTTTATCAGAATAATAATTGATAGACTTTTGAATTAAGCATTTTAATCCAATCTCATTTTTATGTCTGTAAAGAGGAAAGATCCTGCAAGACCCCTCATAGGTAATTTTGGATTTGCGTTCAAAAATTATCGTTTTCGGTGGACGGCGGTGGGGAGGGGGGGAGGCGGGGGTGATAAAATGATGTTTACGTGTTTGTTGCTAGTTTACCCAAATGTCAAGTAGGAAAGTTTTAACGCATATCAAATCAAAATATCTTTATTATGACAGTGAAACATTATAATAGTGTCAAAGGCACGATTATTAGTAAAATTGATTACATAACAACTTAAGTTAGTAGGCCTGTGACTTAAATTAGTCTGCCGGGCAAGATAGGTGTTCTCCGACGCTGTAATGGCAACGAATCTGTAGGAGTTTCTACACGCAGTTTTTAAGACACTTGAAGTCTCTCTTAAGTTTCTAGTGCTAAGCCATGCATTGAAGAATCTGATTCCATTATAGAACAGATATTCCTCGAAAAAGCTTGTTTTGTGAGTGGGAAATTAGAGCTTATGATTTGAACGAAGATGGTATTGATGTCGATTGGATAAAAAAGGAAATATATTTTGAACAACAAAACTTTGTAAAGAACATAAATTGAAGGAAATATGAGAATATTATTATGTCTTTATTTTTTGTGACCATATTTTTAGGCACATTCAAAATAGATTATTATTGTGTAATAGGAAACTTAACAATATTAGTCAATGAAATGGTATTATACAATTTAAACCTACCTATAAAAATGAATGTACTAAAACTACAACATTACAGAATAAAAAATGTGTACTCTTATTTGCAAAAATTGACGTTAAATATTTATTAGCACTGTCCCGAAAATTAAAGCTACCAAATTGGTTCATCAGTAGAGAGTTAGTTGTCGGCTAAATACTGGAAGAATTAAAACGAGGGTTACAAAAGTGAATCTTTCTAAGAATACCAATAAACGGTTTGTTCGAACATAAAATTAACAACGTTCTTTGTACAGATTCCAAATATACATTATGGAACCTCGTGATTGAGTTCAAATTACAAAAAGATATTACATTGATAAAATAAAGTATTTTTTGACTTTGAGTTGAATGTTGAATTTTTACACATAAATAGTAAAAAAAAACACACAACTTAAATAGGTAATAGAGGTGGAATATATTTCGAAAAAAAAATTACGTACTTGTGATCTCCGGAAGCGTTCCTCAACATACTTGCTTGTATTTATTGCTTCCTTATTCTTTTCCGGGGTCAAAAAGTCACATGCATCGTGATCCTTATCGCTGGTCTTTTTGTCAGAATTCGGGTCAAGCGGAATTCGGAACCCAAAGGACCTTGATGCTATCTAAGTTATTTAGACTGTGGGAAAGGGAATACGTACAACACCCTGTTAGCCTACTGATGGTCCGGCGATAACCCCAGATATGTGAAAAGATCAAGAGCGAGGACATGAGACAGGATAGATATCTTGAATAAAGAGTAATTCGATTTAAACTTTATCGAATTGCTATCATTTTTAAAGATTTCTAATGAATGTCTCAGTAAAATTTTCCAAATTTCTTGATTGGTAGTTTCGCAATTCACTCTCGTTTTTCAGTAATTAATTTTAAAATAAATAAAACCAATTGAACAAGTCTAGATGCCGCATGTTGTAGCGTGCAGTGGTAGATTTAACAAGATTCCTCATTCTATCGTATATCTACATACTATGTATTAAAATATTCTTGTAGATAATTAATTTCTGAAGCCGTTTTTCTACCAACAAAAATCCTTTCTTATTTCTTAATCAATTTTAGAGATTGAGGTGTTAAAAAACTTGCCCCTGTTCGGAGTTTTGAAACGAGGTCTTCATTGTTCAAAATGTTTATCCTTAAGGGGTCGGAAGCCTTCAATGTACAGTATGTTTTTAGGCCATAAGAATAAGATAGAGACAGATTTAAATTTTATTAAATGTTAACAGCTGTTTAAATGTAAAGAAAGAGGATTATAATATTGATGCCTTTATATCTTTCTTAAGTGTTCTTATGTCTTCATTGTTCGAAATGTTTATCCTTTAGGGCTCGGAAGCCTTCAATGTACGTTTTTTAGGCCTTAGAATAACATGGAGACAGATTTAAATTTATTATTTATTAAATGTTAACATCATTCTGTTCAAATGTAAAGAAAGAGGAGTATAATATTGATGTTTTTATATCTTTCTTAAATGTTAGAGAGTGTTCGTTTGACTGCTGTAGTGTGAGTTTACGTTTGACTGCTGTAGTGTGAGTTTACGTTTGACTGATGTAGTGTGAGTGTACGTTTGACTGATGTAGTGTGAGTTTACGTTTGACTGATGTAGTGTGAGTTTACGTTTGACTGATGTAGTGTGAGTTTACGTGTGACTGATTTAGTGTGAGTGTACGTTTGACTGATTTAGTGTGAGTTTGCGTTTGCCTCTAACCGTAGATAATGCGATTAATAAATACGTGACCAAAGCAAAAACTCTTGACTTAATTTGAGGTTTTATCTTTAAAAAAAAGGGTATTTCTGAATAATATTACCACTTATACACTATTTAGGCATTACCACTATATTTCTAAGAAATAGAGTGGAATCTTGCTCTCTCTCTCTCTCTCTCTCTCTCTCTCTCTCTCTCTCTCTCTCTCTCTCTCTCTCTCTCTCTCTCTCTCTCTCTCTCTCTCTCTCTCTCTCTCTCTCTCTCTCTCTCTCTCTCTCTCTCTCTCTCTCTCTCTCTCTCTCTCTCTCTCTCTCTCTCTCTCTCTCTCTCTCTCTCTCTCTCTCTCTCTCTCTCTCTCTCTCTCTCTCTCTCTCTCTCTCTCTCTCTCTCTCTCTCTCTCTCTCTCTCTCTCTCTCTCTCTCTCTCTCTCTCTCTCTCTCTCTCTCTCTCTCTCTCTCTCATCAAATTCTAAACAAAATTATACTATTAAAATTAATATAGAACAAGTTTTTCAGGAATTTCTAGAATTTTTTGTCTTTTTTCTTATTACTTTTCTGAAATCCTTCCCAAAAAAAATAAAAATAAATAAAATAAAAAATAAAAAATTATTCCCATTTTTACTATTGCAAGAACTTAACACATAACTTGTAAATATATTAGTACATTAATTTTGTACTATAAAGTATTACTGTCTTGTCATTCAATTTATATAAATGGAATAAACAATACATAATTACTTTTGTTTGATTAGTATTCAATATGAATTTTCAGTTTAATTTAAAGTAATTTATTTGTTATTTAATGTTAGTTCTATTGTTAAAATTGTTGTTTGTCTAATTATTACGGCTCTTTTTTTTATTTCAATCTCTGTCATTCCTCGTCATATTGTATTCTCATTTTATTATTTCTTCAGTTATATTTATCTTTGTTGTTGTCTTTGTAATAGGGTTAGTTTAGATCCTTTAAGTAGTAACATGCTTTAAAGAATTAAAACAAATAAAATCATAATTTTGCAGTAAAAACGGAAGAATGTGGTATGCATCAGCTGTAATAATTGGCAACAATTAAACGAGGTGTTATATAACAGCCAGAATGAGTCAACGAATTTACTCAGAATTTAAGTAATATTATTGCTTCCTCTGCGATAGAGCTACTGAGTCATCCAGTTTTTAGAGGATTCTGCTTAATTGGACCAGATCGTCTTGATTCGGAACCCAAAATAAATAAACAACATGAAAGGGCGTTTCAAACATTCTCGGAATATAAGCTCACATATCTGCGACATTCCGTCGGACTAAAATGCCGTTCATACAGACTTTATTAAGATGCTCTTTCGTGGATGTAGGCTAAGTGACATAAAGAACTCATCCATCTTATAAAAGGAACGCTGGAATGAATTTACTGTGGAGCTAACTTTCCAGCATTCCTTCTTGCATCTCTTCAAAATATGGAAAGTAAAATTAGTTTATACGACGGTCCTAATCAGCTGACTGTCATTGAACAGCTGATCAGTGATGAACCTTTCCCTCTAAGTGTCCAATTCAAAAAGATATACGTTTCTTCATAATAATCGAATCAAAATAAAAAGATTTACTGCAAAAATCACAGACTATACTCTTACCCAATATTCATTCGTAGGACCGTTAAATAAAAGCATTATTGCAAATCTATACTAGCCCATATTTTGATAATCAATATAAAAGAAATAACAAATTATACACTGCCATTTTATTTTACAGGTTAAAACTTTTCAAAATATACTTCCAGTGTTAAGCTCTATATACAAATACTACTGTACCGTCTAAACTCAATATATAACGTAACTCTAAATAATGTGCTTTAAAACCAACCGTAGCTCATCATCTGGATATTTCTCATTTCCTCAGAGGAATAGCTTGATGTAGGATATCCACGGCAAGCTGTTCATCATCATATTTAATTCTTAGGCATTGTTTTCCCGTGAAGCTACACCTCATTTCCTCGTTTTAGTAGCTTGATGTAGGGTATCCACAACACACTGGCCCTCTTTCTATTTAGCCTTTAGACAATTCTCCCTGTCAAGCTTGGACGAAGTTTTCTTGGCGTGTTAGCCTGATGTCAAGGTGTAAGAACACTTTCTTGGCTAGATACCGTTGACTTACGTTTTCTCATTCCTTCTGGTACACTCGGGCTCCATTAACATGAATATAACAATTCTATATAATATTTAAATAGCTTGGGCTTTTAAGCAAACTATTAGAAAGGAAAATATGAATTTGAAAAAGTCTGTTTTTGACGGTCGTTCCATCAACATTTACAGCTCCGGCCTCATCTCATCCCATTTTACATGATCTGGAGAGATCTTCGCTGGAGGTAGTGTGAACTTTGAGCAACGTTGACAAACAAATTATCCCAGCTGGAGACCGCGTGATTTGTCAGGCTGACGCAAGTCATTATATGTTGATTAACGACGTACTTCCTGTCATTGATATGACTGACAAGTCTAACGGCCTTCAATCGATAGGGGAGACTATTTCAATCAACGGTGTTACGAACTATCTAATAGCAAAAGACTGGTTCTTTTTCTTTAATATCATCTCAACCCTTAACTTTGATTTTAATTGGCAGAGAAATTTAAATTTCTATACGTATGTGAAGGAAAATGAAAGATATTTACTTAATAAACAATTATTATCATAATTTAATTTCTTTTGTTGTGGGAGTAACTTACAAAAATATACCATATATTACTTTTAATAATACCACCATTTGATTTGTAAATTATAATGTTAGAAATGTACTATTCAAAGAATACTGAACACTTTTTTCTCGTGTTATACTTAGACCAAATTACATTTTGACTACTGAGTCAATCAGATTCCGTCAATTAATCATACGTCCCTTTTAAATTTCGGTTTAAAATCTTAGCTTGAATAAATTATTAGCCTAAAATAATGTATTATGTATTAAAATATTCTCTTGGTTAAAATGTACTTTTTAATAGTTTTGTTAACTGTCAATATTTGCAACCATTTGATTACATTTATTTTGTTTGTTACTTTATACAGACATGTGCTGTAAACTGTTCTCGGGAAATTTTGCAAATTCACACTTCTTAAGAATTACCTTTTTATAGGACGCGTCTTACTTTAACGCTGAAAATTCTTGAGTTAATTAAAACTAAATACCAATAATCACTATATCTATATGAAAGTACACAAAATATATCTGAGTTATTGTTGTAAACTTGAACTTAAAGCTTTCTTCAACTGTAGCCTATGAGTCTGCAAAACATTTAGCATAGGTTTTTGAGATTCAAACAGGTAATTTTTTCCGAGTAACATCAGAAATACGTTTTTCAATTTAACAATATCTACATTAATACTATTCCTGTTGCAGACAATATATTCTTTATTTTAATTTTTTAAAGTTATTTTTAAGTTATCTTCGTACTATGATTCGATATTTTTTATTTTAAGTTAAATTGGCGTATTTTAGATAAAGATAATAATATTCCATTTACATTTATTAACCGTAAAAGTATATAATTATGTTAAAGGATTAAAAACAATTTCTCTAGCTTTTTACAGTACAACACTAGGAGCAAATTAGAACTATAGGCCTATATACTGAAACTAAAACTTACACTACTTATCTCTGAACAATTATGATATGCGAGTAAACCCGTCCGGCAAGACAAAAACCTTTAGTTTTAGAAAGAAGACGAGCCTGTAATAAACCCTAATGGAAGTGATTGACATTTGTTAATTAAAATTACAAATGTATTTTTATGGCCTGAACGTGTGTGGAGACGAACTTCAAGTTAATTAATTCACCTTCATAAAGCTAAAGATTAATAGAACTAATGTAATTCAGATCGTGCATGTGGTTTGTAGGTGTGGTGAGCGCATTCTTGGCGACAGGTGTGTGCCTGCGTGTGCGCGTATGTGAGTGTTAGCCTCCTTGGAGAAGTGCCAAAAAGTATCATCGACCGATCCGTGAGTGACGTGGTAGGTGCTTATGTTGCAACACCAGTGTTAGGTTCTACAGTAGCGTGTGTGTAAATGGAGGAGTACGATACGGTTCCATAAATGTTCGACCTATCGCTAGGGTTTGCCATACGTCCGTATTTTGTACGGACAGTTTGTATTTTACATTCAATGTCCGTGTCCGTACCGTACAAAGGAAAACCCGGGGGTCCGTGTCCGTATTTTTCATTATATTAACATTAAAAGTACATATTTTAAATATTTAATATTGTAAAAATTACAAACAAGTATTACTTCGGGCAATCGCCAATCGACACTCGTGAGAGATTGGGTAATGTTTTACATGCTATGCTTTATTATTATAATACCACACACTTCCCTCCCCTTAAAAAATAAGTTTTTCAACTCTTGAAATTGGCCGAAAATAAGTTTGAAAATGTCCACAGAGTGTTGGAGTTTGGTCTCGACACCAGTTGAAGGAGTTTTATTCTAAAAAAAAAATGTCTGGACACCCGATCGAATCAGACTGTAAGTGGAGAAGAACAAAGCTAACAAAGTTAACAATGACATGTCATGTATTATTTTAAAAATTAATATCTTAAGAAAAATTTGACTGGTTTCAGCAAGTATACAAGTACATGAGATGCCTGAACAATTCTGACAATTTATTGAATTCTACCGAGTTAACTTAAACGTAATGAATGACTTTCAAAGAAAAAAATTACTGCCTGTTAATATTGTATTATTCTGTAATCTTAAATTAAAATATAGTTGTAATATAAATATAACAAGTATTTATCACTGTCGTTAATTATTCTCTACAATCAACAACCTGATTCGCATATAATGAAATTCATAACAGAAAGTTTTCAAAATAACCCCCCCCCCCTCACACCAGACCCCCAAGTATATCCGGTGTCCGTTTTTGACTGTGAAAATGTATGGGAACCCTCTTGTATCGTGCTTAGTCTTTGTAAATCAAAATGTTCAATAATATTTCGTTCGTGAGTTCCTGGTCAAGGAGCTTCTGGGAATTGTGTGAATATTAAAATGTATCAACCAATTAATAAATAAACGTAAATCCAACTCAGTTATTGGGATTTATTATTGTGAAATTAACTTTAAGTCCATAAACCCATCATAATTAGTCTCGTAGGAAGTATAGTTTGAACTTAGTTGACAGGTCGGTAAGGTGTATAAGGACTTGACCAATGCATTAGGTCGGTAAGGTGTATAAGGACTTGACACAATGCATTAGGTCGGTAAGGTGTATATGGACTTGACACAATGCATTGGGTCGGTAAGGTGTATATGGACTTGACACAATGCATTGGGTCGGTAAGGTTTATATGGACTTGACACAATGCATTGGGTCGGTAAGGTGTATATGGACTTGACACAATGCATTGGGTCGGTAAGGTGTATATGGACTTGACACAATGCATTGGGTCGGTAAGGTGTTTATGGACTTGACACAATGCATTGGGTCGGTAAGGTGTATATGGACTTGACACAATGCATTGGGTCGGTAAGGTGTATAAGGACTTGACACAATACATTGGGTCGGTAAGGTGTATAAGGACTTGACACAATGCATTGGGTCGGTAAGGTGTATAAGGACTTGAAACAATGCATTGGGTCGGTAAGGTGTATAAGGACTTGACACAATGCATTGGGTCGGTAAGGTGTATATGGACTTGACACAATGCATTGGGTCGGTGGTGTATAAGGACTTGACACAATGCATTGGGTCGGTAAGGTGTATAAGGACTTGACACAATGCATTGTGTCGGTAAGGTGTATAAGGACTTGACACAATGCATTGGGTCGGTAAGGTGTATAAGGACTTGACACAATGCATTGGGTCGGTAAGGTGTATAAGGACTTGACACAATGCATTGGGTCGGTAAGGTGTATAAGGACTTGACACAATGCATTGGGTCGGTAAGGTGTATAAGGACTTGACACAATGCATTGGGTTGGTAAGGTGTATATGTGTAAACGAATCCGAAATTCATTGTCCAATAATCGATTTGGAATGCTAAGGTAAACGTTTTAGAATCCAGGCTGGAAAATAAATGAAATAAATTGGTGATGACATTCCAAAGAACTCATTTATTAGTTTATTTTCTTTTCGTCCAGTGAAATACGAATCAGCAGGATAAATTGATCAGTTACTAAGATACACTGGTTTCACTTGGTGAAATAACAGATGTTTGACATTCTCGCTTACTTTTTACTTTTTAACAATATATTTACAAATTGATTAAAAATATTTAAGTTATGAAAACTACTTACGTAATGCGATCAATACTGAAGTATTCAGCTAGCTTTGTATTCATTTATGTATCTCGTGTTCATTACCATGTGTGCAATGTTGGTATCAAATAAATAATCTTCATGCCGGTTACTTGCACAATCTATATCACTAAGGTAGTGGCTTGGAGATAACTTGTGGGAATGTTCCCACTCAAAAATTAATTATATTCCCTAAATTAAATTACTTCATTTTATCTTTGTGCTTGTATTTACGTACTTTGTTGGATTCAATCAGTAGTTTGTGAGAAGCCCATATAGTAAGACAACAGTCAACGTAACTACGGGTAAGACGGCTGATATACCCGTATTTTTAGTAAAGTGATAATCTTTGCGGTATTTTCTAAGCCCAGATTGTCACTTTCGCTTAAGTTTATAATTACTATTATTTTTGTTACGCAAGATTATTTAATTAAGGCTACTGTTCACACACTATGACCCACCTACTTCCATGCTTACACAACTTAAGGGGAGCGGACACAAATGTGGTTCTTGAATTTATTGTAATTCTCTGTTCAAGTTACCAATAACAAATATATACAGCTGTCGTAGTAAAAAAAAATACTAATTTTTATTCTGTTTGCCAATATTATGCTGTCCATCAGTTAATCACAGAAAAAACATATCTCTACTGTCAATAATCTACAATAACATTGTAACATTCAAAATAATTGTTACAAAATTGTTTGAGTCATTTAAATTCAAACATTTTTATTTAAATTCTAAAAAGCAATTTGAGTAATGAATTGCGCTATTTAGTCAAATCACTCCACGTAATTTGCATCTCCCAAAAACTGAAAACACATTCTGCCTATAGATTATGATAAAACAAGTAGATCATCCTCGCTAGATAATAAGATAAAACTCTCAGAGCATTTAGACTAGGAAGCGTATCAAAAATGAAATAGCTCCTAGTCTATACCAGAAGAGCATCTAATCGGGATAGTTCTGCAACTAACCGTACGTAAGATAAAAGGAAAATGTTTTAAAAAGTAAAAAGATAAAAAAAGAAGGTGGAGAATAATCCAGGATAGAAAGTATTTCAACAGTATAAACGCATCTAGGATAGGTAAAAAAGAGCGTCTAAGTTTAAGAACGTGTCAAAATGAGGAAGGTGTTTAGGATATGGTGTCAAACAAAACGGAAAAAGCATCTAAGGTAGCATGCATGACGAAAACCACAAAATGATATCAGCTAAAGATCGTGACAGAGCTAAAGAAGCGTCTATGTTAGGAAGATTGAATATATTGTAAGAGGATACAGGCTAGTGATCGTGGAAGAGTAACAACGGAAAATCTAAAATAAAAATGTTTAAAAAATAAAGGAAGAGCGTCTCTACTAGCGAGCCAAACAAAACTGAAAGACTCCTTTCTATGTACTGTGACAAAATCGTATGATCAATTAAAACTAGACTAGTGAGCTGATAAAACCAGAAGAACATCTGGTCTAGCAAGCTTGACATCATCGTCAAGCCTAAAAGAAACTAGAAGAGTATCTATGCTAAAAGAGCGTAGAAGCGGAAAAGCATATTTGTAAGAGATTGTGATAGTTCAAATATTTGTTTAGGAATACAAATAAAAGAAAAGTTAGTAATTATTCAACTTGGCTTAGAAAAAACTTCTATTTTGCTTAAGTTTGTTAAAGACCCTCTCAACTAGGTTACATTAAGCACCTCAAAACAAACCACATTATGTCTTGCTTCATTTAAATTAAAATTTCACAATATACATTGATTTTGTATAACCACAACAGTTGTTTCAGAACTGTGATATTCTCTTTACTTGTTTTTTTTCAGTTGAAGTAATTTTGAAAGTGTAGACATTTACTGTCCTTTTTTCAGCCAGTGTAAAGAGAACAAACAGTTGTGAAAACACTTGGTGTAGAAGAGTCTTGCTCACTGTGACCCACCGACCCACCTGAGGTCAACCTGGGTCACTGCATAGCCTCCGGCTTTAAAGAAGGAGTAAAGCCAAATCCAGTTTGGGCCCATATTTGTAGTGTTGTCGTCCGCCACTCCCAATTCCCATTTCTGTCGTGACTTCACTGCTACGTAAGTCTTTAAGAACATGGACCGCTATCTCTTCTCTACTTATGTTCTATACATTCACGCATTTTATGACATAGAAAGAATTATTGCTGTTATGGTGATTTAGGTTTTTTGTAGGATTCGAGAAAATTCATGTTTGCATCGAGACAAACCAATAGTTTTAAAATATTTTTTGTTAATATTTCGACATAAAAGTCCTTGTAAATCCCTCTGGTCTGAGGAGGGTAAAAGTGGTTTATCGAAATCCATCGCCATAGCATATATAAATTTTGTTTTTATACCAAAGTAAATTGTTGTTGTTAGGACGTTCATTTGGTTTTTTTATATTAAACCATCACCCACCTCATTTATTACGTTGCACGTTTCGAATAGTTACTGCCTAGTTCTGTATTTGAAAATCATTGTTAAACCTTCGAATTGTCAGGCCTAACATCATTGTAAATATCTAAAATTTTTAGGTTTAATAAGCAGCATTCGTTTCTGAACAGATTTTAAGCCTCAGATCAGTTAAATAATGAAATAAATGAATAAAATGATGTTTACGAACATATTTCCATAATTTTTAAAAACACTAATATACAAGATAAATATTCTTTTTCTAAAATAGGATTGATAATGCCTTTTAAATAATTGATCCTAGTACACATACCTCCATATTTAACATATTTCCATACCTTTTGCAGTCGCAAAAATCTTGTAAGTATCCCTAAAATTGTACTTTCAATTTTTTAATTCAGTAATGAGCTAATTATAAGGCGAAAGTATTTATACTAAATTTCTAAGGTTCAGTATGCTTTCAATATTAGGCATATCTCTATTAGGTTCCTTATTATTCTATTATATATTACATCATTGTATACAGTTTAACTGGTTTTATTCTCTATACACGTAGAAACATTGCTTATATTTCTCATCCGATGTTAAATTTTGTGTCTCACATTATCAGCTGTTTTGTGGTCCGTTGTGGAGCACTAGTGTAGTTCCGTGCAAATGTAAGGCAATGTAAACCAGGTATGGTTGCAGACCTTACTAAATTATCAATTTACAGACACAATTATTCCTATTGTAACAAATAATATAATCAATGGTAGTAATAAGTACATTCGTTATACCGTTTAAGAATAAATGTCATGAAAAATAGTTTGTTGATATAAAAATGATCAAACGGTGAGGTTAGGCTGCTAAGTCCTATCTTTTATTTTACTGTTACATATTAGAGGTATTTTTTTCAGCTTCTACCTTCAATTTTGTTTTCATATGATAAGAGACAACCTCCTCTACTGTTTGTCTTTATGTGGGAAAAGTAACGGTTTCAGTGCATGTGAAACTTCAACTGTGCTTTTTTCATTCATTTATTTATAAGATGCTGATTTTAGAGATATAGGTTGGTAAGTACTGTGATGAATATAGATTGGCGATATTAGTATGACTACAAACTAAGGCCGGCCTTTTCCTTAGAAAGATTCTCTTATGGCTCAATGACAAATAACGACTGAGGGTCATCAGCTCGTAGCTTCCTGATTACGAACAACTTATTGTGAGTGCCTTAAATATGGAAGAGTTCAAATTTGAGTACCTTACATTTCAGACAGCCCAAATTGCGTATATCTTGAATTACGCTATCCGAATTACGAAGAGCATACATTTTAAAAATATCCAATTCCGAATAACTTGAATTGTGAAAAATCCGCATTGCAAACCAAATTACGAAATGAAGCATTCACGAAAAGCAAACCGAAATACGAAATCCAAACTGTCCTATTTGAAAACAGTCACAAGTAACCTCACAGTGATAGTAGCTCACACTTTCAAAACTGGAACAGTCCCAACTTCAAATTTTGCAAATTGAGAACAGCACAAAATGCATGGTCCATGTACCGACAAGAGGCCTTCTTATGATTTCTCTGAGTTCACCACTTGTTATGTATTAGTAATACAGATTTCGAAATTATACCTTATGAGCAAGAAATAAACAAATTCCTTGTACTTTAGAGTACAAAGCCTTCTGTTTTTGTAATTAATTTGACTTAGACTACAAATTAAGTTTGTAAGTAATCAACGAGCCGTTGAAAACGACCACCTATTATAAAATAATTTAATTAAAATTTAGAACTTCAAGGTGACGTATGAAAACAATTGACAAATTGATGGCAAAAGTTTCTTTTACATCAAACGTCAATTCGATTTTTTATGATTTTCTTAAGTTGATGGTTCGTTAGAAATTGGGAAAAAACCGGTACGTTTTATAAACAATCGTCAATAAAAAATTGATATCGAGTGATGAAAATTATTTGACAGACATGGCTCAACGCATAAATAAAGTTTCTATAATACGATAAAAGAATCATGTAATTATCGTTATTCGTCTAGGTACAGTGTCTTTGTAAACTCGGGTCTATAAAATTTTGAAATGGAGAGTAAATATCTACTTATTTATATAACTTATTTTTAAATTGAAAGCTAAAAACTAATACCTTTTAATAAAATCATGGTTGTACATTATAATTACTAAACATAGTAAAAAAGTATAATAGTTTTAACGTAATTTACAATGGAACTAAAATACAAGTGAATTAAAATATTGAGTTTTACAATATGAAAAACAAACTAAACGTATGCAATCAAATACAGTAAAAAACTAAGTTCTCTTAAAGTAATATACTTCAATCAACTGTAAATAGATTGGAAATATAGAATGTAACTTAATTTTTAAAAAAATCCTAGCTATCTACAAGTTAGGATATTATTATTATTTTAATAGACAGTGACTAGTTTCTAGTTTGAACGAATTAAATATGTGAACATTTCCTTTGTATTTTTGTAGTTCAGTAGACTATATTTGTTTCGTAAATTCGTTAAAACTATAAATATGAATAAATATGAACCAAAGCTAATTTGTTTTCTATATAGTAAACATGGAAAAGAAAAATACAATTTTTTTCATGTAACTTTAAAAGATGTGTCAAAACCATATGAAACAACTAAATATATATTATGGATTCCTCTTTATTAAAATATATTAAAGTTGGTTTATTTTGTATCAGAGCTTAAAGGGGTTTCAGAAATTAAATATGCTTATATCATCTCAAATAAAAAAGGCAGTCAGTAGGCTTATAGTTATACATCAAATTGAATTGTAAAGAGTAGGTTTCCTGTTAAATATTTTACATAAAACATCTCTTATTTCAATCAGCAATCTTCTTGCATCCCGAGGTTAGAAGTCATCGTTTTCGATTGTTTAGCAACAATGTATCAGTACTGATCACTATTTTGTCAATGAGCATTTTGTCTCAATTTTTTATAATATGGCATGCTTTTGTAACTATTGTTTGGTTTATGTGATAAGGTACCTCTTGATGACCTCTCGATTAACTCTTTGGATTCACCTTGCTCCCCTTTAAACCTTACTTACCATAAACCACAATAATTATGTATATTCGCATAAACCATGTATTTACAAACATCTTTGAACTTCTTTTTTAATAGACTATTATTATTACTTTCTATATTGGTTTATTTAGATATTTCTTGGCATTGTATATTGAAGTACTTACGCAAACCAAATAAGTAAATACACATTCTTACATTCTTACACAATTAGGAAAACTGAAAAAGCCAAATTTTAGCCTACACTTCAAAGACAAGAAATCAAATTCTGCAACTACCTTATGTAAAAAATCTCTATCAAAGACGCATATGCTATATAGTATATATCTTATAAAGTGTTCAACTCTTTACTATCCAGATTAAAAACATTAACAGGAAGCAATAACGTTATTGAAAATGGTCTTAGAACAATATGGTAGCATTGGATCCTTTTTGACTGCTACACTCCCAACACGACTATCGATGTACTATATTATATTTCATTAATTAGTTTTAAGTTTAAATTCTCGTGTTTATTTCCAATAATCTACGTGTTTATTTCCATCACTCCATGTGATTAGAATAATTTTATGAAATAATGTTACTTTACGATCATTTAGGCTTATTTACGAGATATTATTTAACTATCGTATCATTTAACTAAACCGACAATTTAAATAGCTTAAATTGTTTTCTAAAATAAATGGTAAATATCTAGACCTAAATGTCCAATTTTTATTGGTTTTCATTATATATATAATTTTGAATAGAAAAAGTAAATGGAGTTGTGTGTGTGTGAGTGTGTCTGTTTTTTTAGTCACAAAAACTCGGAAATCTCCAACCAATTAACAGTAATTAATTACCTCGTCATGTACTTGACACGCCTTTCAGTTAGCATAACTATCATGCATAGTTAACTAACAATCCTTGACTGTAATCTGCGAGGGGATAAAATCCAAATCAGCTACTCTATAATCAACGAGGCTGATTGAAACAGCAGACACCGATGGTTCCTGTCATCGAGCTGTTTAAACACGACGCAATATTTTCACATCTCCCAACCTACCTACGTACTCTAAGGACATACCATTCCTCTGTGCCGCTGACAAGTTAGATATATCACAGCAGGTGCGCACGTGTCCATGTTAGGTGGAGAAGGAAGCTGGGCGAGTGGCTGGGAGCCGGCCAAACCTCCAGCCTTGAGTCCAGCCTTGAGAGTGGAAGATTGCAAAAACAACCTCATATCTGTTGTACCTGTCCACCGTATATTGTAGGAAAGTACCATTGAATGTCACTGTGTCTTGGTGTTAGATGGAGAAGATAATTTGCCCATGCTGTGAACCATCTGGAGGAAAGGTTAAAAAGGCTTTTCTCCAAGATATGACACCTCGAGAAATTAAAACGGGAAATTATGGTGTGAAAATAGAAACGGTGTTCTCATCATTATGTTCATGTTTAAAATACGACTATAGGTGTAACGCCGGAGAGTGCCAGACCCTCCAAGGTTCGAATCCCCAACTGAGCTAACGATTAACTACTACTTCACTTATTGAATAACGTCCACGCAAGGCCAGTAAGTCCATATGAAGTGGAGAACTTAACTAGATAGATAACCTTTAGAAAATGTAGTTAAAGCTTTCCGTAAGAAATATCTTTTTCCAATAGCCTTATTTGGGTGTTTGTGAGTCCAATCTCTAGTTGGCTTAAATAATTTTAACAAGCAAGTTATGTCTTTTATAGTAAAAATTGTCTAAAGAACAATTTCATCAGATGACGTAAAAACCAACTTGGATGATATAGTAAAAAGGGTTTGGAATATCTTAAAAACAAGACTTTAAAACAAACTTAAATAATATTGATAAAAGCATAATTTTACATCTCTCTGAACTTCAAGCCACAGCCTACATCCTATATATTAACATTACACACACTAAAGTGCAATAGACTTGCATCTTTACTAACTGCACACAGTTCATAGTTCAACTCTCAAGCCTTAAGCCGCAGAACATCGCAGCGTCCTACTATCGGTGGTTTATCAGAGATGGGCCTAGGTTGGCCAACCTACTGGCAGAAGCGTGAAGGTCACAGGGGACGAGATGTTGCAAACTGTCGTATAGAGAGGAGGACGTTAGGCGTCGCTAATGTCGCAATGTCGGCATGCGACACACTCACACGCGCACACACACGCAAGGTATGTCTTGAGTAACAATGCCATTCTCTTGTACCAGAGTTTTTCAATTAGTTGTTTTAAAATAGTTAATTGCTTGACATAAACATTTATTTGAACCTAGATCTGGGGTTGAAGACGTGTGCATGGCTGAACAAGAATTAAGGGGGTGGTTCAGCTACAGTTCAATATGTGAAACTCATAACATAAAATTATGGTACACTATATTGAACTTTTAATAACTATACAATGTTCACCTTATCTCATAATAATTGTAAACACGAACCGTCGTCCAGTAGTTGATACAGAAAAGTATGTTTCAGCCCACTGACGGTGAAATTGTAAATCTACTTTTTAGCCTTTCGGCTATTAACTTCCAAGCAGATATTTGGCAGTTGGGGAAAGCCTTATTGTAAATCTACGTCAAACTCATGTTTTGTCATACAGAAATGACTTTGACTACAGGTCTGAGATTTTTTGCAATGTGGCATGCTGTAAATGGGGTAGTGAAACATGTTTGTCCCATTGCGTTCCAGTAGTTTAAAGTTAATAAGGTTTTCAGTTCCTTAAATATATGATTTAATGGTTTTTAATTAATTAAAAATAAGATTGTATAGCCTGTATTTATTCTTGAAAGTGTTTTCAGATTAAAAATCCAAATCATATAGAATGTATGTGCTGGTTTACTTTGTTAAATTAAAAAATACTATGAAACTTTAATTGAATTATACGTTAAATTAACAAAGTACAAATTAGTTGCAAATACTTTAGGCTGTAAAAATGTTTAGTGTGTTAAATTTCAATCAAAATTACACCTTTGTAGGGTAAATTTATTTTTTAATAGTGAAAGTTGCGAACTACTGCTTTTTAAAAGGAACTTCATACTTTTGCCAATTATGATTTTCGTAATGTAGAAGGTTGATTTAATTAGAAAAAACTTCTTAAGCAATTAGAATTAAAATTATTCAAAATGAATGTATTCTAACTTCACAAACTAATTCGCAAAACCATATTCGTATTAAAAATGCAGTAACATAGCAACATATATATGTTTTTTCTAACAAATATATTTGGACTTGTTTTATATAAGGAAGGTCCATATTATATGAAAGTAAAAACATATGATATTTTTGTGTTATTGTATTTAGTATATAGAATTAAAATTATTATAAGTATTTTTATTCAGTTCAAAGATCTGACTTTATTTTTAAAGTTTTGGCTCCGAGCATATCGAGCTTGAGGACCAGTTTACATAAAAAAATTGAAATAATACTTCCCTATGCATTAATTTCCTGTTTTTACGTCTCTGAGTTGTAACTGAGGGAAGTAATATATTTTACAAAATACAACTTAGTTCTTTGCTGTATTAAGGTGTAGCGATCAGTCTCGATTTTTATTATATGTTAAAGGCAAAAAAAAAAGGATTTGGTTTATTTCCATCAGAACATGGGTTAGTTTGATGTTATTCCTTTTCTCAATTAATTTTACTTCCATATAAAAGTATGTTGGATGATAAAGTATAGCAAAACAAAGTAAACAAGTTCTGCTGCACTACCCCCAAACAGCACGAGGCTACACAAATGGTTTGCTTATAGTGTGGTAGATAAGTTATTGTCAGGACATTTTATTTAAATTCGTATTACAACTTTGATTAGCAGAAAGTAAAAAATATATTGCGAGGAGTGCAAGGTTTTCTCACAAGGCTATTGTACGTAGAGGGGGGGGAGGGGCAGTCGAATTTATGTAACATGAGTGAGTCATTCCATAATCCATATTTAAGTAAGGGCGAATGTCTCACCAGTCATTTGTACGTAGAGTGGGTTGGTAGTGTAACCACATAATCTCTCACAAGTAAGGATGGCTAAATATATTTATTAGCTTTTTTGTATTAGTTGCAGAAAAGTAACTAATACTCAGAGTAACTAATACGTTATCCAGACTAATATTAATATTTTTGTATTCTTCCTAATATTATACGCTGGTGCTGACTGGTCTTCTAGCGCAATCTTGGCACAAGAAATATTGTCCCATGCTATTGCTCATATATTAATATTAGTGTGAATGCAAAACGGAAAATCATTTTTAAAGAAATAGTAGTTAATATCCAAACACCTTCTTTCTAACTGGTGATACGGCTGTACGACTACAAATAAACAAACATTAGCTCTCGGCCTATCTGACTGAATTTTGAATGACTAAAATCACTAATACTAAAATATAACTAATATTAAAAATACATAACTACTAGGAATATTACTGTTGCTGGCCTTATTAAATCAGTGTGGTATGAAGAAAAATATTAGTAATATTTAATATCTGATATTTTCAACTAATATTTTTCTGTAACTAATATGAAAGTAACTAATATCGTCAAACATCTAATATGGGCCGTGCCTAGTCACAGGACGTGTGTTCGTACAGTAGTGAGTAAATAAAATAAGCAAAAACATCCTATAGCTTGATTGTTTAGTATTTAAATGCCATTGGAATTTTGTAATTAATTAATTGTTACTAAAAAACACTCATTCAACTTAATTATACTAAAAACCTTAATACAATTTGAAACTTCATTAACTTAAAACTCAATAAAATCTCATAAAACTTAATTCAATTTTAATTTTTTTATTCTGGAATTTGAACGACTGGGCAGGCTATGCGGCTATTTCAGAAAATGTTTTTTTGTTTCTACGGTCACTTGATAATGACGATATTATTACTGAACTTGTCAATTTTTGTACATAAAAAAAATTGGAAATATTGGGGATATTTTATGGTCTTCAATAACATTTAATTGTTCAATTATTTTGTTTTATTGAGGAAAACACGTTTATCTTTGTAATAATTTTTGTATAAAATAAACGAATCATGATACACACGTTAATTGACATGTTGCATGAGACCAGCTGTGTATTCATTGTTTGCTAACGTAAAATTAAAAACAAACAATCTTATATTAAAATGAATAAATTTATTGTTTAATTAAATAAAATCCCTTTAGGAGAGAAACAAATTCTTTATGGGTCTTCCCCCTCTCCTCATACTATCTTTGCTCGTAACACACTTGGTTCTTTAGGAAAGGATGAGTTGGTTAGGTGAATAAGCCTATATATTTACACACTTACGCTACTATTATGGTAATAGGCTCTACTCAAGCGCCATATGTTCTTTCTTAATATCACTATTTCAAAAATCGTTAATACACAGCTCTTGTTGTAAAACGAAACCGAAAAAGTGTATCAAGTACTCGTATTTCGAGTGAGTGAGCCGGATAGCATTGTTATGAATGGATATAATTGTATGAATGGGGGAGGGAGAGGCAGCGAGAATGTGGACCAGTCCTGAGGCCGGTTGTCACTGTGCCAGGTTACCGGTACAAGCTGTCCACTGGAGGATGGACCACAGTTACCTGTCGTCCAACACGATTTTTCTTTTAATATTAGAGAGAACTATATTTTCTTATTATAGATTTTATAGAATATTTATCTATTTCAAGTGTGTGCCAAAAAAATGTATTGGTACATCATAAATTAGCAAGAAACAGATTTAATAAAATTGCTTGTGATGAAAAATAATTAAAAAAAGGTTATACAAAATTAACCGTTCTACAAAAATATTATCGCTCAGTGGTAAATAAATCTTGATTCTTCCTTATTACTACAGCTTTCAATAGGATAATAATTGAATGTTTCAAACGTCCAATAGGGTTTGGGCTGTTGAAATTTATGGCTTTTTACATAAAAATAATGTTAAACTCTACTGAATTTAAATTTAAAAAAATAAATATTCTGTAAACGTACAGAAAGGTAACATCCCTACTGTTCTATTATGTCTCATGGTGCAAAAATAACAACTAATAGTCACTAAAATAGTTACACTTGTTCATTTTGAACTTTGAGATTCATTGAGAATAATTCTGTGTCGAACAACCAGAACCTTTATGAAAGGCGTAAGACAAGGATATATGTTCTCACCTGCTCCTGTACACAAGTGATTTGTACCAGTTTACAACTCCCCAAGTGTCTGTATTTTATAAGTGTACTGATTACGGTATGTGAAATAATTCCTTTCTTACTATCGAGAAGTGGTTAATGCACAATACTAAACACACGATACTAAGTAGAAACAGAGGTTCTCCAAACTACCATGTGTTCCGGTCGGTTTATATTCTACCCATACTCTGTTTATGTAAGATAGGAAGCCTAAAATCGCTACACAATAACAGACTTGTCTCTAGAAATCCAATCCTAGTTGACGCTAAAATGTACCCTACTGCTTGATGTCACAATATAAAGCGACCAAAACCCTACGTTACATACTGCAAACAGCGCAAGTATGACCTAATCAAGTATGAAAAATTACTACTTGAGTGGGGTGGCCCAATTTGGGGGGGGGGGGGGGGCAAGACGCATCCACAAACTTGTATCCAACCCAGCGTACGTCGGATCTGTTTACTGGTAGATTACCTTATTTCACACAGCGTTATACGTAAACTTAAAATAACAAACTTTCTTTTGAATATGATGGTGAAAATGTGCTATTTATCTGTTTTCTACAAGCAATCATGACAATGTTTAATTTGTTTTGATTTACTATCAAGATTTAAAGGAGTGTGCCAACTTCATACATTTAAACTAATATAAAGTTTTGCAAATAAAGATCCTCTCTAGTCTTTGACATGATCTACACATACCTCTCATAAATTGACCTAGATGAGTTAATTGTTTACATAAATAATAAAAACAACTTAAAATATAATGTATGACATAAATCATATGATTGACGCCTTTGACCATTCAGCTTGATACTAATAATTTGAATAATTATAAATTTTCAAAAAAATCTTCAAGTAATTGAATCCGTAGTCTAGACTTTATATTTTGTTGATAAGATAACGTATAAACATTTGTACGAAATCTAATACTAGGTTAGGTTAGGTTTTTAAAGATGGACCACACGTTGCAAAACCATGCGATACAGCGGGGTTGTGAGGCAATATAGCTACTGGGATGTGTATATGCGGTATTTTGGCACTGAAGGAGTTGCAGTCTCAGGTTGATAACGACGTGGCCTTCATAGTCTGGATTTTATAATAATGCGTCAAAGATTGATTTGCTTAAATTTAAGTCTTACGAACATTCACAAAATAAGGTCTCTTGAACAAATTAATAAAAAAGCCATGTTCTGTTACAACTGTAAAGGTCAGTTACAGTTGAAATGTTCACTACAGAAATTCAAAGGTCAAATAAAACATACAATTTCTGTATTTTTTACGTATAACAATCAACTGTCAATTTTTTCTCTAATGGGATTTTACAATAATTTTAATAGGATATTATTTAATATGATAAAGAATTTTTTGAGATATTTATTTCTTTTTCTTTCTTTATTTTTTTCGCTCTACTAAGTGATCTTGTTTTGTCACACTCTCTACAAAATATTTTAATCCATAGCCTACTAAATTACAGAAATCTGAACGGTTTTTATAAGTTGGAACCATTAGCCAGTTAAGTCAATTTAATTAACATACTGAAAATCAACTGACCAGAAAAAACTAATCAACTTTTAAATAACTAAATTTTCCTATGTTATTAAACAAGTCAATTAATTTAATTTATAAAGATTAAGGCATTTCCAGCTTTAAGTGGATCTATAGATTCACTTAAAAATTTGCTGTAATCAAACTATTAATTCTTATGCAAAGGAAATCACTGTAAATTTTCGTTGCCGTTTGTTAAGTAGTTTTGTGATCAACATATTTTAATTGATGCCATTCAATCATTGGGCTCCAATTAAAATGAAAGCCTCGGTTAGTAAACAAATCGATTCATTTAATTTAAAAAGATTAAGGCATTTTCAGCTTTAATTGGATCTATAGATTCACTTAAAAATTTGCTGTATATACTTGATTTAAGATATTAACTGGAATGGATCTTCAGACTGTATGTAATCTAAACCATAGATGGAGAAAATGGGGATGGAAAAGTCAATATCCGAAACTAGTATTCTCCGTTGTCTAGGCTTCCGTTATGGACCATCATAGTCATGATCAAGGCCCATGCTGAAGAAGTCTGAGTGAGAGATGGGCGCTGGTCAGGTCTCACTTAGTGAAAACCTCTTACTCGAGCTTGTTAACATAGCCAAATATATCAGACATATTCCACGTGGTTCAGATTCCAAGATAAAATTTAGGTCCTTCTGCCACCCTGATATTTAAGAGTAAATTTGCCTTTTTCAGTATAAGTAGATCTTAACCAAAAACCAGACTGTATCGACCATCCACTTTCATCTTATATTCATAATCCTAAACAATCACTCTAAAAGACACATTAAATGTCCGTATCTTATGTGTTTAATTGATTGTAAAGTGAGAATTAACCAATTAAAATGCTCTTCATATGAATTATATTCCATATTAGTTGTATTTGATATTTATTATGATGATTAAATTAACAACTGCAAATGGAACAATTAATATTAATTTGATATTGTATATTCATCAATAAGCTCTTAATTCTTACTATTTCCTCGATGAAGACAAGTAACAATATGTCAGTACAAGAACTTACAGACAGCACATTTTTACGTCACATCAGAGTTACAAAATGTATAAAATCAAATAGCTAATCACTTAACAAGATCGTGTGATTTTGTCCACAAGATGTATTAGTTTTGTACAGTATGTTTATTTTAGTTTTTAATTAATATATTTACTATTATTTATACTTCTTTACTCGCCTACATCCCTCTGATCGGTGTAACACTAACTTGCGTAACTTGAAAAAGCTACAAAAATATAATATTCTTTATAATATTTAATTATTTGTGCAGTCAAACAATTATATGGTATATAATAAACACTATAATGTCGAGTTTTATAAGAAATGTTAACATAAACAAATATTTAGACACACAAGTGATGCGTGTAAATTAAAAGACTTTTTTTTCAGACATCAGTAAAATACAGTGATTTGACAAAAACGAATTGGGCCGCAAGGTTGTGGGCGTGCTTTTTGTGGTTTGGGCCGGGCATTAATAGCGTCAGTACCTGGGGCGCTAGACCGCATCCTTGTGGCTTGCCGCATCACATTCCGACGTCAGCCACATAGAAGTGAATTCATCGTCACGTTATATACTTGATCTTAGTGTAAATAGGGTTGTACTAATAGTTTTCCAAAAATATTTTGCTATAAAAATCTGACTATATTTAATAAATTAATCAATAAATAGTACCTGGAAATTGCGTACACCAATATTAATTCTGACAGAGATTTTCCAAATACTTAAGCTGTCAAACCGAAACTTCTTTAGTACAAAATTTTAAGTTATACCAATAATTTAATTTTCCTTGACTACGTTACAAAATGAAATATTAAATCTCTAAAATTTGTTAGCTTTGGCCCAAATATACAACCGTTACAAAAACAAAAATGGGAGTTTGTAAGTTAAATTTCTTGTGACAGTAAGAAATGTTATGATTCACGTGTTTGTCTTGATAAATTTAGCTTTTTTCCACCAAAACTAATAATAATTTCAATAACATAGAACTCATCTATCGAACTAAACTAGTGGAATTGGTAGCCAATCCAAGTAATTAAATAAATTATTTTAGTATTCAAATTTAAGTTGAAAAAATAGTGGATACTGCAGTGTGCACAAACAGATCCACTCATTTTAAGACTGATATATTTTAATCTACTGAACACAATACAATAAATAACAACTCATAAAAACATGTAAATCAACATTTTCAAATAACTCTGCTACAATCATTACAAAATATATACGAGAAAACATTCAGTAGTTGATCTAAATTTCCCAATTATTCAAAAATATAATTTTTTTATTCTATATAAGAAAACTCTTTGACTGTTATGTAGTTTTATTTCATTGAGTACATTATTAAATGATTGAGGGTATAACAATGAAAAATAGTTTGAAAATAGTTTGATAACCCTATTCCCAGTAAATACTTAAAAGAAAATATGTACTAATCGAGCCCTTTAATTTTGAATACAAGCCTAATCTAGACTCTTAGATCGGAAATGCACAGATATCACATTCAGAAGAAGAAAACTTAAATTGAAATGTGTACCTTTCTATATTGATAATATCAAGCTATGTTCAATGAATATCACAGGAATTCAGCTAAGAATAAAATGCTAAATAAGTGTTTTTCAGCTTTATGTTTTAAATACAATATGTTCAGTATTAAATATAATACAAAATAAATATGTACAATATCAATTTCTGCTCAACAATAAATTGAACTGTATTAATGTGTGAAGGATTAAATGTAAGCTTTGAAGATCTGCTTGTCGATTAAAGCTTATACACCTTGTGACAGGAGAAGCAATAGATTATAGTTTTTTTTTTTCTATCCATCACATCAATTTAAAATTTCAATCAGGACGAACTAGGTTTTAGTGGTTTAGAAACCGAATATTGAACATCGATAAACTAGATCGATGATTTATTACGCATGTTCTTTCAGTGAGGAAGGATTGCGAACATCCTTTCTCAATCAGTGTCCTGCATCCCGTTACAACAAATCTCAAACTCGTCATACAACTGCATTTGCCAAAGCCACGTCGACTGGAGTTGATGATTTGCAGAAGGATCGTGTTGACTGAGCCAGAGGAGTTTCCGTTCCCAGAGGCACGATTAGGCTCTATCTGGAGATCGTGGGCCCGAGTCATGCCACCTCATGTGGACCTTCCATTCAACGGACATCTGGCTGTCACACCTCCGCCGCGAGATCATAACATCGTTAAACAAACAATACCCTACGTCCACAATGGAAGATAGGCTCTCAATGGGAGTGCCTCAAGGATGTACATTCGCTCCTATGCTCTTTCTCTTGCCACGAGTGCTGTTGAAGAATAATTTATTGAAGTGGAAGGGACAGTCCTTTCAGTGTAGGAATTATGTTTCCAGCTTATCTTTAAGAACATTCTTTCATTTGAAGATGGAAGTGGGAGTTTTAAAGTAGATAAAATTCAAAATATTTATTCCGTAAGAGATACTCACCATTCTGGGTTTCCCATAAGAGCAATGTTGAATGCGGAACAGCATAGTGATTTAAAAAAATAAAACTTAAAACACTATGTGTTGGAAAAATAATTTTAACACTAGAATCTACTTTTTCCGGTGTCAACCGTGTCAAGGTACAATCTACAATATTTACAAGATGACCAAACGTTTCGCCCTTACTGTGATGCGACATCCTCAGTGGTTTCTCTGAGATGCCATCCTCAGTCTCGGAGAAACCACTGAGAATGCCACATCATACGAAACGTCTGTGTATATCATGGTTGAATATTGATAAAAACTAATAAAATATATCACCTCATAGTTAATAGTTACAACTAAAAGCTGTCATTTAAATATAGTAATCATATTATGACAAATATTATGAGATACGTAGAGTAACTAACAATCGAAAACCTTCTCCATTAAGAAGTATTATTCAATCTATCAGAAATATGAACATAAAAATAAAAATATTGATGTACGAGTATAATCGGTTTATATTTCTGATAGCTTGCAAAATGCTTGTTCATGAGAGGGGGTTGTGATTGTTTAGTTGTAGTATAAATCTCATAGTATCTCGTAGGTTTAGTTGTAGTATAAATCTCATAGTATTTTTCGAAATATAATTACTATATTTCAATGACGTCTTTCAATTGTCATTGATATAAAGTAATTTATATTAGTTTCATTCAAATTTACTATCTTATTATCTTGTATATTTTCAGCACTTAAAGAAGATATTTAGTTTGATACGACATAAAGGCTGCCACAAGCCTGTGCATTACATTACAAGTGTGGTTTGTTGGTACATTTAAATCGTACTATTAATAAAAAAATATACTGATTATTTAATTCAAAGTCCGTTCATCCGAGGATTGAAATATTACACGTTCTTCACTGTAAGCACTATGGCCGTCACACATGTAATATTACACGTTCTTCACTGTAAGCACTATGGCCGTCACACATGTAATCGTTAATTCTCAGTATACTGTAATATTAATGTAAAACTGAGGAAAATTATCATTGAAGAAAGACAACTTCGGCAAGAAACGTAATTTTGAAATAGAAAAATTATATAAGGATAAATATTTAAATTGTATTTAGTTTTGATATAATATTTTTAATCCCAAATGAAAACCCAACTTTATAGCAGAATCCAAAACATGACGGTAGGTCAAGTTCCGTCTTAGCCATTCGATTGTAAGCCTCAGTTGAATTTTTGTGAATCCCAAAGTTGCTCTGCCATCAACAATGCGAATAGCACCGAGATCGCGGGTAGCCTAAACAATGACAGAGATAGGTAGTTACCCCCCAATTAGTCGGTTGGCTGGCTAGACACACCAAATTCTGAGAATATGTGCTGTAGGAGCACGCTTTTCGGTTGCGCTGAGGAAACACGCAACCCATCCTTGTGTCCTCAGGTTTGCACTTTTGTACTGTACAAACAAAGACCTTTAAAATGAGGTATAACTCAAGGTAGGCTTACATTTAAAATTTTGAAGACCTCCTTAATGAGCCATCACCCGGCTATGCGACAAGTAAAATATGTATAAATGTTTGGTATAGGGACATGTACATAACTACACAGTTTCATTACATTTCTTTTAATGGTTTTGAAATCAATAAATATATTCCAGACTTTTGCCCAAACCTGTGTATACTGTTCCATTACAAGACTTTCGACTAACGTGATATCCCTCATTCCAGAACAATATTACCCCTCTTTTCCTTTCCTCTTTCTAAGACTTCTCACAGATTTGCCGCCCCCACAAAGAGCCAAATACAACAATGATGTACGACCTGTTTCGTCCATCTTACCACACTTTCTACTCAAGAAGGCGTTTTAGAATGCATTCACACCTGACGTAAGTAACTATAGAATGACAGTGGTAAGTGACAAATATTAACTTCTCAGATGTTCCCAAATGATTCCAAGGGCATCTCTTTTATTGAACATTAAATATATCCACTATATTGATGGAATGGTTGTTATCTATATTTTATCAATACTTCTGGCGTTTTATAGGAAAACGAGAAATACTGATTGTAACGTTTTTCAAGCTCTTCGTACTAGCTATTGTAATTTAAGTTTATGACACCAGTAAATTTAATTGTTTATTGTATTAGGCCTTTCAGTAAAAACGATACGATCACCGGACGCATACAAAAAAATATATGGTTTATATTTTTTGTTATTGATTTACAAGTAAAAACATTTGGTAAAATAAAATAAAACTACTGAAATAGTATAAATAAGAGAAATAAAAAATACTATATAATTTAAAAGTAATTATGGTGAGTCATAAAATATAAAATGTTTTATAAACATCTAGGTTCTCCTCATTCTTGACTTCTTTAATAGGCTGAGTAAATTATATTTTCTAAAACTATGATGAAAATTAGATAATATTCAACTTTCTTATCTATTTTATGTTTGTGTTATTATAAACTATTTTATTATTATTTTATATTAAAAGTTATTATTTCAAATAATAATTGAACATTTACCATAACTATTCCGAATTCTATATTTTTTAATTTAAATTATTACAGTTGTTTTATTCTATTTGACAACTTTTTTTATTTTTCAATTAATAACAAAAATGTTAACCATTAATTTAGTCGTGTGTTTGATAACGGTAACCTTGTTACTAGAAGGTCCCATGCAATTAAAAATAAATTTACTGGAGTGTTGAAAATCATTTCATAAATTTTAATTTATTGTACCAATACGATCAAGGATAGTGGACGAAACTTTAACAATCGATCTGAACAAGATTAGTTATACATATGTAAAACTAAACAAGAAATAAAAATATATAAAAAAAACACCATAGATGATAAATAATATATTTTTTTAAATACCCACAGTCTAAAAAGTAGAAATATGTTTATAAATATACTAACAAATATTATTAATTGATACAGTAAAATACAGACGGCTCAGTGATTTCGCTTTTAGTTGTCTACTCTCATACTCACTATCCATTAAGTAACCTAACCTAACCTAACCTAACCTAACCATTAAGGATGTGCTAGTAGAATATACTCTTAATTCAATATGACTGATTATTTACATTATTTTTGTCAGAGGTTTACTCTGCAAAAACCATCTAGATGTCAATTAAAATTCGTTAATTATTTTTAGCGTAGGCAAAGCAGAGATTATAAGTGTTGTAATTTTATAAATTTTTACTGTATGATTTATAAATAAAAAAGATGCTTTGTTATGAGTATAAAAATATTTGTGTTTGTGCAAAATTTTATTATGGACTTGTATTATTATCAATCCCTATCAACAACAGCTCCTGCAACGCCCAAAACACCACACGCGCACACCCCGGTAGCCAGATTGCCGCACAACTCCGTTGCATCCCTTCCTGTTATATAAGAATCGTTGACTGTTGGTATAGTAGTGTAACTAACAGACATTGGAGCGGTTCCAAACAGTGATATTACAGCCCAGGAAATCCCCTCTTGGCAGCGTTATGCGGGAAGTGACTTGTGTGAAACGCGTGCAGCAGATTGTTTCTTCTAGAGAACTTTGGCTGCAGTGTTTTTCTAGCCAAAGCGTTCTGTTTTTGGCTGAAGCGTGCTGAGTCTTTCAAGCGCTATTTTCACCCCCTATCCATAGACATTGCCTTCTAAATAAGATAATATCCCATTAAGCCATGGCAACTGAAACTCAGTGAGTCTCATATACTTCATTATTACCATTAAGACAACAATTTATAGGTATGGGTGAAGGTAAGGAGCGAATGAGTGTGATAAAGAGTAAGTGAACGAGTGTAGAAATTGTTACTAACTAAAGTCGACTGTTCCTTAGAAGTGTAATGCATCAGTGACCCAATAGTCAGAGTATCTAGGGAACCTAAATCTTTACGTGGAATCCGAATCATGTAGTATTGGTGCTATTTTCAGCTACCTGACCGGCCTAATAATCAGTACTCATCTCTACACAACCATCCAGACCATGACTATCATTCAACACGGACACCCCAGACCTATCTAGTGTTCAAATCGATGGAAACCATTGTCGCTGGGTCAGTAATAAGAGTACAAAGCATAGAATTTATCACCTAAAATCATGGTTTTATAACTTTCCTAAAAATCATTGACAAACAAAGAGTAAGATATAGACAAAGCGAGGTGAGTTTCAGATATTCGAAATAGTTTAATTAATATCGTCTCTATAAATCTGTAATTACAATTTACCACGTTTATCTTTGAGGATTTTGGGGAGGATAAGGAAGGGACTGACATGGTGCTGGCCCTGCCGTCGCATGGCAAACTGGAAAAACGTCTACTCGACACTCTTTCAGCACATTATTGGATGCGATCTCTGTTTCTTTCTTCTCTGTGTGCAGAGCCCAATGATAAATGACCAACCGATGCTTATTGGTTGATTCCTTACAATATTTGTTTTGACTATGATATTAATCAAATATTGAAGTCTTTGTTAAAAAGGTAAGTTTAACGAACTATGCCGCTTATTCATTATATATTCCAATCCATTTTACTGTTATAATATAATGCACACGTAGGATATGTGCTTTATTGTTATTAAAACAATTACACGAGGCAGAAGCGTGTGTGAATATAAAACTGATGCAGGTGTAGTTCGATCGACTCGAGCTGTGATGCATTGGCAGCACCAATTACAGCCACAATAACCAGAGCGGCGAAACAAATTGGGATTTTACATTAGCGCAGCGTATGGACTGGACAAAGCCATTTAGATGCTATCACAGACTGATCTGGTGGTTTTGAGTTACGCTCAAAATCAGAGATTGCGTTGATAACGGTGAAGTGTAAA
Organism: Stictocephala bisonia; assembly: GCA_035578905.1. Lineage (NCBI taxonomy): Eukaryota > Metazoa > Arthropoda > Insecta > Hemiptera > Membracidae > Stictocephala > Stictocephala bisonia. The sequence goes on from JAQJVL010000023.1 coordinate 4,746,534, forward strand.
TTTATTGTCCTGTCAGGGCTTGAAGTATGGTGTGTTATAATTAGAGATATAAAAAACATATAGATAAATCGAATTATCGATGTATCGCAAACTAAATATCGATTAAAGGTATACTTAAAATTAGAATAATTATACCTTTAAGTATTATGTTAATTATAAAAGAAAAATATATGTATATTGATGAAAAACAATAAGCATTCTCTAGTGGTCCCGACTATACGGTCCTCTGTTCACACTATGTATCAACAGCATGTCCTCTAGAATGAAGTACCTGTCGGATCATCTGTCAGTTTTATTAATATTCGTTCCCAGAGCTACAGGAGGCCACCCTCGATTTGCCCACAGAGATACCCTCGGCCTAGGTACACTGGACAGTAAGCATTCTCTAGTGGTCCCGACTATATGGTCCTCTGTTCACACTATGTATCAACAGCATGTTCTCTAGGATGAAGTACCTGTCGGATCATCTGTCAGTTTTATTAATATTCGTTCCCAGAGCTACAGGAGGCCACCCTCGATTTGCCCACAGAGATACCCTCAGCCTAGGTACACTGGACAGTAAGCATTCTCTAGTGGTCCCAACTACATGGTCCTCTGTTCACACTATGTATCAACAGCATGTCCTCTAGGATGAAGTGCCTGTCGGATCATCTGTCAGTTTTATTAATATTCGTTCCAAGAGCTACAGGAGGCCACCCTCGATTTGCCCACAGAGATACCCTCGGCCTAGGTACACTGGACAGTAAGCATTCTCTAGTGGTCCCAACTATATGGTCCTCTGTTCACACTATGTATCAACAGCATGTTCTCTAGGATGAAGTGCCTGTCGGATCATCTGTCAGTTTTATTAATATTCGTTCCAAGAGCTACAGGAGGCCACCCTCGATTTGTGAGGACTTGGAGAGAGACTCGTAACTTGGGCGCACTGAACTGCAGTTCATCAAAAAGGGATTGTAACAATAAATTAAAAATATTTGATGAAACGATATTGGAATAAAGTGCTGTATTGGTCTGAACAATAATCTATGCAGAGCTTATATTAAATATGAATATTTTTTAAATATAATCTTAAAACAATACATTTTTTGTTTGACATTATTAACTTATAGATAAATGTCTTAAAATAAATACATCCAGTCAGTACAAGAAACTGATTTAGAGTTTTATTTATTTATTTTAATTAAGTCTTTTATTTAAGAGACAGAGAAATAGGATTAATACGTCTCACGATTTTATAAGCTTTATAATGAGTATCTAGGGAACCTAAATCTTTACGTGGAATCCGAATCATGTAGTATTGGTGCTATTTTCAGCTACCTGACCGGCCTAATAATCAGTACTCATCTCTACACAACCATCCAGACCATGACTATCATTCTCTAGGAATTTAGTCATGGTCCTTGTTTCCTTTCCACAGTGTGTTATTTTACTGTCATATTATATTAATTAAATAAATCATTTTTTACCATACAAACATAAATCTTCACTCTTGGTTTTAATTTTATAAATTAAATTTGCATTTCAAACAAATGTTTCGTTATATCACTTACGTTTCTCTTTAAGATAAAAATAAGATTGCTATACGTACAATAAGTAGCACAGTAGGCGTTTATATTTATTCAACTTACACTTCAGTCCACAAATAAAATACTATAAGTTTATTTCGAGATTTATGACTTAAGAACTAAGGGCTGTATTGGATGCTCCCACACTTGGTAAATTCTTCAATTTATTTTAACTGATTTGCTGAAAAGGCGCGTAGTATCTTACAATACTCATTATAGGATTGGGGGGAAGATACACTTCAAACTAGACAAGAAAATTCAGTTTGAAGTGTAGGAGTTATCCTATACTTTTAAAACGAAAGAGTTAGAATAATACAATGCAGTTGCAGTTAATGGAGAGACATAGGCCTAAGACATTAGACAGAGCATTTGAAGTAATCGAAAATTATGATATATTAAACTAAGTTGGTTGCTTTCGTAATTAGTAGTGTGACAGAGGCTTAAATCATTAGACAGAACACAAAACGTATGCTGAAATGAATGAAAATTGATCGAATATTGAAGTTAGTTCATCCAGCAAGAGAAACACATTGGGGCACTTTATATTATGGTAAAACAACTTAGCCCTATTCCCACGTCGTAGGTTGCGTAGAAGGGTCAGATGTGATAAGGCCATGATATAAAACTGACGAAGACGTTCAGATTGTTTGGAATAGGGTGAAAGAGACTCAAGCCATCGGGTAGAACAGCGAGTTTTAGGTTTGTGAAAGAGTCTAGGATGAAAAAGCCATTAGATAAACTGCTGAAAACGTTGGGGTTGTTTGGAATAGCGTGAAAGAGACTCAAGCCATCGGGTAGAACAGCGAGTTTTAGGTTTGTGGAAGAGTCTAGGATGAACAGCCATTAGATAACTGCTAGTTTTAGGTCTGTGGAAGAGTCTAGGATAAAACAGCCATTAGATAAACTGCTTAAGACGTTCGGTTTGTTTGGAATAGGGTGAAATAGACTCAAGCCATTGGGTAGAACAGCGGGTTTTAGGTTTGTGGAAAAGTCTAGGATGAAACAGCCATTAGATAAACTGCTAAAGACGTTGGGGTTGTTTGGAATAGCGTGAAAGAGACTCAAGCCATCGGGTAGAACAGCGAGTTTTAGGTTTGTGAAAGAGTCTAGGATGAAACAGCCATTAGATAAACTGCTGAAAACGTTAGGTTTGTTTGGAATAGCTTGAAAGAGACTCAAGCCATCGGGTAGAACAGCGAGTTTTAGGTTTGTGGAAAAGTCTAGGATGAAACAGCCATTAGATAAACTGCTGAAGACGTTGGGGTTGTTTGGAATAGAGTGAAAGAGACTCAAGCCATTGGGTAGAACAGCAGGTTTTAGGTTTGTGGAAAAGTCTAGGATGAAACAGCCATTAGATAAACTGCTGAAGACGTTGGGGTTGTTTGGAATAGGGTGAAAGAGACTCAAGCCATCGGGTAGAACAGCGAGTTTTAGGTTTGTGGAAGAGTCTAGGATGAAACAGCCATTAGATAAACTGCTGAAGACGTTGCGGTTGTTTGGAATAGGGTGAAAGAGACTCAAGCCATCGGGTAGAACAGCGCGTTTTAGGTTTGTGAAAGAGTCTAGGATGAAACAGCCATTAGATAAACTGCTGAAGACGTTGGGGTTGTTTGGAATAGAGTGAAAGAGACTCAAGCCATTGGGTAGAACAGCGGGTTTTAGGTTTGTGGAAATGTCTAGGATGAAACAGCCATTAGATAAACTGCTGAAGACGTTGGGGTTGTTTGGAATAGCGTGAAAGAGACTCAAGCCATCGGGTAGAACAGCGAGTTTTAGGTTTGTGGAAGAGTCTAGGATGAAACAGCCATTAGATAAACTGCTGAAGACGTTGCGGTTGTTTGGAATAGGGTGAAAGAGGCTCAAGCCATCGGGTAGAACAGCGAGTTTTAGGTTTGTGGAAAAGTCTAGGATGAAACAGCCATTAGATAAACTGCTGAAGACGTTGGGTTTGTTTGGAATAGTGTGAAAGAGACTCAAGCCATCGGGTAGAACAGCGAGTTTTAGGTTTGTGGAAGAGTCTAGGATGAAACAGCCATTATATAAACTGCTGAAGACGTTGGGGTTGTTTGGAATAGCGTGAAAGAGACTCAAGCCATCGGGTAGAACAGCGAGTTTTAGGTTTATGGAAGAGTCTAGGATGAAACAGCCATTAGATAAACTGCTGAAGACGTTGGGGTTGTTTGGAATAGCGTGAAAGAGACTCAAGCCATCGGGTAGAACAGCGAGTTTTAGGTTTGTGGAAAAGTCTAGGATGAAACAGCCATTAGATAAACTGCTGAAGACGTTGGGGTTGTTTGGAATAGCGTGAAAGAGACTCAAGCCATCGGGCAGAACAGCGAGTTTTAGGTTTGTGTAAGTGTCTAGGATGAAACAGCCATTAGATAAACTGCTGAAGACGTTGGGGTTGTTTGGAATAGCGTGAAAGAGACTCAAGCCATCGGGTAGAACAGCGAGTGTTAGGTTTGTGGAAGTGTCTAGGATGAAACAGCCATTAGATAAACTGCTGAAGACGTTGGGGTTGTTTGGAATAGGGTGAACCGCTCAAGCCATCGGATAGAACTGCTAGCCGGTTGTGTGGAAGGGTCCGGGGTGAGGAGGCCATCAGATAAAGCAGCTGAAGACTGAGCCGGACACAGGAATCCGATTCTAATGAGTGTTCCTATTTACATAAATAATATTGGCGTCAATCAATCTACAATAGACGGCATCAATCATGGAGCTGAGAGTGGCCGATACAGATCGGTATCACGCCGACTGCCGACCTATCGCCAGCAGGGCTTCAGTAATCTTCTACTCCTTGTAAGTGAGGGATATAAAATGGTTACTGTTAGTAATGTTAATACAAATCAAGTGGCATATTAATACATATCCAAACAGTATTTATACTCGCTACGAAATAATTATTTCGTCAGTTACAGAAAAATGATTGCTTTCTATTGAACGAGAGCTTTTGTCAATATCTGATATCATATTTATTTATCTATTCACATATGACACTAATTTAGGGAGTATTTCACATTTTTCAATATTCAGAGGGATATACTTTTAAATGTGACAGTTTGCAAATGTTTATTGCCTGCAAGATGGTGTGTTGACTTGACAAAGAGTCATTCACAAGACTGAAAAGATACGGTCTAGGAAGGTTCGTTGAGGTATACCAGACGTCCAGAAGAGATTAATACGTCCAGAAAGGTAACTCTTAAACCACGCAAGTACACAAACGGTTAAACCAAGAGCTTCTAGTTTCCCCGATAAACAGAGATAGGTGTCCACCGGTTGTAAGGTTTACTCATATCGATGTAATCGTGGCAAACTCGTCAACATTAGTAGCAGTAGACATTTGTGTTGCAACCAATGCTGCTTAGGATCGATTATACTTTTAAACTTTAACATAATTTTATCCAATAGAATCATCCCAATTATTTTGGATAATATAAACAGAATAACTGTTAATCTTCAATTTTGCATGTCTGAACAAGCGACTTATCCATGACTTATCCCCAAAGCTCAGATTATTAGAACACTCTCCGTTTTAGCATGAAATTATTGAGAAACCTATCGATGAGGAACTAATTCAAGGCGTGATTTAAGAATTAGTGCGAGTATCATATCAGTACCAGGCCCTTAGGATTATCAAGGTTCTTAAGATTCCCCTCTATGTCAAAGGCTTTGATATAGTAGAAAGATTGCATATGCTAGTAACAGAGCAATCCGGGACTGCAGAAGATTGTATTCTGTACAATTACAAATAAAATAAATAAACGCAAAAAGTTCACAGATCATTTTTGGCTCTTTACCTTGTACATTATCACACTTAACACAGTCATCAGTAGAAGTCTTTTCAAGACAGCACATATGGCTCAGAGGATCGGCTTGGTTTAGCGGCTATAATACTTTACTGTACCTTTACTGACTCGATTTCGGCATTCGAATAGTCATTTCATCACCTTGTAAACAGTACTAAATTTACTTTTATCCAACATTGTAGTTGCTATAGTCCTGGTGCACGGAGACAGCTGGACCATACATGTTCTCCGTAGTCTGAAGCAGTGCGGAATAAATGTGACTGTTTTTTGACAAATAACCATCTAATATGCCACATGCCACACTGTGTTAACATTTTTTTTATTATTTAGGAATATGTTAAATGTTTTAAAGTTTATATAGAATTTACGATCTTCATGTAAAATTGTACGATTTTTTTACAGTTAGTTAGTCAAAATTGTAAGTAATTCCAACAATTGCTCGAAATTTCGAAAGAATGAAACGAAACACACATAATGAAAATATTAAGATGGTTGAGTGTATCTTTTGTAGAAACTCGATTCCTTAAATGACCTTGACTAAACCAGCGATAACTTGCTCTGCCAAGGATTTGCTGGTGGTTATCTCTTGAACGATCAACCACAAGAGAACGTTTACGGCATGAATGAGCGGCCGAGGAATGAAGATGTAGAACCGCGTAGGCGCGATAATTGAAACCTAGGTACAATGGACTCATTGTGGAACCTTAACCCTGTCATTAGAGTGGGCCCAACGCTCCTCTTGTTGTTATTAATAATCCCTTTTTGTAAATTGAAACAAAGGACAGCAACAACCCCGACACTGCTCAGTTACAACAATGGCAGGCGCCACCCCTAATTTTAGGTCAGTCTTCCTCTGAAGATATTCCATTACCTCTTGGAAAATAATTGTGAAGACTTGTGGAAAATATTTTACAGTTCTTTAAATACAGGTTTTCCTGTTTTATTCAAACGATTGTTATGTGCCGCAGTATCTGGACTTGCAGAGAATTATATTTCACTTAATTGGGTTAGAAGACTGAAGGTTTTTTTCTTCAAAATTTACACCTTACACGTTTTGTCATATTTAGTAATTTGCAAAAATAATCAAACATTTTAATTTGTTTAAAACAATTTGTTAATTGCTTTTCTACTTTAGTAGTGTGCGTGTGTGTGTTCTATTCACAAAGTGCTGACATTTTGAACGTTTAACAATACCTTTTTTTCAAACGTATGGTACACCAAGCAAACAAAAGGTACTCTTTGACTAAAGATCGTATTAAGGGCATTCTTGCATTCTTCCTTGTCTTATACAAACCCTCCATTTCATCTCTGCACAGTTTTTTTTTCCTTATTTTTTTTAGAGATAAACTTAATCAATTATAAAAAGTATTGAATATCACCAATTGACAACTTGATTGACGTTTCACCAAAGTTCTGTTTGGTAGGTGAAATATTATCACATTTATTGGCGCAGCACAAAGTACGAAATCATCAGCTGCTAACGGAATCAGAGACTATTCAGTTATAGATGCAAGAACAAAATACAGACCTCAGTGGGTTGAACGAGAGTCACTATGGTACAGGGCTTTTGAACTCCAGTGGTCAGTTGAAATAGTTTAGGCCAACTTAACGTAATCCAATTTAAGGGAATTTGTTGGTGTTTATTGAGTTGTTGAAATACACTGTCTTATTTTTAAATAGTATACCAAATTAGAGCCATACAGAAACTTTGATATGCTTGAAAAGGCCTGAGGATGTTTCTTATTATTTTATACACGCTCAAATGTTAGTTAGATAAAGTTAAGAAAGCTACTAAAATTTCTGATGTAGGTAAAAAGTAAAATCTAAAACATAAATAGAGAAGAATTCGGAACAAAAGCTTAGCAAAATCATACATTTACACATTGGATTTTAGACTCGGTAGGATGTTAAAAGGATGAGTGGTTAAGCTGAAAGTCGGAGAGGTGATATACCTTATTGGATATTACAAAGTGAAGAGACTCGGTTGGATGTTACACGGATGAGTGTTTAAGCTGGAAGTCGGAGAGGTGATATACCTTATTGGATATTACAAAGTGAAGAGACTCGGTTGGATGTTACACGGATGAGTGGTTAAGCTGGAAGTCGGAGAGGAGATATACCTTATTGGATATTACAAAGTGAAGAGACTCGGTTGGATGTTACACGGATGAGTGGTTAAGCTGGAAGTCGGAGAGGAGATATACCTTATTGGATATTACAAAGTGAAGAGACTCGGTTGGATGTTACACGGATGAGTGGTTAAGCTGGAAGTCGGAGAGGTGATATACCTTATTGGATATTACAAAGTGAAGAGACTCGGTTGGATGTTACACGGATGAGTGGTTAAGCTGGAAGTCGGAGAGGTGATATACCTTATTGGATATTACAAAGTGAAGAGACTCGGTTGGATGTTACACGGATGAGTGGTTAAGCTGGAAGTCGGAGAGGAGATATACCTTATTGGATATTACAAAGTGAAGAGACTCGGTTGGATGTTACACGGATGAGTGGTTAAGCTGGAAGTCGGAGAGGTGATATACCTTATTGAATATTACAAAGTGAAGAGACGCGGTTGGATGTTACACGGATGAGTGGTTAAGCTGGAAGTCGGAGAGGTGATATACCTTATTGGATATTACAAAGTGAAGAGACTCGGTTGGATGTTACACGGATGAGTGGTTAAGCTAGAAGTCGGAGAGGTGATATACCTTATTGGATATTACAAAGTGAAGAGACTCGGTTGGATGTTACACGGATGAGTGGTTAAGCTGGAAGTCGGAGAGGAGATATACCTTATTGGATATTACAAAGTGAAGAGACTCGGTTGGATGTTACACGGATGAGTGGTTAAGCTGGAAGTCGGAGAGGAGATATACCTTATTGGATATTACAAAGTGAAGAGACTCGGTTGGATGTTACACAAGGTGAGAGGGTTTTGTGGTGGCTTTATCTCATCATCATGTTTAATTATTCGTTGTTAACCTGGAGATTAAAATGAAAACTTTCAGTTTAGATCCCGATTGCCAATTTGTGCAGAAACAGAAAGGACCTGGTGAGCTCGAAGCAGAGTAATAATCTAGCTAATATCAATAATTCCGTTTGGCACAGTTAAAAAGCGTGTTGAACCAAGGACTACAAAGAGTGCGAATAAAGCAAATTTGCCCTCAGATCACTTCATAGCATGACTGATTAAGCAATCATGCTTTCATTTGGTTTGTAGTTGGTTATTATTTCTGTAAAAGCTCATATTAAATCGTTCCATCCAGACGATGAAGTACTGCAATTTTCACTCACTTCATCATCCCAAGAGTCTGCGTCATCGAATATTTGTGTGTTAAATCTTCACGTATCCAGCCAATGTCATGTGTCGAGGAAAACAACAATAATTTCCAAGCAATTATAAGGGACGTAAAATAGGAAAGAATTAAACTCTTGTATCTTGGCATCGTAGTGATAAATAACGTCGGTTGGTAGACCTGGGTTGGTAGTAAATCATATGAGGTGGCGTGGCGTGACGTCACCCATAAATAATACGGTAATTCTCACGGCGAGATTGGTACCACTGCAAATTACAGCCAGGGCCCATTGTGTCGTAGGACCCCGAATTTATCAAAATGTCTGTGGTTAACAGATGCCATGCCAATTGAGCTAGAGTAACAATGAAATGGTCACATTATCACCATGTAAGAACTGAGTCCACAGATTTATTGCCATTGGTAACTCGAGGCTGGGCTAGGACTCCATCACCTTTAATGAGCTGGTCCTATCTATGTTCAACCACACAGCTGATCTATATTGATAGATTTATCAAATTGTGAGATCGACTGATTTCACACTAATACTTATTCAGTGTATGTTTAAAACGAATTTTTTAAAGACGAAATTAATGTTTAGCATTTATTTAATGAAATAAATAATTAATAGAACCAAGATCATTAACGTTACACGAAGATAACCATTAACCCATAATACTGTTCAAAAATAAATATTAATTTAAAATGTTTAATTACGCCAGTAAAACATAACGTAAAATATAAAATGTGACTCTCTCTCCTTATATTTACAACACCTTATATTTATTACATGCATTATTAAATTAAAGGTTTTGATAAATAACCCAAATCTTGAGCCAGTCTCTAAATGCAATACTCTACTTGGAGTAAATTATTTTTAATGTTAGAAAATCGTTGGAAAATTGCAATATGTATACAATGAAAAAAAAATGATAACATATAAATGAACATTTCCAGCCCAAGTAACGGAGAGTGCAAAAACACTTCATCAGGAAGAGCATCTAAGAGTGGTTAGCAATATATTATTCAGAGCAATAAACATTCGGATTGGTTAGACTTAAAACCCCAAAGCAAAGCTCGCAGAGTAAAGTGGCCGCAACAAGTGCGTGGCACGCGTGTTCGACAAATTACAGCATGGCATCTCAGTTAATGATGATTTAGAGGCCGGAGGTCGAAGAGAGCAGGGGACGGCGTCATCTGGGGCATCGTGGACGTACACTTCACTTGGAGAGGAAATCTGATGCACGGTAATAATATTGGTTGAATTGGGATGGATGGATGGAAGGATAAATGTAGGTTATAATTTTGTTCAAAAATATAGCAAAATAAAAAAATTATGAATTTTCTGCATCGTAGTTTTAAATGAGCTAAAATGCTCAATCAACCAAATTGTATATTAAGCAGCCAGTTTGTAATATTTTTTGTAACAGTTTTGTAATATTTTGGTTACACTCTTGTACGACGCAGTCTCTAGATATCTTTGAAAAATAGATAAAACACCAAGCAGATCTTTGATTTGGAATAGATAAGAAGAATATCATCTCCAGCAAGTACAGTCGTCAAGTCACAAGATGTCCTCTGAACTTCATGACTCTACGAAGATGAAGGCACTTATTGCCATTGAAATAGCACAAGTCTTGTAGTGTACCTGTCGTAATTAGTAATTATGATATGTACATTACATGATTTGTGCTGTTTCCATGAAAATACGTGACTTCAATGTCGTAGAGGCATGAAGTTCAGAGAAGTTTTTGTATTCTGACCAACGTCTAGCAATTATTGTAAATTAGATGCTAAAATACATGATAGTAAGATATGAATGTAACTTGTGAAGTTGTATCATGAAGACAAATAATAAACAAAACTTTCTTCTTCCAAGCATATTGTTTACCAGGTTTTGTGTACTTTGGGAAGTTTCCTTAGGCTGGTAATACACGGACAGTGGTATTGGTCCTTCCACACACCCATACACGGACAGTGGTAATGGCCCTCCCACCTACCCATACATAGACAGTGGCAATGCCCTCCCGCCCACCCATACACGGACAGTGGTAATGGCCCTCCCTCCCACCCATACACGGACAGTGGTAATGGCCCTCCTACCCACCCATACACAGACAGTGGCAATGCCCTCCCGCTCACCCATACACAGACAGTGGTAATGGCCCTCCCACCCACCCAAAAACTGACAGTGGTAATAGCCCTTCCACCCACCCATACATAGACAGTGGCTATGGCCCTCCCACCCACCCATACACGGACAGTGGTAATGGCCCTCCCACCCATCCATACATAGACAGTGGCAATGCCCTCCCGCCCATCCATACACGGATAGTGGTAGTAGCCCTCCCACCCACCCATACATAGACAGTGGCAATGCCCTCCCACCCACCCATACATAGACAGTGGTAATGGCCCTCCCATCACCCATACACGGACAGTGCATTGCAATCATTGTAAATTAGATGCTGCGGCACATGATAGTAGGAAATGAATGTAACTTGTGAAGTTTTATGATGAAGACAAAGAATAAACAAAACTTTCTTCTTCCAAGCATATTGTTTTCAAGGTTTTGTGTACCTCGGGAAGTTTCCTTAAGGCGTCCCGACGGAGCATCCTCGGGGACGAGACCTGGCGAGGAGAGGTCAAAGGTCACCGGATGTAGGAGGCGTGACCACCCGTAGCTGAATGGATGACTCAAAAATGTCTTGGCTTTCTTCGTGGGCATTCCTCCACGTTTACCACATATCACTAAGTACCTTTGAACTTCTCCAAGCTGGAAATAATTGGCATCACGAGCTAAGTTTTGTTAGTCATAACTTACAAGTTGGATTTCAGGTCGTAAACATAGGTGTTTTCTGATATAAAAATTAGTTCTCAAGTTGAATACGAACAATGATGATTTGTATCAATATCATCATTGTTAGCTGCTAAGGTTGTTTTGAGGTGACGAACAGGAATAATCGTTTAGATTTTGGATCTTTTTCTATCTAATTACACCCACATGTATACACGACTGGTATAACGTCGAATTAATATTGTAAAACGATTTATTGGTGTGCAAATACCCACATCACCTTAATATGAATTATAATTTGTTTACACGTAAAAGCGCTCTTAGAACATCATTTTCCAAACCATCCAGTATCTATAAAGATGTTCGTCTTGCAACTTTCTAAAGGGAAGGAAATTTTCTATTGACTTTTGTAAACTAATCCAAATTATTGATATATTATGAATAAAAATGATGACTTTGTCATAAGCAAACTCTTGTTGAAATATAATTTACATGTAAATAAAATAATTTAACCATTGGAAAGCATAAAACTGCGTTTTTTCGCCAACTGCTTTCAGAAGCTCTTGGAATCCTCTTTAATAGTGAAGTAAAATCATTGCCTTTAGTGGCTCATTAATTTTTATTTGATAAAGATACGGTTTATAGAAACTTTAAAATCAAATACATTTAGATTCAGAAAATAGGTATATATCTTCTAGATGACATTCAACTAAAAGCAGCCAAATTGTTGAAGAACGGCAAGAGCCTTTGACTGTTTTAACTGAAAATACAGTAATCAAATATGAGGGGAGTGCCCGAAAAATCTATCTGAATATTACTTGGAGAGCAAAGATTAATAAAAACATTTCGACCATGTAAACCAATATGCATTATATAAAACACCTTATAAACAAGTTTAAAACAAACAACAACTTAGAATCTACATTTTCCGGTGACAACCGCGTCAAGGTACTATCTACAATATTTACAAGATCACCAGAGTTTCGTCCATACTGTGATGTGGCATCCTCAGTCGTTTCTCTGAGACTGATTGAGACTGTCTCAGAGAAATCACTGAGTATGCTACATCACAGTATGGGCGAAACGTCTGGTGATCTTGTAAATATTGTAGATAGTACCTTGACGCGGTTGTCACCGGAAAATGTAGATTCTAGTTATGACACCGGCCGCTTAAGCCTAAGTTCTAAGAAAACAACAACTTACCAACCGTACAACAGTCAAGTCCCTAACATTAGTCCTTCAATGAGTAGAGGAAGCATTCCAATAAGTGAAGAACCAACAGATAGCCGAGTGAAGTTTTGAAAGTTGAATGTGTCAAGTTGCTACTTCAGTGAGTGAAATACCAGCCGAGTGGGGTGTTGAATCTACTAGTAGAATCACACCCCTGTCTAAAGCTTTAGCTATTTTGATAAAGATTAACAACAAACTTTATAATATATTTTAGTACCTTAAAAATAAGATTGGTGATTCTATAGCAATCTGTTAGTTATGTAATCTTGCTATATATGCTTAGGAACCTGTTTCTTTACGTGGGCTAATAATTAACGCCGTCTGAAATTAAAAGACAAGATCACAATGACATGAGACTTTTGTAGCCAACACTCCTTCATGACTCACTCAGCCATGCATGGACTCACAGATAGAGCATCAGTCATCTAAACAACTCGCTGTCAGTTTATAAGTTAATCACGATTACAATGTTAACTAAATATAACAATCCACTAAAATAAAACATTAAATGTACCCTTTTAGATGTCAAAAACTGCAATGAATTTTCTAATGATTTCCTTTATCAAATATCTAACATTACTGTTACAATAGTAACACAGTTTTCTGTATTTTTTTCATAGAAACTCTTCTATCAGAAAGTATTGCTATATTTTTCATGTTGGATATTTAGTCAAATCAGGTCAGACGAAAAATATTTTTCACAGAAGATGATTATTAATGTAATAACTTTTATTTTGTTGCCGCGTTAAAATGTATTGTGTATTATTTTAAGTACTTATAGCTATACCTTATATACCATATTACATATAACTGATGTGCCTCTCATTTATAGTAGCTAGCATTCGTTTAAGTGTTTTAATCACGAACTAAACATTTGTTAAAACTGAGTCATAATATTCATAAATATCTTAATAAGTTTTACAACATTATTACTATTTAACTATTAATCAAAGAGGTTAAAATACAGGGTGTTTCTTTTAAAACACAACCCTATTTACAAGTACAGAAAATGAATGTTTACGATAATTAGGAGTACATAGGTTGGTAGACCTGTTTCCTCTTCTTCATTGAATATCAGCAGATTTACATTGTGACATTGTTGTTCACTTTATTTGGGTTCCGTGCAATGTCATTAAGTTGAAGTTAGAAACATAGTTTTGAGCAAACTTTGAAAAAGGTGTCCAGAAATTTACAAAAGAGGACAGAAAGTTGTATAAATGCTGATGCTGGTTTGTTTGAACACCAAACCTAAACAAAAATATTATTAAAATCGTGTAAATAGTAGTAATAAATGTATAAAATGCGTTATAGATATATGTTTTATTTGTCATTTTTATTTCAAATCATGTGTTGCGATTTAAAAGAAACAGCCTGAAAAATCGACTACGTGTTTTTAAGTAACTACTGAGTAAGTTCTCGTTTGAGTTCAGCAGTGTTCAAGAGTGAGCTAAATCTAATCAGTACTTGAGCGTTGGTATGATTTTAATTAATATCCCAGTCGGCTCGGCTAAGGAGTGTTAACAGTCGGGAGGGGGATGAGATGAAGGGGAAAGAGAGTGAAGGGGTAATCCCTGGCAGGCTTACATAGCTCGTGGTAATGGAAGGAGGATACAATTATTGAAAGTACTTGATACACGTTGGTTCTTGGAGATACGGTGTAGTGCTTCTTCACGCTAATATAACTTGACTATCGATTATTGTTCAAAGACATTGTTAATATTATAGTAGTACTTTGTTATTGAAAGTACTTGATACACGTTGGTTCTTGGAGGTACGGTGTAGTGCTTCTTCACACTAATATAACTTGACTATCGATTATTGTTCAAAGACATTGTTAATATTATAGTAGTACTTTGTTATTGAAAGTACTTGGTACACGTTGGTTCTTGGAGGTACGGTGTAGTGCTTCTTCACACTAATATAACTTGACTATCGATTATTGTTCAAAGACATTGTTATATTATAGTAGTACTTTGTTATTGAAAGTACTTGGTACACGTTGGTTCTTGGAGGTACGGTGTAGTGCTTCTTCACGCTAATATAACTTGACTATCGATTATTGTTCAAAGACATTGTTAATATTATAGTAGTACTTTGTTATTGAAAGTACTTGATACACGTTGGTTCTTGGAGGTACGGTGTAGTGCTTCTTCACGCTAATATAACTTGACTATCGATTATTGTTCAAAGACATTGTTAATATTATAGTAGTACTTTGTTATTGAAAGTACTTGATACACGTTGGTTCTTGGAGATACGGTGTAGTGCTTCTTCACGCTAATATAACTTGACTATCGATTATTGTTCAAAGACATTGTTAATATTATAGTAGTACTTTGTTATTGAAAGTACTTGGTACACGTTGGTTCTTGGAGGTACGGTGTAGTGCTTCTTCACACTAATATAACTTGACTATCGATTATTGTTCAAAGACATTGTTATATTATAGTAGTACTTTGTTATTGAAAGTACTTGGTACGCGTTGGTTCTTGGAGGTACGGTGTAGTGCTTCTTCACACTAATATAACTTGACTATCGATTATTGTTCAAAGACATTGTTATATTATAGTAGTACTTTGTTATTGAAAGTACTTGGTACGCGTTGGTTCTTGGAGGTACGGTGTAGTGCTTCTTCACACTAATATAACTTGACTATCGATTATTGTTCAAAGACATTGTTATATTATAGTAGTACTTTGTTATTGAAAGTACTTGGTACACGTTGGTTCTTGGAGGTACGGTGTAGTGCTTCTTCACACTAATATAACTTGACTATCGATTATTGTTCAAAGACATTGTTATATTACAGTAGTACTTTGTTATTGAAAGTACTTGATACACGTTGGTTCTTGGAGGTACGGTGTAGTGCTTCTTCACGCTAATATAACTTGACTATCGATTATTGCTCAAAGACATTATTATATTATAGTAATACTTTGTTATTGAAATTACTTGATACACGTCGGTTCTTGGAGGTACGGTGTAGTGCTTCTTCACACTAATATAACTTGACTATCGATTATTGCTCAAAGACATTGTTATATTATAGTAATACTTTGTTATTGAAAGTACTTGATACACGTCGGTTCTTGGAGGTACGGTGTAGTGCTTCTTCACACTAATATAACTTGACTATCGATTATTGCTCAAAGACATTGTTAATATTATAGTAGTACTTTGTTATTGAAAGTACTTGATACACGTCGGTTCTTGGAGGTACGCTGTAGTGCTTCTTCACACTAATATAACTTGACTATCGATTATTGCTCAAAGACATTGTTAATATTATAGTAGTACTTTGTTATTGAAAGTACTTGATACACGTTGGTTCTTGGAGGTACGGTGTAGTGCTTCTTCACACTAATATAACTTGACTATCGATTATTGCTCAAAGACATTGTTATATTATAGTAGTACTTTGTTATTGAAAGTACTTGGTACACGTCGGTTCTTGGAGGTACGGTGTAGTGCTTCTTCACACTAATATAACTTGACTATCGATTATTGTTCAAAGACATTGTTATATTATAGTAGTACTTTGTTATTGAAAGTACTTGATACACGTCGGTTCTTGGAGGTACGGTGTAGTGCTTCTTCACGCTAATATAACTTGACTATCGATTATTGCTCAAAGACATTATTATATTATAGTAATACTTTGTTATTGAAAGTACTTGATACACGTCGGTTCTTGGAGGTACGGTGTAGTGCTTCTTCACGCTAATATAACTTGACTATCGATTATTGCTCAAAGACATTGTTATATTATAGTAGTACTTTGTTATTGAAAGTACTTGATACACGTTGGTTCTTGGAGGTACGGTGTAGTGCTTCTTCACACTAATATAACTTGACTATCGATTATTGTTCAAAGACATTGTTATATTATAGTAGTACTTTGTTATTGAAAGTACTTGGTACACGTTGGTTCTTGGAGATACGGTGTAGTGCTTCTTCACACTAATATAACTTGACTATCGATTATTGTTCAAAGACATTGTTATATTATAGTAGTACTTTGTTATTGAAAGTACTTGGTACACGTTGGTTCTTGGAGATACGGTGTAGTGCTTCTTCACACTAATATAACTTGACTATCGATTATTGTTCAAAGACATTGTTATATTATAGTAGTACTTTGTTATTGAAAGTACTTGGTACGCGTTGGTTCTTGGAGGTACGGTGTAGTGCTTCTTCACACTAATATAACTTGACTATCGATTATTGTTCAAAGACATTGTTAATATTATAGTAGTACTTTGTTATTGAAAGTACTTGATACACGTTGGTTCTTGGAGGTACGGTGTAGTGCTTCTTCACACTAATATAACTTGACTATCGATTATTGTTCAAAGACATTGTTATATTATAGTAGTACTTTGTTATTGAAAGTACTTGGTACGCGTTGGTTCTTGGAGGTACGGTGTAGTGCTTCTTCACACTAATATAACTTGACTATCGATTATTGTTCAAAGACATTGTTATATTATAGTAGTACTTTGTTATTGAAAGTACTTGGTACGCGTTGGTTCTTGGAGGTACGGTGTAGTGCTTCTTCACACTAATATAACTTGACTATCGATTATTGTTCAAAGACATTGTTATATTATAGTAGTACTTTGTTATTGAAAGTACTTGGTACGCGTTGGTTCTTGGAGGTACGGTGTAGTGCTTCTTCACACTAATATAACTTGACTATCGATTATTGTTCAAAGACATTGTTATATTATAGTAGTACTTTGTTATTGAAAGTACTTGGTACACGTTGGTTCTTGGAGGTACGGTGTAGTGCTTCTTCACACTAATATAACTTGACTATCGATTATTGTTCAAAGACATTGTTATATTATAGTAGTACTTTGTTATTGAAAGTACTTGGTACACGTTGGTTCTTGGAGGTACGGTGTAGTGCTTCTTTACACTAATATAACTTGACTATCTATTACTGTTCAAAGACATTGTTATATTATAGTAGTACTTTGTTATTGAAAGTACTTGATACACGTTGGTTCTTGGAGGTACGGTGTAGTGCTCCTCCACTCAAATCCAACTTGATTATAGATTGGATTTGAGTCAAAATTTCATATGACACTCCAACATAGCTTAATTTCTTTCGAATACTTAACAACAAACACTAACACCAGTTTTCATAATGATATAATTCAAACACTCCAAAATCTGTGTTGATGTTCAAAGGATACACGAAATGATATACAGTAGATAGGATGTTTAGAAAGGACACTACTGAGTTTGACTGAGCGAGATGCATTGAGTAGAAGTGAGACAGAGAACTACACCTATCCCACTATGTAAGTCTACTTAAATGTTGTCGTGGCAACCAGGATGTCGCAAAGCCGCGTGCTAGCGGAGAAATAGCAAGCTCCACCCACTACGTCATTAACAGCAATGATCGTTGGTTGGTTTGATTAACACTAACGAATCAAGCTTAGAGCGGTTAAATTAAATAATTATTTACTATTCAAATAACAATAACAATGAATAATAATGTGAACAATAAACAGCAATCAAATAAGCTTGTACAGTTCGTTACAGTTATATTTTTCAACTAAACACTAATGCAGAAGTTGAACAATTGAAGGCAGAAATCAGTCACGCCCTTGAAGTAAAGGAGCTCTGCGGTGGAACGATTCTCCTTTGCTGCTAAAACCTCTATATGCATAAAACAAGCAAGTCGCTTCCGGCCCAATTATGACAAAAATATCGATATACCAATGTCTATAAATTCTTTTCAATGTCAATCTACACCAAACAAAAAGCAGTGCCAGTGTAACTTAGCTAAACGGAATTTCAGTTTTAGACCTGAACGTCCGTTTGTTCACGAGGAACTCATCAGCAGTTCGTTGCAGAGCATTAGGCAGCAATTTCCTCCTTGTCATACACATTGGCGCTCATTTCTCACCGTGTAGATGCCACACATAGATAACGGCAGGAGATTGGTAATGGCCGGCTTTCTGATAGAGATGTAAATTTTCCTTTAATGAGGGATGAGCGTAACGAGACGTTGTGGAACTAAGCATTCATAATTGTCAGTTTAGAGTTAGATTCGGTTGTTAGAGCCCACCTGCCACCGTAACCTGTCGAAAATGGCGCGATGAGACAGGTGATACTTAACGATTGCAACGATATATCGATATATTGGAAATATCGATAAATATGTTTCGATATATTAGTATCGATATTTTCTTTTGATAACATCGGCCATATCGATATTTTGGTCCGATATATCATATCACTAAATATTAACGTTATTCTCTCTCTTCAAAATCATCACGATTCGGAACAAACACATTTAAATTGCTGACTCTTATGCGTTGAAATAATAAAGTAACTTTGTTTAGTATTTTTACGTGAGGTTAACACATTAAAATGTAGTTTAGTGAATTAATTTGTCTAGTTTTTATTTTTTATAAGAAGCCTGGTGGTATTTTTAAATGTGAAAAAATGATATGTTATTACATTACTTTTTCATAATTAACATAGTAACTAAAGGTATAATTATTCTTGTCTTGAATTCTTTCATTCCACCCCACAGACCACAACTTCTTTCGTGTACATAAATGTATTTAATTTTTACATTCAGTAGGTTATTCTAAGTAGTAACAGTAAAACATGAGTGTATTTTTGGTCATGACGTAAGAGTTAGTACATAATTTAAACTGTTAATCATTTAAAGTTCGAAATATCGGTTACGCAATATATCGATATTTTTCTTTCAATACTATTGTTAAATCGATATTTAGTTTAAGATGTAGGCCTATTGATATGTTTAAGATATTTATCCCTAGTGATACTGGGGAAAAAACAAACGTTGTTAGGCGCTTTTTGAATCAAGGAATACAATCGTGATGTTATTCATAGACAACACAGTGTGTGGAAGAAAAGTCTCGTTCCGTACCACTCGGTCGTTCGCAAAAAATCTTAATAATTTGCGAACGATTACAGATAAAGCAATAAAACTTGGCACATCATTACTGCACCTATAAATGTACTTTTTTAAGCAACAACCATTTTTCTATCATATCAGGTGGATGGCCCGCAAGGAGTGAGAAGAAAATCTTAAATAAGGGTCTAGTAGTACATCAAATTTAACGTATTTAATAGTAGAACGTAAACCCACAAACTCGACCTCAAAAGGTTTGTTCTATGAAAAATAACGCTGGTTTAAGTTTAAAATGGTTACAATGAAGGTCTGATCTAGTCGGTTCATATTGTTTTTTGTAGCTCAAGTCCCAACTACTTTGTAAATGTACACTCTTCTATCTCTCTACACTTACAATATAAATCTCCACACTGTATATTACATTCTTCGTTTCCCAATCATGAAACATTTTTCAATCGTTCTTGATAAATTACTTAGTATCAATTTATCACATCATGTTCATTCATTTAAATTCAAAGACAACCATAACATTACCTTCAAGCATTGAGGGTTTATATAATTCAATATTGAACCTTCTTTATGTTCTCGTAAAAAAGAACGATGGGTGAGTGTGTGTGGGGTCGTGTCAACTCGTCGTTAGGTTGGATGAATGAGAGGTCCTTATGGGTGAAGGTTGGATGGAGGAGCACTTATCAAGACGTCCTTAGGTTGGGTGGGGGAGGGTTTGATGGAGAAGCTCTTGTCAAGACGTCCATAGATAGGGTGGGAGAGGACGTCTTAAGATTTTATGGGTGGGAGGACCCATTAAGACGTCCTTAGGCTGGATGGAGGAGCTCTTGTCAAGACGTCCTTAGGTTGGGTGGGGGATTCTCATCATGACGTCCTAGATTTTGTGCAGAATGACTCTTTACGACGTCCTTGGGTTGGGTGGAAGGGGAATCGTCAAGACGTACTTAGTTTTGATCGGTCAGAGGACTCGTCAAAATGTCTTAAAATTGGATAGGTTGGAGGACTCATTAGTACGTCCTTAAGTTAGGTGGGGGAGGACTTGTAAAGACGTCCTTAGGTTGGGTGGGGGAGGACTTGTCAAAACGTCCTTAGATTAAGAAAGGATTTTCAAGACGAATAGTTGATGAGCAATTCTTCCATATGAACGTTTTCATGTCAGATGTTCGTGGAGTGGGCTGATGGGTCCGTCAAGACGTGTAACTAGTAAGTTGGTGTATTTTTCACGAAGAAAGAGAAGGGAAGTGGCGAATTTATTGAACACATGATCAAGTACGAGAAGGTCAAAAAGATATCAGAGAGCTTACCGCACAAACTGATCCACTTGAAAAAGAAAACGCCAATTTTTCACTGTATAAAACGATTTATCACCTTTCTTTTGAAATATATGTATTTTCAGAGGCAAACAATAAAAACGCAATTTGCAATTGTCAAAGAAATTGAAGGGCATTTTAAAATGCTACAAACCCCAAAATGAAAAAAAGCTAAAAGTAATCATAATTTTTAGATCACATTTGTAGCACTGTACATAATATATGACGTTCTTTCCATGGCTTATACCATGTTGGATTAGTATATTTGCCTATCTGCAATAAAGTCAATTGTATATTAACCATACAAATTAATTGAAATCTTAAAATGAGTCATTATTTTAATTTTCTTTTAAATTAAAATATGACCAGATAATGATTTAAATAAAGAAAACAAAAATCAAGCACAATAATGAAATGAAATGAAAAATGTTTTATTTATCAAGGCAAAGTTAGGACCAATAAGTCCTCTCTTACACGACCTCTATGCGGTACTTAAAATACATTTTTGTTTAACAAAACGTATTTCAAACTACGACTCACATTTCAAAACCTGGGTTCAACTAAAGGGCAAGAGGGGGGCAACAATGGATAGGTCGAACTCTTTAAATAAATTAACCAGTGGTATTTCAGTGTTGGGCCCACGCTTATTCTTCTTCGATGACATTTACTGCATTCCAGTTACTTAACCTAGGAGACTACACGGCCATCCTTGGGCCGCGGGCTTCCTCCTACACACACAACCTAACACCGGCAGACAATTAAGCAACAATTGAACCTTTGTCTTGAAGGGCGTATCTTCAGGCCGGGCGTAGGCGCCACAGCGACGCCCTCCGTTCTCCTCCCCACGCCGGGGCGTACCAATCCTGGAGAGCCTCGTGATCTTTAAAGATCAAGTCAACGAATGCTCTAGATAAATTTCAATCTATGAAAGTGATGACAGGAGAACTTTAACCGCCCCTCACAAGGTGAGCATTCTCTGGCGTCCGTTTCACGAGAAATTGTACTCACGTCACCCCTACACTCTGATAAGGTCACTATGAACTAAAGGAGCGTTTAAGGATGCTCGATTGAAAATTATTTTTGACATTATTTAAATTTAAATTGTTAGTCTCCTTATAAGTATAGTAATAAACTGGTTGAGGAAAAAATTTATAAAAAAATGTATTATAGAGATGTGGCTAACTTGGTCTTTCTAGGTACATAACTCATTAAGAAACCATGTAATCTATTTTATTAAAATTTTGAGAATATAGTGAACAAAAGGTTCTAACCAACTTAGTTTCAAGTAAAATTAAAATTAATTGGTTTTTAAGTGTAACTAATTATTTTTCTATAAATGACATATGTACAAAGTTGAGTTGAAATTTGCACAATTACCTTGGCTGGAAGTTTTTTTTTTATTAATGATATACAAAAACTTGATTGCTAGAGTTTACTGTAAATGAATGAGTTATGTACTTTTGTTCAATTTGCAAGGTGGGGCTGGAGGGGACAGCGAGGGTGGGAGAGGGGAGGGAAACACGTTTTATCCGTGTTTTATAAGACAGGCTCCTTGCTGCTACTCCTAGCGAAAATTGCGTGAAATCTAGAACGAATTTCTTGGAGTGCTCTTCTGAGCGCCTGTATGAACGTTTAAGTGTAAAATATATACATGATGGTCGTAACCCTAGACAGACCCATATTGCCAAGCCCTAAAGGGTTTGCCAGTTTAAACATGAATTACTTGGCCTATATGTTTATATATATTTTTATTGCAACTTAATTCTTGTACCTAATTTCCTTGTGCGAGTGTAAATAGTCTATAATTCATTACGCTACATCAAAGGAACTACCTTGAGGCATTTTCATTTAGAATGCTCAAATGGTGTACTTAAATAGTTTCAAGAAAGCAGTCCTCTTTTAAGCAGTGTAAGAACAAATTTAACCTAATTTCATAGTATATCCTGAGTACTACTATATAAAGAGGCCACCCTATATAAAAATATCAGTCTATCCTTTGATAGATCCCTGAAAACTGTAGGTAAGTGTCCTGAGCTTAAGCCCGTTACTCAAGGGGGGGGGGCGTTTTACTTCACGAGAAATGATTTAAAAAAAAATTAAACATAGGTTTCTATTTCAAATATTGGGTCTCAGATGATTCTATCACAACACTCTGATTTGATAGGTGTTGACCTCTATCACAAGGGTCATTTGATAGGTGAAAAACTGTTATAGTCAACAGTAAGTTTGATTTGTTTTAAAATATTAAATTTAAAATATATTTTGCTGTTAAATATATGGAACTTTAGATGTCATTGAAAAAACATGAACTTATGGTCCACTAGATTAGGGCTTTAATAATTATAAAATACTCACTATAATTGGTTATAATAATAAACAAGAACAGCACAGTTGAAATAGAAAAACGTGTGTCAGCTGACGGTAAGATTGTATGTCGACTTCCTGGCAGTAAACGGCCACCTTTTAAACTAATGACATTATACTAGTATTCGATATTTTGTTCAGTTTTTCTCAAAGTTAATTTTGAGTAAATTTTAAAACCAAGATAAAATATATATAAAGTTATATTTTTAAAATAGGAAAACAAAAGAATTCATGAAGGAGCATGAATTATCGGTGAACATGTTTTTCTAAATCACCTAACGTAAGTAAGTAAAATTTAAGATAACGCTTTTGACTTAACAGGTAAATTAAATTAAATTCAAATTAGAAGTATACTTCCAACTCTACACCTAACACAAGCAAGCCAAAAATGATGAATTTACTCCTGACAGCCTAAATAAGGGTCTGCAGCATCAAAGTTTTTAATGAGAAGTCAAGCCTGACGAAAAGTTGACCTGTATGAAATCTCGGAGAAGGAAGGACAAACGATGATAAAGGAGGTCCCAAGATTAATACCATTATAATATGGCGGGTGCAAGTGTTGACGCGGCGCCGGGATGAGGGGAGTTTATAAATTGAAGTTTAAGTCGAAATAAAGGGTGGACCTAATCCTAGGGCGCTGACGCACGCGGTTACCCCTCCCTCTAATGACAGCACCTTCACTAGTCATCAGCAGCAAGGGGAGACACCGGCGAGCTCACCTCGCTACTTCACAATCGTTAAGCACGTAGGTTTGTACGCTAAATGAGCGTTATGATGTAGGCCTGTCTCTAACAAGGCTACATTTATTTTGCATTGTATTTTATTTTACTTTTGGTTTACGAGCAATGGAAACTACAAGATATCCAAATGTGTAATATAATGAAATTATGTAATTAAATTTTATAATAACAGTATATATATATAATATTTGTATATATAAATGTGGTTCCTGACGTATTGACTTTACGATAGTTGTTTCATATAGCAACTGGAAACTTATTTATTCAATAACGTACATGTCCCTTCCCGAGTAAAGAAATTTCATAAATACATGTATGGACTACTTATATATAAACATAACAAGATTTTCTAACTCCCTTCTAGTAACACACAGGAAAAATTATTTTTTTGCTGTTTTAAATTTATTAAAAAAGTTATAGTTTTGAAATTTTAGTTGTTTATATATCACCTCTGTAGGCAGGGGATATAATAACACCATTCGTCTTTCTGAACTACGTAAATGTTTTATTTGGGGATGCTTTTGAGTTAAATCCATCATCATTATTGTATTAGTACTATAATTGAATATTGGAGTCAACTTCATTAGAAGTTTGTTATTAAATACGGTTTCTTACAGTAACTTCCCAAGAACAGACATAGATACATCTATAGAACGGAATATATATAAACGCTAATAACTATTTTGTTTGCTAATGTTTGTTTTGTTGAGATTCACAAGGTATATATGTCTTCAAACACGATTCCAAATCTTCATTTCATGTATTGTTCACTGATCGTTGGTTTGAGCTAAGACACGTTGGCCGGCGTGGTGGCTCAGTGGATAGGCTTCGGACTGCGGAGGGCAATGTCCAAGGTTCGAATACCCACTGAGCAACGGTCAATACTTCTCTCGTTGAATAAAGTTGCCGCACAGGCCTGAAGGCCCATGTCAACTGGCGAGTGAAGTTAAAAAATAAAAATAAAAAACAATATGAAAATAACCCAGTTTGTTAGCACTGGATCTGGATTACACACAATTTAATGTACATTCAAACACGATAATCGGGTAAAACAAAATTTTTTAACAGATTAATAATTCGTTGTTCTCTTTCATCTTTATCTTTGGGATCTGGCAAAACCCTTACCTTTAACAACATTTATTTTGTTCCAACAATGTTGAAGTATTTTAATAGAAACATTAGGCCTACTACCCGTTGGCCAATACAAGTAGTGATAGTGACTTACCCAACCAATGATAAACGTTTTGTTAATTATTCCAAAAGGCTTTTGGGTGGGTTGGTCAATACCACTGTACATATATGGTGGGAGGGTGGGTCAATACTATTGTATGACTAGTTCCTAATCGTTTAATATTTACGTTTTCCCTCCAATTCATCTCAAGCTTGATTTATATAAGTTGTGCCTTAATTAGTCAAAAGGTATTGAAAATACAAGTTAAAACATTTGTAGGAATCAAAAGTCAAGAAAATCTATATATTTATTCATGCCTGTTAAGATTTTTTTTGTATCAATAGGATTAAACTATGAAAACAACAAAACTTTTATAGTGCCTTTAAAATAATTATCGAGCATTTAATAATTTTATTAGAGTAACCAAGATTAAGCGACACGTACGTATTGAAAAACAAGTGAACTTCACACATCACGAATTAATTACAATATAAATTAAAAAATACAAATTTAGAGTGATCGATTCGGGTAAACCAGGTTTACCAACCTATGATCAAGGGGTTCACAGAGAATTCATGAATTTATTAACTATCATCATGACAGTAGTCGGAATCCTTATCATTATATAATTGCAGACCCAATTGCAATAATTTTATAAATATTATTCTTCCAAAATACACAACGTTTTTATGTCATGCAATAAAATTGTCCAGGAAGTCAATTGTTTACAAATCTGGAGCAAGTTTCAGTGTTACCCACCATTATCGGGACCACTGGAGTATTTCCCTGAATAAATCAACCACTTGTCAACCCTAGGCCAATGTTTACGTGAATGCGAGAGACTGCGGGTGTGGATGGGTGGCGTCCCCACAATGGTATGCAAATCGAGCTGTAGCCATGGGGACCAACCCCTCTTCAAAAACAGCAGAATAGGACCGATGGTATTTTAATGGGAAGATGAGAACAGTTCGAGGGTCGACAGTTGGGTATAGATGTCTGCAACTGACATGCTGTCTTACCTTGGGACATTATTCTTGTTAGGAGAGAAACATTAACGTAAATCTAGTTTTTATAAATTGCAGTCTAATCCTTGTATATTAATATTCCATTATGTTTCTTTTAAGCTGTAATTTACTGTTGATGATGAGTGAATTTCAAAGTAGACCTCTACAACACGTAATTGAGCCATATTTTGAAAATTGACTCGTTGGAGAAAAAGCAACTACAGGCTTCAACAATCAACGTATCTCTTTTAAGACATATCTTCTAAAGATATTATCCTTGAGATAACTGAAGATTAATTACTACCAAATATACTGGGAAGTAAATTGAGCTTATTGGTTGTGAACTTGGATAACTTAAGTCTTTTTTAATTAATGTTTTTGCTTCTCAAGTAACATTCAAAGAACCTTATTCTTCTACTTGCCTACAAGGAAATAGCCTTGTAGAGGTACTTTACCATCGTCAACAAATAAAAACAAGAGGGACTCGTAATGCACATTTCTGTACACAAAGTTCGAATCTTGATAAAGGTCACTTACCGTTGTCTGCTGCTTGTAGAGAAAATAATATTGAAGGGATGTAAGGAAATTTTGAAATCTTTGTTTGAGTATTACTGAATTTTTTAGATATTTGTTTACATGCTACAAAATAGAACAAAGCAGAAATGTATACATTTTTCATTACCGTTCATGTTAATGTCATTTGTATCTAGCAAGGCATTGGAACATTTAATGTTATTGCTAAAAATACGTTTCCAACTGAGATCAGCTGTGACAATGTATGGTTCAGAGGGATTGGGGACTACTTTTTTTAGTAGCATAGATTATACAACAAATATTACATATATTTTTTTATATATTTGTTGTTCTCTTGACTAACTTGACTAAGAGTTCTCGTCAAGCGAATTTCAAACGATTGGAAACAAAATTCATCAAATCTTACTGATATGTTGAAATGAAATCACTAAGTTTTCTGACCGACTCGCTTTGTGCAGGCACTCATACATCACTACTGACATGTAAGGGTGGGTGGGTTATCACTAATGTACTGTATGGGTGGTTGGGTTATCACTAATGTACTTTATGGGTGGGTTGGTTATCACTAATGTACTGTATGGGTGAGTGGGTTATCACTAATGTACTGTATGGGTGGGTGGGTTATCACTACTGACATGTATGGGTGGGTGGGTTATCACTAATGTACTGTATTGGTGGGTGGGTTATCACTAATGTACTGTATGGGTGGGTGGGTTATCACTAATGTACTGTATGGGTGGTTGGGTTATCACTAATGTACTGTATGGGTGGGTGGGTTATCACTACTGACATGTATGGGTGGTTGGGTTATCACTAATGTACTGTATGGGTGGTTGGGTTATCACTAATGTACTGTATGGGTGGGTGGGTTATCACTAATGTACTGTATGGGTGGGTGGGTTATCACTAATGTACTGTATGGGTGGGTGGGTTATCACTAATGTACTGTATGGGTGGGTGTGTTATCACTACTGACATGTATGGGTGGGTGGGTTATCACTAATTTACTGTATGGGTGGGTAGGTTATCACTAATGTACTGTATGGGTGGGTGGGTTATCACTACTGACATTAATGGGTGGGTGGGTTATCACTAATGTACTGTATGGGTGGTTGGGTTATCACTAATGTACTGTATGGGTGTGTGGGTTATCACTACTGACATGTATGGGTGGTTGGGTTATCACTAATGTACTGTATGGGTGGTTGGGTTATCACTAATGTACTGTATGGGTGGGTGGGTTATCACTAATGTACTGTATGGGTGGGTGGGTTATCACTAATGTACTGTATGGGTGGGTGGGTTATCACTAATGTACTGTATGGGTGGGTTATCACTACTGACATGTATGGGTGGTTGGGTTATCACTAATGTACTGTATGGGTGGCTGGGTTATCACTAATGTACTGTATGGGTGGGTGGGTTATCACTAATGTACTCTATGGGTGGGTGGGTTATCACTAATGTACTGTATGGGTGGGTGGGTTATCACTAATGTAATGTATGGGTGGGTGGGTTATTACTACTGACATGTATGGGTGGGTGGGTTATTACTAATGTACTGTATGGGTGGTTGGGTTATCACTAATGTACTGTATTGGTAGGTGGGTTATCACTACTGACATGTATGGGTGGGTGGGTTATTACTAATGTACTGTATGGGTGGGTGGGTTATCACTAATGTACTGTATGGGTGGGTGGGTTATCACTAATGTACTGTATGGGTGGGTGGGTTATTACTAATGTACTGTGTGGGTGGGTGGGTTATCACTACTGACAGATATGGGTGGGTGGGTGGGTTATCACTAATGTACTGTAGGGGTGGTTGGGTTATCACTAATGTACTGTATAGGTGGGTGGGTTATCACTAATGTACTGTATGGGTGGGTGGGTTATCACTAATTTACTGTATGGGTGGGTGGGTTATCACTAATGTTCTGTATGGGTGGTTGTACGTCTTTTCGTGGTTTATCTGTTAATGTCACTACATTTTGATATAAGATTCGGTTTATGGTTCAGCTCATGAGCATTAGTCGGTCTTATATCTCATAGTCAGTTGCCATAGATCCTCTCGAGGGGAGTCCGCTTGAGGATATCGACCTTCGGTTAAGGGATGGATTCAGTATCAAACCCTTCATTGAAGTTATTCAGCTTTTCTTCATTTGAAGTTAAACTGCTTTAATTAAATAAAAGTGTATGGGTCACCTCAAAAGCTAATTGATTTTTTTGTAGTCCTTTACCACTGTAAGTGTATGTGTGGGCGGGAGAGTATTTACCACCTTATGTGTGTATGGGTGGGTGGGGTGGTAGTTAACAAAAGTAATGTTTATAACTGCCGAGGTTGACACAGGAACGTGACATTAATTTAAATAGTTATTTGATTAGTGAGATAAGTTGTATAGAAGGATAGTATTAGAAACGTTTCATGACTTAGAATTATCGAGGAATTAAGTGTCGTCTTAGCCATCTTGGATTAACTGGTGGGTAGTCGAGTCCAATGTACTTCCTAAGAACGTCTTGTAAAGAGACCTTATCCTGCAGACCAGCTCGGAAGGTCGACCCACAGCTGTACCCAGGACACCTGTTTTGTTTCCCACTGGTGGGACCAAGGCCGGAAGTTCATGATTCCCATCAGATTCCCGGTAATAGGCATAACATTTAGATCCTATGAGAATGTTATCTGCAGAGCAAGCAAATATGTTAAGGAAGCAATTAGAATTGGCCAATTAAGTGGGATTACGTGTCACACACACGCTGGCCGTCTGTCTCCGGCCTCTAAAATGACCACAACCGCCGACTACTGGCCGAAGAACAGCTGGCTCGTCTTCTTTGAGACTTCCGCGCAAAGCGTGAACGTGGAAACCTGTTATTGGCGAATTCTGCATTAAGAAAATGAGCCACTTAAATAAAACGCAGTTGGGACCTCTGGAAGCACCTGTTTTCCTCCCAAGTCCAACATATACACAGTCCACTTTTGTTATCCTCACTTAAGTGCATTGGTATGAACCCAGGCATCCGCCCATACACATAGTTTTCACCCACGCACATGGCACATAGCATATCCGTCCACCCATGCACATACGGTGGTATTGACCCATTTGCCCACTTATACCCGTACGGTGGTTTCGACACACCCATACACGTACGGTAGTATTGACCAACCCGCTCACCAATAAACGTACAGTGGTTTTGATTCACCCGTCTACCCATACACTTACTGTGGCACTCATCACACATACATAATCTTTAATATTTCCCTTATAATTTATGGAGCATTATATCACTGTCTTCTGTATGAATATGAGCATAAGCTGGTAGAATTTAGATTTTAGGCAAATAACATATTTAACTCATATAGATTTTGAAGCTTTCTTAAATACTATCATAGTTTTACTTAAATTCTTTACATTGCTTACTGAGAGCAAATATCGCCAGACGACACATTTCATTCCACCCAGTTTCAAGCAATCAATACGCGTAGACCTAATGCTCTGAGGCAACCCCGCGTCCATCATCAGCAGCAGGGGTAGCAGGAGCACGAAAGGATTTGCGTAAACAGGCGGAAAACTGTGCGACACCTCCACGACAATACAGCCCAATCCCGCAACAATGCCGCAATCCTGTGAATAGCCCTAATCAGCTGCTGATAAGGGTTGCAGTCATTAAAATGTCAAATACTCCTGACGCGCTCGTGTTCACGGCCCGCTGACTTGCGGTGCCCATCTTCACTCAACTGATTAATAGGATCGGCCGGGGTGAATTTTGATTGGAATAATTTAGTTCTAACCGGATCCGCCCTCTTGACGGAGCGCTATTGTCGAGTTTATTTTGCAGACAAAAGGGGTGATTTTGTCCCCAAGCACACATACTTAGTATGTAAATGAACCACGTTCTTTAATGTACTTTGGCGATTCTATGAAATACGTTCGTATTTTATATGTACAGTACAACCAATAATATTTGTAAAATAAGAATGAACAAAATATTCTACCCTATGATAACAGTCATTTCTAATATTAACAGAATAGAAGTAAAACAAATGTGTGTTCCACAAGACATATTTTAAATTAATAAGAATATGTTTTTGTAATTGTCCCTACATGAACTTCAATGAAGATATATCAATAAAGATGAAACTCACAACTTAACATAACCTAATGATGGTGCTGCAGGAGCAGAACAACCTAATGATGGTGCCATGGTGATAAGCAGAAGAATGAAATTCGTCATAATCCAAGGAGATAAATATCAAGCCTGCAGAGTTGCCAAGACTCCTTGGCAACTCTGCGTATTTAACACACATTTATACAATTCTAAGGCACAACAAAGGCAAGTCTGGTAAACTACCAATACAAAGTTATATGTTCAGATGTAAACGGAGGTTAGATTGCATACATGTATGGAGCAAGAATGCTAGAGATGATCATACGGGAAGCTGGAGCCTGTAGTACCCCGTAAACAACGATGAAGCTCTCTAATATGGTATCATCTGATAATATAGGAGCAGAGCAGAGCTGGAGTCGCCACCCACGCCGATCCAATATCTGGAACATACACAGTGAGGAGGAACATAAAAAAATGCTCCATATTTGTCACTCGTGGACAGATAAATATTTGTATAGTAGGGAAACTCTTGATTCTTTTTACTTGTAATAATAATTTGTATTGTCAGACGTTATTCTTCTACATTCAATAAATATTTTGTCAGAACCTGAAATATTACATTAAATAAAGCAATAACTGAGAAATCAGCAAACCAATATGAAATAGTCTTGACAACGAATACATTCACCGTACTATAACGACAATATATCTGAAAACAAAATTTTTATAGCAGAATAACTATTTGAACAATATAAGAATAATAAGAAATTACCAAAGCACTATAAGTGTAATTGATAAAATATATACCTTGTTCAATCACTTTATTTCATATACACGACATGTTTCGATCCTTAGATCATCTTCAGGTGTAATAATAAAATTTAAATTAATTAAAAGTTAACAAATTGAAAATACATAAAAACTGTTTTGGTTAGTCTAATTGTTATTATAACAGATGGTGTAATATTAAATGTAAATATTGTATTTTTTTGTAATTTAATGGTGTCTAGATATCTTCTTGTTGTATTTATTAGTTATGTATATTTTCTTTGTTTTTGTATATATGTATCAAATATAATATTAGATTGGAATGATATTTGATCATTGAGTAAATTATGTGGATCAGTCTTTTTTGTTTTGTAGATGGCTAATTCTTCTTTGACATCGAGTTTAAGGCTTTTTGGTAAGATTTGAATAATGTCCATATTATTTTCAATAGATGTATAACTATGAGATTCGGATATTAAGTGTTCAGCGTAAGTGGATTGTTGTTGTTGTGAATTTTTTGGTATGTGTTCTTTAAATCTTTGTTTGAAAGATCTTCCAGTTTGGCCAATATAAAATTTGGGACATTCATTACATTTGATACTGTAAATACCAGATTTGTCATAATTATTTGAGGTGGTTGGATTGTTTTGTAATAATTTTTGGAGAGTATTGTTGACGGTATGTGCAAGAATAGTATTGTTTTTGTTAAATATTCTATTAATGCTATTATTGATTTTCCCATAGTATTGCATTTTTATATATCTTTTATTAGATTTTTTTCTCCTTCTTTCTTCTTGTTTTGTTTGTGTTTATTTATTATGGAGTCTATCATTTGTGTTTTGAATTCATTTGCTCTAGCTATATGTTTTATTGTAAAATATTCTTTTTTGTATGCTTCTTGATTTAAAGGATATGTCAGTAATCTATGAACCATGGAATTGTATGCCGCAATCTTATGGGACCATGGATGATTGGATGATTTATGAATTGTGTGATCTGTTGCTGTTGGTTTTCGATATACTTCAAATTCTAAATGGTTGTTTGATTTCTTGATAGTAACGTCTAGGAAATTGATGGTTTCATTTTCTTCGGTTTCAAGTGTAAATTTGAGATTTTTATGTAGATTATTAAGCTGAGTTAATACTAGTTGTGCTTGTTCCTTATTTCCTTCTATAATTGCAAAAATGTCATCTACATATCTATGGTATGTTTTAATTTTTGTAAGTGTTTGGTTGTTTGTATTCAATATATTCTTTTCGATGTGGTTGAGGAAGATGTCAGCGATGAGTCCTGAGAGTGGGTTGCCCATGGCTAATTTTTATTTTTTTTTTTGTATTTTGTATTTATTTGTATTTTGTATTTACTTTTTATGTATTTTCAATTTGTTAACTTTTAATTAATTTAAATTTTATTATTACACCTGAAGATGATCTAAGGATCGAAACATGTCGTGTATATGAAATAAAGTGATTGAACAAGGTATATATTTTATCAATTATATATTATTTTCAATCCAGGGTCAATATGATTATCACTATAAGTGTGTTCGATCAAAAATTATTTTTGATATTTTTTTATTGAAATTGTTTGTCTTGTTACAAGTAATAAATATGTTGAGAGAAAAATTTTTAAAATTTTGTTTATGGATATCTATCTAAAGTGGCTAATCTGCCTTTTTTGGTTCCTAACTTATTATCAAACCGTGCGATATATTTTACTCAAATTTTGAGAATATAGTGGATAAATGGTACTAACCATCCTAGAGTAATTCAAAACTAATAATTTAAAAAATATTTGTTAAATTGTAACCAATTATTATTTTATAAATGACGTCTGTACGAATTTTGAGTTGAAATTTATACAATTATCTTTGGCCGAAAAAGTATACTAATAATACATAAAATCTTCATTGATAAACTTTACAATGAACGAGGGAGTTATTCCCTTTTGTGCTCCGGACATGCAGCAAGAGTGCTGTTACTCTCCCATGCCCCCAGCAAGGCAAGCACTTTGCTACTCGTGGCTACAACAGTGGCGTTGAACTGAACTCCATTCTGCGCCGAACTGAGCCAGTCGGACTAACACCCTTAATCAGTCTATGCCTTGTCGCAGAGAAAAAAAGAAATGGAGGTTGATTTCCTATGACTCAGTGAACTCCTTAGTAGCCGTTAAATAGATATTACAACTATTGTAAATCTTTATACTTTTATATTATTAATTACTTCGTTTATTTTGGATGAATTAGGGTAATGAGAGAGGTACTAACAATTTGCTCGACCTTCCATTGCATGACAAACAGGAGAAATAACTACTCGAGACACATTAAGCCCACTAATGGATACGACCTCTGATTATTTCTTCTCTGTGCCCCTCTTTATATTCTCATCAACATTCTTAAGATGTGAGATATGTTAAGAAATACATTCTAGTTCCTTTCTACTGAAGTGATGTTGGTTCGTGAATAGGGTGTCTTCTTAAGTAGAAACTTCTCTATAAGACATTTTGAGAGTTGGTTTAACGAAATCTATATCTGGAAGTGAGTAGAACAGTCGGGAATTCACTATTTTATACAAAAGGATTACAACAGAATCAATTCTTCACGTCAATGAACTTAAAAATGTTGGAGTCTGGTAGTTCAAATGTCTACAAAATTGAATATCAGATCGAGCAGCTTCGGAAATCATCTGTGGAATGACTTCCTATCCTACGGGGTTAATGTAGTACACGGAAAAAGGTTTAGTTATGATAAAAGAGTTCTTTATCATTATTTTTTTATCCAAACTCTAAATCCAGGTGTAAACGTGATAACAGTTTATGTCCTAAATTAAAATGGAGGATCTACTTTATTCAGTTAGATGGACCTGAAAAAATCCGCTTGGTCCCGGAAAGATCACCAAACAGGATTCGAGTTTGCAGTAGCTATTTTAAAATTTCAAGCCCAGTTCGTAGGCATCAAAGCGGTAAAGATAAAATTGGCAGGTGCCTTTCATAGACAGCTGCCGGTCCATTCCATACAATATGCTTTTTTCAGTTTGTGTCCACTGCTAATTAGTTATACCTTCGTTTTATTTTCTGATAACTGTATATTAGAATAAAACGGAAGTAAGTTGTGACATTATAAATATTCATAAAACTTTTACTGGACACATCTGCTTGCAGTGTCTAGATACGTTTCGGTTGACAACCATTTTTTAAACTTAAAATTCTTTAAAAATGAATATTAAATATATAACTTAGGTTTGTTGCTTCTTAAAACTGTGTGTTTTTAATATTATTGAGTCAACTCGTGCGCCATTCTCCCAACTCAAGTCAAGCATTTGTTCAAAGTTAGATATCTCTATAATAAACAAACAAACTGTATAATTGGGTATTTTAGAGATGATGGAACCAATTTTTTACCTGCTACGATATCCCAGAACTGGCCAAAGCCATAGATAAAAAAATAAACAGACGTCACTTTCTTATGGTTTAATCAAACACCTAGTGGCAGTTACAAATAGTTACAATTAATTTACATCTTTATGAATCCATAGTAATAATTACAGAAAAAATTTACATTTACTCCGGAAGATTGAGGGGAGGGAATTACGGAGAGACTGACAAGGTGCTGGCTCTTCCACCCGCAAGGCAAAACTACTTGAAAAACTAGCTCAACATAAATTTAACGCACTATTGTATGCAACATCCGTTTGTTTCTTCTCTGGGTCAGAGCACAGACTGAGCTTCAGGACGCCTTCTTTACAAACATCTCTCCAAGAAATCTTAAGACTTGGTAAGTGAGCTACTCAAGACGTTCTTAAAGTTACCCTTACGTCTTCTGATGTTACTTCAGTCGTAAGAGATGGGTAACCCTATAGCATGTAACTTCTACTATATGTCAACGGGAAACTGCATGTCTTCTGCAGGGATTAAAGTGAAGAGGAACCCATCCAAAAGTGTGTGATTGATCATTATGGTGAATAGTATTCTACTACAGAAAGGCAACATAAAACGTACAAGAATGTTTTAGAAAAAACCCATAATTTTTATCAATTATTCTTTATTTACTTTGTAGTACAATCCTTTATCTGTGCCAGCTTAATAATTTGATTTAAAATAAATATATTATAAATTTTATTTTTAAATCACGTAGAATCATGGACTTTAATTTTTTTTTGAACACGACTTGGTTGTCCTGAATACTAATTACTGTAGGTTAGTATTAACATATTTTGTAGCACATTATTGTCACAAATTAGTAGTTATGGTCCCTCCCAGTTGGGATTAGTGATCTTAAGTGGTTAGTTGATTTTAATACCTAGGGAAAGTTGTTATTTATAGATAACACAAACATAGGAAAAAGTATTAAATGAATATACAAATTCAATAGTTTTATTTTGTTAAGTTTATTTTTTTTACATGTTTTTACATTTAAAAGCATTTTATATAAACTTCCATCATAGCCATTCTATCTAACCAAACCTATTTTAACTTTGTCTGTTCCTGATCCTTTTTTTATTTGTTCACTTTCAACGTTGCCACTCTGACTTGTCATTAACACATTGTTAGCCACTTGTATAAGCTAAGCTATAAAATTCACCCGCCCAGCCACACAAAGCCTCATATAATTAAGTATACACACAATATGTTGATGCATTTAAGTTAAAATGTAATTTTATTAGTTTATAGACCTGTAGATTTTGTAGTCAAGTCTATTAGACGTGGGAAAACATTGTAGTAAAACTGTAATTCTTTTGGATTAAATAAGTAAAGAGCCATATAATCAGCTGGTTCGTCACTAATAATCTACTTGATGGCCGTCTACGTGTTCAGAGCAGTTAAATCATTAGTGCGAGGATGCCAGCTGTTAATGGTGAAGGCCTGTAAGCCGCCAGAGAGTAGTGACATGGTATTAAAGGCAACAATTACTCTGTGATTTTACTAAGAGCATTATTTACCACATGGAAGTAAAGTACAAAGAGACCTGTTACAAGCCAAGTATGGTCTAGACCTGTTAGTAGTATATCGAGGCATTCCACAGAGCAATGTGTTCTACACGACCCTCATTAAAGTAGAACTATGACAATAAGGTTGGTACAACTGCACAAGTTCTGACAATAAAGATGGTACAACTGCTTTGCAATGTTTTTTATTTAAGACATGTAAACCATCACCTACAATACTGTTGGATACGTTAAAAAGTCTACAACAAAATACTAAACAGGTTTTCTATCCTTTACGGTATTATTTTAGTTCACTTATAGCTTGATATTTTTATTTTATTTTATATTTTAATGTTAGTATTTTTTTTTTATATTATTATTATTCTTAAGACACCGATCGTCAAGATATGGGTGAATATGGATTTCGCCCATGTCTTGTTTACTGTGGATTATTTATTTTATTTTGTTATTTTCTGAACCGTAATTTATTTGAACGATTTTCTTACTGAATATTGGGTCAAAAATAATTCTATTTATGTACCACCTGATGTTATATATACAAATATAAAATATTCATATTTTAAAGTGTTATAATTGTTGGCTTTAGTTTAGTTGTAACTTTTCCAACTTAGTTTTCTGAGATTTGTTACTTCTCATTATAAATATTAACTGGCATTAATCTACCAACTGTCTCTGCTTTCACTCTCTTAGTAGTAAAGTTTATACAATCTACAACCACAAAAACAACCAACAAAGTACGGGAATATACTGTTAACAGTAAGGTAAGAATTGGCAATCCTAATCTCACTAAATCTGTATTTCACTATTTTTTATTTCGTTTCAAACTCATATTAGGAATGAAGTTACGTTAGGTGTAATTGGTATGCAATGCAACAAAAAGCTATATATGTCTATTAAATAGATGCTACCTTAAAACATTGTACTATATCATACAAATGTCTCTTAATTTGATAAAGCAGAAAAGATCAAATTATTCACTTATCCACTTTTGTCCTCGACATTATTATATAGACTAGCACAGATAAAAAGTAACAGAGGTCGCATACAATAATACGTTTGAATGGGTGTCGAATTAGAAACTTAGGTTGTCGAGTAGTTAGTTCTTCGTGCAGACAGCAGGGCGGATAGTGTCGCAAGTCCCTCCCCTCATTCCCCTCCAAATCCTCAGGTAAATACGTAGTAATTATTATTACATATTAATTAATAAGTACATTTGTGGTAATCAATTTCTAACTGTCATTGAAGCGTTTACAATTTAAGCGGTGGCCACAAGAAAGTGATTTCTGTTTATTTTTTCTCTGTGGTTTAGACGACCACAAAACTCCTGAGTCGATCATGTGTGTGAATCTACTTAACACGTTCGCTACCACCATTTAAATTATTTTGATAAAATATAGACCAGCGACGCATATGTGCGTCGCCTGATTCATATCTATTGACTGCTGACGCATATTTGCGTCGCCTGGTCACACTAACATAGACTGACGACGCATATTTGCGTCGGTGTCTTCGTGGCATTTAATGGTTTGCTACAAAATACTGGGCTATTCTATAGGCCTGATCTCATCGATTTAGTCTGTAGGGATGTCTGACTCACATGTTCGGCGCTTGGTCTGCAAGTATGACACAAAGCAGATTGGTACGCCTGCTTGCCAATGACTCATCCCAGTGCCACGTGGAGACACGGAGACGGCTAGTCGCTGCTGTTCTGCGTGTCATTCAATTGTTTGTAATATAAAACAGTATCCATACACTATCTATATGTGCCTTTTAGTTTAATTTTATATTGTGTTTGACTGCCGAACTTTAAAAATGGATCGTGATAACCTTGGTGGTAGAAAACAACTAGTGCGTACTAACAGTGAAATTCAGCGTGCACTAAGTGACAGTGACTCTGATACAGGTTCGCTGTTCTCATCAGGAGGCGAGAGTGAGTACCACCCATCTTCTGATAATTCTAATTACTCTGATAGTGAGCTAAATTCTAACAGTGAAGATATCGAGCATGAATTAGATTTAAATGCTGTCATGCTTGATGCAGAGGTTATCCCTGCAGACGAAAACTATGATAATTTGGCAAATGATGAGAATATACAGTTTGTCGTCGGTGCTGTCCACGATCATTACGAAAATGTTCAGGGCTTATGGAGTAATACAAACAATGTTCCTCAAGCTTTAAATTTTACAGGTTGTGAAATAATAAACATACAAGCTGCCACCCCAATAGAAGTATTTGACAGTATTTTTGACGATGCACTGCTAGATAAAGTTGTCAATTGGACAAACAAACGCGCTGCAGTTTTTAGAGGTCAACCACAATCTAAGTATGCTACTCTTAGTAAATGGACAGATGTGTCTAGAAATGAGCTTAAAAAGTTCTTAGGCTTAACTATACTCATGGGTAATTTAGGCTACCCATCGTTGAAACATTATTGGTCAAAGGATCCTCTATATGAGCACCCTCTCTTTGGGAAGACTATGCCTCGCAACCGATACGAGAGCATTTTAAAATGTTTATGTTTTTATGATGCAGAAACTGATCCGATTGATCATAAAATGCATAAAATCTATCAAGTGCTGAACCATATCTTAGAAAACTGCAACAATGTTTACAGTCCTGGGCAATCTTTGTCCTTGGACGAAGCAATGGTATTGTTCAGGGGCAGACTGTCATTTCAGCAGTACATAAAAAACAAATCACATCAGTACGGAATTAAACTGTATGAACTCTGCACTTTCGACGGTTTTATACTGAATATTTTGATTTATGAAGGGAAAGGTACTTTGCAAACCATAGGTAAGGGACATACCTATGAAGTTGTAATGAAATTAATGGAAAACCTTTTGGGAAAAGGTCATATTGTCTTTCTTGACAACTTTTACAACAGTGTGATGCTAGCTGAAGACCTACTAAGTAGGCAAACAAAAATGT
This sequence comes from Stictocephala bisonia, assembly GCA_035578905.1. Lineage (NCBI taxonomy): Eukaryota > Metazoa > Arthropoda > Insecta > Hemiptera > Membracidae > Stictocephala > Stictocephala bisonia. Next base: position 4,786,005 of record JAQJVL010000023.1, read on the forward strand.
GTGGGACCCTCCAATCGCACAGAGCAGGCAACCCAAGGGAAGTAGTTGATGCAAAACTCAAGAAGGGGGAGGTCATCAGCCGACAGAAAGGTGACGTGACAGTATTGAAATGGCGTGATAAAAGGAACGTCTTAACCATTTCGACGTCCAACGGGCCCGAGATGGAGATTGTTACAAACAAGAGAGGCACGGAAGTGAGGAAACCGTCTATGGTAGTTGCCTACAACAAAAGGATGTCAGACATAGACAGAAGCGATCAGATGATTTCGTACTATTCCACTCCGAGAAAGTCGCTGCGATGGTACATAAAGATATTTTTTCATCTCATGGATGTCGCACTTTGGAAATTGGAATAGTACTTACATCACACACAAACTGAATCTGAACCAAAAAAAGATAACCTACCTAGAGTTCAGAGATCTTGAAATTAAAAATTACGTCGGAGACTTAGAGGTGAGACGACCTCTCCGCCCCAGCACATCTTCATCGTCGCTCACCTGCCAGTTAAGTTGGCAAAGCGAGTGCGTTGTCATGTATGCCGAACAGCATTGAAAAAAAGAACAGACTTTTTCTTCACTTGTTCAACTTGCAAGGACGCTAAAAGCAAACAACTTGGCCTTTGCATGCCACTTTGTTTTAACAAGTATCATAGGAAGTAACTACACAAAATAAATAACTTAGACAACAGAACTATTCATCGTTGTGTATTAGTTAGTTTATATTTTTTGTAACTGTGTGAATTTCATGTTTGTTTTTTATAAACTTATGTTCAATTACATCTTTTTTATAAAAGTAATACAGTTTTACTAGGAATAAAGTTAGTTTTTACCTCTTAGATATTTGACTTTTTGTTATAGCTCTTAGACAACAGAACTATTCATCGTTGTGTATTAGTTAGTTTATATTTTTTGTAACTGTGTGAATTTCATGTTTGTTTTTTATAAACTTATGTTCAATTACATCTTTTTTATAAAAGTAATACAGTTTTTACTAGGAATAAAGTTAGTTTTTACCTCTTAGACATTTGACTTTTTGTTATACCTTATACCTTTCAGATGTATAAAATATAAAAGTACAAGTTTTTATTAAAAAATCTTAACAAAGTACCTAAAAACAATATAAATAGGTAAATTTTAGGTGACGCATATACGCGTCACTTGGTCTATTATTAACAAAACGACAATTTGTAACACTATAGACCAACCGAGGCATATATGCGTCACCATTTAAAATACTACATAATGCATATAATTTGCCCAAAAGCGTATATACATATATTTCACATAGTTTTTAACTGTAGGAATACATTTAATCAAAGTTATAACTTTGGTCTGTGACAAAGGTCTTCATAAATACTGCTGGTCTACAAGCAGGATATCCATTTTCGATTTGGTCCATATGAATATTCCAACCGACGCATATATGCGTCGATCGGTAGCGAACGTGTTAATCTATTTTAGATAGTTAATATATTTAGTTATAATATCCCGCAGTAGCACACATAAACCAAACAGAACACAATGAACGTGATTGGTGGATTTGTAGAAATGAGCAGCAGAGCAGCCACAAACAATAATTAAAGAACAATGTGATTCTTCCAAATGACAGATACAGTGATTTCTCTATCAATTAACTATAACCATTCCTATAGTAGGCCAACCATATCTAACTATAAAAACCATCAAGAGAATCATGTTTACGTGACCATAAATTAAACATTTAAGTGCCGCGTAATTAATATGCAATTACCAATCAGCTCCAACTAAATCCTTGGGGACCTACCACAGCTCCTAGACATCTTCCTCACTGGCTTATCAATTGAACCTAAACACGATGTAACAACAATTTCAAAAGTTAATATTTTGTTAAACGTATATTTAAAAGATCTAAACGAGGCTAATTTAAAAATTATTGGACTTTCTGTGACTAAAAGTTCTTTTTTAAGGTTCCACATCCCTCGTAACTTGAAATTTGTTGACATTGTTTAAAACACAGAGAACTGCCTATTATCAGACAATCTAGTCGCGTTTGTAAACAAAGTGACACTCCTGTCACGCAATGTGGTGACGGTCATGCGCGCGGAGCATGAAAATGTCAACAAATGACTGCTGTTGACAGCTCACGGTAAGTATATAATGACAGATTTGACGTAATTACCCCGTTTTTTCGACGGAAGATAGCGTTTTGGAGTTAAGTGAGCGGAAAAAGTAGCGTCGTGCCACGACGGGGACACTCAGATCATATCTCAACAAATTGTGGCGTCACAGACAGACCGGAAGACACGTTAAGGTATTTCCGGTGTACCTAACAACGCATCTGGCCGCCCGCTGCAGGACACTTTAGTGCTTCCTGTCTTGTCCTGATAAGACCGCTGCTCCACACTTCGACTTCACTGGATAAGTAGGCGTTTTAATCCCTTCACACGTCTTGCCGGACTTTTGTTGTGAGAACAGAGGCTTACACTGAAGACTGTGGAACCATCAAAAGCATATAACTAAAACAAAGCGCTCTCGAGAAAACGATTTTTTATTTTTTAAACCTTTTCATTATTAACTCACTTTTTGGGTAGGCCTGGGTTGAATCTATTATTCTTTTTTTGTATGTTGCTTATTTGATTCTTTTAGTTTTCTCTAATATTCTTTCATTCTTTCAGACGTTGCCTTCTTTTTTCTTGTTTGTCTTCGGGTTTTGAAGTTAGGGTTTTTTAACTTCAAATTTTGGATCTTCCCTTGTTTCTAAGGATATTTCACTCTCTAATCATTCTTTCACTAATTGTTAATTCGTTTAAGTTTTTCTAAAATTCTTGAATAAATTTACTTTTGTTTTTATGTCGTTTTTATTTATTATCATTATTGTTATTTTTATTTTCAAGATCGCTGATTGTTACGTCGAATATAGATTTCGAATAAGTGTTCTTGCACAACTGTTGTCATGGTAACTAAGGCCAACAGTTCCTTGGTAAGTGTCTTTCATTAATGGTCCGACAACAAATGAACAGCTGGTGGTTATCAGCTGATCCCTCTCAAATTTGCATTGACTGAGATTGCATTGCATTGGGATCGAACTGAGAATCTTAAGCTAATGAAGCTGGGATTTAAAAGTCTTTACAATTGCAATTTAATATGCCTACTACTCATATGCATAGTTATTTTGCCTTTACAGAACAGAGATTTGTTTACAATTAAAATATAAATAAATTGATATAATTATAATCATATTAAGATCTTTAACCATATACATTTTTACTAAACATAATATTAAGCAGAAATTTAATAATTATCTATTACCATTCACAGCGGACTTCACGCGGTAAAAAGGTTGTTTGGAAATAATGTTGTTACATTTTCAATTGATTTACCAGGTGAAGAAACAGTCAAATAGGTAACACGTAAACAGGTAACTTTCCTAGAAGTGTATGGAGCATATAAAATTCCATACAAACACCTGTATTATCTGTAAATTTATTAACAAATTAATAGTTTTAAATACAATATGGAAACCGTAATTTAGCATACAGGCAATACAAAGTAACAGGTAAAAAAATGAAATAATAAGTGCTGTTAAAATATTTTTCAAGCCAATATTGAAATACAAAAATTAGTAGACTATAATGAAATAGAACATAATTTCTATAAAGAAAATGAGCACTGAATAGACGAAAGCCAAGAAATTGTGGTTTGCAAAAAAATATCTCACGAGACAAGTATTATTTACATATCCTGAACTTTATTGTAAAGTTGAGAATATTTATTGTTGACCTAAGTATTTAAATAAACACGAAAAATTAATTTTATTCCTTTTATTTAAGAAATAGAATAACTGTAAACTCACAATATATATATCTCCGAAATGTTATCTGCACATTAATAAACAAATTTTAAATAAATGGTTAAATATACAAAAAAATTATATTAATCCAGCAGATTAACTTTCCATAAACCTAAACAAGGCATAAAAAACAATTGAACCAATTAAATTGGTACCAATTAAATAATAATTTCTAAGCTCACTGAACTAATCTTTCAGTGAATTAATCATAGTGGGTATGTATAATTCTTATAATGCAAAAAAATAGCAATATACCTTAATTTAAAGAAGTCTGAATACAAGTGATATAACTGTCTGTAAAGGTAAAAAAAACGTAATTGATAAATTTTGGAATGAAAATCATAGTAATCAAATACACAAATAATGAATCATCATCATGGACAAAGATACGAACAGTTAATCATAAATTTGATGCTCAATAATTTACAAGGAAATTCACAAAAAGTACATTGAATTGCGTCTTGAAAAACTGTTTCACATTTAAATTTGTGTTGAACAGCTGATAAACGAGAGCAGGGCATGACTGCGTGGGCTTCAGCCAGATACACCGGTTCTGTAACCTGCTGCACACGGTAGCACTGTTATCTGATTATATATCTATTTTCCACACGAGTTCCAGTGCAGTAAATATGCTCTTTGTTAATAAATACACAACTTCGTGCTGCCATTGTGTAGTACTTGTTCTTGTTGTCGGACTGCTTCCTTTCTGCTCGCAGACGGCGGGAATCACTTTTATCATAATCATTGTTGTTTACTAAAAGAATGTCGATACATATTTTTCGTTGAAGGAGAACAATGGTGTAAAGTTATATCTCCAGTTTACAACGTGATGGTAGAGTCAGCACCTTGGCAGCCCCTCCTTTATATTCCCTCCCCCCTGGTATATACAGTATGGTAGTACCCTCCTTTCTCTTTCCATCATTCCTAGATTCTACGCAGCTGTTGAATACATGAGCTATTCTCTATGAGAAATCTTCAACCAGATTTTTCTCCAAACTCCAGCTTCTCCCTTTCCAAATTATTTATTTGAGTAAACGGAGTAACTCTTTCTATTTTCACTGGGGAATTTTCAAATTCGCACCTCGCCAAGGCAGTACCCACTGATATAAATGTATATACTTATACAGCAGTATACAGTAGTTAGTTAGGTGCACCAGAGAGAGAGCGAGCATCTCGAGAAAAGATAACTAGCGCAGCCTCGTTAAGTCGCGAAGGCTTCGATTGGGCTGAATTTAATGATTACAAGTGACCTTCTAAAAAATTATATGTACTCGCTTCGCTCTTTGGGGGCTTTGCTCCCAAACCCACATTAGGATTTAAGCTTAATTGTTGAATGTGCAGTTTTGAAATACAATATTTTCAAGTTTAACTATCTAACTGCTACTTTTATTTTTATGTAATTTTGTTTTATGATTGCAAGGTTTTAATGCTAAAAGTGTTCTTTGACAAAATTAGCTGTCCTTGGTGAAGTTGTTGCCCCTGATATCACGAGTGCTAGAGGGTCCAGCACATGAATGTATTCCTGTTATTTGAGAGCATTCTTAAACAATTCTTAGCACATAAGCATACTCATGTCCATTTCCGTATGGTAAAACTCTGTTAACAGTTCAAAATATTCACCTCTGTACAATTACAGAATGATTATATAGTGTGGATATATATGTAAATGCAAGATAAATAACATATTTGACAGTTTTTCTTTATTTAATGGCAGCAGTACAGTAGGTGGTTTAGTCCAACTTACACAACTAGTAAGATTTGGGAGCGGTCTAAAGGTTCCGGAGCGTGGTCCGAGACCGGGGTTTTTCTTGTCTATGGAAAGTCCGGACTAATCGAACAGAGTGAAGAAAGACGAAGCTTGGGAGTATCTCCTTCAACTTACAAAGGGAAAAAATCCAAGTGCGAATATTAATTTTCTGAAGAAAGGGGTTGACAGTATTCGGGGCTCGTTCAGGAAAGAACTTAGAAAAATTCGCGACAACGTGAGAAGCGGTGCGTCCGCAGATGACACATGTACCCCATTGTTGTGGTATTTTGGACTATTGAGGTTTACTGCAGAACAGGAGCAGCCACGTGAAAGCACCAGCAACCTAGATGAAGAGAATGTTGAACAGGAAGATACTACTGTTGAGGTGTGTGTTCAATTATTATTTCCATTTATTCTATAGGATTTTTTGTTAAAACTAAAGATTTTTTTTAAACTAATCAATATATTGAGAAAATCAGAACAACTTAAATATAAATAGGCCTAGACCTATATCAATAGTAACGTCTATTAAATATAAAACAGATAAATAAATGTTTATTTTTTTATCAACAACAAATAACAAGCCACTTCAAATCAATTGCCGCATTTATTTTATGATTGTATAAGAGTTAACCCTATCAAAATAATATTGCAAATAGGTAATAACTATAAACTTGCAAATAGTTCTAAAGTTTACAGAAAAATATGCTCTATAAAATATATATATATATATTTGCAGGACATTTACTTCTCAGTATCCAAGCTGTCAAATTATGGTAAAATTTACCAGTGATTTACAAGTATATTATAACAAGTTGTTTTACATGCCTGTATTTCTCCTCTTTTTTTGACGAGGGGGTTACCTTGAACGTTGTTTCTCGTCTGAAAAAATACGAGGTCCAACTCGAGGGTTAATGGAAAAATGTAAATAAAATATTCTGTTTCAAATTAAAGTTTAAAGTTTGAATAATTTGCCTAACCAAACAAATGTTGTTAAAAACACAGTATGTTTCTTTAACAAGCTTTTTTATTTATATTTTATGTATATAAAACTATGCATATAATTTGTTGGTTACACACATACTTTAACATAATATTTCAATTAGGAAAAATAATACAAACCCCATTCTAATATACCAAACTTATTTTTTCACCATTCTGTCTTGAAATAACACTTTTCCTGGCCCGTTGAAATATTTCACATAGTCATCTCGACTATCAGCAGCCTTCTTTGCAGCTGTTGCTTTACGGGATCTGGGAAGCCAGTGAAAACTGCCTTGTGGTTGATCACTTTTCCAGTCGCCCTCAATAACACTGGCGCTTTCCAAATCTTCTCTATCCAGAATTGAACAAGGTGTATACTGAGCTTTGTTGTTGATCCTAAGAAATCCTAAGAAAGTTATGTAGAATCACACAAGCCAATACAATAAGATCTACCTTCGACGGATGAAGATTTATTGTTGTATGAAAAAAACGAACTCTGGATGCTAACACGCCAAATGCGTTCTCTACACATTGTCTTGCACGTGATAATCGATAGTTAAAAATCCTCCTTTCATATGTCAATTTTTATCAAGGAAAAGGTTTTAATAGAATTTTCCGAAGTGCAAAAGCTTCATCAGCAATAAATACAAAGTTCATGTTAGACACTGTACTTTTGTTTTCAGGAAGGTTTAACTCACCTAACTTAAGGTTTATATAAAACAGTCTCTTCTATGACATCTCCATCAGAAACTCTTCCGTTGGATCTATAACGGAAGAGATTTCTGGCAGAAACTAAGTCAGCCATTATAAAGTTTAGATTGGCATCAACGATAGCTAGTAACACTACACTGTGGTATCCTTTATAGTTAAAGAAGTAGGATCCTTCTTTGGCTGGTTTCATAATACTGATGTTTTCCATCGATAGATCCTCCACAATTTGGAAAGTTCCACATATATTCAAATTCTTTCCAATTTTCTCCCATTCTCCAGAAGATGATGGAAACTGACACAAAACAAACTTATACAAATACATATTTGTTTTAACTCTGCTCCAGCAATGGCTACGTTCACCTGCTAATTTTCTAAATATTTTAAGGTAAAATTAGTACTCTAAACTTAAATTTATTTTAAAACTGAATATTTGGGGTAAGCAAATTGTAACGTTATTGAAAAAAAAAACTGTTTTTATTGTACACTATAGACAATGTATTTGCAAGTTGTTGACAATATAGGTATTTTTCCTTAAGTTTTTTTTTTAAGGCAGTTTATCGTTAAAATTAGGAAAACCCATTCTAATTATCTTCACAAACTGATTTTCAAAGAGTTTATTTTCAAATCTTTAAAGAAAATTATTTTTTAAACAGTTCTTAGAACCTCTTTTTATAAGAAATAAAAATATTATATTGAGAATAATTAATAAGAGATTAAAATACATTGTGTATATCTAAATCTATTTTAAATATACACAATATAGCAAAACTATCATCCTGAAATTTTTTAATTTCTGGTTTTTTGATAACTCTGATGTGAGACCATCCCATTATGATATACTAATTTCATTTGTTTTTTTCCAGGTCGAGCAGATACAAGAAGAAGGAGTTGCTAGTCGCTCTGGAAATCTACTTCTACTACCACGAAAGAGGAAGGCTAATATGAATGGAAAGTATGAAGAAATTCAGCGCAAACATTTTATACAGAAGGCAACTGCAGTTTTGAACAAAGAAGACGATGAGTCTGACACACCCGGAAAAACATACGCAGCTAACTCGGCGGATGCCGCAAATTCTGTGGGACATTGGCGACAAATTGATAGGGGATGTATTGTTCAAGGGTTTAAACAACCAATTAAGTTAAAACACGTACATAATGAGTGTAATATAAATTATTCCTGGCAAGCTGAACCGTCACCTTCGCCATCCTCGGCTGCTTACTACCAGCTAGGCCTACAACCCCCAATCAACCCCTGGCTATTGGGCTATTAATAAATAGTCCTTTCTGAGCTAAGTTGAACTCTGATAGTAACAATGACTACACTCGTTCATCTACACTCATCACACTCATTCACTCCTCATATTCGCCCATATATCTACGATCGGCGTCTTAGAGATGAATAATAATAATGTATAATCAACATGAATTTGCAAAATAACTAGTTATGTTTAACTGCATTTTTCAATAATACTTATGTCAAATAAATTAATTTAAATTTTAACTGAAGTTTTCTTACCTTCAAGTATTCTTCTTTTAAAGTGGTATAAATAGCTTTGCTGGTCTCTGGTACTATTTTACCCAATGCTTGTGGAGATACGGCTTCAACCGTTGAAAACTTGAGGTCTTCAAACGGCCGTGCAGTAGCTAGAAAACGAAGCAGTGCTGTGAGGCGTTCGTCTGGTCATATAGCATTCCATAATTTTGCGTTCTTTCGCAACAGTTAATTCAAAAACCTAAGGTCCATTCCTTTCGTTTTTTCCGTTTGTCCAAGAATACAAGAAGTTCAATTGTTGTGAATTTTACATTAGATTTATTAAATGCAAACATTTCTATACATAGCTTAGGCGTTTCATAGACAAATTTTATAGGAAGAAGCTTTCATGTAGAACTTTTTCGAAATGAATCTAACAGATGTTCTTTCTTCTTCCTTCCACATTGAGAAAGAAGTGTTCATAAGGTTACTCGTCCTAGATACTAGAGTGTAGTTATATCTTCAATCAGCACAGTTAGTTAGAACTATAAATACAAAGCATACAAGATTATTAACGAACGAACCAACGATTGTTTTAGATTTTAATTAATTGTTTGAAATAAAACTAGGAGACATCCTGCTTAATTTGCATGCCAGTCCAGATTACCGCATTTATAATTAGTTCTAAGTTTATTTTCTGTGTGTCATAATGGGAAGGTACGCTTCGATCGTTAACATTCCTTCGGCTAAAACAGCTACTTTTATCTGTTGCTTTATTCCAATTTTATCTTCTAGTTCAAATTGTTATTTTCTTTCTGGTCTCTCTCTCTCTCTCTCTCTCTCTCTCTCTCTCTCTCTCTCTCTCTCTCTCTCTCTCTCTCTCTCTCTCTCTCTCTCTCTCTCTCTCTCTCTCTCTCTCTCTCTCTCTCTCTCTCTCTCTCTCTCTCTCTCTCTCTCTCTCTCTCTCTCTCTCTCTCTCTCTCTCTCTCTCTCTCTCTCTCTCTCTCTCTCTCTCTCTCTCTCTCTCTCTCTCTCTCTCTCTCTCTCTCTCTCTCTCTCTCTCTCTCTCTCTCTCTCTCTCTCTCTCTCTCTCTCTCTCTCTCTCTCTCTCTCTCTCTCTCTCTCTCTCTCTCTCTCTCAAAGCATAAAAATTTATTGAGAAAGGAAATTCGCATTTTATTTCAAACTGAAAATATAAATTTATGACATCTTTTTATTGTTTTCATGTATTTCAACCAACGAACAAAATATTTCAAGCCGAGCACTTTTTCGAATTTAGACTTTGAAGAAGAGCATGTCATTCATTCTAATTTGTCTACATATCAGACCGTGTGTAAGATACGCTCTATTTTCTTGTATGTAAAATAGCATAATAATAAATGCATAAAGCATAATAAATAAACTAAATATTATTTGTTTGGTTCCGTATCCTTTGTTTGAATTGTTATAAATTATTGTTTAGTGAAAAAAATTTATTGACATAGCATAATATGGTCTAGAAATGTACAGACTCATAATATTTCAAAATTATCAAACGTTTTAATTTAATAGTACTTAAGGCAGAGATTCTGCCAAACTATTGTACTTAGGTTCTGTGTCATCTGAAATAAATTGTAGACGAGTAAGTCACTAATTACTCTTTATATATTATATATCTTGTTCAAAATTTGTTATACTTTATAACCATTATCACCAACCAGTGACCATGAATTCCACGATTCTGTTTGGAACAAATGTTTCTTATCAATGGTTTGTTCGGTTTTGGAATTTGCTTGATAATCCTGCATTTTTTAGACAAATTCGTTGTAAATTTGGTAAAATTTATCTGCATCATTCATTTGTATGCTTCCATTTTATTTTTGCCTTGCGCCCTATTGTAAAGAATGGGGTTACAGTACGGTTTATTATTCCTCATTGGAAAAAAATAGGTTATTGTTGTACAATCAATGCTAGGAAGTGTTCAAAATAACTTTGGACCCCCAGTACTTCCCTAATGTAATGTCAGTAATGGTTCACTAAGTCAATTGTAGACTTACATGTAGATCACACAACTCACCTTACATTGAGGGGGGGAGGTGAGCTAGGATTCAGGAATGAGTCGAGTTTATACGAGTCGTGAAGGCTAGAATTATGATGAGTCAGCCCTGGTCGGGGATAAGTGTTTTTACACCCTTGCGGCCTGCGGCCTCGGCACCTTTAGCCACAATCTGGGTTTGGGTCAGGTATGTTAATTTAACTTAATGGGAAAGGGTGACGGAATACTTAATTTTGTCCACATACAGTACCACAATTATACAAACATTGATCGCTCTTGTGTTTATTTAGCTTCAAATTTGGAATTTTTGTTCTTTTATTTTCATATTGAAAAATCTTATAATAAAATGTTAATATATTGAAAATAAAATATAATAAATGCTTTAATATACAAAACCAAGCATATATATCATTTAATAGGTAATGTGTTTTTACGCACAATATCAGTCTAGATAATGAAGGAGATGCGTATGATCTTAACTCTTAAAATGGATTAAAGATTACCTTCTCTTGATAGTTGACAAAATATCTTCACTATTACTTTACGATAAAGTTATTTACACACCAATCTGCGATTGAATTAATACGAGTCTTGGAAGTTATAAGCGAATTAGGTTTCTCATACTGGTTAAAAAATAAGCAATGTTATCAGACAATTATAGGAAGTCATTGTTTAGCTAGACTACCCTATACTTCTATAATGTGCAGTGGTATTTACCCACCCACTCATACACATGCAGTGGTATCGACCAACCGCTCACCTCTATAAGTGCAGTGGTGACCCACCCACCTATACACGTGCTGTAGTATTGGCCAACCACTCACCCATACACATGCATTGGTATCGATCCACCCACCCACCCATCTACGTACAGTGTTATTGGAGTATAACTTTTCGTGTCAGTAATGTAAAATCGTTCAATCAAACTGCTCCCGAGAACAGTGGTATTGACCTGCCCGCCCACCCACACACGTACAGTGGTGAAGGAACGTTTATAGATATGTTCAATATAAACGTATCTACACTGTTTATATTGAACCATCACTGTATAAAAATTCATTGTCATCTAGATCGTGTCAGTATACATCAGTTACTACGTTATTTGATTTAAATAAAAACTACAGCCGAAGCTTTCTCAGGTATAACAACCTTAATTCGGCTAGGTTTTTGGCAGTTACCAATAAAAATGTCATCACAATCATAAGTTAATGACAAGGTAATCGCCCAATCACATCCTAAGTTATGACTTAAACGTAACTTAAAAGTTCGTAGATAGACAACCTCTTCAATTTTATATTTATTAATTAAAAGTCCCATTTATAAATGCTACAAGGAAAGCTCAAGGAACATTTTTCTACCCATCAAATTCAAGATTTTCCAGCAGTCTTAAAGGTCAGTGGTGCTTGCCAATCCCATTCACTAAGTGTAAATTTTTTTCAAAAATTCACCGTTATGTGTTCTTTTTTTTTTAAGCATATATTTTATTAATTATCTGTTATATAAAATTCATGAACTAAACGTGATTTATAACATTGTTACATTAATTGAACTAGGTTCAGGAAATACTTTATGTTGTTCAGAAAATAATTTTGTTGTTAAGATGTCCTCCTGTTTTAGTCTCCTTGAATTTACTGCGTCAAGAATACTTACAAAGTTTTAAAGGTAATCAATCACGTGGTGTGTTGATCAGAGAGATAATTGGATCATCGATGATAGTGACTGCCTTGCAAGTAACAACGTAGACAGCAATCTCCAACTAAACTTACTTGTGACTGTGGTGTTAGTTGTAAAAGTCGAACTTACAAAAGATTTAAGGTAATCAATGTATCAAATGGCCTTAACAATTTATTTATTTTTTATTTAATTACGAGTATAATTATACTCTTTTTCGTTGTGTTCTGACGTCACAAGGTGATCTGGCCCCAAACTAAGACCAAGAATCGTAAATACTATCCCACTACAACCACTCGTTAGATACTTCGGATTTGTCACTTATATAACCTACAACCTTTTTTTGTTACATATCAATCGAGAAACACTCATCAAACAATCAATGCGTAATATTGTTTGAGCACCTTTTCCTCAAAAGTTAAAATACTGAAAAGGTTTTCCGCTTTGACTCTTTGTCTGCTTATTAATGACTGACTGAGTCATATAATAGCATGTGAACAATTATTGAAAACTGAAAATAATTCCATGACTCTGGTTACTCAACAAAACACGTAATCTTAATATAAAATATAATCACCATTATATTATGGAATGAACTCTTCGTTTCAATGTTAAATTTTTACTAAAAAAACTGGAATTAAAATTATTTAGTAACTAACATCTAATTAATAAGACAGGGGGAATAGATAATGTAATTGTAGTATTTATTACAAGATAAGGCTGGTCAGAAACTGCACCATTAGTTGAAACGCGCTTATTTTACTAAATGACCATCCTGGCATCACGTGCAGATTCCTTTCAAATGTTTTTACTCTGATTGGAGTCGAACCCCAGACTATTTCACTCTAACCATCGACTAATTAATGAAATGTTCCCTTATCAAACTGCCATGAAAGATTATTGAATAATTTAGCACAACATAATTTTTTCCGCTTGTCCATATCTCGTTTGTTTCACACTCGCCCGAGCGAACATCCACAGCCAATCAGAAATAAACTGTGAGTCACGAATACTCTTAATGACTAGTTTACGTCATTTTTACAGCCGTTAAATGCCCAGTCACATTGCCGGAATGTCGTTTATGGCCAGTCGCATTCAAACAACCACTCTATCGGTTCTCCTACTCAAAAAACATGATTCGACGTGGATTGAATATGCCAAACAAGTTGAAAAACATAATGTGAAACAAATACATCAGTAGAGTTAGAGCGGAGATAAGAAAGAAAAACAGGTAGCATCCAATGTTGCGATGAATGTGTGTCGAGTAGTTATTTCTCCAGTTTGCCATGCAGATGGAATGGCCAGCACCTTGTCAGTCCCTCACTTTATTCCCACAAATCACCGGGGCCCCGAGTGATCTCAAATATCATTGAAACACTATAAATGTAATGTGGGTTAATACAATAATGGCATGTTCAAAAAGTAATTATGTTTTAAACTGTTGAAACAAGTTGGAGTAACTAACACTTAAAACTCACCCTTTATGTTACTGCTGTTTCGTAATAGGGTGTAAGCCGGTTTTGTTATATTTGAAATTAAATAAATAAACAGTAGACATTATAAATCGTATATTAAGTAAAATAGTCTTATGTCTTATGTATTATTCATGTACAAAGTAATACATGAGTAATAAAATTCGTTATAATGTTTATTGTATTATTTTAAGTTGGTCCAAAATATAATGGCCATATAATTCTTGTTAGACTACTAACCTTATTAATAAAATGTAACTTCGACCCCATAGTAAAATATTGTCTTTGTTAGTATTTTGTAATACAATTTGGTAATTTTTTAATAAAACGTACCCAGGTACTTACAAAACTTTTGGCTAAGTGCTCTTCTGATTTATTATATGCACATTGTAAAATTATTTATATCTGTTAAGCAAACATTTTTACGTTTATTCCAAGTTTATGTTGCAGAAGTGAGGATGATCTGCACTAGTCCGGTAGTGGAGGGAGGGGTCGCTACCCCCTACGTGACAAATCAGGCCCGAGGGGCCACAAACACTATCGATCCCTAAGTGAATCTTTTATTATGTATTTATGGTAACGAAACCATGACGTCACACAGGGCCCTTCTAATTAGATTCTCTGTGGATCATTTTCGTCACAAAACACCCACTGGGGTCCACACCCTAGTAGTTGGGGTCTCGGCCCCACCACCACCACTAATGATACACGAAGTATTGTTACTGCCGATTGTTCTCGGAGTCCTAAAGTCAAACTCTAGTTAGAAACTCAAAATAATAAGGCCAGTGCTGTCTTTAAGGTCACCAAAGACTTGAAATATTTTGGGGCTGTCTAGAATATTTGTGTACGTTGGATGGATGGTGATTCTTGTATCTTGCTTGACCATCCAACGTATTTTGCATTGGTTGGCTTATTGATGTTTCAGAGATCGTTGTAAACGTTTCATTTGAGGTAAAATATGTAGCTTAACTTTTTAGAGAGATTAAAATTAGTTTTAAAATATTTAGACAAACCTGTCAACTTCTCACAAAACACAACACAAATACAACAGATATCTTTTTCAAGATAACAACCATACAAAAATGAAAAAAAAAAATAAATAAAATATAAAAATGTATAACACAGGGGCTATAAATCATGAATTCTTATAAAATTAATTTTTTAATATCTCACTCCTCCTGTTTCTTCAACCCACAGAGAAGAAAGAAACAGAGGTCTCGTCTAAGAGTATGTCTGGTAGTTATTTCTCCAGTTTGCCGTGAGTATATCAGGGCTCACTTATTGCTCCCAAATCATCAAAGAAAACGTAATAATTATTATTACAGAAATATAAAGATTTACCGTACATTAGTTGCATTCTGTATTTAACATCTACTGAGGCGTTTGCCGCGGCAATAAAAAAAACGACATCTGTTTCTTTCCTCTCTGAATTTAAATGCTGCCCATATAAAAATACCTTGAAGAAAATACTAGTACACATGATGTTTTGCTTCTTTAAAATGAAGGGAAATTCCTATAGATAGATTATTCGATGAAGGAGGAAAAATTCAATTATCTTTGTTTTCCAATATTACAATATGTTGAAGAAAGATAGTCATGTTTACCTTAAATAAAATAGTTACTACTTCTAGACTAAATAGAGTACTTTTTTTATTGTTTCTTTAGCAAGCCTACGTCTTTCCTAAGCTGTCTAAAACAAAAACAATTCATGGAGTTTTGAGAGATAGCATAGTTTTCCTATAGTGGCATACTTTCAAATATACTAGAGCGGATTTGTTCAGATTTAACCTAGTTTTCAACTGCTAGGCTACAGATAAAATTACACAATTTCAACTACACTAGTGGGAGGTTAAGTTCTACGTGGTTCTCAGTGACTACAATGAATGTAGGCTAGAGTCACATTGTAATTTTGAGCACACAACCCACACTGCCTCCTGCATTCTCACCACCCCGTAAGACGTATTATACCTCTATTAATATTTCATTGTCACCAACCCTAATTCGCGTAAAATTGCCCTTCAAATTCAACCAATGTCCTGGACAGATATATCTTACAACTTGCGACATCTCACCCACCCACTACATATGTTTAACGGCTCTGCAATCTCTGTACTATATCGATATCAATATAATCAGCTCCTACATTTCTTAATATCATGGCGCACTATTTCATGTACACGTTTCAAGCTAACCTCCTAAAAGCTTATAGAACTTCATCCACCCTATGTGTGTGTAACCACCACTGAAGACGTCCCGCCAACCATAAAAATAAACTACCTAACCTAACCTAACCCAACCCAACCTAACCATAACTTACCTAACATAATCCAACCTAACATAACCCAACCTAACCTAACATACCATAACCTAACCTAACCTCATCTAACCTAGCCATTCCTGAGTAAGCTGGCCTCCTCTAAACACAAAGGTCCGATCTCCCTTATGTTTTTATGCCACAGAAGCTATATAAGAAACAATATTCATATAAATAAATTCTTTCTTTTTATAAAAAAAAAAAAAAAAAAAAATAGTTGCAAAACACATAGAAAGTGTAATATGAATCATTCCCGTATTGTTAGTCAGCACTTGAATGGCTGATAATCGGCTCTCTCCGACAGGAAAGTAAAGAAGAAACAAGTTGCAGAATCAATAGATATTTCCTTGAGTTCCAGGAACTCATGACATAGGTCAAGGCTGTGGTAATACCTGTTTGTGAGTTTCCGAGACACAGCCGTGCTCGTCCTAATATTGGTATTCCCTTACCTAGCCATAACAACATTTCAAAACTGTAAATTTACAACTAAATTATAAAATTACAATTATTTTAGAAATGATTTAAGCATTAATTCAATGATTTTCTCCTTTTTACAAAAATGCATCTGGTGTAAGCGTACTGTACATTTCAATGGGACAACTTGACAAATTATCAAATTTTGTCAATTTACTTAATTTTCAAAACTATCAGAATTTGTTTAGTTTTTTAAAACTCGTCTACAATTTTTTTTAATTGTGTGTTTTTAGTTTTGCTGCTTTTTATGATTTTCTCTCTTTTTTTTAAATATTGCACAGTATTCATAGTTGAATGAAATTAGTTGGTAGATGATTTGTATTTTCCATTATTTTTCAAGGAATTGTTATTGAATGACGTTTCTAATTCGATAATAAATACTTGATTTCATGTATCTACCGTCATCCATACATTTACTGTAAGCCCATCAGTTAACTTTTTGTCTTCATTGTGAATGAAATAAATATTTAAAATATATATTGCTAACTAATTGTCAAACTATGCTAGATTATCTATTAAATAACGTTGGAAACTTATTTTTTACTTGTATTTTTCATTTAAGAAATTTTATAAAATTTAATCAAAGACATTGCTGTTCTGTAGGCTTTCAGCGGACATTGACTGTATTTTACAATGAATATTGTAATATTTTTGTATATTGTGAATACTATTTGTATATTTTGCAACGATGTGTTCTGATTTAAAACAAACTCTTCTTTATACTGTATTGCAAATATTTTTTCACTACACTACTATGAGTTTAGCTGTTTTCGTTATGTGTTTACAACCTGCGAAACATCATATTTTCAACAGCTGTCTATTGTTTACTCCCGAAAGTAACATTGTTTACAACCGAAAATTTTCCACAGTCAACAACACCTGTTTTTATTCCGTAGTGTAGTGAAAAGTGTCGTTCAAAACTCGAGTGAAAGTGTTTTGTATGTTCTCGACCATTTGAAGTGCTCGACAAGTCTCGCACTTCAAACATATGGTCTCGAACATGCAAAACCCCACTTTCCACTCTTGTTATGAAATATACTATTACATTTAATAGCAAACATATGTTGTAGATTCCTGTTTAAGTAATATTTTTATGATTTTTTTGTGACTCCAATACGCTACGTTCCAACTTTCTTATTTTCCTCTCTTATACATGATGTATCATCTCAACTCCACTGAAGTAGAATGTATATATCTTACTAACAATTAAATATTTCTTCGAGGATAGTTAAACTGATATTTAAGAATTTTTATTTTTTTTCGAAGATGTTACAGCTATTAGGACTACGCCCCCGCACTTTGGGTGAGGGAACAAGGCGTCTCTTCCCAAGAAATGTTCCCAGAACTTCGAAATTCTGGGAGGATAAAATAAACATGGCGAGTCTTCTGGAGGGGTTAATGATGAAGATGTACTGACTCCAGGTGTGGACCAATTAAGTGACCAGCCTCCTAAATCAGTTCCTCTAATGAACTCCTAATCTGATGGGGAGGGATTTCTTGGACAGACATAGACTCGCCAGCAGCATCTCTGATAGTATGTAAATATCCACGGCCGCTTCCGCCGCGCCCCACCAAGGATTATCTGCCGAGAGATGGATCGAACCTTCTTCGTATCTCAAAGACCTTCGACGGCTCGGATGGAAGCGCTTTTGACGGATTAGACGATAACATCGGACTCCCTTTGTTGGGATAAGGCTTTGACTTCATGGACAGACCGCTCAGTCACTCTAGCAGAGTATCAAAAATCGTGAAGAGTCGACTCATTTTTAGAAATGATATATTTATCTTTTGGAACCTGTTTTATGAAGGAATACGGTTTACTAGTATAATTTAGTTAGGTTTTATTTTAACTGTATTATTTTGAACAATTTTTGTGACAGTCTACCAGCAAGTAGGAATAAGCAATTTTTTGGTATTTCTGTAATGTATGAATGTATTTTTTTTTTTCTTTTATCTGACTTATATTTAGTTTAATTATTGTTCAAAACTAATGACGTATATTTTATATGATAATAAGCGCGGGAACATGGACAGTTCATTAAATAAATTAGCGACAAGTAGACTTTTACACAGCACAAAAAGTTAAATCAATGAGTACAAGAACCTGAACGAAGTATATGTATTTTATTGTACATATATTATATCAAATAGACTAAGTATTTTTGACATGTACACATTAATAGCCTACGGTAAATAAAAAATAATTTTATGAACGAGCGTTTGATTAGATATCTTCTATAAATTGTCTATGTCTATACCCTTTAACAAATTTAAATAGTTTTGGAAGTTTTGTAAAATTAATGTAGTCTATAGTGTGTTTATATGAATTAATTCTCTCATTATTATGAGGAATTCTTCAGTGATTAAACGGGAAGAGAACAGTTGCTGTACAAACACTAGCTAGTAGTGTGAGTGTGTGTATGGAGAGAGCAGGTGCAGCGAGATAGTGTGCGAGCTGGTCCAATGACCCAGCAGAGAGGCCCAGCGGAGCGGCGACGCGGTGTTGCGGCTTGGTGCGGCGCGGAGCAGCACTGTCTAGTATGCAGCCAGTGTCTGGCGCTCTCTCTCGCGCCTTATTACAATTGCTAATGCGAGTCCTCTACTGTATCTCATTCATACTTTTGCATACACAAGTCCTTTTTAACATGCAAAGGCTGTCTAGCCTGCTAGCTCAGTCCGGGAGTCAGTTCGACGCCGGCTACACACAGCTAAGGACGTGTTTTCAACAATGGCTGACGTTTTTGGGCGGGAATCTGTGCACTTTTTCTGTTCACCGACGATTGACGTGACGTAGATGTCGTCTAGATGGCCGTGGCGGTGACGGAGAGTGCGTTCTTTCCCGCGTCCACCGATCAGCTGACCGCCATTGCGTATTTACCTTCCGTATGTTCCGGTTTAGTTGTGAGGTTATGTTTAAACCAACTGTAAACAAACTTTTTTTCCATTTGTGAAAACGTTTATCAGAATATTTTGAAATCATGTGAGAAATTTCAAGTATAAATAACGCATTTTTATGACTTCCTTCCGTCATATATCACACATTACGGCCACGAAAATTAAAATACACAATTTTTTACCTAGGAATTACATTACCGTTCGAAGAACAACTATTGAGTGTAACTTTTAAAATCATGGCTGACATACATTCACTTTGTCAATGAAGCCGGAATATTAGAACATCTTCTTATTGAAATGTTGAAGCTATCTGGATGAACTAGACTTGAACTTCCATCCTTACGACGTAAACGGGACAAGACGACTGAACCCAGCCTGATGTGGAACGGCCAGTTCGAACCCACGCGTCCACAGGTGAGGCGGAGGGCGGAGCTTGTGACGTCACGCGCTGCACAGCTGACTGGTAAGCCTAGTTATTGTTCTGCCAGGTCACGTGACTTTGTTTGTAATGCCTTTATTGTATGCCTCCGGAAATTTAACATCTGTTGACGTTCAACAAACCATGCGTTGGTCTTCTTTCTACTTGGTCTATGATGTAACAATTTTGTTTCACTATTACAGTTCTTAAAAATATCTTATCAAAATGACTGTTATATTAAAGCGCACACCTTTGATATCGATTTACTTCAAAGATTATATCAGACCCCAGAACAACAGAATTTATTTTAAAACAAAACCACCTTTTTATTAATTGTTTTACATAGAAAGTAAACTCAGTTAATAAAAATTAGGCTATCGATAAATTTATCTTTATACAAATGTAATTGATTGTGCTTTAACTGAAATACACCAATACAATCTTAACCCCTAAATAAGACAATTATTTGAATTACTCGTCATGTTTGAATGGGGTTGCCTTACAGAAATCGCTAAAAATCTTCTGCTCTCCCTTATATATGATACTGAATAGTTCATTAAGATTAATTTTTACTCGAACTCAAACACAATGCAGGGTTTATTAAAATACGTACAAAGTTAGGAGCACAAGCAAAACATAGTTAAGACTTATTTTTAATTTGTCTAAGAAATGATTTTGAGTGATGGATTGAAATATTTGTTATACAATATTATTCTAACTAGAGACAGTAAATATTAACACTGAACTTATTGAACAAATATATTACTCAAATTCCATAACCTAACCCCTGAGGCTGGAAGGTGTTCACTGCCTAGTTTATTAATTAGTGAACTTAAACATTTTAAGTTACATAATGATGAACATTTATTTAGTATAACATGACATATATGTGTGTCTGATCAAACTTTAGTTGGCTTGTAGGGTGTAAAAAATTGTTTTTCTGCCTGTCAGAAGAAACTGTCTTTTGAGCCATTTCACCACCACCCCAAAATGTTACTGTGGTAAACGTTATAAGTCAGTGCAATAACAGTCACCCTACTTATAATTGCTCATTACAGGATTGTCTGTAACAAAACAAATAATAATAAAAAAAATAAAAACACTAAAACTAAGTAATCTAATCGAACACGAAATTAGATGATGTAGTACAAAAGACACAAGTAAATAGAATCAACTTTTCTATTACAAATTAAAACTACTTAGTAACAAAATTAACACACATTGGACCTAGGTGAATCATGTGAGTGCGTAGCTAGTTCTCGCGCTGGCCGGTAGAGCGCTGCGCGCACGCCGTCGAGCGAAGATCCTGCCCGCGCTGGGGCTCCAATTATGCAATTGTTTCAACGAGCGGTGTTATTTAATTAGCCACAACAAGGCATTGCCCTTGATTTCTCAATTACCCGTCTCTTACGACCTTCCTTGACCTTAACCTCCGCACTTCACTGCACCGATAAGTTTCATTCTGTACGGTTCTTGTCGTAAAGAAGTTTGTCACCTCACGCTTGTCAGAACACTACTTAATTACCCATCTCTCACGACCTCCCTTGACATTAACCACGCACTTCACTGCACTGTTAAGTCCCCTATGTGTGGTCCTTTTCGTAAAGAAGTTTGTCACCTCACTCTTGTCAGAACACTACTTAATTACCCGTCTCTCACGACCTCCCTTGACATTAACCACGCACTTCACTGCACTGTTAAGTCCCATATGTGTGGTCCTTTTCGTAAAGAAGTTTGTCACCTCACTCTTGTCAGAACACTACTTAATTACCCGTCTCTCACGACCTCCCTGGACATTAACCACGCACTTCACTGCACTGTTAAGTCCCCTATGTGTGGTCCTTTTCGTAAAGAAGTTTGTCACCTCACTCTTGTCAGAACACTACTTAATTACCCGTCTCTAACGATCTTCCTTGACATGAGCCTCGCACGTCTCTGCACTGATAAGTCCCCTCTGTATGGTCCTTGTCGTAAATGAAGTTTGTCACCTCACTCTTGGTAGAACACTACTTAATTACCCGTCTCTTACGACCTTCCTTGACATGAGCCTTCGCACATCTCTGCACTGATAAGTACCCTTCTGTACGGTTCTTGTCGTATATGAATGCAGTTTGTCACAGAATGCTTTTCATTTCGTATGCCTAAGTCCCTAAGACAACAAATTCGTACAAACCAACGTGGTCTGTGTTCATTATTTCCAGACGGTAGATTTGTAGCTCTCTTCGCTACCTGTTAAGTGAGGTGCAATAATACCTCGGCAACAATTAACTATAATGAGTTAATTTATATAGCTCTGCATATACAGTTTCACTCAAACAAAGACCAACAAATAAAAAAAAAAAATTAAACACATAAACTATATAACAGTGCGGGCTACGTTTTAACAGCCCCTCCTCCTAATCTTAAATTGTCACAAATACATCTTGGTATGTTTAATTTTTTTTAATCTCATAATGTAACTGAGAGTGAAAATAAGCGTAATAAATAAATAGACGAGATAAAGGGGGAGGGGTTAATACAAAAGAAAGGAATAGAACGATAGAATAGGCACAAGATATTAACAGAGATAATGGTGCAAGAAAGTAAAAGACGATTGGCAGAGGTGTATGAACTTAACAGACACAATTGTTGCAAGAAAGTAATAGACAGGTGGAATAGGCACAAAAAATTGACAGAGAGAATAGATGCAAGAAAGTAAAAGTCTGATGAGATAGGCATAAGAAATTTGTAGGAAAATAAAAGCATGCAAATAATACACAGATGGCATAGACATCAGAAAATGATACAGAGAATAAACAAATGCATGAAAGTAATAGACATATGAGATAGGCACAAGAAATTTGCAGAGAGAATAGATGCAAGAAAGTAACAAACAGATGTGATAGACACGAGACACTGATGGAGAAAATAGATGCATGAATATAATAGACGGATAGGATAGACATCAGAAAATGACACAGAAAACATTCAGGAAAGTAATAGACATATGGAATACGCACAAGAAAATAAGAGAGAGAATAGTTGCAAGAAAGTAATATATGTACATATGATATAGGCACAAGAATTTACAGAGAGAATAGATTCAGAAAGTAACAGAATGTTGTGATAGGCGCAAGAATTTACAGAGAGAATAGATTCAGAAAGTAACAGAATGTTGTGATAGGCGCAAGAATTTACAGAGAGAATAGAAGTGATAGGCAAGAATTTACAGAGATAATAGATTCAGAAAGTAACAGAATGTTGTGATAGGCGCAAGAATTTACAGAGAGAATAGATTCAGAAAGTAACAAAATGTTGTGATAGGCGCAAGAATTTAGCAGGGAACTTTTATTTCATAAATAACCATCAAACATAAATAAGAATAACCATGCATATATGTATTGATAATAACGTTTTTACACAATTACACTAATTGTTCTAATTAAGTTTTATAAGTGCTCTTTGTTGTTATTACAGAGAAATGTTTAAACATTGTCAAAGTTATTGTTCCCGGTTCCCGAATTAATTTAAACTAAAGATTGTCAAAGCGGCAAATATATAGAGTACAAGTATTATATGTAACAACCAATCGGTGTTTACAAAAAAGAATAAACCAAAAATACAAACACTACTAAACCACTAACTAAAATTTAATTTTTTGTGATGAAAAACTGTTTTAAATCATTGTTTTGGTATAGTTTTAATGCTTTTATACGTTAATAAGGCTGGACTGTTATCACACTACTTAAAGTTTCTAAATATGGAACATTCTTCTAAGGAAATGTTAAGTCTAATTAATCGTTTAAAGTTTCATGTTCATTGTCAAAATTGTTCATAAGAAATGTTACTCGCCCTTACTTTATGCCACTTTGCCACTTCTTTTTGGAACGCCTCAGCCAAACGTTTAGAAAACAAGTGTCCCATTAACGCGTTTATTGTGATAGGAAAGTAGGCATCTTTTATCCCTTCGTGTTTTTGTACTATAAAATATACATAATTTAATTATATACCTATACATATTTACTTAACCTCATGTCTAACAAAATCTCTAGAATTTTCAAATTATAGGCCTAATTTTAATATTTTTATTCCATGCGTTCTCGTATTTAAATTGAAAGGTTTAACGTTGAATTGAACTTTATGTCGTACAACATTAACTAAACAAGGAACGTAAATATTGTTGCAAGTAATTAAAGTTTTATTTGTTAATATAAATAGTTATTTTTGCCATTGTATACACAAAGTGCTAAAAAATAATCATTACATGACGAAGTTAACATTAATGTATTTAAATTGATATATGTAACTAGATTCTTATAGATTTAGAAACAAATAAGTTTGAGTTCAGGATAACTTGAAATCCTGAAGTAACAGATCAAGCTGTGGATTATTAAGAATTGAGATCTTTTTTGTTTTACTAAAATTCATTTAATTAATATTGTGTAATGTATCGAATTAGAGAGAAAAAGAGTGGTATAATTTTTTATATGTATCAAATCTGCGTATAAAAGAGCTAAAATTGCTGCTAATAGAGTTAGTAAGCTATTTCTGTTCACCGGCCCTTATACAGCTAAGTCACAGAGAAGAAATAGGTAGAGGTCGCGTCCGTGCGCTAAGTGTGTGTCGATGAGTTGTTATTTTTCCAGTTTTTCGTACGGATAGCCGGGCCAGCACCTTGTCAGTACCTCCCTTATTTACCCCAATTCTTCCAGGATAAACTTAGTAAATATTTTAAAACTGATATAAGAAATCAAATATCAATCAACATCAAACATATTGTCTTCGTATAAGGTTTGATTTCCCCAGGTGCTTACAATCTGCAATGCCTTTTGTACGTAACCGTCACTTTTCCCTTTCAGAACAATGTGTATGTTCAGTAACAGTGTTCTCGAGGGCATATTCCAACAAATACAAACACTACGCTGTCTGTCGGTTGTGCTACCTCTAGAGAGAACAGTTTGTTTTCGATTGTGAAACGGTTTCGTTATCTGCATATAGCTAAGTAATCGTTCTGAACTTGACTTATATTTTTACAAGGTAACCTGTAGGGTTTATGAAACTCGTTAAAATTTATTGAATAATGAAGAATCTGGACATTTTAAAATTAATTATTTACATAAGTATTTAAAATATTTAGATAGAAAATTAAAGTTGATTTTCTATAGTTTTGTATCTTATTATTGTTATCATAGTTTACTGCAGTTAGTCAAATTGTTACACTATGTAAATTCAAATTATACGGACCTAAATTTTACAGTTTTTTTCATAATTATTTCTTTCTCTTATACTGTACTGAAAATATTAACAACTTGCTTTTAAGATGACTTGGTCTAAGTAAAGTTTTAGGTTTAGTTTTGTCGTACAGAAACAACAGACAGTATTATTTTCTTTAATACATACAACAATTAGTTTTTCTATAAATTGTATTAATTCTGTTTTCGTACATTGTAGTTGATAAAATCAGCTTTATTGGATTCAAATATAAAAACATTTTCGATATGTGATGTTAGTAGGATAGTCAGTAGGGTGGTGACCGTTCATAAGAACACAGTTTCAACCAAACAAGAAACGTACTATAGAGAAAGTAGATCAGTTAAACTGTTTGTCTATCTTGCAACATTTGATGTAGTTGGGAAAATGTTGAATATTCCTTTTAAATTAATTAATTAGTAGCAAAAGATTAGTATTTACTTATTATATATATTTTAAGAAGAAAATACGAGTATAATGTTTATTTAATGAACTCGTTATTATAAATGGATTCATTATAATTATTTGTACTATAATGTTAAACATCATAGTACAATGAACGTTTTAATTTAGTTTATAATGTATAATAGACTCATTTATTTTGTTTTTTAAATGTAAATAGTTGTTTTTTAGCTTTCCTGGCAATGTAACTGGATATTGTGGCAAATTAAGTTCATAATTTATAAAACGCTTCAGTATAAAAATATTCAGTATTATTTTAGGAAATAAATTCATTTTGTTCATTATTCAATCAAAGTTTTACGAGTTTCATAAACCCTACAGGTTACCTTTTAAAAATATAAGTCAAGTTCAGAACGATTACTTAGCTATTTGCAGATTACGAAACTGTTTCACAATCGAAAAATCAACTGTTCTCTCCAGAGGTAGCACAGCTGACAGACAGCGGAATGTTTGTATTTGTTGGAATATGCCCCCGAGAATACTGTTACTAAACACATATATTGTTCTGAAAGGGACAAGTCAAGGTTACATACAAAAGGCATTGCAGATTTGCAAGCACCTAGGGAAATCAAACTTTATACGAAGACAATAGAAAATTATCTCTTTAACAATCTTACCGAGTTTACACGTAGATAAAAGTGTATTTGTCTTGAACAGTCATTTTTATTCACTATTAATCGACAATATATGGGCGAATTTGAGGGTCAAATAAGTGTGATGAGTGTAGTCATAGTTACTAACTAAGGTCGACTGTTCCTCAGAAAGAGCTATTTATTAGTAGCCCAATAGCCAGGGCAACTAAGGGACCTACTCTACATCCCTACACAACATCTGAACTTGACTACCATCCAACATGGACACCTCAGACTTCTCTAGAAGTGTCCACGTCGATAGCAACCATTGAGCTGACGCGTGTCGGTATTAAGAGGACCGAGCATCTAACCTATCGCTTACAATCTCCTCAACACATTGTCCCCAAGTGGCTGGGTTACAGCACTGCGCCACTAGTGCCGACCAGTTTATTTTGTAAATTATACCACCAGTCAGTATAATGTATAAAGAAGTAATCCTGGAATTTAATAAAGAGGGGAAGCTGGTTAATCTATTGTCTTTATTTTTACTGTTAACAAAAAATTTTAAATATTGTGTGAGAAAGCAAATTCAGTATTTAACACTATTAATATAAATGTTTTCTTTAATTAACTTACAAATATTGCTTTTAATACTTTTAATGGTTATGCTCTAAATGTGTGTTACAAATAATTGGCAACATGGTTGTTATAAATATTGAACTGTTTACCTGATGGATGTATCTATACATAAAAATTACCGGTCTGAAAAGCGTACCAACTGTTTCTTTATTCACCATAAAATAAAATATAAGAGATAATATATAAGTTATCTCAACGTATACTTGTCTCGCTTCCTATCTCTCTCGACCCATTATAGAAGTACTACGAATTTTAGTAACTTATTTCAGTAAGAACTTTAAAAATATTCAAGTACGTTACGACTTTCGTAGCTCCCAAAAATTCCGTAGACGAAATTCGTGGTTCACATGAGCCGGGAAAAATCTCACCGGAGAGGCACTTGCAACAATGTACACAAATGCTGTATTGAGCCTCAAAAGTTTAGTAACCTCATTGAGTAAATGTGCAACAGCATCATAGAGTCTGGCCTCGGATATTGCGTTTTGGTTGGCAGGCCTGTTTTTCTTCTTCACATTTAAAATAAAACTTTTTGTCACTATTTAAAAATTGTAGGTCATAGTTAAGGAGTGTAATTTGTAAAATAATAGATTGTTAGATATTTTTTCTTTCAAGCGATTTTACAAATTGGATGATCAAAAACCCACTTTTATCGCAGACTTGACCATAACTCTGATTTATATAGACTCAGGTCTACCATTACTGTTGGCCGTTTCTTACGAAGGTGAGTTTCAATGTTTTTCTAAATATAGGGACATTCCCGATATATATTTAAAGGAAATCGGCTTGTCTTCATTGATTACTCTATCTAATATACTGAAAAGAAAGTAGCTTATTAATATTATCCTTATATTATCAGTTAGTGTTTGGTTATGTTTAGTACATGAGAAGTTTTATTACACGTCGTCTCCTGGACAGAGTAATCGCCGTGAGGTGTACACCATAGGAAAACACTTAATAGAAATTAGGGGTTGTGATCTTTAAATGGTCAGATAGTAGAGTTTATTTCAACGTAGAGTAGCCTACTTTATGGGTGTTATTTTCGAAAATTGTTTATTTTTTCAACCTTTTGCACTATTTTACAGGTTATGTCAAGTTTTGTAAGAAACGTAAAGTTTTCTTAAAGAACAAGTTTACATTTAGCTAACTTCAGCCCTAATCAAATGATTCAGTACTGAATCATGGCTATGTGATAACCAATATGGAAAATCGAGCAAGAACGTAATTCGTGTTCATTCGTATGGACTTTTTCATGAATGTAGTGTTTCACCGAAATGAAAAACGTCTTTAGGAAATTTTGAATTAACATACCTAAGCCCCTAACGTCTTACCGATAGAATTATCGACAGGAAGGACGCGAGTTGGAATATTTGGGCGAGGCGAGAGATGGGGTACACAGACTCTCATTAAGAGAGGAATGTTAATAAGCTCGTAGATCAGAATGGCCCGCCCCTGCTACTGGGCACTGGCCGACATGACGGGTAAACTTTGGGTAGGGCCGAGGAAGACGGTAACTGGTTGCACAAACACCGCTTGCACTGACCGCACTCTGGTAGCAAACACTGTACAACAGATATGTACTTGTGGTGTTCCGAAGAAAAAAACTCAGAGAAGTTTACAAATACTAAATAAAAGATCATTTGTTCAAATGCACCAACTTCTTCATGACAACATCCGATGCCTAACAATCTTAATATAATCAAAAAAATATGTCTAACCGACGAAAACTCCGGAACCACTGAAGAAAATCTTATGAGCTTTGAAAGGAAGTTAGCTTTTCTATCATAGAAATCCATTAAGAAAGGACTTTTAGGACTTCCTATCTATAGGGATAAAAAAACCTCAACATTTCCTTTTTTCCATTAGAGTACCATTGGTATTAATCAAATTTAATAATTTATTTCAAATAGCTTACAAAAAAAAAAAAAAAAAAAAAACATGGCACAAGAACTTGACTAATTTGATTTTCACGGTGAAATGTTCAAGATAATTTCTACTAATTCTAACGTGATTGCATTAGTTTTATACCCCCTAAAGTAGACTTTAAGGGGTTTCTAGAATATAAAACTTTGTTAACTAGGAAAACGGCAGCAGGCTGACATTTTATATTGATGTGATAATTTTGGGATAACCGCAGAGGGAAGAGTAAGCAAGCGTAAAGTAGACAACAACCCTGCAGCGAAGCAAGGTCGGGTAGTATGTTAAAACATCTCTCAAAACGTTGAATTCTGCAATGATACACAGCTTCTTCGGTAGAATCCATATCAATCAGTATAGAGCCAATGTTAGGACCGAACATTTGAGAATGTTCTTTATAAAATCATAGAGTTATTCGGAATGTGGAGTTGGTGGTATTTCCTGAATATTTATATGATTTTTCTACTGTTCAGTTGAGGATTATAATTTTTAACATTTACCAGTAGTGATTCAGCAAGGCAAGATATTTTTTATTAAGTTGAGTTATGAAGATTTTTAATTATTTCTACTGTCGTCGCTTGGACATACGAGTTATTTTCGAATAACATCAAAGGCACTTTCTTAATTGCAATATTTGTCTGTAACTGTCCAGTATATGTGTATCCCTTGAATTAGTGGTTGGTTACCATCAGGTTTTTCATCACATTTTCATCTCTGACAACAAATGAATTTTGTCTTGCTTTAAAAATATCTTAGAATGCATCTCAATAATTAGCTTTAAATAATTTCTTATGTTTTTCATTAATGAGGCCCGTCGTACCGTACTAAAAACAGTCAACGCTGTTTTGATGAGTTGGCTTTTTTGCTCTCACACTATTTCATTATTTTCGAATAAAATTTCGTTCTTTCATGAGCAAGTTTTCCTCCTTTTCATAACTTCTCATTTAGTATTTTTCCTATCAAATACACTTTCTTTCATTATTGTTTTCTTAATGTTTGTTGTATATCCTCTTTTAGTGCTAAAGACCTGCTTCGAGTCTGAATAATCTCTACACTTTGTTGGTAACAAAATTGAGATCGTTCCCTCAATGTACTCATTATGTCTTCATTTCTCATGTCTGAAATGTATGCTAGAATGTTATTACATGTCCTTATATGTATAATAAGTCTATACAAGTTTTAATAGCAGTAATTATTGGACCTAGAATCTTTCCAATCCACTTAAAAAAAATATATTCCTTACTTTATTTTAGGTTTTTGAGCCTTTCATTGTCAATATTTCTGTGTTAGCTGAAACTGAAGACAGTCCTTTTGAACCAGTACTTAAGCTTTTATTATTATAGTATAGTGTGTCTATCTTAAGGATAGACAATGTTTTGTGTTAGCCTAAAGATGGTTGTTATCTTGTCACAAAAAGCTAATTTCAAATATACTGGTACATTTCTAATTTTACCAATATATTTTTGTTGAGAAACTTTTTTACAATTTCTCTATTCTGTGTTGAAGAATGTTGATATTGATTTTGTGTAAGTAGAAATGATATATTATGTTTTTAACGTAATTTGTAGAAATGTTGTTCCCCTATACATTTCGAGACGTCTCTATGTTTATAAGTAGTACGAACGTCTAGAGCTGCAAATGGGAGGTCATCAGAAAAAGTCCATACCAATATATAGGCTCTACATCACATAATCAGTGATCAAATTTGTTTTCTGATTTACAATCAATTATTGGAATCATGCCTTTTTGAAGTCCACGAAAATACGAACAATAAATATTGAATAAGTTATTTCCTTATAAAAGGACAGGTTTTATTTAAGTTTAAAAAAGTGTTGACTTCCGAAAACCGCCTTGAAATACGTCAATTATTTGTTCTGACTGTTGCTGAACTCGATGAAGGAGACATTGTGAGGAATATTCATGTGTAACTAAAAGTAGAGATATTGCTCAGTTATTACTAAAATTAATTTTTTAAATTTTAGTTTCCGTCTTTATTTAATTGGTCGGTAGCGTAGTTGGTTAAATCCCAGCTTCATGTGCTAAAGGTTCTCAGTTCGGTCCCAATCAGAGTCATAATACATTTTGAGAAGGATCAGCTGATAACCACCGGCTGTTCATTTGTCATTGGGCTATTAATTAATGACACTTTCTAAGGAATAGTCGGCCTTAGTTTGTAACAATGACTACATTCGCTCATCTACACTCATCACACTCATTCGAAATCCATATTCGCCCATATCTTGACGATCGGCGTCTTATGAATAAATAAAAATAAATAAATAAAAAAAATAAAAATAGATGAATAGGCTATTAGGAGAAACCTGCAATTTAAAAACACACAGTACAATATTCCCTAATGATTAAAACGTAATATCTCTTTAATGGCAGTGCTTTAGTAAACCCAATGATAATATAAATAAATAACTATAAACATGTATATAACAGTTATGATTAGTGTTTAAAAAATTAAAAAAAGAAAAACATATTATGTATAAAAAAATTAAGACATAATTTAGTGTATTATTGAAATTAATAGTAACTAAGTTAGATTCCTAATTAGTTGATAAGAAAAGGTAGGTTTTAGATATTCTAATTAAAGAAAATGTTGAAGTTTTAAAATAAATAGATTTTACAGTTTTTAAAATTAAAATGATTATGATATTTGAGGTGGTTTTTCTATTTGGACAAAACTGAATGTTATCAGAACGTAGAGCATTCAGTATTTAGTGCCGTTGTGTTCATTTATGTATGAGAAAAAAAGAAAAAAAACATCATATCATAAAGCATATTGCTATTAGAAGTTGAAAAAGTCAACTAGCGAACGTAAGACTAGACCAGAAATGACGATAATTCCATTCGTCTAGTCTGGCGTCAGAGGAAAAAGCGGTCCACTCCTGAGTTACCTGGTGCTCCCCGGGGCAGTACGATGGACCTGCTGCTGTTTCTCCATAAACAAAGATGGCGGTGATGGCCGGAAGATTTATCACTCTGTTCGATTATGATTAGCCACCTCCCAGCCCCGAAGGTAGGTGACTTTAAGTCCAAACCCCAACAATAACGACGCCAGTTGATTGATTCTGTAATAACCAATGGGTTTGGATGATTGATTTTTGTATGATGACAGCAGGCAGGCAATTCGCAATTAACTGGTCTAATAGTAATTATAGCATAGATTATTGTGAATTCAGCATACAGCTAATGGTAATGACGTGGCTTGATTTCCCTATGAA
This sequence comes from Stictocephala bisonia, assembly GCA_035578905.1. Lineage (NCBI taxonomy): Eukaryota > Metazoa > Arthropoda > Insecta > Hemiptera > Membracidae > Stictocephala > Stictocephala bisonia. The sequence goes on from JAQJVL010000023.1 coordinate 4,818,071, forward strand.
CTTGCTGGACATTTTATAAGATCTCATCATGAAAATCTCAGCTTGCGATTCTCCTTGAGATATACAACCGACTCTCGTCAACAATTGGTAAAAAACTTCCTAACTTATTTTGTCTGGACGTAAATAATTTGAATCTGATAATGCAATCATCATCATGAAAAAATTTTCGATTCTGTAAATACTGATCTGCTGATTTTTAAGCAAACATACATGAGGACTGAATTTTGATGTACGTACGCCATCTATTTATATCATTATTAGTGACTCAGTAACTTAGTAAGTCTTTTGTGTTATATGCTTAGTTGTTTTAATATTGAACCTAGTATTGCCTAGTGTTTTAGTATTGAAACGGCCATAAAATAGCAATTCTATAATTACACTTATTTTTCAAAAAAGATTTATTTTCAATTTTTAATGAATAGAGCTAAATACTGACAAGCTTGTTAATGAAACTGTTGCCAAGTTTCTGGTTATTAAGATATATCTGATCATTCCAATAGCTTTGAAGTTTAGTTATCGTACTTTTTTCAATATCCAGGGGACTTTCGGTTTTTTGGCACCTGAATTAAGGCGAGCGGGCTTGATAACATTCCGAGTTTTAGTATTTGATACAAATATGTATATATCTTGAAATTTTAAAATATATCATACACATTCAATTCAGTACATTAATATTTTTGGATGATCGTCATTCTCTATTCAAATAAACAAATATCCGTGTTTTTATTCATTATTTTCAACTTCTTGTTTTTCAACCTGGATCCTGGTTATTAGACTGAAATTCGGATAAAAAGACAATTTCATTGAAGGAACATTATATGAAAGTAAAAATTGTTTTATTTTCAGTAGGCCTATAGATGCGTCTTAAGGAATTGTAAACTTTCTTTAACAGAGATCGTTACATGAATAAAATCAAAAATGAAGAGTTATAATTTTACTTCCATAAGAACCTTTGTTTGGTTGTATACAATTTTAAAGATTACCAACAAGCATATGTGCGTTATTTTATTTTTGTTGTGGGAACAAAAAACCAAAGATAAAAATATTTGCAAAAAAAGTTTGAAGACTTTTGATACTATTGTAAGAAGTGTTATATTTCCAAAATAGATATAATACTTCTTTTCTAGAAAAAAACACAGATTTTGTATTTACTATTACAAATGTTTTGGCCAGTTTAGCAAAAACAAAAATTAGACTATGGTATTATGCTTTAAAATGATTTCAAAACCCAAATTATGTTTTCAAGTCTATTAAAAGCTAAAAAAAAGGAAGAAAAAAAAAAGGATCTATAAAGTGTAGTCATCATCAAATATCCTAAAGTATTGAATTCTACTAGGGGACACCCCTGCACGCTTCGCGTGCCAACCCCGTCACTCGCTGCGTCTTCGGCCTTGGCATGTAACCTTTTTACTTCAAATATTATTAATTAAACTGTATTAAGTAAAATCATATTATTTAAATTCATTTACAGTAGCTCACTCACTACACTTTATTTGCACTCTATTTATAGTATAGTAATTATAAACAACCAATGTTATTACTAATCCTATTTTAAATGTTTTTATTTTATTCAACGGCTGATTTTAACATACACACAGACAGACATGTATTCGCTCTTTTATAATTACTAACTTGATATTTTACTATGCTGCTCCCTATGTAAAAAGAGAATTGGTCCTAGCAAATTATTTGGACCATTTAACATTTTGTTTATGCCGCCAGCTGGCCAATTAAAATTAATATCCATAAGAATAACATTGCAACTTTGACGCTATATAGGACAATAACCCATGGGAATATAAAAAAGTCTAGCTCAGTTACGACATATAAATCAAAATTATCTTTATTAATTAATTAATAAAAAAAGTGCATTAAAATCGGTCAAGTAATAAGATCAGAAAGTGAGTGAACTAAATGTTTTAATATATAGGATGTAGAACATCTAAAGCCTGCTTCCAGTGCATGAACTTCGTTTACTGATTTTAAGAACTAGGTTGAATGTGATTAAGTTTTCATTGATTAAAAAAAGGGGAAAAATAGATTTGAAACATTCTCAGATGTAATAGCGAAAGCGGCGCACATAGTGGTATCGAATGATGCGATCTGCGCAGGTGGCTGTGGCTACTGGAATGTGGGCCTCTTGATTCATACGCTTACGATCATCAGACAAAGCAGTGCTGACGGCCCCTGACATTCTTCTGACTTGCCATTTACAATCTCGCGGATCTTATGGCCTATTGTCTCCGTGGTCCGAACCCAACTGGAAATAGATTCTGCGGGGACATCAATTTCGACTGTAATGTTTTACCCTTGTGGAATACTTTATCGGATTCTGGACGGACGGCGGTCGGCAGCGGCGGAAATCAGTTGTCGGGTACTGGTGCTGTCAATCTCGTTGCCAACTCAAGGCCCTGCCTGTGACAAGGGCAATAAACTGCACCAGCAGTCTAGAAGAATTGCCAATAAAATTTAACAAATCCACGAGAAAAGGCAAAGTTCTTGAATATTTTCAAGAGGAATGTAGGTCTAGTTTTTTGGTTATGGTACTATGTAGAAAGCGAATCTTTTATAAAAGGTAAATGATCTTTCGAGAAAATAAACTTTTAAAGAATTAATACAGGAATAATATTGCAAAGTAATTTGCAAATTAGCTGTTGCAAAATTAGAGTGAACAACAAATCAGTACCTTCAAGTCAGTCAATATTACATCGCTCTTTTAAACCTAACAAAAATCCACCCCTCGTTGGTGCATAAAAAGATTATAAGCATATTAATATATCGCTTAGTAAAATACAAAACATCTTCATCATTTTTATTCACTACACATTATGCATTTTTTTAACCTAGTTAGCCCAATGGTTCTGAGGAACTGCGCTTGCAATGAAGAAACCGACACAAAAAACATCGGCGTGGAATATAAATAGAGGGAGGCAAGAAAGGATATCTGGAAAGAGAAAAAGGGGCAAAAGAATATCAGAAGATTTATCAGGAGACAGTAAAGGGACCGCGCGCATTGTGTAGGAACCAGCTTTCCGACTTCTCCTACGTTGCCGTTCGAACAGAACATTTTCTTTTTTGTGTTTTGAGCACAATACAACCAATAAATGTTTTTACTTTTACATATCTGTGATTAGATCAAATTGCTCTGTAATATAATAATAACACATGGGCAATTAATACAATAAAAACTTATTGAGATTGTTTTAAAAACTAGGTCAAACTAGCATAAATAACAAGTTTGTTTTTTCATAATTTACATTTAATAGTTCGTTTTGCAGGGTATGAAGGGTTTAGTTGGGTGTACAAACATCTCAAACCCAAGCTCAAAGTCCTGACGCCTTAGACCACTCATTAGTCATACACTTTCACTGATGAGTAAGTAATGAATTGTTGGTATTTGAAAGAAAGATGCATGTCCGTGTATGGGGATAAATTAAAGAACTAAAATGAAATTTTAAGGTTATATTATCGTTGCCTCGTTACCTGAAGCACAATATCAAGAACGATAATTAGTGTTGGTCAATTTCTTGAAGGTGTTTGAATGTATAGTAAATTTTTTTCTGTGCAGCACTTGATTATAGTTTATAATTTTTTTAAATGATCATAATTTATTCCATGTGAGATCAGATAAGCACATGGTAAGATTTTCGTTAAATGATCTGCAATACATTTTGCTGGTACGTTGGTATAAATAATAAAAATGATGTTTCCAAAATTGACCCCTGGGGAACATCGTATCTTATGAACAGTTTAATTGAGTATTCACCCTATACAAATACAGACTGATATCTGGTTTGGAGTTGAGATTTAATTAATTTTACTCAATGTCATTGAGGATGTTAGAAACTATTGAAGAGTTTAAGCAAAAATGCCACTACAAATAGAAGTGAAGAAAATAAATCACTTTGGTAGACAAAAACAACGTAGTGATGTGCACACATTCATGATCTCAGTCTTGTCCAACTGCAACTCTCAGTCTCTTCAGATCCTGCTTCTAATATCAGGTCACTTGTTCTATTAAATCAAATTGTTTCATCACTCTGATTATTTTTAATTGACGAGATTGAAATGACGTTAATTTATCCATCAGAGTATCTCCAACATGTGATGTGACTAATTCAGACAGACTAGACGACATAATGATTAACATAGCTATCATGACTCAGAAACAACGTTTAGCCATACTGGTATAATTAGGATTAATTTGTTTTAGAGTATCGTAAAAAGGTATTTGTTTGATCGAAATCAGGGTTGATGCTTTATGTAAGGATACGGAAAGGAAGTACAGTCTTTGCTCCATTAAACTGAGTGGAAAAATAGAAACAAAGTAATTCTTGTCTCTTTAGATAAAGTATAATCACACTTCTTCCAATACAACAGTTTTTCCCTGCACATGCCGTAAAAAATAAATTTATAAATAGACAAAACTTATAATTTTCTCTTAACTATATACTGCATTACATAAAAAAAATTATTTAGCAACCTGAGTACACCCTCTTCAGTTACAAACGCACAATTACAATAGAGCTTAATATTTATAATCAAATATGTTCTGTTTACAATAAACCATTACCCAATTTACTATTGATCCTCTTGAACTTCCAAAAGGTTTAAAAGGCATGCAAGAACAGGAATGTCTATCTGATTGTGGAGATCAAATCAATGCTGAAGAGAATGCGCCTTGCTCCAGATTTGATTAATTCAAGTCATACATCTTCTGGGTTTAACTATGGGAATTTCCTCTGACTAGCAGGAATCTGAAAATTCAAATTGGTCTAATCATTAATCACGTAGTCTATTTTATCACAATGTCTAGAAATTACGTTAATTTATCTTTAGGTTTAAGTGATTTAAAAACAATAAGATTTGATAAAATATAACAGATTTTAAATTCGTATCAAATTAAAATAGTTTAAAAAAAACATACTTCTATCGAAGTGGTAAGTGGAAGTGAAGCATTGTTTAAAGTGAATTAGAAAAACAAACAATACAAAATATTTAAATAAATTAATTGCAACCCTAATAATTAACATAGTCAAAAGGGTATAAACTCTCTTGGTAAAAAGAAATAGAACCAAATATAGACTTAACGAAAAAAAAAAGAAATTTCTTTTTTTTTTTTGACATTTGAAGAGTAAGCGGGTAAGTATTCATTTGATTGATAGTAGTAAAATTATGAAAACTGATACCATTTGGATAAGAAGTTAAAGAAAACATCGAAACAAGAAACCATAAAAGAAAACACTAGTAAAAGGAAACGAGGAATAATATAAGAATAAAAAAATAGGTAAATGATACTAGTCAAAATATCAATCACTACAGTACAAAAATAATAAATATTAATCATCTTCCCAGAATTAAATACAAAACATAACAGAGATAATTTGTATTAAAAAAAATAGTAAAACTAAGAACAAAGTAAATTATAATACATGACTATGGAGAGCGAATAATGCTAAAATATGAAGGTACGTTAACTTATAATCATATAATTTAAGTTAAAAGATTATGACTACTATAGTATGTTGGAATACCAAAATATGAGGGCACGCTAAAATACAGAAAGTCTAAAAACATTAATAATAATAATTTAGCATCAATCTTCCAAAATATATATATATATATATATATATATACATAAATTATATAGTAATATTTTATACAGGCGAGGGATATAAAATAATTATAATTATAGTTGTAGACATATAATTAACTCAAAACTAATAAATGTTTAAAAAATAATACAAATCATTGTTACAATATTTGTAATTAATTTATGAGAAGTAAACAAACAAAACTTTTCGTACGATGCCGTAACATATTTTATTATAAGCCCTCTTTACTGACCTGACACACAACTAAATAACTGTGTCATAAATCAGCGTTTACAAATCCCTCATTAAATTCGGTCTATGACACCCAACAAGGCCTACAGACGGAGATACTATTACCAAGGCCCTGTCAGGAAAGAAGAAAATATCTACTAAAATAAAAAACAGTTTTAAAACTTTAGAAATTTGTATAATATATATTGCTATTACTTGACTGTATTTTTTAATTTAAAAAAAATAATTATGACTTTTTTTATCTTTCATGATGTTTATTGGTGCACACTCATCACTTCAAGAACCGATCCTAAAATTCCACGAGTGATTTTGTACCTTCATTTTATGATGATTCATCTACTTTCTTGGGTGGGATCGCCAGTGTACATGTAAGAGTGGCTGTGTATGGGCCTGTGCACAGCTTCATCTGTTTAATCTTGTACCATCTGCAACAATTGAGTTCAGCATAGAATTTCTTCAATACCATCACGGCAGCTGAAAACACAAGTCCCTGAGATCTCTGCAAAATATGTTGCATGACAATGGTTAAAAAAGCATACAAAGTAACAGTAGATGTACTTCAAGAACTCAACAAGAGGGCTTTGATAGCTGGGTTCAATTTTTTGAGAACTTGCCTGAGTAACAGTGTAAATTCCGCCAATGCTACATTTTGTCCACCAATCCGTTATGTCTAGTGATTGGACATTATTATGAAGAGCTGAGGAAAGTTTTAATGACTATTCGAATTCACATCAGAAGAATCTCTTTTTATACGGTATAGAATAATAAACACCAATAAGTGATCAAACACGTACGAGTATATCTTAGTTTTAGTGTGCACGTAATATAGATATTAACTGAACTCTCGTCAACTCCCAATGGAAAATGTACGACGTAATATGCCAATGACCTACACAGGTCTGTTGCCCTTTTGAACTCGAACATTTTTAGGATAGTTTATATTTTTCACGATTAATATATTTCATTCGATTAACAAATTATGAATATGACAATTAGCCTATACAACCTAGTAGAATGGATTCTCAGTTATATGCTTCCAACTTACCTATCACAAGTTAGTAACAGCACTAACAGCATGCTAGTAAGTAGTTTTTCCTTATCCTTTAAATTGATTAAATGGACATTTTCGTTAGGAATAAAGTACATTATAACCTTACACTTTATCTCAGTGTTGCGTTATTTACTCTCTATTTATCTATTTTCATATAGAATATTTTTAATCCAATAATTTAAAAAAAATAGGCGTGATTGTATTTTGATTCTTTAATTTTGGTGTCCATGTTGAATGGTGGTCAAGGTTCGGATGTTGTGTAGGGAAGAAAACTGAGTGTTAGACTTATCATTTAGCTGAAAATCAGACCAACACTACGTGGTTCGGATTCCACATAAAGCTGTAGGACCCATAGTTGCCACTGGCTATTAGGCTATTAATAAATAGTCTTTGCTGAGCCAAGTCGAACTCAGATAGTAACAATGACTACACTCGTTCATCTACACTCATCACACTCATTCACCCCTCATATTCACCCATATCTCTACGATCGGCGTCTTATAGATGAATAATGGATGAATAATGAATAATTACGAATAATCTAGTAAAGAGACCTTCAAAAACAAAATCAAACTCATGATAACAAATTTTGAAAATACTCATCGGTTTTGTAGACAATCGAATACAATAGTCGAATAAATATTGTCTTCTGCCATATCGAACAAAGTATCATTGAAATTGGTAAGACACGATCTGATGGTAAAATAAATGAAATAAATAAAATTATCAATGAATCAGAAAAAGCAAGATCACGCTCTATAACAGGCCCCAGGCTGGAGGCGCCACTGGTCGTATATATTTATATCTGGCGGGTAGAGCGCGCTACTGTCGACCGGTCGCCATATTTAAATAGCGCCGTGTTAGCTCCCGATGTTATCTGACATAACCGGTAAATCAATGCTAAGTGAACGGCTACTGGAGTCTGCAACCGCGCATGGACCACATACAGACTCGACCCGTCTGTAACTCCAGTTCTTTCGCTGCCTAAACTAAATTAGGCGTGGACGCAACTCCGCTGAATAACCTAACCTCAATCGCATTTGAACCAACCTACATTTCTTTTGCCGCTAAATCCAAACAAGGAGTTACTGCTAACTCCAAACTTCCAACACCTATTTGAAACTGAATGTGATTTCATTTCTAGAACCAAACTAATTACATAAGCATTGCTTTTTTTTTGCAGTAGAACGCTTCTATAGACAGCTAGCAAAACTGAAATGAACATTTTAATATTTTCACCTCCTAAATTCTACAAAATTATATTTCCCTACATTCCACTTCTTCGTCGAATCTCTAGCTTGCCCATGAATTGGTTTTCCAATTCTTTCACTGCATAGCCATCCCTTAGTAACGACTTATTTGATCACTGCCCAAAGAATATCTTGCGTTAAATGTGACCCTACCTCATTTATCTACGATAAACACACCAAACGTAGAAAGGCAAATCTTAAACATTAGAAACATCTTGTTAGGTCCTTGAAGAAACATCATAAAATTACCTGTCCAGATTGGAATAATTCTCATTCCTGTATATTACAGCCACATCAATTCGTTTGCTCTTCGTAAGGCCTTCTAATATTATAAATTTCCTTTGATCTCTAATTTTAAAAATCCAAATTAAAGCAAATCCAAATTAAATTAAACGTTCTGATTGCCAATACAAATATATTTATTCAGGAAAAGGACTTATTTACTGATGATTCTTTCTACTATTATTTCCTCTATCTAAAACTTTCGGATTTGAGAGAAATCTTTACAATGAAGTGTCAATAATCTTCGTACTAGCAACAGCAAAATATATGAGATTAAGATTGTATTTCACTATTATTATTAAGTGACTTATTGAAATGTTCGTTAAATTGAAAAGAAAAAAAAACAGATGTATACTGCTTTTTTAGAGGTAAACAAATGTTACTGAGCTAATTTGCATCTAAACTAAACCACAATGTGCGTCAAGTCAACGACGCATTCTTCCGCTTTACCTTTTTTATTCAGAGCATGTTCAGAGCATTAGTAGGTAAACTACTAAGGGCCAGACAAGGAATGCTAGCAATACTTCAACAACAAATCAAACAAAAACTTACTAATTCCTGCCTGTTGCATGAGGGTCGCGCGTATGGCCAGCCCGGCCTATTTGTACCCTGGGAACAACGTTTGCACGGATTCACTCGCAATCTGCTCGACTGGGAAACGTGTAGGTAGCTTAAGTATCAGCTGTTTTCCTTTTGTGGTGCGTCATTCTAACAGGTACAATAAATAAGGCTACAGTTGAACATAGCCCGAGATTACGTGTCAGTCATGAGTTATTAGTGTTAAGACTCGATTTGTTTGGAAGTCTAACATTATGATTAATCGCATGCAAGCTATTAATAGTCAGTATCAACAAATAAATCAATTTGCGAGTCTTAAGCTTGGTTCTAATCCGATATAATTATAATCTTAAGCTGATACCGTTCATAATATGTTCGAACATGATTGGCATTAAACGTTAGCTGCATTTAATCTTGGCAATGATATTATGCTCTATCTTTGCAACAAGATACTGTTTGCACTGTTCAGTAAGCTTTAGATATATGATCTTAGCAACAGGAGTTTGCTGAAATGACAGTTTTTTTTTATATTGTAGAGTCTTATAACATAAAAAATGTCTTTGACTTTTACATATACTGTACGTGTTCTTATACAATTTTCCTCTTTCCTTCCACGTACTACCGAAGTATATAGTGCAGTGGGTAGCTTAAAAACTAAAAGCTATTCCTGGAACGACGATGATTCATCCACTGTTTCAAAAAGTTTCTGTGTTTGTTTTTTAATTTTCTTTTCAATCTTATTAATCTATTATTTAAAAGTGGAAAGTTACACAAGGGTTGTTTTACACCTCCTTTCTGAAAAGGTAATCCACTAGATTGCACTGACTATAAACCGATTGCAGTAATGTCTACTTTTTCTAAAGATACTGAAAAGGTTTTACTAAATAGCCTTAGTAATTAGACAAATGTCGGATCATTTCAGAAATATAATCCGATTTGGAAATTGTTGATTCCAAAAGAACAAACACAAACGAATGAATTAGTTGGAATCGTGTGTTGTTCGGTTACAGGTAATGCAGCATTGTATGATCTAGACAAACTATTTGACGTGACAAGTTATAGTATTCTTCTCCACAAGTGCTTCTAAATTGGTATAAGAGGTCTTGTTGTGAATTTAGTTCTCAGAGTGTCAGAACTTTTCCGTGGTTTCAGTCTGTTTAGTTGATCGAACTCAAGACAGTTGAAGTATCCTCCGTTGGGCTCAATAGCCATTTAACTTTGATAGATATGGAAGAGGAATTATAAAAATAGGGGCCCCATATTGTTTTTTCTTCATAAATGACATACCAAAATGTGTAAAGCTAGCAAAAGCGAAAATCATTTTCATACGCCATTTCTCTTACCTTTTCCAAGTGATATCGAATACTAACGTCTCTTGGATAGACAGCTTGTTACAGTGGCAAAAAATTAATAGATTACTCTCAAAGTATAATATATCTTGAGCGAGGTCTCAATTAGTAATAATAGTTAAAAGTATGAGTTAGTGTCAATAATTACTTAAAATGTAAAATGTATTGATTTCTGCTCAGTCATTGCTTTGTTGGAGCATTGCAAGATGGTGGACGGACGAGATTATAGGTTACCACGCTCCTGTCAACGTAAGTATTATCAAATAATATGTAATTGTTAATATTTAGGCCTAATAAAAATTATACATACTAAATAAAGTAAGTGTTTCAATATGTGATTATTAGTTTTGAGGTAACTTTGATATTTTAGCCTAGCCAGGCATGCAAAATTGGATGTCCCCTATGTGGGACATTGGGTCTTGGCCATACCTCTGTTTTTAACATTTGAAAAATGAAAACTGAAACTAATGATAGAAATACTCAACTTAACAGTAATGTACTGTCATTACTAGATTGTTAATTATTGTTTAATATTTTTAGTGGTTAAATTTTCAATGGTTTGCAGGGGGTTATTGAAATAATATTGTTTTGATAATTCGCTAACGAAAATTTGTTTCGCAGGTGTTTTGGATGACTTTTGCAATCGTTAAGGATTCAGCGAGGATTCAGACATTGATGACCTTTCGGATGAAGACGATCCTACTTTCGTGATTTCACCCAGGATCGATGATGCTCTACTACAGGATGATGAAGACGACGACGACGAAGAAGGGGCTGCCTACAATAATATGCCAAAATGGGTGGCGTCGATCTATTTGATCGTATAATTTCTTATTACCATCTATCAGCAAGAACAAAAATGTGGACAGTACGTCTGACTTTCCATATGATAGACTTAGTTGTTGCTTCTGGTTGGATAATGCAAAGGCGGTATGATAATGTTGAACAAACACCAAAGAAGGACAGAGTGGACACCTCGAATACAGTACGGATCTCGCGTACCATTTGATTCACAACCAAACACCAAAGGAGGACAACGATAAAGTGGATATTTTACCACTGCCAGGACCATCAAAAAAACACGTCAACATCCCTCTTGATATCCAAAGGAAAATCGCAGCAAAGCACATGCCAATGATACCGGACAACAAGGATCACAGCTGCAGATTTCCTGGTTGTAATTCAAAAAAAGCTAGGATGCAGTGCAGAACATGTAATGTCTTCCTGTGCCTGATTAGTGCAAGGAACTGTTATAAAGTTTTCCATGAAATGTAGAAAACTAATTAATATCTATTATTATTAACATGTTTAGTTTTGTAATAATGTTTCTTGTTTTAGTATGTATACCATTCATATTTTTGAGGTTGGCCGAGACCCAATGTCCCTTACAGGGGACATGCTTTTTTTCATACTGAGGCCTAAATAAAAATTTTCAAAAATATAATGTAAGTTTCTTGATTTATTTGCAACCAAAAAATCATATTAGTTTCCAACAATTATTATCAGGGGGTGGATGGGTCCGAGGAGGATAATATATCTTGAGCGAGGTCTCAATTAGTAATAACAGTTAAAAGTATGAGTTAGTGTCAATAATTACTTAAAATGTAAAATGTATTGTTTGACTTTTGAAAGACGCCTACATTTCAGAGTTCATATCGATGCGATTTGTAAAAGTATTTTTTCAGCATCGTGCGTCATTGTAAGCTTCTCAAAAGGAAAAACGTGCTTTGTTAATAATTTACTATGGAATATTTTCCTATTTCTTTCCTCTTACATTCTTATGTGTTGCTAAGGTTCTTGGAACCTCAAAACCATCATGTTTTTCTATTGGACAGGATTTTTGCTCTTGCTCTGAAGTCATCTATATATTTGGTGTTGACACTTAATAAGCTGTTTGATTGATTTTGGAAATGCACATAATTGACAACTCAGATTTGGATAAGCTGGGTTTTACGATTTCATTTTCCAGACTGAGCACAGTCTTAACTTACATTTTGATCCTATAGTATAGTAATACCAACAGATCTGATGATTTATTAGAGCTCCGGTTTGTAAAAAAATCATCATCAGATAACAAATAACAAAGTCTTAGAAAGCCTGAATCTACAATGCGTTGATCAGAGACTAAAAATAATCACAGAGACTACTTTTGAGAGTTTTTAAAAACAATTTTTTTAGAAGTCTATTATTCAAGAGATTACTGTTATCAAACCTACTTTTGTGAGTGAAGTAGATAATTTCTGAACATACCAGAACCAAGTTTCCGATAGTACAGTACAAAATAACTTCACTATCCGAGACCCAGTCTCATATTGTAAGTTACTGGTAAAACGAGAATCAACTAATTCTTCACAAGTGTCACGAATGCAATTGAAATTTCAATTAAATGCGATAATTAGATGTGACAGTTGTACTGGGATTGTTTCGGTAGAAAAGAAACAACAGTATTACCGAGAACATCGGGTAGCGGGAGAACGTGGGGCCTCACACCAACAAAGGTACACATACCTTGACCGAAGAGGAGGCAGGAAGGCATCCATCCATCTGTGACGAGAGAATAAAATTAAATCAATCGCCATTCGCCGATATCGGAATGTGATTTATGTTCGGTTTTTGCTGACGCCATTCAGCGACAGGACACTGCTTACAGAAGCGAACCACGCAACTAATCACTTCCTCTCGATATATACAGTCGATTGTTCTATTTCATCGACTGGGTGGTTTTTGTTGGCTCCGCCCGCATGCCGTCTCGTTATCCCAACGTGTCCGGGGACTTACTGGACAACTTGTGTTTTTTTGTTTGTACAGCTTGAAATAACTTTTATTACATTTTATGACCCGCCTATGGAAATTTATGGAATGTGCGGACAAATTGTCTGAATATGATAAATGCGCTCTTATGCTCTCTTAGGAACTCTTGGTGATTACGGCAGGACGTACTTTCTAAACATTACCTCTTCAGTTCCTAATATTACTGGTTTATTCTATACACTAATAATTGCTGCTTTATAGTCTTATTCCACTTCAAATGTAACATGATTACATTTGAACTAGCACCGGGAAAGTCAATTTAATAACAAGACAGCATGTTCAATAAGCCATGACAGCTGTAGTAGCGACGAGTCTGGTCTTTAACACCAGTCAAGTAAACTGTAACACGATGAGACAGTACGAAGTGAATAGATTATATAACTTCTGTTATCAGTTGTTTCTTTCGTTTTTATATATTATCTTACTTCCGAATTTTAACTTTAGTCTCTTCATAAAATTATTTATATTAATTCATTTTTATTACAAATACAGTAAAGTAAAACTTTCTAATTTACATTTTTTTCATAAAATGTGTATGATTAAGTTCCTGGGTAAAAGCAAGAAGTCAAGGAAGAATTTCGAAATTTCCCTCCTGCGTATAGAAGTTTGTTTGATGTATATTGATTTATTGCTAAATAAAGTAAATAAATACGCGTACAGCTACTAACACTAACACACTTATCTCTATTTATAAAAGTCAAAGCCCTCACTCACTCATCACCAATTCTCCAACTTCCCATGTAGGTAGAGAGCTGACATTTTGTACGCAGTTTCTTTACGTCTTAAATAGGACAACTAAAGTATTTTCATCTTTATAAACTACTCTGAAGGGATAGAAACCACCCCTATATGATTGTTGCATAAGATAAAATTAGGTTGATTTGAGTAAATTAGTAACAGCTGTATTTTAAATAAATAAACATGTTTGTTTCGTATGTCCTATATTATACTATTGATGTATTAAAAGTTTTATCTTCAGCTGTTAAACAAAAATAAATGAAATGTATTTGTTTGAAAAAATAGGCTAAGTAAATACCATTGGGTATTTAAACTAATAAATAGATAACAACACAAGTAGTGTGAGAGAGGTACTGTAAATAAATGTATTATTGTGATTTTACGTTTTGCAGTTCATCTACTATTATTTGTGGTCAAAAGTCACATGCCGAAGCCGAAGGTCGAGGTGGATCGAGCGCAGCGAGCGACGGGGTTGGCACGTGAAGCGTGCAGGGGTGTCCCCTAGTTCATGTATATAATAACTTCAACTATTAAATGTATTACAATTATGTTCGGAAATATTTTATATATGAAATCCAATTATACTTCAGTGATAAGACAACTTGAGTGTATAACTTTTCTTAAACCGATCTTATCATGTGAAGATCACCTTAATGTTGTAATATTGAGAGAATACAGATTGCAGGGGATGACATAATGAATTTAATTTTAAAATGGGATTTTGCATTTTAATTCATTTTAAAATCAGCCTCCATATATCATCAGGTTATAAACAATTTTTTTTATTTTTCTATTGATACTGTATTACTATAATATGTTAATAAGTACACCTCTTCTCTATTATATTATTGTTTCTTTTATAAATAATCAATTTAAATTAGTTCTATACAAGATTATAAAGGTAAATTTATATCGATGTTGAATTCCGTTTATAATGGGAATATTTAAGAGTGGTGGTCAATTTAGTGAACTTTTTTAACAAGAATATCGTTTAGAATCGTATATTAATATTTTATCGTTAATAAATAACCTAGAGTTACCCTAATCTTTAATAGTTACCCTAATTTTCTTAATACTAATTCGAACTATTATATTAAACTGTCCTTGGTTGTCATATAACCATTTAAATAATGACACATCTGTAACAAAGGTTGGCAAGTTGCTGTAAGCACGACATTTCAAAATTAACTAATTAACATGTCTTATGAATTGCAAAAGAAAATCGATAAAACCTCTTACTACTAGATTTACTTTTTCATAAATCAAACTAAATATGCCAATTACATTCATATCTAACACACTGGCTGATTTAAATATTCAAATTTGTTTAGTACAGTTTAGTTTTTTGTAAATTCCGTAACTAAAGTAGTGTCGTTTGTTTCACGCCATTCAAACGCTCAGATTTATGGTGATTAGCGATCACGAATCCTGTTGAAGTGAAATATTTCCATACCAATTTCGCAACATAACTATTTCATTTCTATTCAGTGATAATTTGCAAGCATGAGATATTTTTCTTTAGTTGAATGCATTACGAGATTTATAGTAAGCGTGACCGACGTAGATGCAACAACGGATCAAATATAGCAGGTGTCACTTGTACTATAAATTACAATCACTATAAATATAGCAGGTGTCACTAGTAATATAAATTACAATCACTATAAATATAGCAGGTGTCACTAGTACTATAAATTACAATCACTATAAATATAGCAGGTGTCACTAGTACTATAAATTACAATCACTATAAATATAGCAGGTGTCACTAGTACTATAAATTACAATCACTATAAATATAGCAGGTGTCACTAGCACTATAAATATAGCAGGTGTCACTAGTTCTATAAATATAGCAGGTGTCACTAGTACTATAAATATAGCAGGTGTCACTAGTACTATAAATATATCAGGTGTCACTAGTACTATAAATATAGCAGGTGTCACTAGTACTATAAATACAGCATGTGTCACTAGTTCTATAAATATAGCAGGTGTCACTAGTACTATAAATATAGCAGGTGTCACTAGTACTATAAATATAGCAGGTGTCACTAGTACTATAAATATAGCAGGTGTCACTAGTACTATAAATATAGCAGGTGTCACTAGTACTATAAATACAGCATGTGTCACTAGTTCTATAAATATAGCAGGTGTCACTAGTACTATAAATATAGCAGGTGTCACTAGTACTATAAATATAGCAGGTGTCACTAGTACTATAAATTACAATCATTATAAATTTACTTTTGGAACTATGTCTGTCCAATAGTTATTTCATAAAAACAATTTTTTTATGGGATAGGTGGCGCAGTGGTGTAATCCTGCCACTTGGGGAGATTGTAAGTGATATGTTCTATACTCACTGCTCTTAGTGCCGACATAGCGTCCGCTCAATGGCTGCCATCCACGTGCACACTATTAGAGAAGTCTGGGGTGTGCATGTTGGATGGTAATCAAGGTTAAGATGTTGTGTAGGGAAGAGAACTGAGTGTCAGGCTTTACTTTTTTTAGCTGAAATTCAGACCAACACTACGTGGTTCGGATTCTAAGTAAAGCTGTAGGTCCCCTGGCTATTGGGATATTAATAAAAAATATCTCTTTCTGAGGAACAGTCGACTTTAATTAGTAACAATGACTACACTCGTTCATCTACACTCATCACACTCATTCGCTCCTCATATTCGACCATATCATGACGATCGGCGTCTTAACAATGAATAATAATATTGAATGAATAATAGCCATTGAATCTTATATTACCAATAAAAGGTTTAAAGTTATCTAGGTATAGCCAAGTGATACACTATTGGTTGGAACGATCAATGGTTTTGAAATTTAAGATTTCTTTATCAAGAGATTAAACATTAAGCTCACATGAAGGCGTATTCCTCTTCACCACTACTTGATTGGTGAAAAGTCTACATTTGTTATTTGCACAAACGCACAAATAAACACTAACATTTACACAATTTCTATCAGTATAGATTTTAATTGATGAGAATAAAAGATGGAGAAGAGAAATATCTATGTTACTATATGTATGCATTAAATTTTTACTGCAACACTGATATAAAAAAAAGTTCAGATATCCCTATTTCATAGGAAAAACTGTACCACTTTTTTAGTTGTAGCTCTAATCCCCTGAGGTATTAAGGGTGGTCTCTTAGGAGGTGTAGTCGTGAATGGATCCGATCCGTGTGAATCTAGGATACAGATAAATAATACAATAAATACAATTAAAACATATTTAAGTTCGTTCGTTTTAATTAAGTATTACTATTCTAAGAATATATAAAACAGTAAAAAAAAAGAAACGTAGAAAAAAAGGAACGTAGAAAAAAAGGAACGGATAAGCTGAACATGAATTAATGCTTTGAACTGGATGGCTCAACGGATTGATCTTGCCTCCATCTACGAGGAACATTAACTCAAGTGACCGTGTTTTTCAAAATTTAAGAAATATTTTGTGAAATGCGACCTCTTCATTAGGAATTTTGGCTTGTTCTATCTCATGGTGGAGTAAAGCTAATCAGACGTAAAGCTCGTATATATTCAATCAGGAGCTTCCTAGTCAGTGTCATCTCTTCTATCTCAGTGAGGATCTTACTTTATTATAGATGGGATGAATTTGACTGGAAGATTTTGAAGAGACTAACTAAGAGACTTAACAATTCTGTTTGTTCTTACGGTCTGAACATTCAATCCATTGAGTGTGCACGATTTTAGGAGAATGGACTAACTGTACTTAACAATTTTTTTCCAACCAGTAGTAGCAAATATGAACATTATTCTTGGTAGTGATTCATTAGGATGTGGTGGTTAGCACGAACCCAGGTGACATTATGCATTGATTATGCATGGATAAGGAGTAGAATTTGGCTTTTCGTTGATTTCATTAATGAGGACTTTATTGAGTGTGAAAAACCTTACTTTCTTCCGAGGAAGATAGACAACTTATAGGTGAGGTGCAAATTTAAAAAAAAATTTACCTTGGTTTTTTTTGTTGTTGTCATATCTTAACCCCTTTTTTACTCATGTGATAATTGAAATTTGATTCACAAGAACAAAATTACTAAAAGGATGTTTAAAATTTCTATACATAGACAGTCTTTGTTCAGTAAATGGAATAAATATAGTTGATCAGAAAGGTTTAAGAAGGCAATGTTATGCAATACATCTCTATCATCTAAGACTCCTTCTATTCTCTCTTTAATGAACCCTACATGAGTTATATAGAGTTTTTTGTAGAATAATACTTTCTTGATAATAGAAGTTTTTTCCTTTTCTGGAGTCAAAGGTTATAGACAGTGAAAGGTAATTTGAACGACAATTTTAAAAGTTGATAAATAATTGACCTAATATATGTAATCTTAACCTTGTACTGTACTAGTTCTGCCCGTACTCTGCCTCAAGAAGTTCCCCGCTCAGATCAACAGTGCGGGAATCGTCACGTAAAATAGTGTCTGAAGTCACTACTACACTTGTAATCAGTTATGCCATCTTCACTAGGTACTTTGCTAATTAAGTTTGCACTGTTACTCAGGTTTAAGGTTGTATATTTTGTTAATTTTCCTCACTGTACAGACACTCTTAGTCATGCAAGACACTTCTCTACATTTTATCTTGATGTAATGCATTAATTGTTTCACTACTAATTTCATGTTGATTTTCACTGTTATAAATTCATTTACACATGTTACTACTAGGCCAGTTTTATTGGTAGATGGTCTTTGTCATGATAGATTTTCTTCAATGTCTCAACACCAGCCCATTTCCCACTCTTGTCAGTATCACTATTTTTGTCTGTGTCAGCCATCTAGATGTCTTTATTAGCCATCTAGATGAACATTTATTGCATTGAAATATACTTCTAAAACCGTTGAAATGAAATGTGCGTTAAATAATTAAGTAAACAAGCAATGGAGAATGGGCAGAGAAAGTTAAAAAAAAAAAACTGTTATTGTTCTTCATCCTCAAGAAGGAGGTTTCCAGTGCCACACGGCTTTTTCAAACTATTTTTAATAGTATTTTTGTGTATAAATAAATTTTTTGCTAACCCAAATTCTCCCTTATTTCTTTATCAAGTTTAACGATTAAGGTGTCAAAAATGAGCCTCTATTTGTAGTTGAGCAATAAGGTCTCCATTTTTCAATGTTTCTACCCTGAAGGGCACAGGAAGTCCTCAAAATACGTTTTTTGGCCTTAAGAATAAATAACATGGAGAGAGATGTAAATTAGTCAAAAAGTAACATTTTTCAAATGTAAATAATGATGTTTACGAAAATTTAACATCTGTTTTAAAGTAAAAAGTAATGTGCATAATATTCAGAATGTTATTGATCTTTCTTAATCTTACGTAAACACATTGGGTGTTTATATTTAGACTGCAAATAGGTTTCAACACAAGTGCAATAAGTGTAATACTAGAAATATGATTTTGATTTTACTTAATACAGTTTGGCCACTAATATTCTTGTTGTCAAAAGTAACACGTCAAAAGTTTGCCACGCGAAGCGACCAGGGGTGTCCCCAAGGAAACTAGTTTCGTGTGGCACTACTGCGGTGACCCACTAATTGTGATATTGTGGATGGAATATGCAGATATTGTTTTATAGCACATAGAGTACAGTCCAGAGGGTCGGACAGTCACGCCATCTAGACCTATGACTGATGGGTCACTCTTTTTATGGCACATAACGGTCTGTGTTTATCTCTGGTATGATAACAAATGGGACTTTATAATATTGAAAGAAAGGGAAGGATATTACACGGCTAATGGTGGAGATTCAGTTTTATTGATATTTAGAATACATTTTATTCATTACTTGTTCCATTTCGCTTTATTGCCGCGATAGTATTTTGTTTTGGATCAACTGTTTTTAATATACAAGGTTGGGCAACCGTCTGGAATAATTCATTAATTTTAAAATTATTGGATAAATGTAATAAAAATTTGTTTGTATGTACATGTCTACGTACAAAACATTTAGACATATTTCACACGTTTATCGCATAGCCAGGGGATGGCCCACTAAGGAAGTCTTAAATTTTTTTAACGTAAGCCTACCTTGAGTTGTATCTCATTTTAAAGGTCTTTATTTGTACAATAAAAACGTGGAAATCTGAGTTCAAAAGGATGATCCAGTCAGGAAATACAGCCACTCAAAGAATTTCATGTCCTATAACTAACACTTCTTAGTTATAGGACTATTTATTTATTTGTCCCTGTTGTTAAGTATGTTGTTGATTGTATACAATAGCAATAAATTATTGCATTATAAAAATATCTATGTTGTTTAAAAACAGAAAAAACATTAAAACACATTAAAAATAGTTTAATAAAACTATCATAATAATTTGTTACATCTTTTTGGTGAAAATAAATTAATTTCTCATATTATGTCAACATTATAGCTGTAGGCAGCACTATAAAATAACTAACTTATCCTTGTTCTTAAGAAGTATTAATTATATGACATTAAATTATTTGACAGGCTATATTTTTTGGCTGGGTCATCCTTTTGACCTTAGATTTGAAATGTTGTATTTTATAACCCTTTAAAATGAGGTATAACGTAAGGTAGTCTTACATTTAAAATGTTTAAGACTTCTTTTGTGGCCCATCCCCTCGCTATGAGAAAAACGAGTAAAATATGTCTAAATGTTTGGTATAGAGACGTGTACATAAATACAAAGTTTCATTACATACTTGTCAATAGTTTTAAAATGTATATATTCCAGACTTTTTCCCAATTCTACATATACAACTGTTATGAAATTATATTCTTTTAACTTGGATTTGTAAAAAACCCTTTATAGAATTAAATGTAATGAAAATTTTGTAAAGATGGGATTTCGTTAGTCAATTGCATGACTTCTCACTGTTTTGCGGTAAATTTCTGAGTAGCTTCTCTATAGTTTAGAATGTTTTAAATTTTAAAAGTTATAATAGTATTGTTTTTGGCAACACTATTAATTCACATACCTGATTTTATGAGGAAACCAATATAAATATATTGTACATTACTGCCTGTTTGCTATATTAGCACATCTGGATCACACACTCCAAAAGTGTGATCAAACAAATGGATCTCTTGATCTAAATGTTCGGAACTCTTAGACTAATAACCTTAATTGAACCAGTGTGACTAAGAAGCACTCTGTAAAAAATGCAGATGTCACAGTTAAACGAGTTAATTAGGTTGATAAATTCAGTTCTGAACGCGTTTCCACTTCACCGTGCTCCGGAAACTCTACTTCACCCATGAGGCGAATTTACGATCAATTATATTTCAGTTCTAACGTAAATATTATTGTATTATTCTGTACTTTAAGTATGAATGTCTTTTCAAAAAAAAAACCGTCCGGACGTAAAATCCAGCAATTTCCGTAACACGTAAACGAACATAAACGAATCTAATTCTCGCTACTATAAATAATATATATTCTATTCATTCATATTCACTTTAAAATGTGCACAAAGTTGTTTTGGCGTCTCATATTAGAGAATAAACAGAAGAATATCGTGATTTGTTGCTTTTCTGGTACATGAATGTGAATAAATAATGTAGTGACAGGAATGTATGAAAAATGTGAAGTTGTATATCTGAATGTTATAATAGATAATTTTATTATAGATCATTAGGAATTAGTGCATTAGAAACTAATGGGTAGTAACCCTCCCACCCGCCTATACACGTACAGTGCTTATATAAAGTTTTCATTTTATAAAAAGTAAATAATGGTTTAATTTTTTTCTATGATTTCATAATTATATAAAATATTGATAGTCTTTAATATATTTGTGTAGGCGTACAGTTTTTAGATTTGTTATTTTTAAATAATGTAGGCCCCAACACAAATTTAATTTTTTTTTGAGTGGCAAAGAGGTTTCATAGTCCCAACTTCATCTCTGATAACAAATGCGCTATTTATTTCGTTTCATTTCGGTGGAATTATATTTATTTCTACGGGGCTTTTAGCTATATTTTTAACGAATCTTTTTCTTTTGTTCATAGTTGTGCTGAAACAAACTCGGTCATTACTACATGGAAGTAACCCAAATATATTTTACTATTCAATGCTACACAATTTTGTTTTAATAGTATTGTATTGTTTTCTTAATCAACAAGAAGGAAACCTAGTTAGTTGTTTAACAGATTGCACAGTTTCAAAAAAACAAATTATATATCTGCGGTTTTAAGGGAATAAAATTTATGGATTACTACATTTTAAAATGAAAACTTCTATTAAATATATAATTCCCTGAACGAAAAACAACATATTATTGATGGGAAAAACTTAAAAATGTTCACAAAGCCGATATTCACGGACACCAGTTTTTTAATCGTAAACAATTATTTAACTCCCGTTTTCAGTAAAACTAGACCTTTTAACAGATATGAGTCCTGATCCCGCTGGTAGGTGTTATTACTTTATATTATATGTACTGGACTCGGTAGTACAGTACCTTATATGTACGCTGAAGTTCTATGATACTGTAGTAGAACCTCTTTAATCCGAACTAATTGAAACCAGAGGGTGTTCGGATTACCAAATCGTTCGATTTATGTCGAATTCAAGCCTGTCATCTAGGCTATTTTGTGACAGAAGTGGTTAGCATTTGAACGACACATCAATAATTTAATTAATATTTGGAATAATGGCAGAAGTGGTTAGCTGGAAAAATATATTATTGCTAGTGTAAGTATTAATCACGGAATACTTCAATGTTTGGATGATTAAAATTGGTTTTCCTGTTTCAGATAT
Organism: Stictocephala bisonia; assembly: GCA_035578905.1. Taxonomy (NCBI): domain Eukaryota; kingdom Metazoa; phylum Arthropoda; class Insecta; order Hemiptera; family Membracidae; genus Stictocephala; species Stictocephala bisonia. The sequence continues at coordinate 4,840,731 of JAQJVL010000023.1, forward strand.
GTACATACACATTATTTTTCTTGCTCGTGGTGGCTTTCGGACTAGTGGACGTTCGGATTACAGAAGTTCGGATTAAAGAGGTTATGTACTTTCTTCATAAAGCCTTTCTGCAAACTAAACACGAAACACGTATTGGGTATTGGTACAGCTGTTCATATAGCATGCTTGAAGATTAACCCTTGATTATTACTTGCAAATTGATATCTCAAGTAATAGGGAAGTGTGTGGCAGTAATTTGGTTAGTGAAGTGTATCACTACAGCTGGTTTTAACCCTATTACATTTACTTTGAACTAGCCTATATTAACGCCCCACTACTGGACACCAACAGCTGATAATTAGGGACACAAAATTTAACATTTTATGACAAATCTGTTAGTATATAAAATTGAAGCCACCAGCCATTCGTTCCTATACTTCGACTATTGACAGAGATAGGACGCCGTCAAAAAATAAAGGGCATAAACTTTAATTTATAACATTATACTTGCATTTGAAAAAAGGTATTCATTTTTGTTTAAATAAATGCTGATTCCGCATTGATAACAAACAAACCAGCCAAAATATTATGAAAAATGACAGAAAATATTCGAGAGGCTTAATAAAAATTCCTCCAACATGCGGATTTTATACAATGTGATAAAATCAAACTTGTAAATTAGTCCAATACAAATGTCTACTTATTTATATTTTGAAAACACGTGGCATTGTACGAGTACATATTTTTAGATAAATGAGATATATGGTGAGTGTTTGGTGCATTCATTTATTCTTTTGGGGATACTTTTTGAGAGTTTCGTTACGATGTTTATTTTTTACTGCATTTTAAAGAACATTTGTTTTTCTAACTTAGCTCTGCACTTTTAGTAAAATGGCATGTTTAATTCCCATCCCCTGAGGCTAAGGTGTCAGACATACATTCCAAGCTGTCCGGCAAGCTCGGGGAATGCTCGCCCCCAAGTTCCAATATGTCATTTCCCTTCCGACCACCCTTTGTTCGATGAAACAACGCTTATCTTAGAATAATCTACTGATTGATCGGTTTGTTTTAAATTACAAGTTTTCTTTTTTATGGAACTTTTTTTTCTCTCTTCCATCTAAGCCAGTGGCATTTAAAAAATGTAGTATTCAAACGTTGTCCAGTGACTATGGTACAAACTTATTTTATTAAATTCGTGTGGACCTCTTGGGATTTGAACAATTAACATTCCGCATATGGATCAAAAACGCTTTTACTAGGCTAACTTGAAGTAGAAATACTTTGGATAAAATATTTTTTGTCAAGTCACATGTAGTACTCTTAATTTTATTACTACATGTATAGAAAATATCACTATTTAAACTGCATAACAACAATTTTTGTGAATGTGTGATGTGTATTAAATAATTATATAGTAATTTAAGAAATTATAATACATATTTTAAGTTATTGAATTGTTAGTTTTTATATTTATTGTAAACTTACAACTATCAGATTGAGAGGTAGAAAGAGTTCATTAGTCCTAACACCACCTCTCAAAAAGGAGTTTTTTTTACGAACATTTAATCATCAATAGTGTAGTAAGTGATGTAATATTATTTCAAATGATGTAGAGTTTAGATCAATACATTATTGGCCATCTCTGAGGCACTCATCTCTCTTTTTGTCTTTGTTAATCACAACTGGTTATGCAAAAATGGTACTATGTGTTATTTTAGTGTTCAAACTAATATAAAATAATAAAATTGTTTTAGCATTTTTTGTTTTGTTTAGAAAACCTAAATAATCCTTCAGGTTGATAACGCAGTTAAAGATTGTCTAATTGTGAAATTAAAAATCATATTTAAAGACATACTGTTAAATTTGATCTATTTTAATTCGCAAGGCTGTGGATATCTGTTATCGCGGGTAATTCCACTTCAGCACGCGGCACTCAACAGCTGATTACTGTTTACAACTAGACAGCGCTGCCTATAATTACCAGCCCGTTCTCTCGACACTAGACTACTGGGGTTTAGATCAACTGCCTCTTACGTCACTCACACTTGTACTAGTAGCTTCCACTCAAATAATTTTTTTTAAATAAAAAACCAATAAATATTATTTTTAAAATGATATAAATATTTTGAAAAGAGTTTAACAATTGAATCTAAACCAAATCCATTCATATTATACAATGCTCCAAACTGTGGATCTTCAACTAAAGACATGTCTGAATTGTGCGTTTGAATTTCAATTTAATGATTTACATTAAATTTGTGTTCAAAAATACTAATATGGCACTGAACTGTGCCATTCTATAACTGTGAATCCAACTGGTATGGGAATGGTTTGGGATCTTTCTAAGGAAAAGCCGAACTCATAACACTTTCGCTACTCATATTCATCCGTATTTTGAGGACCGATTTCATAATGATGAGTCAATGAATAAAAAAAATAATATATATATATATATATATATATATATATATATATATATATATATATATATTAAAATATGCTGAATCTTGTTGTAGAAGTTTTTTATTTCTGAAAACATTACAATAAGTAGAAGTAATTGTAATACTAAATAATAACTTTTAAAGCCTTATAAACAGAATATTAAAAGTGTTTGAAAGAATTAAATTTGTGTGTATATTAGTCAACTCACAAGAGCAGAACGGATAAGTTACAATGTTTGGTGAGTTAATGAGTCGCCCAGCGGACCAAGGAGTGAGCAAATCGAACGGAATTGAAAATGTGATTTACACCGATAAGAAAGTCAATTGAACCCGCCGGTGCCTTATAAACCGACGTTTTCAATTAACCGACTTCACATTTTACACTGTAATTGCCCCATTCATGATCGGCGATCCCAGTGGCTCCTGGCGGTGGTGCTACCTGTAATTAAAACCACGTCACATTGAATAAATTATCATCCGGTCGTGCGTCGAATCTAGAAATGATTTCTCCACGTCAAAACCCAGCTTAGACTTTTCGCCGAAAGGCAACTCGACGAGGCGGCTCTTGCGATTCGTCCTCTTCTACCAAAGCGAGCGAAGCGAATCAACGATTATAGCTTCAACCTTGAAATCTTGGATTAGAATGGTGGCCCGATATATGCCTGGGGCTTCGCCCACGCGGTCTTACTTGGGATAACTTCATTGCAGTCAGCTTGAAGGTCTAGCTGACTCCAATGAAGTCTGTTAATATATTTAGGTTATAATTTTGTATTTATTCTGTTCAAAAACTCTGTTTATATGATGTATTTTATTTTATTATTGGGTATATAAATCCACGCTGTTTTTTATTACTATGCTTATAAATAAAGTAAATTCTACTATTTTTATGTTTATAATTATTATTTATTTTTAAGTTCTATGATTAGTAGTTTTACTTTGTAAGTTGAGTTTTGTTTAAGTTTTAGTTTATTTAAAACTCATATTTTAAATATTATGTATTGATTTATGTAAGCTTGAGGACTTAATATTCTTAACTACGCCTTTCAATCAATATATACATTCATTAATGCATATAACATTTTATTTCATATACTTGGAGCTGAGTTTTTTACACTTCAAGTAATTTAAGTCGTTATTGCTGTGTAAGGTAGAGTTGTGACAAAATGACTAGGAATAGAGCAAGTAAGTACCACATATAAAATGAAGCTTTGGGTACATTTAGTTTGTTTAACAAGAAGCTTTCAAGATGTTTTCATTGATCTTTTGTTTTACAACGCCTGGCATATGTCATTTGACATCTTGCTTAAGTTTTTCTCCACCTTTGAAAATCGAAAGAAACTCCCAACGTGACTTTTTAAAGAATTCCAGCGAGGGGTGGCCGGCGACCCTACTCCTCCTTTCGGTTGTGGGTGACAGCTGTCAAATGGTTTCAAAATTGTTAACGAAGCGAAATTTTTGAGTGGCTTTTCCCTGGAGCGACTTGGAGTGACCCCGAGGGCATTGAGGGGTGCTGAGGGTCACTCTTTTCCGATTGAGGGCCTCGCCGCACGCAAATCGGTCTGACAGCTCGGTGTGAGGGGTGGGAAGGGGAGAGGTGACAGGCGGTGGTTGAACATGTGATGAAACATTACAAAGTTTAATTATTAATACTTAATTGATCTATTACTAACCTATTATCTTTCAATAATATAACCAAATTAGTTTATATAAGTTGTTTGTATTTAATAAAAAATAGTGAAGACAAATTTAATGGTAATGTAACAGATAGAACATACAAAATTGTCGTAATTTTTGTTTATTTTTACAGATAATTTAAGAAATTCTCAAAAATTCCAATAAAATGCTTTATTGTGTGAGGCTTTTCGCCTACAATGTAGGCATCATCAAACATCAACATAAAATTCTAATTTTATATTTAAAATTCTACATTGTAGGCGAAAGGCCTTACACAATAAAGCATTTTATTGGAATTTTTGAGAATTTCTTAAATTATTTCCAATTTCCAATAAAGAACTCAAAGAAGAAAATATTTTTACAGATATTATCAATCTGTCATCATGGAACTTAATCTAATTAATTCCCAACTGTTTAATCTCATACCTAATTCAAAATGAATTTAATGTAAACTAAATTCATGTTATAACATGCCAATCTTTTACTCCCCATGCAGACATGTAAATCAATGGTTTAAAAAAATTTGTTTCCTCTTACATAGTCAATTAAATAATCATAGTCCGTGGTCTGATGGTTACTTGTTTATCAACTTACCATAGAAACTCATCGATATTTATAACTATGTTAAATACACTTAAAAAAGTGTTCACATTTAGATAAACAAACTTTACAAACGTTTAATCGAGTCGTAAACTACTAAAGTCTACTCAAAAACAATCTTATAAAGTCAGCTGTTACAAACTCTATCATTGCATCCGTGCGGATTTAGTTACTTTTAACCTGTCGTAATGTAGATAAATGATGGGTAAATGTTCTCTTTTGGTTTAAGATAGTGATTAACGTGTTATTTTTCCAATAGAATGACATTTAGGAGATCTACTTTGTTTTAAATTATCGTAATACTTAAATCGCTTTAAGGTATCTTACGTCATAACTAAATTAGTATGCTAAAAAAGCTTAGAATAAAAAAAGTTCTGGAACAATTCTAAATGTAAATCTCGAGGGTTATGCTGGCACACAGAAAAAAATATAACACAGCTTAAACAAGTCAGTGATAATTCATTTGAAAATAAAATTCACCATGATATCAAAAAGAACTAAATAGTTGTACGTTTTCCGTGCGTAAATATTGCTATAAATAATAACATACAAGTTTTCATTGATTTGATCGCGTTGTGTTGAGCTGTCAACAAATCATTCAAAGTAAATTAAAATCCATTAAAAGATAATTTTGTATTGTCATATATTCTACAATTTAAAAAATCCAAACCTTTTATAATTAATATAGATAATAATTAGAGTTGTTGCAATTTTTCTTGGTCTACTACAAGAGTTAATTTGTGGGCAAGTTAGTGGCCTGTCGGTCTAAGGCTTCAGGACTTAAGAACCTAAGTCAGAGATGGTGTAGGATCGAAATATGGCCTGGATTGGAAGTTTTTATCAGTAACATTCATGCTCCTTGGACTACCCTGGTTTTCCTCCTTACACGGTCTGAAAAAGTTCCCTGCACAGATAAAAAGTCTATCGGGAATGGGCAGAGTAGGAGTAAAAAAGATGAAGCTTTACTTTTAAAATTTTTAATTTTAATATTTTAACCAATGCTAATTGGGAATTTTGTTTTATGTCTTCAGTTTTATTTTCATTGCTACATGTTCTTGAGTCATAATTAAATTAAATTACTGAATGTTCATAAGTAATTTTAATGTATCGCTTTAATGACGATACATCTTTATATATATATATATATATATATATATATATAGCAAAAATTGTTTTTCAGAAAAATAGACTGCTTTTTCAGTTGTTATTGATTTTTTGAAAATTAAAATCAATAGCCTGGTCATCAAGAAAATAATTGGAATGAAACTAATTCAAATTTGTCCAGTTTCCTTTGTTTTATAGTAGCTCGGATGATATTCAAAGAACACGTTTGTTTTATATGAAAAATTACATTCGTCAATACTTAATATCATTTATAGGCCTACTCTTCAGTAAGTTGGTAAAGTTGCGTATATTTTCATAAAGCTTATCTGACCTAAACCGTCAGAACTCTCACCTCACGAAAGTCACGTGGAGCTATAGTAGGGATGAAAGGGGAGGGGGAAACCTAGACACTGCTTTACATGCTGGCCGCGTATCGCACCCTTGTATTGATTCTATCTCCGTCTCTGTCACTCGCACGGCTCTCCTATCTGCTCTCTCGCTCTCTCGAGGACTCAGTTTATTGTTGTCGGGCCCGCCACTGGGTTCAGGACTTGGTAAACAAATATTCTGCCGACGAAATGCTGAAGGACGGCCACAAAAAACGACAGGACGCCTTATTAGGTTTACGCTTGGTCTGCACATTTTCTCTCATGTGCCAAGTTTTTCATATTTACCTGAATTGAAAATAGTATTTTAACTTAAACTGACGACATGGCATTTTTATAGCGAATTGAAATAAGACGAATTCTCACAAACCCCAACTTAACAATATTAATACACTAGACGTGCAGAAATGCAAAGAAAATATGTATGTGGTTCTATGGTAATATAAAGATACGATTTTCACATAGTGAAAAACTTCATTGGACAAGGATATGTAAACATTGTGTGAACAATAATTATATACTAAAAAGAGACACAACACAGATTGTAATCTAAAAGGAATTTACAATTTTTGTGAATTTCTTTTACTTGAAGATAATAAAGATAATAGAGTTGTCTATCCCCAACTCAAAATATGTAAATTAAAAAATGATAAAAATATATATTTATTCATGATTAGCCTTCTGGAATTGGTATTTGAATTAATAGGTTACGTACCTTATCGTCTTCAATTCAATACAATCTAGTTTAAATGTTACTAATTGTGTTTTAATATTTATTCTCTGAAGACATCACTTTTATGAAGATTTAACGTTCATTAGTTTTGAAAATGACTACTTGATAGTCGAAACTATAGTAAACCTTGTTACTATAACAGGAATTGAAGACGATAAGGTACGTAACCTATTAATAAAAATATACACAATTAATAGTTTAAAGAAGATAATCAGTTGTTATAATCTTATTACTTAAAACTATAATGAATATAATGGTACTAAAAAAAATTTAAAAATATAATATAAAAAGTAAAATATGATTAAAAATTTAAAACTTTGTGTATCCTTCTGGTCTGAGAAGGTAAACGAGGTTTGATGACATCGATCACTATAATATTTGTGCGTTTTGTAGACTACTTATATTGTAATACATTTGTGTTATGTGATGTTTACTTGTATTGTACAGTTTTATTTTGAACTGGTATACACTTTATTGTAAAAGTAAGTTTTTTTAAAAATTCGCTGCAGATAAATCGTTAAAAACACACTTTATTAAATACTATAAATATCTTTGACATTTTATGATATTTCAATTAATTTTCGGCATTGTAAAAAGGCAATAAGTTTTATTTTTGGATAAACTTTTCTATTTTTAGAAAAAGCTCAAATATTTGTCCTCCTGATATGTCTATTCGTGTTTCTTGGTAAATATTTACTGATATCTAAACGTGGTAACGTCGACTCAAAAGTTTACTTAGTTACTATTAATAGGTTCCTTAATTATGTATGAATGATCAGGATTGTTTTTCCCATGACGTGATGTACACGCTATTTTGAAAACAGTGGAAGAAATGTTATTGCTAAAAGACAGACTGAGCGGCGCAGTAAGAAATGAAAAATTATATTTATTCGGATACTCTCCATAAGATTAAAGTATAATGTACAATTTAAATATCGTAAAAAACTACAATGAAATATATTTTTATTCTGTTAATTCCTAGTAAGTACCTTTTAGTTTACTAAACATAAAAAAAAAATAAATAAAAGTAGGTATTCATGATTTTGAATTATTTTTTAGTAGATTTATTGTAATAAAAAAATCCATGTGTTTTCTGTATTTGAAAAAAAAAAAAAAACAGATAATAAAGCGTCTCCTTTTGCACTTATGTCTTTGATCCAATTTATTTTTAATTCGTTTTAAAAGTAGACTTATCTTATAAGAGTAAATTATTATTGTCAAAAGTAAGATGTTTTAAGACAATTATGTTGATCTTTTTTATTTTTAATTGCAAGATCTTACTGTCTTACTGCCCTGATTGAAAATATCAGCTACACCAGCGCTCTCCACTAGTTTTGTACTTTATGTATAAATGCGTTTTGTAACAGGTCTTTTGTTTCATTGTCCTAAATATATCGTGTCTTACTCGTTCCAGATATAAGCCTTTTTACACAACAACAACAAAATAAATAAATAATTAAAAACTTGAAAAATACGTTCAGTAATAGAATTTTTTTAATTGCTTAATTTTAATCCAACCTAATTTTTTTGGAAGATAAATATTAGAATTTTTTCCAACATGTTATTACAAATATTTCAAATTCTTAATAGTTTTTGTTATCAACTTATTCATCTTGAAAACGTGGGATAAGATTTTCAAATGTTTTTTATGGTCGTATATAATTTTCATTAGTATAAAAGTGTCATTAGTAATTTTCCAATGTCAAATAAATTTTTGTTGCCCTGAGAATGATCTTTTAGGATTTTAATGCAATTTTGGAATACTACAGACCAATTAAGTTTCCCACCCCTAGTATTCATACATTACCGAACAGTATTAACAAATAACCAAGTATTCATTTTTCAGATGGGAATTTCATCTCTTAGACCTCGAGTTGGAAAAACAGTTCAGTAAGTGAAAACTTATAATCTTATAATTAAAAGTTAACTTATCACTAAATGTGATTTTTTTGTAGATATGAATTTTGTCTGTTTTTATTTGGAAGTAGTATTTTATATTCAGTCAGTTTTCTATCCATTATAGATCAGAAACAAATAAATCATATACTTAGGCTTCTTGCTATATTATTGGTTAGCACTCCTGACTTCAAACCAGACGGTCACGGGTTGAAATTCCGAGAGGTTCACTTAAAATGTGCTTGATGGGTTTGGACCGTTGTCTCTGAACAATGTTTTAGGCTAAATTGTTCGCTCATCTACACTCATCACTCTCATTCGAAATCCATATTCACCCATATCTTGACGATCGGCGTCTTATAAATAAATTGAAAATTCCATTGGGGTAAACAGAAAAAGTAGCCATTAAATTACTAATTACTAATACTTAATAACATGTGTAAACTGAACTTTTTCATTCAAAAATATGAACTGGTTTTTAATTAGTAAAAAACTAGTTTTTACGTACAAATGAAAATACCATAGTATTTTTTCATGTTGCACTTCTATTGTAATATATTTGTGCATTTTGTGCTTATATTGTAATATATTTGTGTTGTATGACGTTTACTTGTATTATATATGTAGCAACACTTATGCTAATTCAAAAACTAAATAAAAATTCTATAAAATTATTGAATCTAAACACTAATGCAAAATGTTGAATGCATGTTCCACTAAAACAATCTTAAGTTTAAATGCTTCAAAGGGACTTCATAGAGGCATATAGATAGCCACCAAGAACTTTAGGTTATACTTTTAATGAACTTTTATTTTTATATTAATCTACTTACGAAATTCTGTCTAATTAGTTCTAAGTAAAGTATTTTCTGATTGACGATACGTCAGGTAGCAGTTCTTGACTATATTATAAACTTCTATAGCGTCATTCTTGATAGTTTTAGTACAAAATACCCGCCCAGAAGTCTCTCTGTACTGCTTCCCTTACTCCGCCCCTCTCGGGCCACCAACTGTTAGTGGCCTCAGGCCGCCCATTGAACAATTGTCTCGGTGGCCTCAGGCCTTGGCAAATCGCATTTGGCCGTTGAACTGAAGTGGAGCAAGCCTGCGGCCGGGAACACTTGTCTGTCGGGGGGTGGTACTTGGGGGTGGGGTGGCTGCCACATCCACCAACTCCTGGCACATTGGTTGTTCATGTATACGAAAATTATTTTCGTAACTAATTTTTAATGGCTGTTTTGATAGTTAATATTTTTTTATATTAGAAACACTTTTATTTATGAAAATTACTTTAGTGGATCTAACCACGGTCTAACGTAGTTCCTCCCCTAATATTGATATATACTATATTTGTATCTTGTTAGTTAAGCTTTATCAATTCGTAAACCACTATACTTTAGTGATGTTCAAAAACATAAAACTAAAAATGTATATAAATGAATCACAGTGATTAGTTGAAGAAATAAATGGAGGTACCGTACATTGTAACCAAAAAAATGTATTTCATGCAAAAATAACCTGATTGTATTTTGTGAAAATATTAAATTTTAAATAGCGATATACGTTTTTTTTTTATAATTGTTAATGTAATTTAGTTTATTTGTTTTACAAAGGAACGATACAAAGGTAAGTCAAAATACGTCGAATTTGACGTATTTTGTATATTAAAATATCGAAATTTTAAATTATTTTCAAACCATCACAAGTCTTTACAGATACTGTTTCAAAATAAAACACCTACAAATATACATAAAAATATACATTCAAATATACGTAACGATCTTCATCTCAATATGTATGATCGGAACACGATATGGATTACGTCAGGACTGTTGTTAACGTAAAATGTTTCTGACGCATCTAATAATTGATTTTTGTTAACTTGTTTTAGAACTTCAAATTTTGAAAAGTTATCTCCTTCTTCTAGTGCATGTTTGTACAATGCTGATTTTGTACATTTTATCACAGTTGTCACAGTTATTTTATATATTCCAGAATTATTTTCTTCATTTATTTTTCAATTTTAGGTTTTTTAACATTTTCTTCATTTATTTTTCAATTTTAGGTTTCTTAATAGGTTTTTTATTTTATGATTTGTTCTGAACGATTCATTTATATTATGTTATTTGAATATCTTCTTTGTTTCTCAGAATATTCATAGTAACATACAAATTTCTAAGTAGGTTTTTCTTAATGATTAATTGGTGTTAAAGTTGTTCTTTTGTTTTCATTAATTGATATTGTCTTCTTTTTAATGACACTGTTAGTTAATTTAGCTGGATATTCATTGAATTAAGTAATTTGTTTTATTTTCAAAAACTTCTTTTATAATTTCTTTTGATAATGGTGTGTTAAGAAGTCCTTGAATTAAAGAGTTCTAGATGTTTTTGAGATGACAGAAGAAATGTATATCCATATAGATTCATAATAAATCTATAATTTTGAGTAGGTTTTCTGTAAATGTCAAAGTTAATTTTAATCATGGGGCAAATTTTAATTTTGTACAATGTGAAAACGAGTACAAGGAGCACATATCGACTGTATAAGTCGATAGTAAATTTAACTCCGATGTACCTACTGAATATAGGCTTCTTATAGTTAATTATGTACAATGTGAAAACGAGTACAAGGAGCACATATCGACTGTATAAGTCGATAGTAAATTTAACTCCGATGTACCTACTGAATATAGGCTTCTTATACTTAATTATGTCCAATGTGAAAACGAGTACAAGGAGCACATATCGACTGTATAAGTCGATAGTAAATTTATCTCCGATGTACCTACTGAATATAGGCTTCTTATACTTAATTATGTACAATGTGAAAACGAGTACAAGGAGCACATATCGACTGTATAAGTCGATAGTAAATTTAACTCCAATGTACCTACTGAATATAGGCTTCTTATACTTAATTATGTACAATGTGAAAACGAGTACAAGGAGCACATATCGACTGTATAAGTCGATAGTAAATTTAACTCCGATGTACCTACTGAATATAGGCTTCTTATACTTAATTATGTCCAATGTGAAAACGAGTACAAGGAGCACATATCAACTGTATAAGTCGATAGTAAATTTAACTCCGATGTACCTACTGAATATAGGCTTCTTATACTTAATTATGTACAATGTGAAAACGAGTACAAGGAGCACATATCAACTGTATAAGTCGATAGTAAATTTAACTCCGATGTACCTACTGAATATAGGCTTCTTATACTTAATTATGTACAATGTGAAAACGAGTACAAGGAGCACATATCGACTGTATAAGTCGATAGTAAATTTAACTCCGATGTACCTACTGAATATAGGCTTCTTATACTTAATTATGTACAATGTGAAAACGAGTACAAGGAGCACATATCAACTGTATAAGTCGATAGTAAATTTAACTCCAATGTACCTACTGAATATAGGCTTCTTATACTTAATTATGTACAATGTGAAATCGAGTACAAGGAGCACATATCAACTGTATAAGTCGATAGTAAATTTAACTCCAATGTACCTACTGAATATAGGCTTCTTATACTTAATTATGTACAATGTGAAAACGAGTACAAGGAGCACATATCAACTGTATAAGTCGATAGTAAATTTAACTCCAATGTACCTACTGAATATAGGCTTCTTATAGTTAATTATGTACAATGTGAAAACGAGTGCAAGGAGCACATATCGACTGTATAAGTCGATAGTAAATTTAACTCCGTTGTACCTACTAAATATAGGCTTCTCATACTTAATCTTCTGTATAAATTTAACGGCCTTAGTTAAAAGATGCATATTTTGATCTTACAAATAGTTCAGTAAAAAAAACAAAAAACAAAAAACAAAAAAAAGGCTTTGATCAAACAATTCTACAGCCACTGTACAACACTACAGGCTTCGGACTGCGGAGATCGTCCAAGGTTCGAATCCCCAACTGAGCTAACGGTCGGTACTTCACTCGTTTAGTACAGTTCATTCACAGGCCTATAGGGCCATGCAATGACTACACATAGAATAGTCATTGGCCCATGTCAACTGACAAGTGAAGTAAAAAAAAATTTAATAAATGTATTAAAAAATAACAAAGTACTGTATTATCAAGGTCAATATTTACTCTTAATTAAAAACGCCACATTACCGCCCCTTCTTCTCACACATATTCATTGCCATCTATAAATCATATCTGTCACCACTGTTGTGCCTATGACAAAGAAGCCAATATAGGGATACACGGGCCCCGGGGGGTCTGAGGATGACTCTCGGGGGCGCCGCTCCCCCGGCTAATTTTGGACTCCGGGCATCCTCCAACTAATGTCTACATTATCATACATATAGAGACATCCTACGGTCATTTACACTTAGCTACCCCCTCCTCGCCATTCAGTGTCATTGGTTTATTGGAAAGAAGCGTCAGTAGTATCATTATTAAATTGTCCCTAAAAATAATGTATTTAATTTAATCTAAGTTAGAATTTGTACAGAAACTACTACAATTGTATATTGCTTCATCTATATTTATTAAATATTTTTGTCAATTCGTAAGCTAATTGTTCTGTAATATCCATGAAGAGGGAGATTTCTAGTACATATATGGCTTGTTATTATTCATTTTAAAGCGTTGACCTATTACTATTTGTTAGCACTGTAAAGACCTAGTCGATTAATTTATTCAATTTTATCATTTAATGCTTGTCTTTTATAAAATATTTGCAAGAGTAATATCACATTTTAATGGTTTTTAAATGTCATAACGTGTAATTATATAAAGGATGGCTCTAAATTTATAGTCAATAGTTTTCTTTTAATCCTATATCAAAAATATGAAGACGTTAGAAAAAAATCTCAATCCAAAACATAGATTTATAAAGAATGCAACTTATTTGAATATTCATGTTTTTGTTTGTTTTCGTTTTTTTTTTTAGGGGCGAGGAGGTAAAAAAATCATTGACGAATGAGTTGTGGCACTCGGTTCCCCGAACTATCCACTTAAAACCACCCGCTTCTACAGACTAGTCTGGAACCGCTTATCACACTACTTCGGGCTAGGCTTATTTGTTGTTCGATTTCAAGGCCTTTTTTACCTAAAGTATGACCTCAACATAGCGAGTTACACGGTTCCAGGTGTCTTTCCTCTGTGGAGCACGCCGCCTACGACACGAACCTTGTCGAACTCGTGGAACTCGAACTCTCGATTAAAGAAGAGTGACTCTTCTCAGGCCCCAACGGCCACACTGGAAAAAAGTGTGCTTCGCAGACTATCCAAGTTATATGATATCTGTATTACACAGGCTATTAAATGTAGACCTATCTTCTATGCTCTGTTACCTCGCCTGATGACAGTTCCAAATCAATAAGGAAAATAAAATTATTCACAACATTAATGACAATTATTAAAACCTTCCATTTTAAAAACAATAATAATGTGATAATGATATTATTTCTATGCATTTTAGTAGTAAATATTTACAGAATAATTTTAATGTTAAAATGCTAAACCAGTTTTATTGCATATCTAAATTATTAACTCAACCTAATATTATTTATTGTTAGTATATGAACATGTAGTTGACTCTGAGTTTTATAGAATTTTATCGACTAGAAACTACAACTAATCAGAATAAATAAATAAACTTATACACGCTAATATTACACACTGATTTGCACAACTAACTTATGTTGTGAAAGTTACACTGGTGACATTAAGTTATCGACCACAAAACATTCGACATAAACCAACACAGATCTTCCTCTTCAGTTGTGCAAGAAAGACCTTTGGGCTTTCTATTGAGAATCAATTATTACCTGGTGTCAAAGATTAAAGGCCCGTATACCTGAGGAGGTATGGGGGCCACCCAACCTCCCTCCCACTCCCAGGGGATGGTCTGGTCACGATGTCCTCCGCTTTCACTTCCCACTCACTCCCTTTCCCGCGCATCCTGCCACCCACCGGGCCCAAGGAAGTGCTGAATGTTTAGAGTTATGTTTTAGAGGTCTATATATCTGTGTAGATCGCAGAATGCGCTCTGATGGCTGTACATTACAACTGAAGCTCAGGTGTACATGGCCTGAGAGTTGTTTTACGTTGATACATGTTACAAACTGTCATGCCTCAAAATCCTACCGATGTAATTCTATAAACATGCGAATTACAAATACACCTAGACCTTTTCATATATGATTATATAAAAACGAAAACACAAGTTAAAATTGTGTAAATCAACTAAAAATATATAATATATAAAATCAAGGCTTCGTTCAAGAGGTTACATACTCATATACAGAAATAAACACTACAACTACCCCATGATTACAAATTGTCATCTTTGGAAGTAAAAAATATAACAATACATAGTATTATTCATAAATGTTGTATAAACATAGGGTAAACAGTTTATACTTAGCAGATTATATGGAATTACGATAGCATTTTGTGTCTTATCGTATTAAAGGCAATTTGCAAATATTAAGGTTGGACCAAGCAAATTGGACGTAAAGAAGACATATATATTTTTTCGACAAAGGGATAGTAGCATGTGATTCTTGTACAGCATCCCTTTAGAATCGCCGAGTCCCTAAAATCCAAGTTAGTTATGAGTTGTGTAGTTTGTAGCTACTGAAGAGGGATTTTCTGACGGTAGCCCCTGTGATATATTGTAAACTACGGAAATTTAGAAGGGTCGACATTTGTATGTCTTTGAATTGTGCTTTACTTTAGTCATTATTTATGAACATACAATTTTTCAATATATAAGACAGAACGCATATTAAATCCATTGGACAGTTTACATGTATCTGTCAACGGACAAATTAAACTGCATTTGGGGCATTTATTTTCAATATACAGACGATTAATATAGGAATTATAACAGTTCAAATATCTAAAATTGATATAGACAACAGGGTCAACCAAACATCAGTAACCAAAGTTTAATGTAAACTAAGAAAATTTAGGGAATAGAAAAATGTACATGCTTTCTCTGTTAACGTAAAGCTTGTTACTCGTATAAAATGTAACACTGTGCACAACTCTTATGTACAAAATTATATATCAGTATCTCGTCTTTTTATATACAACTCCCATTATAAACACAATGTTCACTTTCTAGATAAATTGAAATTAATATTATACACGTAGCTAACGGTTGTACACATTTAGTTTATGTTGCTTACAATTAATATAAATTTAGTAAAAATATTTAATATTTCTTATTTAAATTGATTCCACTGAGGATGCCACATCACAGCATGGGCGAAACGTTCGGTGAGTAAATATTGTAGATAACACCTTGACGCGGTCGTAATCGGAAGCTTTAGTTATTAGTAATCATTTAACTCTATTTTAACTCCAATCGCCTCCAGCCGTTCGAAAACTGTCTCCTAGTGGCTGGAATGTACAACTAAGCTAGTTTACAGAAAAACAAATTGCTCACTGAGCTATACATGCATGTATATAATTTACTTTCATTAATTGTATGATCTAAGAGACTATACAGTATATGGGAAAGAGAAATAAGTCATATCAGCTCTTTACTGCCTAGTGGTTGTACAATCAGGACTCGCTGTGTGACTAGGCCTAACTCTCTGACATGTGACTTTAAATGTTGATCTCTCTATATGTACTTGAAACAAGTATATCCGAAGACAAACCTTCAGGCAAAAGTGGCTATTTTATAGTTTCCAGAGCACCATAACAAGCTTTATCAAAGAGATCTCTCGCCAAAACTAGTCGGTAATCTGATTACTTAGGGTGACTATGGTGGGGTGGTGGAGGAGTCCACACCCCCCCCCCCCACAGAGAGCCCCGAGCTATCTGCTTACTTGGCGTTGCACGAGACTTCAAGTACCATTACTGCTCACTTTGATCACACTTTGTGCTCCAATAGATGTCTTTGATAGCATTTCTGTGTTTTTCAATGTCTGTTTCTTCCCAAAAGTCAAGGATTTCTGGCTGAATAAATCTACTCTCAATGAAATATTTTATGCTATGGATAAAAAAGGAGATAGAGCTGGCTTAAAACCAAGAGAAAGTTGTTGCCTTGCATTTACTGACTGACCTTGTCATTTTGACAGTAGCGTTGCTATGTACTGGAAATAGTGACATATGTAAATTACTAAAAAACACGCACAAGGGTTGCATTACTCATAATTAAAATATACGACTGTATATTTCCATATTGCCACTCACTGCCTAGCCTTATTTGAGGAGAAGACTTCGTATATGGGAACAAACCTACTAAAAACTGCCAGTCTACCAACAAAGAACATCAAGTTGAAGGTGAAAAAGTGGCTGCTAAATTTTGGTATTTGGTGAAATCTGCGATTTTCAAGATATTTAGTGACAAAATAGTGTTCTTCGATATCTCACATTTATTTAAATCACCTCTTAAAATATGACTAATAGATGACTTGTATATAAACTGTCTTCGAGCTACAGCGACCCGAAAGTATGTATGGGAAGTTCTTGCCATGTTTCTCTTAAATCAAACGTATAATTCTACGTTCTATAAGTATGGTCAGCGATAGTTATATTTGAATAACCGAGGAGATCAGCTTCCAGTTGCCAGTCTTGTACTTTCTCTGGGCAGGACTCCCGATGTCATCGACCAGCGTGCAAGAAGCCATCGGTGGAATCCCGCAAGACAGGACGGCCTCAGCCCGCGCGACGCGTCGTCCTGGTTTTTGCACTAGCTCCACTCAGCACACTCCAGACATCCTGTGTGTGTTTTAATTGCAGATCTCGCACGACAGACACTTCCTGACAGCGTCCTGCCGCTGTCGAACCGACCATGGAGAGTGTAACAACCAGACTGACTTCGTCTAGAAGTCGGTGTCAATTAATTGGGTAGTAAACACGGACATAGTCAATTTAACCTGTGATTGATTTCGGGGGCTCAGTTCGTTAGTTGGTGCTGTATCCGGGAAGGAGTTCAACTCCATTATTTCCAAAAGAAAAATTGTCTTTTTTTCTATCTAGCAGACTTGCAGGATAAAACTTCGATACCTATCAAATACATAAGTATACGTGGGGTAAAATATATTTCTTTTTGGTAATATGATTTTAGCAATAAAATTATTATCACCTTTCTGGTGAACCAATTGCTAAATGGTCTTCTACGTAAGTCTTTTAGAACAAGAGTTAGCTAAGGTCCTAGCTTGGACTAGACGTATTTATCAGTCATGTTCACTTTGTTCTGCATTGGTCATCTACTCTGTCTTCTGAATAATTTCTTGCACAGATCAATCAATAGTTTAGTCTATGGGTAATCGGCAGGAAAAGGACAAAAAGATCAGCCAAAAAAATGTGTTGGAAAACCTGGCTAGTACATTTAACTTCCTCCCCAGGAAAGAAAAATAATCCACATACATCATGTGTTGCCTTTTGCATAATTTATCTACAGGAAAGTGTTGAATAAAAACAACCTGAATTCTATATGCATCTTATAGTAGAATAATGTACAAGTTAAATATTTTATGATGGAGATGATGAAAGTACATATCCAGAAATATGTAATGAATGCAAAATGATTAGCCTGAGTCTCAGTTTACGTGCATAGAAATACATAGCCTACAGTGAAATGTGTCTTGATTCTCTCATGTATATTTTCATTTCATCACTGTACAAAGATATCCTGCAAAAGGTTTATGAGCCTCAATGCCAAATTTATACTTTGAAAGATCCTTAAATGTAGATTACAATACCTCTGCGATATACAAAAGTGGAAACGATATAAATTTTAGGAAACATCCTACAGTCAAAGAAATTGCTTTGAGGTAAAAATACGAAATGTGCAGCTTATAACAAAAAATTAGAATAGGTCAATATCCTGTATACATTTTAACTATTTTTCTACTGAATTCTAGCTAATCAAGGGTTTGATTCTAACAAAATAATGAAACTCTTATGATAACTAGGATATAATGACAATTAGGAATAAAATTAGGACACCAGTCCTAGTAGGAAATATTTCTTGAGATTGCAGTTGTGCATTAAAAATATTCATCACTTTTCTCTCATTGTTTATTGAACAAACAATTAAATCAAGAATAATTATGTTATACTTTATTTTTAACTGCCAATATTCATTATATAAATTATGTCATATCCCTTATTAACCCCCACCCATTGTAATGTAAATAATAATAATAACGTATACAATAAAGAGCAATTGAATAAAGTTATACTGTTCGTTATAGTTATTTTTTTCAACTAAACATTGTTGCAAAATCAATTCACGCCCGTGATGGATGGCAGCGGAGCGGTTTAAATTGTCCTCTCCGCTGCTGAAACCCATATGTGCACTAAATATAATAAGTAATTTGCTTACTGTCCGGCCTCATTATATACCATCATTACAGTAGAATCTCTAGTTCATCTAAATGTAGTTTTATTGATGCAATATCTCTCTGGTGGGTATTGAAGAACGACAGTACATCAATTTATATTAAAATCATTTAAGTTCAGTTAACTTTAAAGTTGATGTGTTAACACAACAAGACGGATTCACCTCCAGAATCACGCGCCCGATGTTCGACCTCCAAGACAGTCGCCCAAACGAACGATGGGCGATAATCACCTCTTTTGTCTTCCAACGATTAATACCCCGTAACAAATCTGAGGACGGATTCCTCGTCCTGTGAAACGTCGGTAATGCCATTGTCTGGGCATGCCGAATGGCCTTAAGAACCTAGGGGCACGTGTCTCGCGGCACCTCAAAGCAAATACTCGACGGCATTTGTCAAAATGATTCAAAGCGAGACGCTTGTCCGTCCGCCGTCGTTGGAATGTATGACGAGTGTCGTCCATTCTACAGGTGGTTTCGTTTTCAACCTCGCTAGGTGGAAGAATACCGTTGTATTTATTTATTTTGAGGCATCCACGTGTAGCAATATATTGTTAATACATGAAATTGTTGTCAATATACTAATACTTCTTGTTTCATACGTCAAAAGTCACTAATAAGTTTATAGTATAAATTGTATAGTATAAATGAATACCTAGACAGCGGGGTAAATTCTGAAGTTGTTTTAATGTGATGTACGACCAAAGTTCTTGAAAGATAAAATATCACCTAGAGACCAAAATTTAGATTTTGTTTTGTTTTGCTTAAAGGTAATGCAGTCAGCACAGAGAAAAAGAAACAGAAGTCGCTTATTTATGGGCGTAGCTAACGCTGCACAGACCTTTATTAACAGATTACAACTATTTCTTTAAAAATCTTAGTTAATAATTGGTACATTTGTCCTTGAGTATTTAAGTGGAATAAGGAAGGGTCTGAAAAGGTGGTGGTGCTTCCTTACAAAAAAAAAACAAAAAAAAACGGAGAACTAACAACTTGACACACATCTAGCGCACTATTGAATGCGACCTTTGTTTCTTTCTTCTCAGTAAACTTCAGTTAATGTTTGGTTAGATATATCTTTTACAGGTATACTAATATTTTAATTTTATTATTTGAAAGTGTTTATAATTTACTTTTTATTACAATATTGATAAAATGTTAAATATAAAGATGTATTTTTGAAAGAACAGTCTCAAGAAAAAGATTACTTAGTTTGTTAGGAATAGGCTATGCTAAACAATAAGTGTAGACTTTAGGCATTTCCGAATCATGTGCGATCTGAAATTAGTAATATTGAATCAAATACCTGAAAGAAGTTTGTTGGAAAAGACTGTCTAATTAAAGACAACGTGTACTAAACATACTGAAATATAGTTAATTAAAATGAAAAATAAAAATAAACGCCAATAATATTTTATTTAGGAATATATCCAATGTTTGCTCTTAATTGTGTCATACGAGATGAAACATTATAATAAATTAGTGAGAAAATTATAGCAAAGGAAATTAGAACATCAACATAAAAAGATCGCTATTTCACCAAAATCCACGCTTTAGTGAAATGTGAAGTACCACCGCGCCAACCGCTTTCCGCATTTGAAATACTTGGGTGGTAAATTTAGATTTATTTCTTGTCTAACAATGCTGTCCTGTCGTAATAAATTCTTAAAAAGTGTTATCGGTCGATATTAAAAAAAATTGAATTCATACAAAAACCTTATTTTTAGATAATTTGTATAAAATGACAACGACTCATTACATGTTTCTATTCTAGTATATAAGAATAAGAATAAGAATAAGAAAATCTTTATTCACATAATAAGTTTTTTATAAAACAGTTTGCCATGTGCACAAGGCACGCTCGGCTAAAATGAAATTGAAGAATACATTTAAAATTAAACTTAGTCTTCTAGCAGTCTTACTTCACTATTTCTACATCAAAAATATAAAGGAAACACAACACTGTTAATTATTTTAAACTAAAACATGAAACATAATATATACATTACACATTTAAACATATGCCATAAATATACTAACAATGTATTAATACTATAAGATTCAATAAGCATATACAAGGTTTCTAATCTATTGTTTGAAGTAATTTTTTTAAGTTTGTCTTGTAATTAGAAAGTTTTTCATTAATATTAAGATTTTTTAAAAATTTATTAAACATTAAAGTGCATTTAAAATAACATTGGTTTCTACTAGTTTCTTTTTTGTACAGAGGAAAAATCAACATTTTATTACTGACATGCCTAGTGTACTTAATAACGTTTACATGATTAAAAATTGAACTATATTTTTTGACAAACATTAAAATTGAATATGTGTAAATACGGTTGAAATTCATGACATTAAGAAAGTTAAAAAGTTCAGCAGAGGGATGAAACTTTCCCACGCTACAAACTGTACGAATGGCATGTTTCTGTACTATAATTAGTGGTTTTAAAATATCTTTGAAAGTACCTCCCCAGTGTACAATTCCATACCTCAGGGTGGATTCAAACCAAGATAAGTACAATGTACGTAAATCAAGGGGGTACAAAAAACCTCTCATATGGTAGAGACTATAGTTGATTTTCCGTAATTTTGTTACAAGAAATTCCAAATGAGAGTGCCACCTCAAATCAGAATCAATGAATATACCTATAAAGTATATATAAAGTATATAAAGTACTGTGAAGTTCTTTTACATGTCGTCTGTTTTTCAAGCAACTAATCAGATCAATATGTTTTACCTATAATTAGCAAGCATTGTTAAATATTTTGACTTATCTTCTCACTTATAAACTTTGAAATAGAGTGATCTCCTCAGAATGACTTTCCACTAAATTGAACGTTAAACTAGTCAAATTTATCGGTTTTATATAGAATAGGGGCGATTTTAATTGTTGATTTTTTAGTAGATTCATAACTAAGAAACAAGAATATGATCTTTTTTTGAGCGTTAAATCCGGAAAAATTATGAAAATATATCTTGTTTCGTAAATATAGTGATGTGGGTACTCGAATTGTGCGGAATTTCGTTCCAATTACGAATAGAGCAAGGGTTTTGAAATCGAACCATTATTGCTACAAGCACGTTAGCACCGCAAATGTGTCAGTTTCAGTAAGGTTAGGTTATGTTAGTTTTGGTTAAGTTAGGTTTGGATAAGTTATGTTCGGTTTGTTTAGGTTGTTAGGTTTTTTAGGTTATGTTAGGTAAAGTTAGGTTCTATCAGGTTAGATTAGCAAAAATTAACTTTAAAAACCAACCTAACCACGCAAAACCTGACCTAAACAAAACCAATATAACATAACCTAATAGGAAAGCTTATAATAATGAATGCTCTTCGACTCCTCTGTTGAGCGTGGACAGGACAATAACTAGAAATAGAGACTGACAATGGCAAGTCAATCACAGACCAAGGAGACTCAAGACTTCATCACAGAGATGGCAAGTTGCCATTTGTCCATTCGCCTATAACATAATTCTACACAACACGTTGCCATTACGATCATATCGCTCTCCAAGGATGTTTTATTCACGCTGGTTTGCTCTGTATTCCTTCCTCTATGTAGCTAGGCTTGATTAATGTATACTATGTGCTCGACAATTAAAGTTGTGTGTCAGTCGTGAAAAGGTCATGGTTGTTCCACTTTCGTAGCTTTTCTCTCACTTCTCTTTTTGTTAAGTTGTCAATAAATGTTTAATTGCTTACAATTAGTCGAGTCCGCATTGCTTCCCAATACGGTCTGCCTGTCCATTGTGATAAATGGTATTTGTTTTTCTAATTCCCATTAATATCTTATGAGTGAACTGATCTTGCTTTCAGTATTAGTTTTATAGGTTAGGAATGCCGTACCAAACACGTTTTTGCTAGATTTAAGTTACTTAACAAAAATTTCAAATTTGTAATTTGAGTTTACTTAATATCGAATAAAAATTGCATGTATATCGATCAGTGATGTACTACTTCACTTTCCATCTTTGTAAATATTGTACCAATGAATACACACTCTAGAGTGTGTATTCATTGATTGTACCCTCTTCGAATCGGTGCGGTCGACCTGCGCAAGGTCGTTCTCAGAATTCAAGAACTACCCTAACTAATTGGTAGAGGTGCGCAGGTGGTTTTCGAGGGTATTGTCGAATTGCGCAGCTTTGTTTTTAAAGCAGGCAGGCGGAGGCCAAACCTACAAAATTAAGAATGTGACATAAAAGCTTTATCTTACAATGAACATTTTATAACTTGAAAACTCTGATTCTTACGAATCTTTCAAAAAATGTATTAAACGTTTCATGTGCCAATTGTGGTCAGGCTATCTTACAAATACTTTAAAAGAAAATCGGAAAATGAAAATTCAAGTACAGTTTTAAAATTGGGCTATTCATTGGGTATATTATTTTATCCATGCTGTGGATAGAAAATCTACATTATGCGGTAGTGTAATTGTCTTTTTCTTATTTTTTTTCCTTGTAACGATAGAACACACATTGTATGAAATTTAACCTTGATATTTTGCCAGTGTGGTACCTTTGATAAACTGATTAAAAATATTGAAGTCGTTTTCTGTATTAATAGTTTGTAATTTTTCTAGGCTTTTTCAGCTTCTGATGCCAATCTTAATATCTATTTATACTTACTTGATAAATCCCACAGAAACGAAGATGTTCGTGCTGATTCTTGTAATAGACACTTACAATACTTATCAGCAAGTGGTAACTGCATGCTACTCTGTCTACTATCGGCTTTTATTCCTCACTACTCATTATAGGTCAACCCTTAAGATCTTTCTACGCTGTTCGACCTTAGCCCCGGGGGCCCAGAAATAATCTACTTAGTAATTTCTTGACCACTTGCGCAATTCAACCATGTCCCTTCGAATAAACTTTAGCTTTGACCTTCCACGTGGAAGGGCTATGACCTAACTTCCTGTATACATACTAGATTATATTACACCTGCACGTTTCGCGTGCCAACCCCGTTCCTCGCTAAAAGGATGTGAAAAGGAGATAATTAATAATTATGTGTTTCTTCGTGCACTTACACCACTTACACTTCGTGGCTTTTACTTTTACAATATTACAAAACCAAACTTGTGTATGCTACACCAAGTGAACGTTACAAGAAATGCATACTGATTGCATAAAAACAATATATGAAGTCAATTATAGACTGCAAAAATAGACGAGCAAAATACTCTATCAACAGAATTATTTTAATTTTAATGATATAAAAGAGATTCCCAACAAGTCTCATAAACATTTGGTATATTGGACACAAAAACACTGTTGTACCAATTATTTGTGATGGATCTTAAAATCATAATTTTTTTTAAGTATGTCAAAATCAAATCAATGGGATTCTTATAAAGCACACTGCATCATATGTGCGTTTTCTTTTCAATAATCATAAATCATAATTTGCTGAAGTCATTTTGTTTAAAATGTACAATTAGATCAGTTCACTTTAAGTGACGAAAGAAATAGTTTCGTAGGTTAGATGAGTTATTTTTGTGTGAGTTTTTTTTTAGCCTATTGAAGCTATTAATTATAGTGATGTCATTTTATTACATTCGTTTTATCTAAATTGCTAAGTTAAAAACATTGGTTTAATTACCTAACTTGAACAATTTGTATTAACAATGTACATAAAAATATCCACTTGGACACTTTGATTAATACTATTTCCCTTTAACGATAACCCATTCTAGATGTACAAAGACCATTAGACTATCTCCGAAGCCATCAATTCAGTAATTAATAATTTCAATTACAGACCCAAGCGTGTAGGGGTGTAATGGGTTTCGTTATCTTTATTTTATAGCCATATTTTGACATAATTTCAAATTAAGTTGTCCACGAGGGTAAGATCCCATCAACCCCTATGATGCTATCCTAGATAGCAAACCCCCCTTTGAAGGCGTTAAATTTAAAACGCGGTCTGCCGATGGCGTTGGAGATTGGGCTTTGTACTTGCCGCACCCCCTGCCCACCCCTGTCCCCTGGCCCCAGGGGGTGCCTGCTCACTGGCACAGCACAAATTTTATTTTCTGGCTCTCCTAGTTTTTAACACCCCCTAACAAAGTGTCGGTTTGATCCTGACGTGGGTGGACACATGCTCCGTCATTAGCCCTTTTTGGTTTGTCTTTGGGGACCCGAAATGGAAAATATTGATCATGTTTTGGCGCGTCGAAGCATCCCCGCTAATCACCCCCTGGGAAGACTGTCAGGGGAGGCGTCACGTGATGGGATGGAGACGGTAATACGTTTTCCATTTGCACTAAAAAGATACCATGGAAGCCTAGTCCTAAGTGTCGTATGCTTATTTTCAACAAATGGTTTTATCATCATTTCTTGTATTAACTGGCTAGTTTTAAATGTTCATTTGCTTTAGGTATTTCATCAATTTTGTTCTTGCTTGAGCTTTTTTATCTTATGTACTTATGACTTTTGTTTTTATAAGCATTACTTCTTATTTGTTATTATTGTTTATATTTAATGAAGAAAATTGTGTACTGTAACATTTAGTTATGCATTGTTTTTTTTCTTTTTTTTCGGAAAAAATAGCAAGATTGCATTTAAACTTTGAAGATGATTTTATTTAAATTTTTGTTATTGATTGTTTTATTCATTTACTTTTCTTTATAATCTTATGCAATACTCTTGCAGAAGTTTTCTTTAAGATTATTTTTTGACATTGAAAAGTGATATTTGGCAAATTTTTTAATGTAGGTAAACTAATCTAAAAGTATTCAGTCCTGAACTTTTTTGGCTTTACTAAATTCTCATGTAATTACTTTAGTAAAATATAGTAAGATTTTTCACATTGTTTATTTTTATCATCAAAACACTATGAATTATTTAAGGAAAAACTGGTAGTTTTTCATTTGGTTTTTAATAATTTTCGCAGTTTTCAAAAATTGAAAAATATCAATTCTTGGTATATCTTAAATTCTTTATTTATTCATTTATTTTATTTATTCATAAGACGCCGATCGTCAAGATATGGGCGAATATGGATTTCGAATGAGTGTGATGAGTGAATGTAGTAGTTGTTACAAACTAAGGCCGACTATTTAGTCATTAATATTATTTTATTTATTTACTTATGCATTAATAATGATCCTCTTGTTATTATGCTAGCTATAGGCCTATCCAACTTAGCAATTATTATATTTTGCTATTTCTTAGTTATGATGATGAAAAACTAATAACTAATTACAATCTCAAAATGTTATAAAATATTGTTACTAAAAAAAAGGTATAACGAAAATGTGTTGAATTGTTATAGTGTAACTATAAATGAGTGACCGAGATGTCAGTACGTTAGCTGGGATATGTCACAATGGTGGTTCAACCCTTGCCGCCTCTGTGTAACCACCCCCGGGGGCTGGCGTTATCAATTATGACCATCTCCGAGGGCGATTAAAATTTCAGCCCGCCATTAGTGAGTCTCGGGGGACTTGGGTGTAAGTGTACACATTAATATCAGGGGGGGGGGTGTCTTAATGTCTGGAGTGGTTGACAGTTAAGTTGGTTGGTTGGTGCTTAGGTGAAAACTGATGTTATTGATGTATGACTATTAGTAAATGTTTCATTTTGTATTTCTTGCTTTGTGAGTATGAATAATTGTATCGATACCACTTATAAGAAATAACGATTAATGTCATATTCATATTTTAACAGTATTTTTTTCTTGATTATTATTATTATTTTAAGTAGCAATGCCGTTATAAAAGAAGTAGCAACTTATATTTAAGGACTATTTAAAAACACACAACAATATTATCTTTAACATTTTAAAAATATTTTAACTGTGCAACTTGTATATAGCCATCTTCAGACCACAAAGTAGAGAAGAAAGAAACAAATGTTGTATCTAATAGTGCGCTAAATGGGTGTCGAGTTAGAAACTTGGTGTGTAGAATGGTTAGTTCTAAAGTTCGCCATGCGAGTAGCAGCGCTTAGCACCTAGGGATGTCAAATATTTTCAACAAATCTATATATCGAACCATCGATATATCGCGAACCAAATATCGCAATATTTTGATAAGAGAGAATAACGCCAATATTTAGTGATATAATATATCGGACCAAAATATCGATATAACCGATATCATCGAAAGAAAATATCGATACTAATATATCGATATATCGAATCATATTCGTCGATATTTCCGATGTATCGATAAATCGTTACTATCCCTATTAGCACTGTTGCAGTCCCTCCCTTTATTCCACCTTAAATTCTCAAGCATAAAGGTATTAATTATTGCTACAAATGTGTAAAGCTCTACGTTATTTGTGCTCTAGTTGGAATTACCGTTCGATGTGGACATAACTAAGCTATCCATGTTTCTTTTTTCACCATGTTTAGGCTTCATGCAAGGATATTTACAAAATATATGTTTTTATTTTATAGAATATTTTTGGCTTTTGGAATATGTAAAGCTAATAAAGTAATATTTGCTGTATATAAAGTAAATAGAGTAAAGGCTGTTTTACTGTATATAAAGTGATAGAGTGACACAGATAGAGGGGCGATCAGATCATAATGAGGAAGGAGACATATGGTTGCATACTCAGTTATACTTGTATGCTAAGTTGTAAACAGCTAAGGGCACTGTCAGTGCCATAATGATCTTAGGTAAGGGATGAACACTGGATATTGAATGGTTTCTGACGGCAGAATGTAACGTTATGTGTAATTTGAATACTGTCAAAATTACTTGAATTAATTTTGACTCAAAACTATATAAAGCAATCCTGTTTCAAATATTCTCGAAAAATTAATAGACAAATATTCTGATAAAAGGCAATGATGATCACTGCCAAATCACAGTTGTGTATATGTTAAAGTGGTGTAAACTTCGTTAAATTCAATTTTATTTTGTATGAATTTCCATTTTGGTTAAGTTGTAATATGTAACGAACGGTTCAGGAAAATATAGTACCCTAACTTAGGTCAAAGCTCTCTACAGCGATAAGCTATATTTTAAGATATAGCAGATATGAACATGTGTGTAACAATTCAGCATTTATAGAACAATAAACTGATGCGGCTATAGGTAAGGTGTCTAAGGTGGTGGCTTGCCACGCAACCGGTTCGGGTTCGATTAATAATGTACCCAAAATCGGCTTTTACCCTGTGTCGCTCCCGTGGTTCCGAAGCCATCCTTAAACCGTTTGTTCGCAGGTTATGGTCCCCCAAGAGCCCCAACTCCACCGGGTAAAATAAGATATTCTTTAACTTTGTATTTCAAATGTACATTTGCTCGACACACCTTACTTCTCGAGATGAACAAAGGGTAAGTGGAGGAAGTCCATGGGGGTATTGGAAATGTAGACCCAGCCACGTGTCCCTGACTAACCTGCAATTATCGGAGAGAGCGGAGGACAGGCAGTGCAAAGCCCTGTGTGGTTAACATTTGTCAGACAGGCCCAGGACCTCCCCACGCTGTAAATATCACAGACCCAGTGGTTATCGGAGTCCTTGGGCCCTCCTCTAAACACCGATGGTCAATTTGTCATTGATCATATCCAACTTCAAATTTCGCTTTCAGTGTAATTAACTAAAAAAGTCATTCATAAACATACTAATCCATTAGGCAAGCAGTTTTCTTTATTTTTTAGAGGAAGTATTCGAATGCGTTTGGCTTTGTCACTCCCATTGGGATGTTCATACTCCATTATAAGCGTTCCAATGTCCAAGAGATTATTTGAATGACAGAATCACGAAAAAAATTCCATAAACTCCATTTAATATGGCTTTAGTTCTGCCTTTGTGAACTTAGCTTCGGTGAAGTATATACACTGAATATATAACCACACCAAACAGTGAAACGCATTAAGCAGAATCACATTTAGATGGCTACAAAAGTATCTTGGAAACACACATTATCATAGATATCTCTCAAGATGTGAGATGTAAACGATTAAATTTCTAATGAAGATATGGAATATCTTCCATATCCTTGTCGAAGATATTGAAGGATATGATTTGTAAGATGTAATGATTAGATTGCTGTTGAAGATACGGAAGCATGTGACGATGTGAAATGCCATGATTAGACTGCTGAAGACATTAAAGGATTTTTGAATTTACTCTTATAGATATCGGAATAATTTTGCTTTTACCCTAATTGTTATGGCACTTGTTCAAAAGTTCGATTGCTTTCATTTGTAATGGTTAGAACCAATATCTGTTATCCAAAAAGCTATTGTGAAGGCAGAATTCCGTAAGATATAAATTGTTTCGTCCGATTTACTTTTTCAAGAAACAGGTGTTCTCACCATCAGACATATATTCATTAAAAAAATCATTCCGATTTATTACTACTTCTATTTATCATAATTATAGATCAAGAAATGCCTTGAATGTTGGTGTTCAGGACCTTAGAACAGTTAAATCTGTAAACAATACGAATTCCTCCTACCTTGTAAATGTTTGTATCGCAACATACCTTGGAAGATAAGGGATCTACTTGGCACCTTCAGTCACAGTGTCTCTGCCTGACTGTTAGGGACCAACTGTGATTACGTTGAGGACCTCCTCAAGTCAATCTACACCTGACAACACGATTACTTGACTTATTACTTTACTTTGACTTCATTACTTCTATGCTTTACTTCCGTAACTAATACTAATCCAATAGCATCAAACCCTCATAAGTTACTAGTATATATTTTAAAATTAAAAACTCATGGTACTCACTTACTTTCTTTATTTTATTAATCTACTTTTATTTTCCGCTGTTATAGGAATATGTCTTCTTTTTTAATGATTTTTCTATGTAATAGTCAGTATCGAATTATTTTTTTAGTATAGGATATACATTTTTGTTATTTTTTATTCGAACAATTAATTATTTTACACATTTATATATAAGTACCTTCGTTAAGTTTATTTGTCTGATTAAATTATAATAGTTTTTTAATTAGCATAATACGTGTTGTAATTACAAGTAAACGTCACACAACACAAATTTATTACAATATAAGCACAAATGTACAAATATATTACAATACAAGTACAAAATGCACAAATATTTTGGTGATCTTTTGTGAATCCCTCTGGTCTGAGGAAGGTGATCGTGGTTCACCGAAATCGATCACCATAATATTCGTGTATTTTGTACTTGTATTGTAATATATTCGTATATTTGTGCTTATATTGTAATAAATTTGTGTTGTGTGACCTTTACTTGTACTGTAAATTATAATGTAATGTTTATTTGATTAGTTTTTCGCACAGACAAAAAGCCTATGTAAAACTGTTTTCCGATATATTAAATTGTTAACTTGAACCGATGTAAACTTAAAAGGGAAATAAATTGACTTTCTTTCTTTATTTGTTGTTCATTGTAAAATATATAGCTTATGGATATAAGCTGTTGCATAGTTACAAACCAAACTAATCCATAAATATTCCATCAATACATTTAGAAATCCTAAGTTAATGTATCTTTATTGTACTAACAACTTGTTCCACAATCCTTCAAGAATCTACTAGACTTCTTGCAAATGGCTTTGACTTCGCCGTGCTAATATTCACGTAAGTCATGAAGTTTTAAATATACGCCAACAACCTTGATCACAGTGTCAATAAACTGAAACAAAGTAGTCCGTCCGAAAAGAAACATTGAAACATCACAGTCTCAATCAACGGTTTTTAGTGACAAGCCAAACAGCTCAAATCAACTAAAATACCGGCTGTAATGCTATTAAAATCCTGGAGCTCTCGCCTCGGACAATGAACGGGTGAAGGGGAACCTTGTTATTTAATTGGGAGATGCCTTCGCGGGCCTACACTTGTCTGCGAGTCATAATCACAAATACTTGGCGGGACCACTTAATTGGTGCGAATCTTTGGAATTTTTCACTCCCCTCCCTCTTTGAGGTTCCCCTCTCTTTCAAAGTGACTTTTAATAAGGGCCTATTGAGTGAAAGGGTGTATTTGGCGGGTATTTACAGTCCCCTTTACGGGGAATGTCATTTTCTCCTGTATCTTCATTATCAGAGCTCAACCCTCTGTCTTGCTTCTCACCGTGGACGGTGGTTGCGGTTTCTGCAGAGCCACAGTGAATAAGCCTTTTATATTATTTGTAATATGTTGTTTGCTTGTACGAAATTATACATGAATTACTCGACTATTCTAAAAATATTTCTAATTATTAGGAATTTTCAAACAAATTTAATGGAATGTACTCATTCTTTATTTTACGTTCTATATTCATCTTTTACATAATCTCGTAATATACCCTCGTAGATATGAGAGTTGAATATGAATATGGAACGATGATTGTGCTGAGGGGTTGTTGAATACTCATTGTTAAATGTTCCCACTGCCTACAAGCCAACCTAGACAGGCATCCACCACTCAACATTAAACGGTAACATTAGCCAACCTAGACAGGCATCCACCACTCAACATTAAACGGTAACATTAGCCAACCTAGACAGGCATCCACCACTCAACATTAAACGGTAACATTAGCCAACCTAGACAGGCATCCACCACTCAACATTAAACGGTAACAATAGCCAACCTGTGAAGGCTGCCACATGTGACTAAGGGTACCGACCCCCTTCCCCTCTGCACTGTCAGCCCATCGCCCAACATAACCAGTCTGTCCATCATCCAACCTGGACAGTCTGTCCATCACCTAAACTGAGCAATCTGACCGTCATCTAAACTGGATAATCTCTCCGCCACTTTAATTGGACAATCTGTCCACAACCTAAATTAGGGAAAATAAGTTCACCACTAATACTGGATAATCTCTTCACCACTTCAACTGGACAAAATGTTCGACACCTAAACTGGACAATCTCTTCACCACCTCATATGTACAATTTGTCCACGACCTAAACTGGAAAATCTCTTTATGACCTAAACTATCATCTACACACCCTGAACATTATGCAATTAGCAAACTATTTGTAACAAAAAAAAAAAAATAATTTAATTCTATACAACAATGAGAACCACTAGTATGGTAAAGCAATATTCTTATTTTTTGTTATTTTTTATAGTGTGAAGTAATTTAGTGAATAAGTTTTATAACCCACAAACATAAATATAAGTATTAATATGAACTGCTTCAGTGTAATTGGTTTTTACTGTATTGAAGCATGTAAATAAATAAATAAATATTCTTATTGTTATTCAATTTGACAAAGCAATTAGCAATACTTGAGCTGTGCAAGTGTCAATGTGTCTTCAGAATGGAAAGCAGCTTTTAGCTCTATACTGTATATGTCTATATAACTCAACTATATGTCAAATAAAGTGCATCATTCTGAATTCACTCATCTACGATCATGAAAGACTCAAGTAGAATGTTTGACCAAAGCATTGGTCTCGCTGAGCGGATCTCCGCCAGTTAAACAAGCAGACCACGACACTCCAGGTTCCAGACACACGGTGTTGAAGGAAGAAGTACGGTTTCCCGTTAGTGGGAAAGGTGTTACCTCACTGCACCATCTGGAAGTATTTACCTGTACTTAGCAAAGGATAGATACGGTCCAACACTGAGCCTAGACACATGTCAGAACATTTATCAGTGAAGGAAGCATTTGCCAAGAGTAATTTCCAGGATTTACACTGATGGTTATTTTTCAATTTTTTTCCTTCCTGACATGATTTACACTGATAGTTTAGTTTTCCTTACTGTCACTGGTAGGTAGTCAGTTAATATTCTAAATATTGAAATAGGGCACACACAAAAAATTTGAATTAGTATACTGTCAATAGAAGGTATTCAAAAAATTAGACAGACGTGTAGATCAAGAAATCAAACTGTCAGACTTTTACTATGGTTCACTAATTTTAGCAATAAGGGATTTCTTAATTACTTCTGTAGAATCGGTCAAACAAGACTGATGTTGCGTTATGTGGAAGTTATGATAGTAATTTTTTAGTTATGATTTAAATAAAAAAAAATGAATGGAATCCAAAATGTTCTAAAACAATTTGGAGTTCCTTTAGTAGCTCAATTTGTTTTATCTTTTTTTTCTCTCCAAGTGGCTAAAAAATCAGTTTACCTCCTTTCTAGAGTAATTACATACGATACTTTCTTTAGATATAACAATATTTCTTCACAGTGTATGTACAGTCGAGAGCTGTTACATGAACCAATAGACAATCACCCAATTTACTGAACGTATTAAGTTATGAATACGTAGAAATATACGTTTATGTTATTGAATAATTCGTTTTCACTTTTAGTACATAGGCCTATTTTATTGCTTATTTACAATATGTTTTTATTCTGATTAAAACAGTACTCTTGGAATGTTTGAAATGGATAAGTGTGATATTTCTTTTAAATTGAGTTCATAATATTGTCCCCTTTATGAAGACTTACATTATATAGATTGCACAGTCAACATTGTAGAACATTGTTCATAACATATCTGTAGGCGTGTATGTTTTGTCTGACTTCCTAAGCACAGATTCCATGAGAACAGTCAATTTTATAAATATATTTGTTTACTTTTTCTAAGGTAAATAATTGTTGGCACCCAGGGACAAATCATTCTAGTTTTTGTGACCTTTGATGAACATTTTTTGCTTTTTGCAAAGTTAATGCTTAATTTTAAACATAACCTCCATAATTTACTTTACCTTTAATAATAAAGCAACGATCATGATACCGAGAGCCGAAGGCTAGAATTTGGTAGGTATGATGGAGCACGAAAACGCAGAGAGTTGAAGGATTCAAAATCGAGTGTCCAGAGGACCGGCAGCTGTGGGCGGTTCTGACCCTTAATTGTGGCTCGCCGGGATCCCGATAGAGCCAGATTGCATCTTAGTTAATTGCGATTTATTGTTGTTTGATTTCGCCAGTAGCCGCGGATCTCCGCCTTCATCAGATTCTGGAGAGTACGTCTCCTTAACTGTGGCTGGAATCCTCCTTGTTCCAGTAACGTCTGGAAAGATGCAGTTTTTTACCGTCTACGCCCGTGGCTTTTTTTTAACGTGGTATTCAAACGTAGTTGAGGGGTTCAAACCCTATGGCAAATTTGTAGTGGACCTCCCGGGATACGAACCCGTGACCTTCTGTATTGGAAGCAAATGATAATCACTAGGCTAGCAAAAGGCCTATATTATGAGTCTAGTGTCTTCGTTCTAAACTAGATAGGCTCATTCCTCGTAGCAGAGTTGGTTTTTAGTTAAATAATTCTTTTAAAAACTATATATTTTTAAGTCACTATTGTCTTGACGAAGTTGGTTGAAATTCGATAATTCGACTAAATAATTTTTTATAGTTTTATATTTTATTATAATAAACTAAATAGTTTTTTCTGTAAAATCTAATTAGGAATTTAATTAGGATACGCGTGATCGTATGTCCGGTTCGAAAATAACATTGTTCTTTTAGGATTAAAGCCAACATGGCCGACATCCTCTGCAGACTCTCAAGTCAGAATTTTAAGTCTATAAAAGTGCCTTGTACCAAGCAGTATACTCTGAATCACGAGGTATAAGTTAAATTTATACGCTATCAGAAAAAATATATTGACTATACATTTTGTTCATGTTTTTTATACCTATATTTTTTAAATGACTTATATTAGGTTCATGAGACTATACCTTGTTAAAATGTCTGTAAATATATACTGAGCACAATTTCAAAAAAAAAAAAAATACAAGTTTATTTGAAACAAAATCACCTAAACTAATATCTAATTAGTAAGTCTAAAATTATTAATTAAGTAGTGAGAATAAAAATGCATTTTAATATTTCTAAATGCCATGCTATGACATTTAATCGATCTTAAAAACTACTTGTAACTATTTACTAATAACTTAAATGGTCAATTAATGTCTAAGTTTGAATCGATTACAGATCTGGGTGTTAGCACGGATTGTGGTTTAACTTTTCAAACGCACGTAACCCATTGCATTTCTTCAGCCAGTCGACAGGGAATCAATTTTAAAACGTAAAAACGTTAATTACATTGTATAGGGCTTTGGTCAGGTTGAGACTGGAAATTGCAGTAATTGTGTGGAATCCACTCATGCTGTTTACAAAGACGCCATAGAAAGAATTAAAAAAAGAATTATTTTAAAATTTATTTTAAGTGTTTTAATATTTATACTTACTTAGTTCCTTACAATGAGCTGATGGGTCTCTTTGGGTTTAAGAGTCTATGCCTGTGGAAGGCTGTGGTGGAACAGGTGTACAGTTCGGTGCGGGGCTTGGTGCGGGGGCGGATGGACAGTTCTGCTTGTTTGGAGTG
Source organism: Stictocephala bisonia (assembly GCA_035578905.1). NCBI lineage: Eukaryota > Metazoa > Arthropoda > Insecta > Hemiptera > Membracidae > Stictocephala > Stictocephala bisonia. The sequence continues at coordinate 4,876,123 of JAQJVL010000023.1, forward strand.
TCTCTGCTTTAGGGTCCCTAATTTTAACAGCAGGGACAAACTTCTGTTTGATCTGCCACAAGTACGAGAACGTTAGTGTATGCGTCCTCGCCTTTCCTCCGGATGATGAGAACTTATAATCTGATGCTTTCGAGTGGAGGAAAATTAATATTTTTTATGATTCCATTAATCTGTTTAAAGAAAAATGTGAAATGTATCTGAAAATAAACTTTTTATGAAAATAGACTTTTTTATTTGCAACGAGCCACTATTTACGATGGAATTAAGTTTTTTAAATTTTTTTTTCCAATTCTGTATCATAAATTGTTAATTGATATTAATGTTCATGTTGCGTTGGTTTTTAATTTTAAATATTTATTACCAATTTATTTAAATGATGTTCTATAACTTATTACCTATTTATATTTATTAACTATTCATTCTATATTTGTCAACTATTTATTTCATACTTATTATTTTTTTACATATTTATTAACTATTTATTGTATATTTGTCAACTATTTAGTTCATATTGATTATGTTTGTTACATATTTGTTAAGTATTTATTGCTAATGTATTTATTAACTATTTATTGTGTATTTATAAAATATTTATAAAGGTCTTGGGCCTTACAACTTGTAAATATATAGTGCTTGTTTCTTAGTTTGTTTAATAGTGTGTAGACTGGCTGGTTTGCGAAATGTTTATCGAATTAAAAATATTAAACAATTTTGCTTCAATGTATTGGGTTTATGACTGTATTGTTACATGAAATAAAATAAATAAAAATTATAAGAATTACTAGAAGTGAAGTCAGAGTCGTATTACGAGCTTCTATTATTCTCGTATTCGATTAATTACGTCTAATAATATTTAATACTATCGTATCCCTACCAAATTCCCTACCAATATGGAGTCTGTTGTCCTTCCTAAAGAATCTTTGTTGATGGTGATCAAACAGTGTTCATGAATAAATGGCTTTAAACACAGCAAAATCCTATATTATTGTCGGATTCAAAAAGCAATGGATTCGAGTTTGAGCTTTTAATACAAGGTAAATACTCATCCAATTTCGTTGTGCTGTAAACCAAAATTTAATTCTACGTAATATCATGTAACTTATATGTTTTTTTTCTTTTTTTTTCTTTTTTTTTAAGACTAAAGATTTTTATAGTGAGTAGAATACAAAAAAACACGAACTTTTAGCACTTTTGTAGTAAAGCTCAACTTCAAAAATTTCTAAAACAAAAACAACTAAAGATAAGTCAGTCAAACTTAACCGCATGTGAAGAATATTGTTATTTTTACTCATTCCAAATTCTATAATTTTTACTCTTTTAAAAAATTGTCTGTTGTAATTTTTGTAAACCCTTGCAATCTTAAAAATGGCTGATCCTATAAACTTCCAAAACGGTTCAAAAATACCGGATTAAAAGTTAAGTAAGATTATAAAACGGAAAGTGTGTTTTAACATTTTTGAAGTTGAGCTATACTCCAAAAGTGCTCAATTTTTTTTTTCGTATTCTACCCACTATCCAAATTTTTAAAGTCTTCAAAAAAATATATTAGTTATATGATATTACGTAGAATTAAATAAGCTAAATTTCGTACAACATAACGAAATCGGATGAGTATTTATTTTGTAGCGGATATTCAAACTCGAGTGCATTGCTTTTTTAATCCGACAGTAGGTATTTACAATCATTGGCTAAAAACGTCTTATCACAAACCTTTTTTCCAAAGTTTTGGTGAATGACTATACCATAACCTCTCTTAGAAAGTTATATATGGCCTTCAACAAGTTCTTGAACGACCCCAAGTCGACCTCGCTGTTGTAGATGTTGTTAACAGCTTCGCTCAGATAAATGAAGTGGAAGTCGATCCATTGTAGTGAGAGAACGATTCAACGTCGATGAGTCACGGGGCCCCAGACTCCGAGGGATGGGGCACCCGCTAAGATGCAGCGATAAGCTCAAGCATTCGATACGCCCTCGCTAAGCCAGACAGATGACCATTCCGAGTGTGACAAAAATAAAGGGTTTACAAAGCTATAAAGTTGGGGTGCTGCGAGGGGACGCCCTTTCGCCCTTCAGCGTCCCCTTAGACTGTGAGGTAATTATAGGCGATGAAACGGTTAGCGGATAACCAATGGCCCGTTCCGGACACACCTCGTCCGTCGACCCATCCGGTTATCGACACGACCACGGCGATGGACCACCGGATGCTCACCCCCGCCAGACCGGGTGAACTTACCCCTGACTAATGTCAGGAGGAATGGGTTGAACAGAATGTTCACTATGCCAGCAAAACGGATTTGTGTTGTGTGTGTGTCACAGTAAATATTGGACACTGTACTGTTTTTCAGCCTACTCCTTAAAGTGGATATAAAAAATGTTGGATTTACAAAGTAAGATGGGTTTTGTTAATGAAGAAAAGGGCATTTAATGAATGTGACAAATTGAATTTAACTTCGATGAATAAATCCGCGTATTTTTCGGCCTTGTTATTAACTCCTTACCAAAATTATATTAAAACAGTTTTATGTCATCCTAAACTGTTATAACATTTTATCACCAACGACACACTAGGTTTTCGAACGATAATTAAAAACGGGCAGATACTTTACTTTGAAGTACTAGTGACATTATATAGTTAAGAATCGTTGTTGAAAATATAGAAAATCACCAACAAATGTATCAACATAAATCCAACGCTAACAAATAACTTTTAAACAACACTTCCGACATTGACTTGATAGAAATGACACTGTATTTACTATTTGGGATGAAAAAACAAACGGGCAAAAATCCAGCAAGTACAAAAACAGACTGCAACTTAAATGTTTATCTTGGACTATTTCACTGATCGAATTTGAAAGCTGGCTTGACAATAATCTTAAATAACTTTAAAATCTTCTTAAGAACTTATCAGTAAAATATCTAATTACACTCATAAAGGAATCAAATTAAATTACAGAAAAACATGACCAAACCTGTTAAGCATTTTTTAGTCATTAGACCAATTATTTCTTAGATTACACTTTTTGTAGTAAATAGTTGGCAATTATCTAGCGAACACGTAGCAAGAAGTCTATTTAAACTATGTGAAGACACTTGGATGAATCCAGAGATATTTTCTAGAATATTCAAGTTATAAAAATGACACCAGAGATGCAATCGATGGAATAGAAAATTAAAGTTAAGCTGTTATGAAAAAGTACTAGAAATTAATTAAATAATTTACATCACAAAACATTTATAACTCAACGTTTTGGGATGTGATGAATTCCGTCCTTATCAAGTTAAAACTTAAACAAATATTATAATGAAAACGTTAGCTGTAAATAAATTGAATTAGAACAATATAAAATTCAACTTCTCTTGAAATCCATATGTGGGATGAATATTTGAGTATTTTCTTACAACTAGTTCACCATGTTTAGAAAAAATGTCTATAGAATCTGCACACTTCATGAGAGTGTCCCGTGCTTAAGAATATGAATAAAAAATATGAGGCAGTGAAACACACGTAAATAATTTAGTAAGCGTTACACATGTTTAGGATCAGTTGTCGGGGCCATACGCCCTCAGGCCTTAACCACCCAGTTGGCAGCTTAAACATATCCTAAACAGCATAACCTCACTTAGCCTGGTGTGATATAACATAACCTGACTTACAAAAAGTTGGTTTTTCTAAAATCAAAATTTATTGCTTGGAAAATATTTTTAGAGGAATTGTGGCCTTTGCATCCAAAGCGCCAAAATAAACGTTAAAAAAATAATAACAATAAAAATACATCTGAACAAATGTTTTATTTCGTCTTAGTTCAAGGTAATTTACTCTCTATAAAGAAACTAAAATCATAGTACAGAAACATAACTTAATCATCTAGGATTACGTGTTTATGTAGTTTCTAGACACTTCACCAATCTTGACTTTTTCATCACCAGTGTGTAGAATGTGGTCTATATTTTCTGAGAATACAAATAAATAAAAAATTATAAATTTATGAAAATGATATTTTTCGATTTATCTCAATTATTTTTGTGATATTTTTCATCTTTTTTTTTTTTTTATTCGACGTATTTGTTTAGTGCTAACACGAATTTGAAACTAATATGGTATACGATAATTATTTCTCGAGGTATCGCTGAAAAACTACGTTCGCGGCGAATCACCTATGGTGGCTATATGCACAATCTTAATAGAAGCTACAGTATGACTAACCACTAAAAACAAATTCTCATATAGTCTCGTCGGAGGGACGGCAGGCAGGCTATCACGGAGACCAGGCACCCGAATGAAATGCAAATTACGAATTTTTTTGGGTAAACAGACAATTAGGATAAGTTAGGTTATGTTTGTTTAAGTAAGTAAAAAGTATATTTTTCGGGCCGGATGAAAACCAATTCCATACAAGTGTTCAGCATTAAAAAATAAAATACAAGCTGTTTGGTTTATCAATAACACATAAAAACCAGTTTTTTTTACTTTCTGTAGAAAACGAGTTTTCAGCAGTTGAATTGACCTACTCAAGAAATATAAACTCATTTTCACCACTTTTTTTAACAAGAAATCGTATTTTCAGAAGCGTCTAGAAAGTGCATGATTACCCTAAGATAATTTAAAAGTTTGATTAAATGTAAATTTAGACAATGACAAGATAAACAGTATCTTGTCCACTATAACTTGGTGTAGGTGCACGGCTGCACCGCCACTGACTGACACACAGACAAACAGACCACAGCCTGCATCGATTGGCTGGTCATGCATATTCAGTGAGGAGGGAGAGGGCAAGACGCTGCCTTTGCCACCCTCACCGTAAATACTGTTTTTATTTCCCTCGTTATTCCCCAAAACACACAGGAAATGACATCGAAATTATAGAAACTGTTTTTCTGTCGGAGGTTGTAGGAAGAGACAATGGTTATTGGCTTGTGATACATAAGTTTTAGTTATGTTTAGTTATTGTTTTGATTTTTCGGGTCTCTTTTCAGAAAAGGCCGCCACTCTTTGCAGATTTTAGGTTATGTTTGCAAGAAATGTTATTTTTTTCACAATCAGGTATGTTAAATTAAGAAAATTTAGGTTATGTTAGATAATGTTTTGTGATAGGTTGGTTACTTAACCCATTTTTATGTGATGATCAAACGGATTGAATACGTTTGCGTGGTTTATCTGGTGTGTAGAGAAAACAAACTTGTGACAACTGATCCTAAACCTGTATAAAGCGTAATACACGTGTTTTCATAATTATATATACTGCACGTAAATCTATATGCATAGATTTATCATAATTTTGCAGTTTCAAATTTGATATACTGCAAAAATATTTATGAGTAGGCTAACGTCACACTCACAAAGACTTTAGTTAGTTTCATAACAATAATATAAGGAAGCTGTAACATTATATGTGCTGATTTTAGCTTGGTTTTAGTTTGATATATACGATAGTAACCTACACAGTATGTATAATAATTATGACATTGTGTTTAACATTGAGGAACTCAGCTGCCTCAGGAAAAAAAACAGATATATCTTTCTTACGGCTACAGCGAACGCCTCAGTGGCAGTTACAAACAGATTGCAACTAATTTAAATCTTTATAAATCTGAATTAATAATAACTACATTTATCCTCGAGTATTTGGGGGGGAATAAGGAAGTGACTATCGATATTCTGGCCTTTGACCTTTCATATGCCTGATGAAACGGAAAACTAACTACTCGACACACATTTAGCACGTTGATGAATGCGGCCTCTGTTTCCTTCTTTCCTGTGGTTACCTTCGCAAGAGCCAATATTTCTCCAAACGTCCTTTCATCCTGGAATCAGCAATACAGTTAGCTCCTTGCCCGGTCTTCAGTTCCCTTCCTGTATTTCATACTTCTTCAATACCACTTCAAGAGGCAAAGACTTTTATTAGTCAACGCTGGTGTGAAAAATGGCGGTCATTGTTAGACAAAGACCGGACATGGGTTCGCATTTAATCAGTCCGTCACGAGCGCACATAACCTCGCTTCCGGCTAGGCTGATGGCGTCCAGTAAACACTAGCGCCACAGCGGCAGTTCAAGAAACAATCACGCTGCCACTGCCTCCGTTATTTCATCTTTTCTCTTGTCGTTATTAGATACGGATCATATAACCTGCAACGTGTTGAGGGGCTTCCGATCGCGCGAGATTGATTCTATTATCTTACTTCCTGGTTCTGATCACTCTGGCGAAAAGTGGGAGTGTGTAATCGAGCCAATCTTGGCTTGTGACGCGAAGTTTATCTATAGAAAAAAATAACAAGACTATGTCTTCATGTAAGACTGGAAGCTTGTAATTGCATTATTTATTTATTTTTGAAGAAGTGACGCCCGAGCGAAATAAAATAAATCTGTTTAATGGAATCCAGTATTTTGAAACGCTCCAAAATGTTCATGTTGTTTATTGCTTTAGTTTACGTGATAAATGTCATGTCTGTTTTATTTATAGATACATCCATCAGGTGTCTGGATGCATTTAGTTTATGTAACGAAATTGACTCGATCGTAATGTTTACAGTTGTATATTCCAATATGTGAATGAAATAATAACTGTTTTATAGTCGAATTTATGTTGAAAGATGATGTGTAAGTTGCCTGTATTTATGGTGTGACATAGGTTCATAACGTGTTGTGTTACAAATGTGTGAGCCTATAACAAGCTTATGTGTATATTGCTAAAGGGTCTCTGTGTGTTGTATAAAACGTTTTTTTATTTTATTTTTTTTTTTTTATTTTATATAATTGACTCAGCGCTTGTCTTGAAGAGTATTGTTGTAGGCATTGTGAAGTTATTCATGTGAGAGTATGTAAATAGATCGTAACTTATATACAGTTGTAATTTTAAATGCAGCATTAGCGCTGTAAAATTACGTGAATAGTTATTAAAATTATGTAGAGCATTATTTTCGAATGTAAAGAAGCTTCTTGTGTTGCTTAGAGTTTTTCGTGTCAGTATGTAATTGGATATGTAATATTGACACCTAAATAGTTTTTTGGATGTATGTATGTATAAACGTTCATAAATATAAATTTGATTACTGCAACAGTCGTCGTGAACAACTGTATTTTATCAGTTACAACATTAACAGCCAATATTAATCTTTTTCACTATAATGTTAATATGAGAAAACACAACATTTCAACAACATACTACCAGAAATTTTAACTTACCGAACGTGTAATATTTGTGCCAAAGTGTTATTATCACTGCAGTCAGGTCGTGATAAAAAAGTCCCACCTCCCCTAAATCTCCTCTTTTTCCACCCCTTCTCCGACCAACCCAACACATCACTGCGCCGTCAACGAGTTGTTTTATTCTGTCAGCCATTGTGCGAGCACGTTGTGGCAGACAAGGTATTTACAAAAATGTGCTTGTAACCGTTCAGGCGACACGAGACTGGCGGGGCCATTACTCAAAAATACCCTCACCCCATATAACTGCCTCAACATACACAACATGACGGATTTGTTTGGATGTTCACCTCCCACTTGCAGTTTGGGGAAGTTTGTATAGTAGGAATTTACACCTTTTGTAAGGCATTGTATTCTAATTTATTCAGCATTGCCACACTGTAAATAAAGTTTCCATAAGTTGGATTTTGTGATGTTTTAAAACATTGTTGCTAAATAAACAATTTTTAACCTATATTCACACATAAAAATAAAATACTCGAGAGTTCATGAACCACTCTCCCTCCCTCACACATATGTATATAAGTAAATAGTCACCTCCATGAATGTATACCCATTTCCGCATATGTCACACAAAATCCAATTCGTGGAACACTCTCCCTCCCTCACACATATGTATATAAGTAAATAGTCACCTCCATGAATGTATACCCATTTCCGCATATGTCACACAAAATCCAATTCGTGGAACACTCTCCCGCCCTCACACATATGTATATGAATAAATGGTTGCCTCCGTGAATGTATACCCATTTCCACACATGTCACACAAACTCCAGTTTGTGGAACACCCTCCCTCCCTCACACATACGTATATAAGTAAATGTTTGCCTCCGTGAATGTATACCCATTTCCACACATGTCACACAAACTCCAGTTCGTGGAACACCCTCCCTCCCTCACACATACGTATATAAGTAAATGTTTGCCTCCGTGAATGTATACCCATTTCCACACATGTCACACAAACTCCAGTTCGTGGAACACCCTCCCTCCCTCACACATACGTATATAAGTAAATGTTTGCCTCCGTGAATGTATACCCATTTCCACACATGTCACACAAACTCCAGTTCGTGGAACACCCTCCCTCCCTCACACATACGTATAGGCTCATGCTAACTCCTTTCTAAATTTCACAATCACATTATTTAATTCCATGGCTGGTGGTGTAGATGAGGACATGTTACGGGCAGTCTTCAGAGCAACATGTAAAGACTTGATACGTTGAAGGGTTGCTGGAACAATTAGGTTTCTGAACCTAAATTACTTTAGTTATTTAAATTCATTTCTTGGAATGGTTTTTTGTTTTACTTTTTTTAATTAATGTATTCAAATCAGCATTGTTTGGAAGAATAAAGAGTTTCTAATCCTTTAATCTTAAATAATATTAAGTATTGTTATTTTTATACAGGCATGGAGGTCTTAATCATTAATTATTTTTGTTCATGCGACCCCCATAATTGGGCCCTTGGTGTATTGGGGCGCAGTTGTTTTTTACAGGTTGCAGTATGTATGTTTTCTTTTGTTTGTTTTGGTTTTTGAATATATATGTTTGAATACAAATTAATCTTACGTTTAATAATTTAGCCTATATCTGGTTGTTTTTAAACTGTATTATATATTATTGTATTGTAACCAAGAATGTATTATATAATTTGGAGTACTTTATTTAGACGCTTAAGTTATAATTGCGTTTCTTTAGTTTTTTTTTCATAAAATGTGCCTTTTTATTGTGATTAATAATTTTTCCTGTGAAATTTAACTGTACCTGTGAAAACAATAAATACATTTATTATTATTATTATATGAGTAAATGGTTGTCTTTTGGTATTAATACCATTCATATTACACAACATCGTCTTTTTGTGGTAACATTAACTTTATAATATTTATTTTTTTAACTTTTAAAACTTATTTATTTTACTGAGTTACTTAATTATCTTGCAATGTTTTGGGAGATGATGTGTACAACATAAAAATTCAATAAAATACATATGATTCTGAATAAACTCAAACATATCAATTGGAATGTCCGAGGGTACAGCCTTTGGTTTCTGATTGTTGAATAACACGTACATCTACGGGGAGGGAAAAATACTTTCCATCCTAAGTGATATTATAATATGAAATGAAATACGTCTTTATTTAACCAGGCGAAGTTGGGACTAGAAAGTCCCTTCTTCCACTTAACCTGAATCACTGAATATCACTGTATCTACATCGCTACCTATACCTAACATTGGTTTTCTTTTGTGTGATTCCAACTCAATGTTAAATTTCCAATATATTCATGTTCAATAAATTAATAACGGGAACACACTCAACCTTACGATTGTGGGAAAGTATGGGTGCACTGTTTAACAAAAACTTATTGGGTATTTTACATTTGATATATGTTCATTTGTGAAGAGCTGTTAGGTCGCAATTATATAGTTAATGTTACTGAAAATGTAATAAATTATGTGAAAGAACATTACTTTGATATGTAAATTAAGATGAAATCGCGTTTCAATAAGACAAATATTCTTCTATTTCCCTTGTAATGTTACCACGGCACCCTCTTAGATGAGCGTCACCAGGTGTATCTTGGTAAGTGGGGTAGAGGGGTGGTTCTGCAATCAGGTGTTTGAAATGCGATGATTAGAACGTGCGAGTCACTTGATCCCCCCTCTGCCTACCACTACTAGTACGTACGGCATGTGACGTTTGTATGCCAGCTAGGGGAGACGTCTGCGCGCCGCCACCTCCCGCCGCCCCCGACCGACGCCCCGCCATCCCTCGGCGGCCATGTTGCCTTCGATCGATACCAGTACATTCCCCCACCCCTTAAGCCCGTCGCGACGCCGTGATTCGATGTACTCCCCCCTACCACACGCCGAAATAGATTTGTCGACGCTTAAGCCCGAGTAGGATGCTGCGGTGAGCAATTATACGCTATTTACACGTACTCACGCTCAGAATCATCCTCTGGAGTCTCCACAGGGAGAAGATCGCGAGACTAATTCAGAACATGTCCTCAAGTGATTAGGGCAGGGATGGTTTATAACCCATCTCTATTTCGTTGTCCCATGTATCAAGAGACGCTGAAGAAGAACGTTTTTAACCATTCTCCAGGTTGTTGATATAATTTTATTCAATTGTAAACTCTAACTCCTAAGAGAAATCAGATTTTAAAAGTTGTTATATTAATCTAGACATATCAATCAATCAGAGTAATGTTTGTATACCAACTCTATTGTAATTGTACTGTCTATGTAACTTGTTACGAACCCAAACGTTTGTATTGTCAACCAGGAGAGATGTCTTGCTGTCCAAAATTGCATATCTTTCCCCTTAATGATAAATGTGAGTAATATAAAAGATGTTTATTTCATGCTAAGACGTTATTAACTAATTTTCTGTTTGTTGAAAACTTAAGTCAATAGAAAGTGTGTTAACAACGCAACGACAATCACCAGCAGATATCTCTATTTTATTTATAATCTTTTTGAAAGTGAAGTGTTATTTCTTAAACATATCCATGGAAAATGTTGGTTGTATACAAGTAAATAACAAGTATTATAGGCTACTAAACATAACTATGGTCAAAATGTGGGTGGTTTATAATTTATTTCTGTTTTGTTTTATCTCGTGTTAAGTGTAAATATTGCTAAATGTGTTTCATAATTAGTTGAGATAAATTTTCACTATACTTAGTTCATGCTTATGCTTTTGTGATGGCCCTTATACAAATTTGAACATTAATTTTGATTATTTCGGGATATTTATTTTTATGATTATATAAATGTAACTCTTTTTTTAGTATTTCAGCTCAGAAATTAATTATAATATAAAGTGAATTCAAATTTTTAATGTGTTGTTGGATTCAATTGTTTGTAGTTAGTTTTTGTCCTTTTTTAAATTAAATCACTTACGTACGTGTATGGGTGTGTGGGAGGATCGTTAATAACATGGGTGAAGGAGTATCACCATTTTACGATGGTTCCCAGCAATACAAACGTAATTTTACGTATACTGGTGGTTGGGTATTCCTTTACGAAATAACAGACAGTTAATTAATTTATTTTTATTTTTTACTACTTCTGTGAACCAGAACAAACGATCCCAGCTGAAATGTATTCAAAAGACGTCGCTGTACTTTGAGGGTCAACCCCACTGGGTGCCTGTTCGGCATACGTATCCAGGTCCCGGTCTTAGCTGTCACGCTCGACCCAAGGTCTCTGACGAGGAAGGGAGTGCCACCGAGTACACGACTAGAGGAATGCTCAAAGAGGCGCCAACATACCTAGAGGCCAACGCAGGGGTGGCTGCTAGTTTTGTGAAGAGACAGTTATATAATGGGCAAACATCACTTTAGGACTGACTCCTGTTTAACACCACTTACAACCACCTTCCTAGTCAGCAAGACCAGTCACTCGCAAGAGTTTATCGAGGAATGACGGTGTGAATAAAATATAGTAGACTAGGTAAGTATAGATTGGTCGGTAGCTCAGTTGGCTAGACCGCGGCTTCATTAGTATAAAGTTCTCAGCTCGATTCCAGTCAGAGTCGTAACAAATTTTGAAAGGGAACACCTGATGATGACCATTGCCTATCTATTAATTAATGGGTTTTTAATTAATGAAACTTTCTAAGGAACTGTCAGCCTTAGTTTGAGTAACTAGAGGAAGTGTAAAAGTGCAATTTGATTCTATGTAGTATATATTTACCAAACATCGACTGACAGTGCGTTTATCTACAGTACTGTATATTAGTTATCATTTTTGCTATCTGTAGTTTGCCCTAAACTAGATACAATATGTCCTTAAGAACTTAAATAAATGTTAAAACACTATGTGCCGCCAAATTTTAATTAGGACATTATGTGTTGGTGAAATTTACTTAGTTCCATTTTTCTGTAAGTATGGGTCCTATTTAATGTCTTTAACTCAAACATACGCTTTAGCAGATACAGTAATTTACCGAAATGCACGCCTAACACCATGGTATCATTGTTACCTGTAAACGGTGGTTGAGACACTTTGACACGTTTTTGAACCGTGATAAAATTATCCGTATAAATTTATTCATGTTTAACATGCTACGAACTAAAATGTTTCCATTACATTACAGCATCTGCACAGAATTAACATGCTAACATTCGTACACTAATCACCATTTAAAATAAAATAAACGTACTAATTATAAAAAAATATAAGCATGGAATTTTCTTATATCAGATACTTAAATAAAGAATTATGGATATCTGGATTAAATTAAGAAAAACAATAATAGCATTAATTATTAACGAAGTAATGACAAAATATAAATAATAAGAAAGTATAGAAATAAAACATTCAAACATTCGTCTAATACTGAAAAATATATAAATACAAATATCAAGACAGATATTCATACTTGTGACGATAAACAACCGCCGTATGGTATTCTATTGATTGATAGGTACATATAATGCATTAAGACGTTATTTAATCCTACATTAATAGGATTTAACAATTAACAACGACAAAAATGAAAGGTAGGCTATATTTAAAGTTATTCAATAATTAAAGACGCTGACATTCCTGTGTTTAAGATACTGTACATGCTACCGTACTTCCGCTTATTAGCACTGGACTGTTACATTGGGATTACAGGAAATATCTGTGCTTTTATAGCTTACAAACTAACTGCAGCTAATTAATGGCTGGTTAATGTCTCTTACTTAATGATATTTTTATGGGTAATGTTCACAGTTTGAATATTTATATTCGCACTACAAACTTAATAATCCCACTTGCGTATTTTGTTGTGTACAAGCTCATAACTACCCGCTTGGGTGGGAAGACTGTCGATGGCGTACTTTGTAACGTCGGTTGGTGCGTATTGTGAAGTACCTACACTGAACTTGTTTAGAACTTAGAAAGTCATGAACGTTCAAGAGTTGTACTTACTTAAAAGTGAGCTGTCAAAATCACTTCGGGACGATTTGTTTCCACCTCAGTCTCTCCCTTGTAATGCGGGAAGTAGTCAATATCGATGTTAATTGGATATATTATAAAAATTTACGACATAATCAAATAATATTTCTTATTTTAATAGAAAAATACTTGAAAATAATAGTACACAAATAAAACAATTGCAAAGTTTAAAGTAGGTTTCAATGGCATAAATGACGTGGATAGAACTTGTCAGTAGAAGGCAGTGTCTCCAACCAAATGTATCGTAACAAATGGAGACACGACGGTCATCAATGTTTCCATCAGTGGATCCGCCCTACCTGTTTCCTCTGTCTTTGCCCTCGTCAATGCTGATGTAGCAGAATGCTTTGTCTCCTGTAGATGTAGTTGTTTTAGGTGAGACTTCGGTAGAAGGCAGTGTTTCCAACCAAATATATCGATACAAATGGAGACACGACGGTCATCAATGTATCCATCAGTGGATATGCCCTGTCTCTCTCCTCTGTCTTTGCCCTCGTCAATATTGATGGAGCTATTTGTAGCAGAATGCTTTGTCTCCTGTAGATGTAGTTGTTTTAGGTGAGACTTCGGTAGAAGGCAGTGTTTTCAACCAACTATATCGATACAAATGGAGACACGATGGGCATCAATGTTTCCATCAGTGGATATGCCCTGTCTCTCTCCTCTGTCTTTACCCTCGGTAATATTGATGGAGCTATTTGTAGCAGAATGCTTTGTCTCGTGTATATGTAGTTGTTTTAGGCTAGTCTTCGGTAGAAGGCAGTGTATCCAACCAACTATATCGATACAAATGGAGACACGATGGGCATCAATGTTTTCATCAGTGGATATGCCCTGTCTCTTTCCTCTGTCTTTACCCTCGTCAATATTGATGGAGCTATTTGTAGCAGAATGCTTTGTCTCCTGTAGATGTAGTTGTTTTAGGCGAGTCTTCGGTAGAAGGCAGTGTATCCAACCAACTATATCAATACAAATGGATACACGAAGGTATCAGTGTTGTCATCAGTGGATATACCCTGTCTCTTTCCTCTGTCTTTACCCTCGTCAATATTGATGGAGCTATTTGTAGCAGAATGCTTTGTCTTCTGTAGATGTAGTTGTTTTAGGCGAGTCTTCGGTAGAAGGCAGTGTATCCAACCAACTATATCGATACAAATGGATACACGAAGGTATCAGTGTTGTCATCAGTGGATATACCCTGTCTCTTTCCTCTGTCTTTACCCTCGTCAATATTGATGGAGCTATTTGTAGCAGAATGCTTTGTCTCCTGTAGATGTAGTTGTTTTAGGCGAGTCTTCGGTAGAAGGCAGTGTATCCAACCAACTATATCGATACAAATGGAGACACGATGAGCATCAATGTTTCCATCAGTGGATATGCCCTGTCTCTTTCCTCTGTCTTTGCCCTCGTCAATGCTGATGGAGCTATTTCTGGCAGAATGCTTTGTCTCGTGTATATGTAGTTGTGGAAGGTGAGACTGCAGTAAAAGGTAGTGTCTCCAACCAAATTACTGTAAAAAAATAGAGAACGACGGTCATCAATGTTTCTATCAGTGACACGCCCTGCCTGTTTTCTCAGTCTTTGCCCTCGTCGATGCTGATGGAGCTGTTTGTTGTAGAAGTTTTTTGTCTTTGTGATACAATTTGATTTCAATATGATATCTATAAATAACAATTATTCAATTATGAGCTGGACGTAAACATTTGTGTTAGTATCTTCGTATGGACACTTCCACGGTCGATATTCAAGCTATTTACACAATCGTAATCCGGGTTGGACCGTGTCTGGTTATTATGTACACTATGTACAAATTGCCGACGTTTCGAGCACATTGCAGCACTCATCTTCAGGGCGACACACTCTGCTACTCGATCCACAAAGTATGTTTGTGTTAGTAATTTGCTGGTTATAATAATAATAGTGTTAGTAATGTTTTAATACTGCAACGAAAATTATATTATCACCTTAGAATATCTACAATTTTATACAAAAATTTCGAGACATATAAGTCATCACAAAACATAATACAATCTTCTCTCTAAAATTACACTGTGCATTAAAAAAATGTTTAGTAGAAACTAAAAGTTAAAAATCAATTTCACCATACAAATATCTAAAACATCCCTAATCCCTATTCTGACGTTCAGAAAGATGTGTAGACTTCAAGGCAATGCCTGAATATAGGCTCAACATTTCTTATAAGATTGTAATATGTTAGTATGGCAGTAATATATATATGTAATAATAATTTTAATAATAATAAGAATGGAGTAAACGAATAAGTGGTGTAATCCAGAAAAACTAATATTTAAAAAAAAACTCTAAATGGTATTAAAAATTTAAAATCTGCTCTTTTATGGCAGAACAAAATATTTCTCCTTGTTTCTCGATTTATCTCGTTCACCATGATTTAGTTATACATAGATTTTGATCAAGAGATCTTGTATATTTATGTTGTCAGTATACACTTTCTTCTTATTAAATTTAAGTTTTCGAAACCAACAAAACTATAATGTGTCATCATGGACGTCTAAATATAACATTTTTCTAATTCTACTGAAAGCCTTTTTTAAATTTTTTTTTTTATTAATAAGGAGTTTTTTTGTTAGTGGGGCGTGTTTTGTCTGTGGTGTTTCATCATTTCATCACTATATAATCATTTAATGGTTTCTAATGGGAACCTTTCATGTTTATTTATTTATTTTTAAACGGTATTTTACAAATAGTGATAATAAAACAAAATCTTCTGTACTCAATTGTTGATAAGGTCTAGTTAATAATTGTTAATAATAATAGTTGATAATTGCAATTTTAAAACGATTGCAACATAAATAAAAACGCTTCCAGGGTTTTATCTTGCTTTACAAGCTACGAGGATGCAAATCTAATTATAGACTAGTTTGATTGTTGTCACAGCCCTGATAACACAACAATGCCTTCCTGTTATCAGCTGTGGAGGTATGGACGGTTCTGCTTTAAGGACACTATGGGTGAGGGGGCGGGCTATTTTGCATCTTCATGAATGTTTCATGAGGGGGGTTTGTGGTGGGTTGGGGGTGGTGAGAGGGGGCAGGGTTCCATTGTACTCGGACAGTCATGACTCACTTTCGTATTCATTGTTTACAAAACTGGATTTTTGTGACTTTTCCACATTTCCAGCTGTAGGTGAACTGTACTTCAAGTCCAAGATTGTTTTGTGATCATTTGAACCGAGTTCCTGTCTGATATAGATTTTTACCCCTTCCATTTCTCACCAGATCCGGTTTTCCCTGGGGAAAAAATTATTTTGATTTTACAATTTTAAATATTTTAACTCTTTCCAGTTCTTACAACTAAATTTAGTATCTAATAGAGAGTTTATCATATACCTAGATTTGCTTCATTATAACATTCCCAAAATACGTACCCGTTTTAGAAAATTACACAGCATATATAACATTTGTATCATACAAAAGCTTATTATCGTTAGGAACATCTAATTTTAGATCAAAACGTTCGAGGCATACATCATATTTTGATATTTGAACATCACAAAAATTCCATTAAATCCGTGTTAAAAATTGATAAATATATCAAACTGCATGACAAGTATTGACTTCTAATCATATAAATTTAAATTAAACTGTTATATATATATATTTGTTTAATAAATATATACAAAAATACGATAGTACATCATTATTGACTAATACGTTATCTGTCTAACAATAACTTGTGTTACTAACAAAATGTTGTTCTTCGAGATTCGACCGCGTCGCTAGGCTATGTAAGCCCTACATTATGTAGGCTACAAACATTACCGAGATTACAGTCAACCCATCTCCAGGGTGAGACGAACACTGTAATTCACATAACTCCATTCATCCGACTCATAACCAACTGTAATGTGGCCGAAACGTCGGCAATGGTTGTACATAATGTACATAGCCTAGTGAAGCGATCGAAACCCGAAGACCAAGATTTTATTAGTAATAGGTCGAACAAGCCTATCCATGAAGAATAACTTGTGGGTTATTATGAGTGTATCCCTTTTTGTATAAGCAGTAGAACATTTTGAGTCTTCAATGAATATTTAGGCTGTTTTTTTATTTTTTATTTTTTTGGATGAGGGAACCGTGTTTCAAGTGCTATCCTTCCCCACCAGAAACATAAAAAAAAATACTTTAAAATACATTTTAATAACGGACATATTTTTAAGAAAATGTAAACAATGGCCTACGCATATAATTTAGATATAATCACATAAAAATAAAATTATAAGTTTCTAATTCGATTCTAAAAAAAATCTTGAATTTTCTCGTCAATTGTGTTGGTAGAGTATTATACATGAAAGCTGTTTTTACTATGTAGTTTCTCCCTTAGTCATTTCCCCTGCCACCCTTCCAAGGGGATGTTTCTACCACTCTATCGCAGCTGATGTTAGCCACCCGAAAGGACCAACGCCACTGCACTCGCTGTATGCAGGGACTCAGGTAAGCGCCGGCGCTCACCCACCCACCCACTGTATCGAGCAGCCCACCCCCACCCACACGTCATTATAACACATACCTGATCAACACTTTCTTAACCTATCCTATCCTCTCGCTCCCACTAACGATTTGTTTACTGTACCTCCTCACTTGTCATGACTTTGTCTTCCTTCCGGTACCGTCATTGCGTGTCTGAGCAACCTTAAAATTCACATGAGCTGTATATTAAAATTGCTCATGTCTTTGATACGAGAAAAATATTATAGATAGAATTTGAATATTTGATCAGTTTGCTTTTAAAACTTGCTAGAATTACATTCTATTCGGTTACACATGTTACATTACATTCGGTTGTGATTTATTGATGAAGTAATGTTTGGTTATTTAAAATGTCACTGTATTGTTTAATTTGCCAAATAATCGAACGTTGTAAATTCGATGTATAATGCAGTATGGGTTATAACTACAAACATCTTCGTTTAAAAAGAAAATACAAAATATATTCTCTGTTCATTTTTATGTTGACGATGGTCATATTATTTTGAAATTTTTTGGATACACGTAATTATTGATTTTTGTTTGAATGACTTACATATCTTACACATTAGCAATTGAAAATGATATCAGTAGGCCTAATTAAAATTAGAAAAACATTTTATAAGACTGATTTTGAGACGAATTGCAGAGGACCTTCATTATCTTGATTTTTTTAACCTTTTTGATTGATATCTTTAATTTTTAAAGTACTTAAAATATTTTACTCTGAAAGTGAAAATTGACCTAATTTACTTAATAGTATCAAACAAAAGCTCAGAAATGCAAATAAATTTTGGATTACCAAGACCAAATAGTATCTTTTATTCTAAATTATATGATTTTTCGCACTAAGGTTGTTTTATAAACTTTCACTTTCAAGAAATGTTTCAAGTAAAAAATACACTTTTGAAGATAATCAAAATAGTTATTTACTATTGAAAATGTTGATGAATATTTTGTGATGTTACATTACATTTAACAGTAGAATATACCAAGTGATTGTTTTTTTAATAAGTTCATTTCTTAGCATAATAGAGTTCCAGTGAGGATACTACAAGAACTAAGTAGTTGCTTTACATAATGGGAATATTTTTGTTTGTCATCTAAATATATAAAAAGTCCTGACTTACTCACTGATTGATTCAACGTCGCCCAGCAAAAATCATAAAAGATAGAGACATGAAATTTAGTACATATGTTTATATTATACCCTAGAGGCGCACTATGAAAGGATTTTTCGAAATTCCATTTTTAAAGGGTACAAACAGCCCCTCAAAATTTTCTTTTTTCCATAAGAATAACATTGGGTTGATTTTAGTAAATTAATAACAGCTTTTTTGTAAATAAATAAACAGGTTTATTTTATGTTTTTGAGATTATACTATTGATGCATTAGAAGTTTAATCTTCAGCTGTTAAACAAAAAAATTAAATGAACACGTTTGAGATAGGGTAAGTAATATTTTTATATGCCTACTAATAAATAGATAGTAACGCAAGTAATGTAAGTAAAATACTGCAAATAAATTTAATATTGTATATTTACGTTATACGGTTAATCTACTATTATTTTTAGTCAAAAGTTACATGACGAGGCCAAAGGCTGAGGTGTATCGAGCGCAGCGAGAGTCGGGGTTGGCACGCGAAGCGTGCAGGGATGTCCCCTAGTATTTTATATTTGTGTAAATACGAGTACAAAGGAATATTAGTGTAAAGAAGATTGGGAATATAGTTTCAGTTTTTTTCATACCAAATTAATCTTTTTGTTTAAATATTATTATTTTAATGGATCCCAAAACAGGTCTATGATCTAAGTGGCGCTATATATTTTCTCATACGATTTGAACGTTACTACAAAAATATATAACACTGAATGTTATCAAAGTGTGCGTTTATATTATTAATGGTGTGTGTTTATTATGTGTGTTTAATTTTTTAAAGGCAACATGTGAAGTGTTGTTATGTTTTGTTTTATGTATGTGTGTACAGAATGAGGTAATAAAACTTATTCTTATTATTAATTTGACGTTTTATTATTGTTTGTATTATTCCGATTTTACAGCCTGATTGGACTCATTCACTAACAGAGGTAATGTCGTTCATTTTTTTGTCGTTTTCTTCTATAAATTTTCATTTCTTATAACCCAAAAATTCTTCATTTGTTGTGATTTTTTATTCTTCATCTGTAAATAGGTTTATAATTGCATACTTTTGTCTATTTTTAGTTAAAAATCTTAGTTTAGTGTTTTCTAGTTTCCTATATTTTGTGTTTTGTTCTGCAAATAATCTAAAGTGATTTCTAGTTTTTCCATGTCCTTCTAATTTGCTTAATCAATACTGATTCCTGTTTCAAATCATAGTTTTTTGATAATTTTTTTAAGAAATGTGGTAAATTACCCTAAAAATGTGACCTAAAAAAGAGCTTTTCTTCTGCTAGCACCATTAATTATGGGCTCCAGTCTGCATTACAGATATTAAGGTATATTTTGTCAATTTTACATTTTAATAAAAAAGAGGTATTCAAACAATAGATTGGTAGTAATATTTAAATTGCACGTTCTTTTTGATTAAGTCTTTTTTTATTGCATAGCCTGTTTTTAACTTAATGACATATTCATGAAAGGTTTCGTCTTTTAGGGTATTTGGATTTATAACTGGTGTTAATCCAAATCTCATACGACATGTGTCTTCATATTGAGCTCTCTGGTTAAGTTGAAACAAATATTTATTAAACTAATCGGTTTTAGAAACCAATCACTATTTTTTTATTTTTAGATAACAACTTAAAGTAAAAATATTTAAGTAAATTCTGAATATCTTTAGCTTCAAAATTATATTCCGGGAATCACGATACAAAAATATTCGTCTGAGCCTTAAGGTCCAAAAAGGCGGATAATGAAAATGTCCCGCTCGTCAAGATCATTTACGAAAATGAGTTCCGAAAATCATGCATATTGAACACGTGTTCTGTAAGCCATTGGTTCGAGGATGGAGATTGTTCTATAGTCATGATTGTCACCAATACCTTCTCGTAAGATTTTTTGTGATCATGAATTTCTTTAGGTATGGGTCAGAAATAAGTTCTGAAAGCTACGTCTTAAAAAAAACAAAACGCGTTTATGTAATCGGAAATCTCATATAATTCTTTTTATATTCCGAGTGCATCGAATCTAACAAATGAGATATACTCACCACTGAAGGTGTTATGGGAATCACGATTTTTGAAAACATACTCTGGGAATCACGAGTCTCAGAACATACAGAAGGTGTTCTGGGAATTACGATTTTTGAAAACGTATTTTGGGAATGAGGGGTTTGAGAACCGTTTTTGGAGTTATCAATCCTTATAACATGTGTTTATTTCGATTCACAAATAATTCTGATAATATAAGTATATTATATTTTATATAAAATGAAATATTTTTCACGTTTTAATGTTAATGACCAGTATTAACAGGGCTTCCAAACGTGTTTCTAATGTATCAACAGGACGTCAATAACTAACTATTCTCCGCCTGGTAAAAAAAGCAAACGCACAACCAATACCGCCTAAAGGTTAATATAACCGGCGTGGATATTGAAACCGTGAATAAACTGGCTACAATATAATAATATGTAATTATAATGCCACGGAGGACGTGTAGGAAGAGTGAATGAATTAAAAACTGGACGTGGAGATAATTTTTGTCGCATGTCGTGCGCCGTTTGCCCCGCCCTTTCCATTCGCGCCCGGGGCGACCAATCTATTGCCTCTCTTCGAAAACAATACCTTCGTGTTTGGGCGCCCAAAATATTTATGAGACCTCATTGGTTTCCATGTGGTCTTCTATGGATTGTGTCACTAGAAAAAGTGTTGGGTGACGAAAAAACTGCCCAGATTCTTTATTGCTAAAGAAGGAAAACGCTTGGGGGAGCTCATCTGGTCGGATGGCACATCCCTCCCTGTTCCTGGTCTTTCAAATCCTTACATACGTGAAACCATTTTTAAACACTCCTCCCTTATTTCTTTATCAATTTTAACGATTGAGATATTAACAAATTTGCTGCTGTTTGTAGTTGTACAGTAAGGTCTTCATTGTTCAATACTTTTACCCCGAAGAACACAGGGAGCCCTCAAAGTACGTTTTTTTTGTCATAAGAATAACATGGAGAGAGATTAAATTTGTCAAAAAGTAACAGCTGTTCAAATGTTAACAATGATGTTTATGAAATTTTAACATATGTTGGAATGTAACGTTTGATTAATGAATACAGTATAAAAAAGCGAATGCACATCTGTGTGGTTGTCTATAATCATCATCTGTTAAATAAAATAAACGAAAACTTTTGAAACATGCAACAAAATAGAATTGGGTGTTTATATTTGTACTACAAATAAGTTGCGACTCAAGTGCAGTGATTTTGCTGCTGTAAATAAATTCATATAATTTACAGCAGCAAAATATAAACACTTTTTGCTTATACAGTTTACCTACAAATATTTGTATTGAAACGTCACATGTCCATGCTGAAGGCCGAGGTGTCACGAGCGCAGCGAGTGATAAGAATGGCAAGCGAAGCGTGCAGGGGTGTCTCTTATTTTAATTATATTTCATGTACTTAAAAGTGCATCTCTGGTCTTTTCACTGTACAACATTTCTGTGCGCAACAAACAATCCGATATCTATTTCGAGTAGATGGATGTGAATATTCAACTAGACATTAAAGGCAGCAAGTTCCTTAAAGACTGTCCCCTATTCCCCCATCGTCTTGATCGGAATACGGTTTGGATTTTGCTTTTAATTTTGAGTACAAATTTATAGGCCCTTTTTGCCTAAAAGAATTTGTGTAAGTGACTGAGTCAGTGATACATCTGGTCTTATTAAAATAGACCAGACTTCACTCAGTGGTAGTCTTTCTTTTAATTTTCTTTTAATTTTCTTTCTTTTAATTTTAAAAATCTACCTTTTAATTTTCTTTCATAACATTGGTATTACTGACAATTCAACTACCAATCAGATATCTTACTCGATCTTGTTTTGAAAATGTAGGCATTTCCCAAAGAATTTGGCTATTTAGGTTATATGCAGCAGTAGTCCCACATATTTTATTCTATCTTGATTATATATGAATTCTGGTTAAGTATGCATTCAATTTCAGCCCTATTTGAGGATTTTCAGACACTTTCAAATTGAATCATCTATTTTCATTCATGCAGCAACATTTTTACAAAATTTTAAAGGATATTCATGTTCAGTTGAAAATACACTAGATATCTCATATTAATTTTGCTTAGTTACTATTAAAGTTTTATTTTATTTATTTATTTACCTTTGCAATAGGATTTTTTTACTTTTTTCTAATCATGAAGATTTTAAAAATACCATTTTCCGATTCAGGAGAAAAATATCTTTGATTTCATACATTTGAGCGTAGAAGTCAGTATCTTACATTGTTTTATGTTGTCACCGATTTTGGTTTTTTTGTCCTTAGTTCGTCAGTCTTTTTCATTTCGACGTTGAAAATCGAATATGAGTTACGTGTTTATGATGTTTACTTGAATTCTGGATTTTGTGAAGGATATTGTTCTAATTTTCGAAAACACTTTTATTGTCTCAGATAAATGTAAACATTGATTTGTACATAATGTTATCTTTAAACAAATTTGGAATATTTTTTAATATATGGTATGAGCCAAAGGCCCATCCTTATGACTATTTTCAAGTATCTATCTTGTAAGGAATTGTGCTAGAAATTTAGTCAAAAAATGTTTGTTTGCAAACAATCTAAAACGAGATCTTGATCAAAAGTCAAACCTAAAAGTGGACTTTCCTTGGATATTTTGTGATTTAAATGGTTGGGCCATATCATACTTTCAAATTTCCAGCTAGTGAGGCCTTGCCATACTACGCAAGGCAATTTTCAAAAATAATCAACCAACGTACATTTAAGTATTATTTTAAAAATTGTTTATCGTTAGTGATGAATTTCCTCCATTTCTAAATTAATAAAACCCACAGTTGCTACTCGCCCTACAACCAGTTCATACATGTTCAAACGTCTGTGCAACTGGCAAATGGTATTAAATATGTCCATTGAAGTATATTTACTATAGAATATATTGTGTTCAGGTTGATCCCCCAATATTTCTATAATCCCAGAGTGCCTCGGTGGTTATACAGGATCCATACAAAAGCATGTTCCCACTTTACGTTCTACTTTGGTTCACCTACTTCCCAGCGACAAAATGTTTTTCACACTTTACTTGTGCGACTCGAGGCATAGTAAACTTTAAAATTTCAATATGTAGATAAAAATTCAGTTATTTAATTTAACAACTTAATATGAAAATAAATCATTATTTTGTTTGTTCACTGTTAGTACAAGCATCCATAGGTAATTCCACGTTAACTAGAAAATACGGTAGGTATCACGATGAGGCTGCGCAGTAGACTGTGACGTCACATGGGCGAAATACGGTAGGTATCACGACGAGGCTGGGCAGTAGACTGTGACGTCACATGGGCGAAATACGGTAGGTATCACGACGAGGCTGGGCAGTAGACTGTGACGTCACATGGGCGAAATACGGTAGGTATCACGACGAGGCTGGGCAGTAGACTGTGACGTTGGGCGAAATCAGCTGATTTATTTATTCTAATAAGTACTGGTAACTAAATATACCAATTACATACAAGCATTTGGCTATATAATAATCAAGTTGTTTACCACTTATCAGCTGGAATTGTAATTACGGGAATTAAAACAGTATTTTTGTGTTTATTTTTACCATTTCGCCCCAGTGACGTCATCGGTCTTCTTTTATACGTACCGCGAGCAATTTTACGTATCTTATTAACAAAAACAAATAAAATTAGTGCAGTATTCTCCTAGGTAGGTTTATTTGTGATTTTTTGGTTTCCCTCTTTCCTCATATCAGATGTTTTAGAAACATAATTAAATTCTTTTAATAACATAATTTATTTTTACAATCTGTTACAGATATATAACAATAAGTAAAAAAAATATAACTTTAAAGTTAATTGACATTAAGAAGTATCCATCCAGTGATGGTAAGCGTACTTCATGTTAACAAACACAAAGGAGTTAGTTATCCATTCAAGTCTAAACTGAAGGTCCAGAATACTAGGTCTCTTCAGTCTTGAGGTCTGCTCTGAACTGTCTAAAAGGTTGTCTACTAGGTTGTTAACGAGATAAGTGAGAATTTAGTTTATTTAGATATTTCCCAATGTGTCGTGCAATTTCCTCCTTTACTATTGTTTGACAAAAATCCAGGAGCATTTATAATATTTCTCAATGTCTTACATTTGAAACGTTAGAGAATTTCGGAGAATTTCAAAGTAAGATTCACAAGCAGAATCCCAAAGTTGAACACCATAAATCCGTATTAGGCTTTAGTAATAGTTTAAACAGCAAAATTTTATTCGACTTGGAAATTTAATATTTTTGTTCCACCAACCAGAAGAGTTTCCTATTTTTTTATTTAGGTGTTTGCCTTATTGACCAGATGTGTACCTTCTAGATAAGTCTTCTATCTAAATGCATACTAAGATATTTAACACTTTATATCTAATAAATAACACTTAATTAATATTTTATAATTTATTCATTATGTTAAACAATTAACTGTAAAATTAGACGTTAAATCCATACAAAATAAAAGGAATGTTAACACAAGCAGAAATCAGCTGTTATATATAAATCTACCAATAAAAACACATAGAAATCAAAGAAAATTGTTGGATATTTTAGAGCCAGTGGGGTGGAGCCCAGATATTTTTTACACTTATTTCTAATATTTTTCCCATCGACCATGGCTTCTAAGCTTTAAAATTAATCTAATCACGCTATCTTTTATTGTTACTAACCCAAGATATTTTGTAGGGACCGAGTCGCTTCCAAAATTAAATATATTGATAATTAATCTTAGGTCTTAGGCTTAATCAGCCGCTGTAACTAGAATCTATATTTTCCGTTGTCAACCGCTTCAATGTGCTATCAACACTATTTACAAGATAACTAGACGTTTCGTCCATGCTGTGAAGTGGCATCATCCTGGAAAATATAGATTCTAGTTATATAGACAATTAGCAATTTTAATCCCATCTTCATGCTAACAAAAGATCCTCAATATACTGAGTCTGTTGCTTCAATAGCTGTTATCAGGTATTAGTCATTCAGTCAACTCGGAAATGTTATATTCATTAGTTTTCTACAAATGCAACTCAATTTTCAAGTATTACTTGGATAACTTAGAAACTAGAGTAGTTATTCATGAAATAGTAATTTTAAACGGCATCCACTTAATACATTTTGTGATGCGAATGGAGAAGAGAAGCAACTGCGAGTATGATATACGAGGCAATAGGCGTCGGTAAGAGAGCGGGTTGGGAGTATTAACAGCTGATATTGAAAACTGGTGAAATAAAGAACAGCTGATTTATCACCAGGTCTGTGTCAGCCACAAAATAATGTCTCAGGCAGTAAATTGAGTCTAAATACCTCTCTAAGAATTGGACCACCTGTGCAGCAACGTTTCTTGTTCCTGAACGATTGGTGAGGACATGTGTCCTTCCTGTTTTATGAGTTACGAAAGGGAGTGGAATCCTCTTATTCTTCTTGGGGTGTTTAGTTAATAAAAGAAAAAAAAAAAAAAGAAAAAAAATTAACCAGAACGTAAACATTCTGAATAAAAGATTGACCATTAAAGGTGGAAAATCCCTTCATGTTCTTTTTAAATTCTTGAGTGTATTTTTTGAGTAAAAATTATATCTTTTTTATGTTTTCCACTAACATTAATTTTTATAAACCAAATATAACTTTAAAATGTAATCTTTAATACGTTTATTTTGTGAAATCCCACAAAAAATGCAAAATGAAAATCAGTTGACTTACGGCTATAGTTTATAGCTGTCACTTAAAAAAAAAAATATATATATATATATATATATATATATATATGTATAAAATAACTGTCAGGTTTGATAAACACGTCTACGTTTACTATGTAGTAGTTTACCGTTTACTTGCTGTTTACCCTCACTTTGCTAGGGATTTGACTTTTATGGCTCGTACATGTAAGTATTCCAAAAATTTGAACTGTTAAAATTCTGAATTTTAAATCAGCTTAACAGCTGATATTAAGAGTTGAAAAAAGATGCTAACAATAAAATATTGGCAATAATAATAGCTAATTCTATATCAATATTATCTTGGGTTTCCTTAGCATACGACATACAGAAATTAAAATAATATTAAATTCAGATTTTTAAAAATGTATAATAGTTCTATACTTTTTACAGACAAAACTATTATTTCATTTATATCGATTTGATACATTGAAGAAAGTGTATACTGTACGTATACAAACATGGTTAAAAAATAAATATATCTCAAACCCAACCAATATTTATGCATATTTGAAAATAAAAATAGGGCAACTGACATCATTTGGAACCTAGTAAAAAATGAGATCTTGTGCTGGGCTTTCAATTTTCATGATTTTTTATAAGGCGACGATTAATGAGATGAAGATGATTTTCTTTGTACAGACGTGAAGTACAATAACCAAACCAACCATGGATTTTTTTGAAAATAAAAAAACTGGTTAACTTATAATAGGCCTAAGGGCAGTAAATCCTGATTTATGATATCATAATAGTAATTTTAGCCTATGTGTACAAATTTGTTTCGAAGTTCATATATGTTTATATTGGACATTGATATGTTGTTGTCAGCTGTGCGAGAGAAGATTATTTATTAATACTTACAGCATTTAGAGTCGTATTTTGAGGACACTTTTGTTATTAAACGTTAGAAAAATAAGTTATAAAGAAGGCCTACTAAATTTCTAAAAAATTGACTTTCTAAAATTTACCTTATTTTAATTAATTGAATAAATGTATTAATCTTTTTCAAAATAAACTTATTCACTTAGTAATGCACTTCTGATTTTACATTTCGTGATACTTAATAGGATATATTTTCTATCACTTAACATTTTGTGAAATCCGAA
Organism: Stictocephala bisonia; assembly: GCA_035578905.1. Classification (NCBI taxonomy): domain Eukaryota; kingdom Metazoa; phylum Arthropoda; class Insecta; order Hemiptera; family Membracidae; genus Stictocephala; species Stictocephala bisonia. The sequence continues at coordinate 4,903,809 of JAQJVL010000023.1, forward strand.
CATGGGTTGTACGTGTATGGGTGGCTGGATGTGTCAATACCATTGTTGGTGTATGGGTGGGTGGATGTGTCAATACCACTGTACGTGTATCGGTGGGCGGGCGGGTCAATACTATTGTACGTGTATGGTTGGGTGGCTGTGTCAATACCATTGTACGTGTATGGGTGGCTGGACGTGTCAATACCACTGTACATGTATAGGTGGGAGGGTGGGTTAAAAAAAGGGGTTTAAAAAAAAAAAGGATTTAAAAAAATGGTTGGTGTCTGTCCGTATGTGTGTCTGTCTGTGTGTATGTGCAGTTCGCTAGGGACCAAACAGATGGATCAATTTTTATGAAATTTGGTATGTAGCCAATATCTCTGAACTAATTTTTTTACTTTTATTGAAATTTTTTTTTTTTATTTTGTGGGCTAAAAACATACGAAAATGTAATTTTCTCAAAACGGCTCTTACGATTTTGATTAAATTTTCAGGAAAGATATGAATTACAATTAAAAATATTTTAATAAAATCCGGATGTCTCTAACGTGACTAGTTTTTGAGTTATGACAAAAAAATCATATTTTGTAATCAAACTGGTAATTTTCGAAGTTTTATGTGTTTAGTGTTTAATATGGGGGTAGTTTGTGCTATTCTCTGAAACCATTTATTTTCTCTGTGCATATTTCTAAGGTTGTGGCTTGTTGGTCACTCTAGAATGGTCCAGTCACACACCTACGTCATAACTAAACTGACATCCCATTGACTCTACATCAGCTGCGAAACTCCTTAGTCAAATAGTAGACAGCCAAATTAACACTGTCCTTGGTGAGCAGGAACTGTGCGTAACCACCACCTGTACATTGTGTAATTTATAATTAATTTTGGGTATGATGTTCCTTGTCAGATAAGTCAATTTGTTTTTGAAAAGGATTTCCTTAGCCTGGGAAGTCTTAGTGCACATTGAGGCCAGACTTATCAGGGCTTCCTCTTCAATGTACGAAGGATAAAGGAACTTACAATGCCATGATACAAACATAAGTAAAAGAAAGTGAGAACTTACCAAAATATCACATCAATCCACATACAAAATGTATATTGGTGTTTAGATTATGTTTTATTATATTAATACAAATAAATGGTTCCAAAGAATTGACACAAACTTTCCCCCATATTAAACACTAAAGAATCAACACTTTGAAAATTACCAGCTTGATTCCCAAATGTATTTTTTTGCTATAACTCCAAAACTAATCAAGCTATAGACATATAGTTTTTACTAAAATATTTGAAATTGTAATTCACATCTTTCCTGAAGATTCAATCAAAATAGTTTGTACCATTTTTGAGAAAATTATATTCAGTATTTTTTTGCCCACAAAATAAAAAAAAAACAAAATTTCAAAAAAGAGTCCGGAGATATTGGCTAAATTCACCTACATGCAAAATTTCATAAAAATTGATCCATCCGTTTGATTTCCAGTGAACTGCACATGCACACATACGGACAGACACCAAATTTTGTGTTTAGAAAAAAATCACTTTTTGGGTTCAGGGGATTTTAAAATGAATTTTTAAACCAACTGGTATAAAATTGTTTTTTTGACGATCACAATACTTTCTCTATGCTAACACGTATGGTTGAAAGTAAAATCATTCTTTTCCAGGCACATAATAAAGGAATCAATTGTGAGGGATTATGTGCGAGATAGATAAATCACGTTTTAGAAATTGGATCTTGTTTGAGTGTAAAAGCAAGGACAATCCTAGACGCATCGTGACTCATGAACTTACCTGTATAGTAATAAAAGTGATATTATCACTAAAATAATTTGCCTTCCAGTATATTTTCCTCTCCCCTGTAGACAATTATTATATTATCAACCATAGTTTTACAAACAATTGTATAAAACTGACAAAACAATATCAATTTTTATTGTACTAAGGTCTAATTAAGACTGAATATCTTATTTCTATTTTTTGTTTATGTATTAGGCCTTGTATAATTCAAATAAAATTTGTTTGGAAACATTCCATTCTTCTTCAATCCGAGACTTTAGACTAATACGAAAATCGGTACTTTAATGTAATAATTATACATGATGTAACTCCATTACTACATTTTGTAATAGTAATGAACAATAAGTATTTAACCAGTCCAATTTTCCACAATATTTCATTATTGTTATTATTATTATTATTCATTTCTAAGACGCCGATCGTAGGGGTTTGGGTGAAAATAGGGGGCGAATGAATGAGATTAAGGAGAGTAAGTAATTGTTACTATCTGAGTTCGACTTAGCTCTGAGAGGACCTTATATTACTAGCCCAATAGCAACTATGGGACATACAACTTTACGTGGAATCCGAACCACGTAGCACTGGTAAGATTTTCAACTATTTGACAAGTTGTATACCCCCCCCCTCTCTCTCTCTCTCTCTCTCTCTCTCTCTCTCTCTCTCTCTCTCTCTCTCTCTCTCTCTCTCTCTCTCTTTCTCTCTCTCCACACAACATCCGGACTCTGACTGCCACCCAACATGGACACCCCAGACTTCTCTAGTAGTGTCCACGTAGATGGCAACCATTGACCGGATGCCGTGTCTGTATTAAGAGATCTAGCGTAGAACCTATCGCCTACAATCTCCACAACACTTTGTCCCCAAGTTAGGGTTACAGCCACCTAAGCAACGCATTTGTTGAACTAAAGTAAAGCATTTGCGCATGTTCTGCTATCTAGTTGTGAATGGTTTATAAGAATAAGCGTTCGGAGGACAGATAGATTAGCTCAAGTAGTTACACTCTAGTAACTCGTGTGTTGGAGAGACAGCTGGCGCTACCTGTGAAGACAGAACTAGATCTAATTTTATAGGACAGCAAAACCGGCTTCGCAGGACCCAATTGAGCGGACAGTCTTCTCTATAGTCAGTGGTATAACAACAATAATAAAAAATTTAAATAATAGCTCACACATAGCCAAATTCATAAGTATCTTCTTGCTGACAGTTTATATTTGAAATAAATTTTACTGGATGGTTCCTATCTTATGTTATTCTTGTGAAAAATGTTGACGAATATGAATTTATAAAATCTATTTTCACAAACTGGGAAGGTAATAGAATTAAGGGAGTCGAGAGAGTAGGAGCTTAACAAAACCCCTGAACAGACAACCAAACCGAATTACTAACACAATCACTTAACTTTCTCTTAAGTTCTAAATATTGTAAAATTAGAATACGGATTATTTTTCTAAACTGGTACGATAAAAAAATGTTCATAATACTCTTGGATGCAGGACGGGTTTTTTTATCTTAAGATTGTAAAGATATCTTTCTCTGTAGCACCTATCCTGACGTGCCGTTTCCGATCCTGGACAAGCCCACCCTATCACTGCAATCTGTGTCCATCGAGAAAAAAGACCAAACCCAAAACAAGAAATAGGTAAACGGGTGAATATCAATTAAGCCAAATACAGGAAGCCAGGTAATTAACTTATATATCATTGTGGTCTGTGTTTAATCACTTTACATTTTAATTATTGGCGTGGTATAATGAGCAGCCGGTAGGTCGCAGCACGGGCAGCATATTGATGAGATAACACCGGTAGCCCAGTAGCCTCCCGCCCACCCTCCCCTCGTCTTGGAGACTTAATGGCACATATTTTGTCCGACACTATAAATTACCTTGTTCCATTATTGCCTATCGTTATGATTGCTATCGTCCTCGGCTTACGCGTCCCGGAGTTTGTCATTCCTGGTTCTTTTCGTTTTTTCCTGTGCGTCGCTCTCGGAGAAAATAGGTGTAATTTCGCGTCATTCGTCCATAGGCTATTCTTAACTCTTGCTTACCCACCTGTTACCAGTTTCTTATTAATTTTGTTGTTGCTACCTGTGTTTTCTTTTGGTTTTATACAGGCCTTCATACCTGTTAGGTCTCCCTTCCAATTCGTTATTATCCAGAAGAATTCTTTAGCCTGGTTTGTAAACTTTTCCCCACTACACCTTCTTACACTTTGTTGCTGACTTGTGTTGAAGTCAACGTATTTTATGGATGTGATTTAATCAGTTTTTTCTCTATAAGAGTTACACAAATTGTCTATAAAAAAAACTGTCTCATTTAACCACAAACGTTACTTTGTACTTATTTTGTTGATTACCATAATGCGCGCTTCTCTTATTTTACTTATCAATTATTATTACTGTTGCATTCACTTAATATATGAATAACAGCTTCTTGTCAATGCCGATAAAGTAATGGATCGTTATACAATCTGCTTATCAGGGGCTATCTGAGACGAACTCAATCTAGAAACAGCAGAACATGGCAAACATGGAAATATTTTATGCATACTGTTTATATACAATTAATCTAAAGTCCAATTTAAATATTTTAAAAAGAAATTTAATTTACTCCTCTTTCATTCAAACTTTTAGTAATCATACAAGACTACGGGTATCGAGATATTTGGTAGGGACAGAGCCACGGGAGACTCTTGTGATTTGAGCGCCATATCGCCTGGCTGTTTATACATCTGTAGTACTAATTAATTGTTACGTTTATCCTTGAGGATGTGGGGGAAATAAGGGAGGGACTGACAAGGTGCTGGATCTTTTATCGGATGGAAAACTAAACAAATAACTACTCGAAACACATTTAGCACACTATTATATGTGCCCTCTGTTCCTTTCTTCTCTGTGGTGTCATTGCTTGATTTTTAAAGTAGTAGTTAATTTTGACCGTCTGAAATCCGCTGGTATTGTACCAAATCATGGATTAACTAAAGGAAGAACAGACGTAAAATGGCATGTGACGTATTTTATTTTATATTTTGATACCCCTGTACGTGTGAGGGTGGATGGGAGGGCCAATACAATCTTTCCTGACGGCATTGCAACGCAGAACTCATGTAATCCCGGGTCATAAGGATACCGTGTTTGGAATGCCATGAATTGTCAAAACGTAGGATACACTAAAAATGTTATGTTGTCTCTCCATGCTAACTCGTTTAATTGAGGGATGAAAAAGTTAAGTCGGTATGATGCTGTGCACAGAAAGTACTCCAGTAAGATCTTTTATTACGTAAAACTAACATTTTAACGGTTTTTAAGTAGATAGATAGGCATAGGCCCTACTGTTTGTAAAAACAACACAAAGGTGTAATAAGAAGACATAAAACCTGCTAAAGGTTGTTATATTTATTGCAACACAACGACGTGTTATATAACAGTTACACATCAGAAATGTTTATGCATATCAAACTTAATATCTGAATAATTCGTGAGGAAAATGCAGTTAAAATATGATTTAACACCGTAAATAAAACAAATGACTTAATTTACAAAACATTCTGTGATTCATTTCTTTATCGCAGCCTCGTATATTACACTTGACGGGTATTAAATGTAGAGATTATTTCTTTTAAAGCCGTTCTTTATGTTGGCTAGATTATCATAAACAGAGTAACTGGGAAGGCGAGTACTTTTCATTTACGACCATCGTCTGCAGGCCAACCAGAAACTCCCTCCAGATCGGCAAAGTACACCATAGAAGTACTACTGGCGTTTGTATTACAGCACGAATGCATAAAGCAGCGCTTTTCGTGGCTGCTCTCCGAAACTGCGCCTCATTAGAGGTTATGGCGCGCATTATTAGCTGAGAGTACGTATAAAACAGTTGTATAACTGTGGCGTGGAGGGGAGCGACATAGAGTAATGAGAGAATAGCATGTCGCAGTGGTGCCAACCTGAGAGGCCGGCAGCGCGAAATACTGCTGTGGGTAATAATTGGGTGCAGCGCAGACTGGCAGGTTGGCAATTGAACAAATCATTTCTGGAGAAAACGACAGAGTTCCGTGACTATTGATTTCAATTCGCTGTCTCTAAGCTTTGTGTTTCGTGTTTTTGCGCGTTTACTGTCACCCGGCGACTTATGGGCTTGTTGCGAGCTTCGATTGCTCGGTTATTTATGGTTTTTGTGTGTACGACTGCAGGCTAAGATATTCCTTTTAATGTCTTACCTCAAGGTCATTGCTTGCATCGATTTTGAGTATCATGTCACGTTGACTGTACTTTTCAGACTTGTATTTGCATAGAGACCCCTGTATAGTGTATACTGATTGTCTACATATTTAAATACTAGAATAATTTATAAACCGAGTGCTATTCAAACCTATAAACGCATTAGGTTCGAATAGTCTTTGCTCATGCAAAGTACCTTCATTCGAATATAAACTTCTATTTATTTTGCTTCAAAAAGAATATTCAAAGGAAAACGTTAAATGAGTCAGTTTTGAACTCTATATAGAGGGTTCAGAGAACTGTAATTTATTGAACAATCAATTTCTTTTAAGTAATTAATTATATTAGGTGATATACTCTACCCCTTCTCCTACATTTTATTGGACTAAAAGTGTATAGCCTTAGGATTGCACCGCCTATAAGATGTGTTTCTGACGTATTTCAAAACTAATATAACCTAAGGTGTTGCACAAGACACGGACAATTACGATATTTAGCACTTTGCAAATAAGACGATTGTTTGTGAACAAAAATTAACTAATGGCAATATCAATAACAGATGATTGTTGACTAATTTTATATTTGTTAATAAACATGGAAAATAATGTAAAAAAGAGTTACCAGACTAATTATAAAACAAATACAAAAACAGGTACTTAGATGAAGTGGTCATTAAAGAAATGAGTTAGTAGAGATTATTTTTTTCTGTAATGGTTTATCATTATAAATCATGTTCAATTAAAAGTAATGACTGTCCTTAGTTTTTCTTCTGGACACTAAGATTAACCATATTCCAAAACCTTAAGAAAGGTTTGAAGATGCTTAATGGAAACATGGTAATATGGTAATCCCCTCGTCCTCTTTCAAAATAAATTCATACCTAGACCAATGATCCCCAAATGCCTACAGAATGTCCACCAACCAGGACTGGTGCTTCTGTCTGAGGGGTGCATATCTACAGTAGTCGTCAGGGATATTTTGTTACTTGTTAACGTGGTTAATGTGCACGGTGCATAAGAACCGTTCATCAAGAATGCACAATAAATCAGTAAAGGATTAATCCATTGGACAAAAATATTGGCTCGTAGGTCTTCTTAACAAAAGTTGTTTTAATTTAAAACACTCTTCACTTCCCTCTACGTAGGAATCCAACCTACAGAGTAGAATCCCTGCAGAAATATATTACAGTACTTGCGTCTGTCAAGGAACAGTGTCACTCACTTACATGTGAAGGCAAGGTAAACAAATAAATCCAGAAACCACTAAAAATGTAAACAAAGCTAGACCAAGACCACACCCAGCTGGCAGACAGGATAGTTGACCGCAACTGGCTTTCTTGAACCATATTTCAGATTGTCTGTTGGACAGAGCCCAGGGAATAAATAGTTTTTGCTTTGTATATTGTTGTTTTTATATTTTCTTAAATTTTCATTAAATTGTAATCTCTTTAACAACTAACATTCTATGTGTGTTTTTTTTTTTAAATAAGATACACTTACAGCAGTTGTTGAAAGAGTTGTTAATTGATGTGACTGGTAAATTTGTTGCATCTCCAACAAATTTACAAATCATGAACCATGTAACGCCAACTTCCAAAAAATATCCAAAAAGGGGCACATTTTTTGAGAGGTTTCAAGGGGTGACAGAGGTGACTCACTCACCCACCATACACGTAGGGCCTATACTTTGTATTGACTTACTTGCCCACCAATATAGTATAGTGGTATTGACCCACCCACACACCTATATATGTACAGTGGTATATTCACGTTCTAGGAAAATTTGGCCTAACTTTTATCTTTATTCTGTCATTAAGAGTCATTGCTTGTATTCGATTTTTATTTCCGCTCATTTCTTGACGATTTGGCATCTTAATAAACCAAAATAAACACAATAACAACAAATAAATAAAAACATAAAAATACCGTGTACCTTAGTGCTTAAATAAATAATTTAGGTAGCAAATATTCTTTTAAAATTTATAATGGACAATGATATGCTAAATATAACTCAAGTTTCTTGTTACAAAATATAATCATGGGCTACTGGCTACTACATGCTTCTGAGAACTATGTTCAGCTCTTCAACTGGCTATGGAATGTAACTAATAGAATTCTCAAAATCTAGTGACTATGTACATGACATCTTAAACCGGTGTAAACCGTTTGAAATTTGGTTGACTGTTTAGGCTAAGGGAAGTTTGACAAGTTCGGAATACATAGGCTACAGAGTAAATCTTAAGTGTTTTTTTTATGAGCATTGGTTTTAAATTATGTATGAAAAAAACTTATTCTGAAGTTACGTATTCTAAACAATCTAAACCATACAAACGACGTGTCCACGCTTTAAGTTATAGAACTCCAAATTACTTGTGCGTTATTGAGAAACAAGTATTTTACTTTACCATCTATATAAATATATTAACTTTCCATCATTAAACTATCTTATGTAGGTGAATTTGGCTGCAAATGAGCAAACATTGATGGATGCTAAATTCAATCAGGGAGATATAACCCATAATTTAATTACAGACTTTTCACCGCCTCCAGGATATTTATCAAACGGCACAGATTGCTTTACCTACTGAAAATGAAAAATAATCTATGAGGCTGATTGGGAACTCCAACTTTGTCCCCTATAAACAAATTACGGGACCAAAAAGAGCCAATAAGGGTGGCTGGGGTTGGAAGGAATGTAGATATTCAAATGGCCACAAGAGCCTGTTAGAGCTTCACTATTACATTAGCAGGGCCGAGCCCGGACCTCCCTACATATATTTATGATAACCAAATTCCATGGAGTAATAAGGTTAGGCGTCTCGTCGCGCCAAGGCGCGTAATTCTATCAGACGCCGCAAACGACGCGGAAGGGCGCTGATGAGCAGCGACCGTAGCACCATCTACGTGGATGACCAACAAACTACATCAGCATTGTGCTTTACACAGTACAAATGTGAGAAATATGTAATCATAGTTCAATAGTGGGTATTGATAAATAGCCAGACGGCAGACATAACCTATATCAAAAGTTATAAATCAGCTAAGTTGATTTGTAGGTATGAAGAAGGAAAGGGAAGGTAACAGGTTAATCAAGTAAAAAAATAATTATTAAAATAAAATAGTTCCTTTCAATTGAGAGCTTTTGAAACGATCATTACTGAAACAATTATACATGATATAATCTGGGACTAGGAACATTAAATCACAAACTAAATCATCTTTTACCCTTAACATGGTTACTTTGCCATTATTGCCATAATATTGTCAAGGAACAGTGAATTCTGGTGCAAACCTCGATACGACTAATTTTCAGGAAATATACCTATTTAAATTCTATTGATCATTCTCTTGTATAAATCACCATTGTTTTTATAATAAGCATACTGTAATAATAATAATAATAACTAAACAGACTGATCGTGTCTTTATGTAGGCTAAAGCTCAATTGAAACAGTCTTTTGATTTCTTATGGCACAACTTAGACAGCTAATATCAAGTCAACTAAAACATGCTATGTAAGATTTCTGACACTGTCCAATAATCTGGACAAAGTAGAGAGCAAATATTCAGCCTAACCAAGAGATGCCAGAATCAATACTCAGCCTAACCAACACTGTTTGCTACGTTTAATTCGGCACAACTTAGACAATCAATATTCAGCCCAGCTTAGATATGCTATGCTAAAGTCAATACAGTCTAACTGACCCTGTCAGCTACGTTTAATATTCGGCACAACTTAGACAATCAATATTCAGCCCAGCTTAGATATGCTATGCTAAAGTCAATACAGTCTAACTGACCTTGTTAGCTACGTTTAATATTCGTCACAACTTAGACAATCAATATTCAGCCCAGCTTAGATATGCTATGCTAAAGTCAATACAGTCTAACTGACCCTGTTAGCTACGTTTAATATTCGGCACAACTTAGACAATCAATATTCAGCCCAGCTTAGATATGCTATGCTAAAGTCAATACAGTCTAACTGACCCTGTTAGCTACGTTTAATATTCGTCACAACTTAGACAATCAATGTTCAGCCCAGCTTAGATATGCTATGCTAAAGTCAATACAGTCTAACTGACCCTGTTAGCTACGTTTAATATTCAGCACAACTTAGAAAATCAATATTCGGCCCAGCTTAGATATGCTATGCTAAAGTCAATACAGTCTAACTGACCCTGTTAGCTACGTTTAATATTCGTCACAACTTAGACAATCAATATTCAGCCCAGCTTAGATATGCTATGCTAAAGTCAATACAGTCTAACTGACCCTGTTAGCTACGTTTAATATTCGTCACAACTTAGACAATCAATATTCAGCCCAGCTTAGATATGCTATGCTAAAGTCAATACAGTCTAACTGACCCTGTTAGCTACGTTTAATATTCGTCACAACTTAGACAATCAATGTTCAGCCCAGCTTAGATATGCTATGCTAAAGTCAATACAGTCTAACTGACCCTGTTAGCTACGTTTAATATTCGGCACAACTTAGAAAATCAATATTCAGCCCAGCTTAGATATGCTATGCTAAAGTCAATACAGTCTAACTGACCCTGTTAGCTACGTTTAATATTCGTCACAACTTAGACAATCAATATTCAGCCCAGCTTAGATATGCTATGCTAAAGTCAATACAGTCTAACTGACCCTGTTAGCTACGTTTAATATTCGTCACAACTTAGACAATCAATATTCAGCCCAGCTTAGATATGCTATGCTAAAGTCAATACAGTCTAACTGACCCTGTTAGCTACGTTTAATATTCGTCACAACTTAGACAATCAATATTCAGCCCAGCTTAGATATGCTATGCTAAAGTCAATACAGTCTAACTGACCCTGTTAGCTACGTTTAATATTCGTCACAACTTAGACAATCAATATTCAGCCCAGCTTAGATATGCTATGCTAAAGTCAATACAGTCTAACTGACCCTGTTAGCTACGTTTAATATTCGTCACAACTTAGACAATCAATATTCAGCCCAGCTTAGATATGCTATGCTAAAGTCAATACAGTCTAACTGACCCTGTTAGCTACGTTTAATATTCGGCACAACTTAGAAAATCAATATTCAGCCCAGCTTAGATATGCTATGCTAAAGTCAATACAGTCTAACTGACCCTGTTAGCTACGTTTAATATTCGTCACAACTTAGACAATCAATATTCAGCCCAGCTTAGATATGCTATGCTAAAGTCAATACAGTCTAACTGACCCTGTTAGCTACGTTTAATATTCGTCACAACTTAGACAATCAATATTCAGCCCAACATAGACATGCTATGCTAAAGTCAATACAGTCTAACTGACCCTGTTAGCTACGTTTAATATTCCGCACAACTTAGACAATCAATATTCAGCCCAGTTTATATATGCTATTCTAAAGTCAATACAGTCTAACTGACCCTGTTAGCTACGTTTAATATTCGGCACAACTTAGACAATCAATATTCAGCCCAGCTTAGATATGCTATGCTAAAGTCAATACAGTCTAACTGACCCTGTTAGCTACGTTTAATATTCGTCACAACTTAGACAATCAATATTCAGCCCAGCTTAGATATGCTATGCTAAAGTCAATACAGTCTAACTGACCCTGTTAGCTACGTTTAATATTCGTCACTACTTAGACAGCCAATATTCAGCACAACTAAAATATATTATGCTATGCTAAAATCAATAACCATTCTAAGTGACGCTGTTGAGTATGTTCGATATTTGGCTCTACTTGGACAGTCAATATTCATTTTAGCCAAGACATACTATGCTAGAATCAATACTCAGTCTAACTGACACTGTTGAGCTACGTTCGATATTTGGCCCTACTTAGACAGCCAATATTCAGCAGATCCCACACATACTATGCTAGAATCAATACTCAGTCTAAGTGACCCTGTTGAGCTAGGTTCGATATTTGGCCCTACTTAGACAGCCAATATTCAGCAGATCCCACACATACTATGCTAGAATCAATACTCAGTCTAAGTGACCCTGTTGAGCTACTTTCGATATTTGGCCCTACTTAGACAGCCAATATTCAGCAGATCCCACACATACTATGCTAGAATCAATACTCAGTCTACACTGTTGAGCTACTTTCGATATTTGGCCCTACTTAGACAGCCAATATTCAGCAGATCCCACACATACTATGCTAGAATCAATACTCAGTCTAAGTGACACTGTTGTGCTATGTACAATATTTGGCCCTACTTAGACATGAAGTGCTAGAATCAATACTCAGTCTAGCTGACACTGTTGTGCTATGTACAATATTTGGCCCTACTTAGACATGAAGTGCTAGAATCAATACTCAGTCTAGCTGACACTGTTGTGGTATGTACAATATTTGGCCCTACTTAGACATGAAGTGCTAGAATCAATACTCAGAGTAACTGACACTGTTATGCTATGTACAATATTCAGCCATACTCAGACATAGTACTTATATTCATTATACATTCTTTACTCCAATGTTTATTCAAACTAAGTAAGCAGTCCCTGCACCTAGTATAGTGAAATATTTTTTAATTCAGTTAGTAGACTATCAATATTGTCTACTTGAACCAATACTCAGCCAGCTATGAATTTCCCAATAGATCCAAATATTTGCCCTCTACGCCAACAAAGTATTCCAAGTCGAACGTTGATTCTATGCAGTAGCATCGATGCTGTCTCGGCTCCTCTCTCTGTTTGGGGCGGTTTTTGATCCCCCCGTTATATTTGGTTATCGCGCGCGTTCCGTTGCCTGGTAACTGCTACTTCAAAGCCTCCCCTTCTCCCAATCCTCCAACTCCGCCATCTCCCATACTAACCAATTAAATCGTGTGATTTGTGTTAGGTAGGCGTTTGTTTGTTCTAATACATTATAGGAAATAGGTTCGACCTATTTTTAATGGCTTTAAATGAATGCTATGAACAGAGCCTATGCCACGACCAGTTTTATATCAAGAGTGGATGGTTCATTATAAACCATTTAATTTTAATCTGGTATTTTGTTTTTTAAATAAATAAATCTGAGAGGAATAAAATGCCAAGAATGCTTCTGATTAGGAAATTTATTGTTTTCACAGGGTTTTTAAGTTGTTAGTTTCCATCTCTTCAACAATCAGTGTTTTATGTTACAATCAACTAAAATAATATGCATATATAAAATTGCCTGACATATAAAATAGGCAAACTAAATACTACTTGTTTATTTTAGTATTAGGCCTATAGCTATTCCTTAACATTTCATTTTTTTCTGTACAAAAAATAAATATTGATACACTATTTTTGCTCTACTCCTAAGTTGAACCATAGTCTAACATTTTTAAGGACCAATAATTAAAATGATCAAACCTGGAAGTTTTGATTGTAACATCTCACTATTACGTATATAATGCGTGTATGTACGTTAAGACATTTCATTATTGCACGTTTAAGAACACTCGTTTAGTAATCTTAACTACAATATTTATCTATTTTTAATTTAATATTATTGAACTCGTCTTACGTCTTTAATTAACACAATATAAATTAAAACTAGAAACAGTAAATTAGTTAAAATGCTATACAGGTTATGATAGTGAGTTCATACATAAGCTTATCAGTGTTGTAATTTAATTAATTTTTTTCAATTTTCTTTATTGAGTAAACACAATGAATACATTACATCACAATCGTCAACGACATATCCTACCTATTCATGCTCACAATAACCCTTACATACGTACATTTTGCCATTCACACACCTTTCACACTAGATCAGGTCCGATGTTTAGATTTTTGCAATTAAGCTATAATTTAATTAGTGTGTTTCAAATGTCATAAAATATGTAACAATTTAAATTATTATAATATTTAAATAAACTAGCATTTTTTTCAATAGTTTTCGTCAGTTTTTTTAATATAGGCCTAGGCGTACTTCAGATGAACATTTCGGCCTTAAGGGTGGAACATGAAAAATAGCTGGTGAAGTAACTGGCTCTTGTAAATAATTACCTGCCCCTCTCTGAGGAGTTTGTGAGGGTGGGTCGGGGGGGAGGGGGGCGCTCTTGTTTTTGTGGACAAAGATGCTGTCTTAACCAGATACTTCAATTTATCATAACTAGAACCACGTTTTTTTCATGGAGTGCCCGTGGATGATTTTTTCAGTAAAGAAAATCATGTATTTGGAATTTCTAAACAGTTTTATTTGTAAAATTATATTTCATGTATTCTACGAAATCTGAATATATTTTATATATTCAGTATCGAACGCGGATGTGTTTTTTCGGCTTTTCACACTTAGGCTTATTTAGTGTCAGTTTACGTATGGCCTATACAAAAGTAAAACATACCCAATATGTGATCTAATTTAGGAAGATGAGTAAAGATATATTGGACGTGATATTTCTGTTAACTTCTCATAAAAACAACTTGATGGTCGCAATAAACAACGTCTGGTTACATGAACTGTGTGAACTAAACAACAGTGAGAGAGCTCACCACCTGGTAACAATAGCTACATCGCGTGGTTCGGATTCCACGATAAACTGAGTATTGTATTAACAGTTGGACTTCATTAATCAACTCGTTCATGATTATTGCATGATATGCAAAATAAACAGATTTGCAGTATCTGTTTGGCATATGCCTATACATGTGGTTATATAACTTAGCTGAGTGTCACACATATTTATCAAATTATATAAAAGAACCGCCTTATAAGAAAATGTTTGTGAGACTAGAAAAAGTAATAAATAAAAAAAAGTAATAACAAATGTTTAAACAATCACATTTTATTCAAACAATACAAAAAAAACGACGTAACATATTTATTATAATTGTTTATTTTTTATAAACAAGGTTACTTGTAGGTCTATAAACATACTTTTGCCAGGCAACTTATAAATGATAGGCTACGTCATCTATTAAATTTTATTCATACATCATTATTATTTCGACAATTTAAAAATTTATAGCATTAGATAAGAAATTCATAAAATTTTTCTGGGACATACTTTGGAAAATGTTTTCATTATACATATTTTTTTACCCATAAAAATACTGCTGAACTTAAAGTAGTTCAATTTAAATTGAAAATGTTAAGCACAGGAAATGTCTCTTAGAACCAAATATAGGCTTCGTGTAAATTTACTTTTTGAGGTTTAAAGCCGAAATTAACACTTTATATCTGCGTTTATGGTGCATAAAAATATGTAAGTTTTACTTTTGTAGTTTTGGAGATGGAGAAGTACGTTTATATATATATACATGCCAATATTCTTGGCCTCTCTCTATCCCTCTCCTTGTTCAATATACAAGCTGAATTACAATTCACTAACTTACGTTACGCCATAGAGTACGTTAGAAGTTGTACCTCCGAGTACGTGAATCGCTCTACAAAATATAATTCAATAGAGTCCTATTGTAGGGAAGGCAACGATATATTGAGATGTCGTAAATATCGACAAATATGTTTCGAATTATCGATATATTAGTATCGGTATTTTCTTTCGATGATATCGGCCATATCGATACTTTGGTCCTATATATCATATCACTAAATATTGACGTAAAAAACCATCTAGATTACCTTTCATGCCTACAAAACATTCATTGAAATAATAAAGTAATTTTATTTAGTTTTTTTACGTGAGGTTAAGTGGAAAATTGATTTCCAAACTTTTATTTTTAAATGGTTTACCTGACAAGTATTGGAAGTAAGTTTAGTGAATTAATTTCTTTGATATTTAGTGTTCATAAGAAGTCTAATCACATTTTTAAATGTAAAAAACAAAAATAACAATGTTATTGTATTATTATATTATAATTAACATAGATAAAGTTATAATTATTCTTATTTTGAATTTGTTTCATTCAACCCCACAGACTATATCTTGTTTCGTTTAGATAAGTGTATTTAATTTTTACATTCAGTAGGCTATTATTAAAAAATTCAGTAGACACACAAAAAATTAGCGCATTTTTTGTCATAACATAGCAGTTATTGTATAATTTTAAACAGATAAATTATTTAAAATATTTACAAATGTCATTAGATCGATATTTGGTTTGCGATATATCGATAATTCGATGTTGAAAATATTTGCCATCCCTGTTGGTGCAACAAAATTACTTTGTACAAGTTCCCATGATACAAATAATTGAATGCTATTTTTTTTCCGTCATGCTACACAAGCTGAGCACGAATGAGCTTAAACTTCCTATGGATAAATGAATTTATTTCATTTCATAACTATTACCCATATAAACTATTTTTACAAAGAAAACATTGGAAATTGAGTAGCCACTGTTGCTAGTAATGTGGCTACTACAAAACATGAAATTTAATTATTAACTAAAAGTAAAAATTGAAAATAGAGTCTAGTTAATTTCATTTTAAAAATAAACAATCGTTAACAATAGAATAAGATATAAACATAATCATAATTAACTATCTTAGCACCTAAGATAACATGTTCTTAAGTAGGTTAATGAGTTGGAATAAACTAAAGGTAAACAACAACAAAACTTACAAGAAATTGTAAATGATGGCTAAAATTGTACGAGTATAATTATAACTTATAAAGAATTATAATGTGGGTTAAGCAACATTAACTATTTTCATATTAAGTTGAAGTTGAGAAAATCTATAGCTGAATTATTCTTCAATAACCAGTTAGAAAGAGTTTTGAAAAAAGTCTTTTAAAAAGTAATAATTTTTATATCACTAGGAATGTTATTAAAATGTTTAGGTTCCACATACCGAAGGGAAAGGTTGAAAATGATTTATTCAATTTGGCAAACCTTAATATACCACTTATAACATTAATTATAACAATCTGTATCTAGGCCTACAATTTTGATCAAATTTAACAATCTGTATGTTGGCCTACAATGTTGATCAAATTTAACAACCTGTATGTATGCCTACAATGGTGATCAAATTTAACAATCTGTATGTAGGCGCAAAATGTTGATCAAATTTAACCATCTGTTTGTAGACTTACAATGTTGATCAAATTTAACAATCTGTATGTAGACTTACAATGTTGATCAGATTTACCAATCTGTATGTAGGCTTACAATGTTGATCAGATTTAACAATATGTATGTAGGCTTACAATGTTGATCAGATTTAACAATCTGTATGTTGGCCTAAAATGTTGATCAAATTAAACAACCTGTATGTATGCCTACAATGGTGATCAGAATTAACTATCTGTATGTAGGCTTACAATGTTGATCAAATTTAACCATCTGTTTGTAGACTTACAATGTTGATCAAATTTAACAATCTGTATGTAGACTTACAATGTTGATCAAATTTAACAATCTGTATGTAGGTTTACAATGTTGATCAGATTTAACAATCTGTATGTAGGCTTACAATGTTGATCAGATTTAACAATCTGTATGTAGGCTTACAATGTTGATCAGATTTAACAATCTATATGTAGGCTTACAATGTTGATCAGATTTAACAATCTGTATGTAAGCCTACAATGTTGATCAGATTTAACAATCTGTATGTAGGCTTACAATGTTGATCAGATTTAACAATCTGTATGTAGGCTTACAATGTTGATCAGATTTAACAATCTGTATGTAGGCTTACAATGTTGATCAGATTTAACAATCTGTATGTAGGCTTACAATGTTGATCAGATTTAACAATCTGTATGTAAGGCTACAATGTTGATCAGATTTAACAATCTGTATGTAGGCTTACAATGTTGATCAGATTTAACAATCTGTATGTAGGCTTACAATGTTGATCAGATTTAACAATCTGTATGTAGGCTTACAATGTTGATCAGATTTAACAATCTGTATGTAGGCTTACAATGTTGATCAGATTTAACAATCTATATGTAGGCTTACAATGTTGATCAGATTTAACAATCTGTATGTAAGCCTACAATGTTGATCAGATTTAACAATCTGTATGTAGGCTTACAATTTTGATCAGATTTAACAATCTGTATGTAGGCTTACAATGTTGATCAGATTTAACAATCTGTATGTAGGCTTACAATGTTGATCAGATTTAACAATCTGTATGTAGGCTTACAATGTTGATCAGTTTTAACAATCTGTATGTAAGCCTACAATGTTGATCAGATTTAACAATCTGTATGTAGGCTTACAATGTTGATCAGATTTAACTATCTGTATGTAGGCTTACAATGTTGATCAGAATTAACAATCTGTATGTAGGCTTACAATGTTGATCAGATTTAACAATCTGTATGTAGGCTTACAATGTTGATCAGATTTAACAATCTGTATGTAAGCCTACAATGTTGATCAGGTTTAACAATCTGTATGTAGGCTTACAATGTTGATCAGATTTAACTATCTGTATGTAGGCTTACAATGTTGATCAGATTTAACAATCTGTATGTAGGCTTACAATGTTGATCAGATTTAACAATCTGTATGTAGGCTTACAATGTTGATCAGATTTAACAATCTGTATGTAAGCCTACAATGTTGATCAGATTTAACAATCTGTATGTAGGCTTACAATGTTGATCAGATTTAACAATCTGTATGTAAGCCTACAATGTTGATCAGATTTAACAATCTGTATGTAGGCTTACAATGTTGATCAGATTTAACTATCTGTATGTAGGCTTACAATGTTGATCAGATTTAACAATCTGTATGTAGGCTTACAATGTTGATCAGATTTAACAATCTGTATGTAGGCTTACAATGTTGATCAGATTTAACAATCTGTATGTAAGCCTACAATGTTGATCAGATTTAACAATCTGTATGTAGGCTTACAATGTTGATCAGATTTGACAATCTGTATGTAGGCTTACAATGTTGATCAGATTTAACAATCTATATGTAGGCTTACAATTTTGATCAGATTTAACAATCTGTATGTAAGCCTACAATGTTGATCAGATTTAACTATCTGTATGTAGGCTTACAATGTTGATCAGATTTAACAATCTGTATGTAGGCTTACAATGTTGATAAGATTTAACAATCTGTATGTAGGCTAACAATGTTGATCAGATTTAACAATCTGTATGTAGGCTTACAATATTGATCTGATTTAACAATCTGTATGTAAGCCTACAATGTTGATCAGATTTAACTATCTGTATGTAAGCCTACAATATTGATCAGATTTAACAATCTGTATGTTATTATCCATTATCACTGCACTTGTATGTTTTGTTAAGTGTGTCCATTACCACTGAACGTGTATGAGTGGGATGGTGGTCCATTACCACTGTACGTGTATGGGTGGGCGGGTGGGTCCATTACCAATTTACTTGTATGTTTTGGTGGGTGTGTTCATTACCATTGTACGTGTATGAGTGGGATGGTGGTCCATTACCACTGCATGTGTATGGGTGGGCGGGTAGGGTAGGTACTATCAAAAGTAAAAATTGATAGGCTTTTAATGTTGATCAGATTTAACAATCTGTGTGTAGACTTACAATGTTGATCAAATTTAACAGTCTGTATGTATGCCTACAATTTTGATCAAATTTAACAATCTGAATGTAGGCCTACAATGTTGATCAAATTTAACAATCTTTGTTCATTTCATAATGAATTAAGGATGATGACGGCGTGATTGTTCATTAATATCTAAAGAGTGTTTTTAAAATAAAATATGGGGCCTAGAGTGTTCTCTTTTGCTTTACAATTGAGACAAAAATCATCTTATTTTATATGACAAATATTAATGATATTTACTATTGAAAATTGAAGAAAACGTATGATCTTAGTCAGTCCATAGCATAAAGTAATTGGAAATATTTAATATAGTTCTTTGAAATTCTAAATCTTTATTCGTAAATGTAAAAATGCATATTAACATTACACGTCAGGTAACTGAAACTAGATTTTAAACTAATAAATCCTGTATACAATAATGTCATTTACCAAGAAAGTACGTTTTTCTTACGTTAATAGGGACAAACACCCTATTAAAATTCACTAGGCTGGATGGACCCCAGAACATTAATCTATATCTCAAGATCGACTCTACGTAAGAAAAGTGTACTATTCGGAGAACATCTTGGCTACAGACTTTGGTAAGACGGTTGAGAACAACTCCCATGGTTTAAAAAAACCCTTTACAAACGTAATCCACGTGACCGCTCTAGTTGTACCTATTGTCGATGTACTGACCCAGAAATTTAACTGAAGTTTCTTGTTTGACTTCTTCGTTTTCCAGTTTGATAAGACCCTTAAGCTGAAATTGGTGGGTGTTTCCCAAATGAAACTGAATAATCTTAGTTTTGCTGTTGTTTTACTTTAAATTATTCAAAGAGAACCATTGATCTAGATTTTACAACTTGGTGTTTTTGGTCGACTTAGTCAAGTTTTGAGTTTTATTGGATACAAGAAAAGGACAATCAGCAAACAAGGTAGTTCTGATGTCTGTTGAAGTTTGTGGAAAGTCGTTTATATAAGACAGGAATAATATAGAGCAAAGAATAGAGCTTTGTGGGACGCCACAATTGATTGCTCTAAACGAAATGAATGTTTTATTACTTCAAACTTTTTAACGTTAAAACGTACCGAGAAGAGCTCATACAACACAAAATACAATCTGCAACATACCAACATACCCTTGGTCGATCCAGAGGTGACAGTCGCGAGTTTAGTGCCACAGTGGAGTGAGTTATAAAAGCGTAATTGGGCCATTAACCAAGTTGTACATCCCGGAGGTACAAAGGGTGTATACATAAACGATCACTAACACACAGACAGACAGACGGAATACGTAAATAAGCACGTGACTGAGCCAAGTCGAGGATTTCGTCTCTACGTCCCGCTGCATATTCATGAACCCACCCTCCCACGTTTGACGCACGCCAATATTTTCATTTTCACGTTCGATTCGTTGAAATAATGAATTGGTC
Source organism: Stictocephala bisonia (assembly GCA_035578905.1). Classification (NCBI taxonomy): domain Eukaryota; kingdom Metazoa; phylum Arthropoda; class Insecta; order Hemiptera; family Membracidae; genus Stictocephala; species Stictocephala bisonia. The sequence continues at coordinate 4,924,682 of JAQJVL010000023.1, forward strand.
CAGTGCTCAGCGTATATCTGCCGGCGCGGACTCCATTATAAACGTACCCGAGGATATTTTAATCCGACGGTAATTTATTCCGCCACTTGTTCTTCTTCTTATCTCCCCGCTGCTACTGTGTCAGTAGCTGTGCTGAAACAACATGGCTAACGCGTCCAATATTTCCATCAGACGGGCTTTATTTTACAGGTAGATAAATATTGAGTATTCGCGGCGTGATAAGTGTATGTAAATTTGTTTATGGATTGCTCCAAGGCACCGCCAACTTAGAGCCATTCAACGGTGCGTTTTTATTTCCTTATTGTTTGTAAAAAGACTACCTCTGGACTGGTTTATTACTGTATTTATATTGTTCTTTTGTTTGAGATGAAGTAATTCAGACTGTCTATTGACTACTGGAAATTAGTCTTAAAATATCTCTACTCACATAGTAATAGACACAGACTACTTGATTTATTTATGAATTCAACAATTTTACATCTATCTTTTGAATTTGTTTAACTTGTCAATAGAATACTTAAAGACTGTCTAATATTTCTCCATACTCTATTAGAAAAGAAATTTTAAAATCTGCTGCATTCTGTATAAAAATATTTGATTGACGTAATGAATTTCTAATTAATTTTTCAATATTTAATCTTAAAATTACACTATGAAAGAAACTGCAAAATTGTTTGAATTGTTCGAAATTTTAAGTTGATTTAGTATGATTTTTTATCTTTTTTCATAAACTTTATTATTAGAAAAAAGTAAAACACTTAAAAGTTTCTGATATTGCATAGATCTATTTTTATAGTAATAAATTAACAAAGCTTTATCTACACATAATGATAATATATATTTCATCCAAATAGAATGCATCAATGTAACACAGATTTTCATGAAATGCCGAAAAAATTACCATGCGATTTATTTCTTAAAATGTCATAGATTGACACCGTTTCATAGAAGCTAAAATAAAAAAAAGGAATAGGCCTAGAAAAAGCAATCGTCCAAATTATGAAGATCGATATTTTTCTAAAATAAATTTATTAGGAAAAAGAGTTATAAGTAAAAAAATATCAAACAAGTTTTATTGGTGTTATTTTATTAATCACCAAGTTAAATTTATTGATATTAAGTTGGAAAGAAATGTCATCAATTGTTTGTTTTGTCCACAGTTTGAAAGAGCCGAATATGGATCTAAATTTAGAGTGCGAGGACAACAAATCACATTGGTAAGTAAATAGAAGCAAAATACATTTTTTATAGAGAATGCCTACACCTAAAACAGATTTTTTTAAACAGATAACTTTCTTGTACAATGATATTTTCTGGAGACTAGTAAAGAGTATACTGGTGTTCAGTCAGAACAAAAACCATTTAAAACTTAATTAGAATAGTTCGTCTGGGTCTTGTTATAGACGATATTCATCCTACGCATGGTGAACTCAACGAACATCGAACACGCATGTGTTCGATGAGCGAACTGTCAATAATGATATGTTTTGTTTATCAATTTTCCAGTGTTCTAACGTATGCTATTTGTTGGCGAGAGTCCACCCCAAACATAAATTACTTTGAAAACCAAGTCACCATAGTTGGTGTCGCTGTGTTTGAAAAGGATTTTTCACCGTGTAGCCACTTTAAGTAGGGTGGTTTTTGGTTAATTGACAGCTGTGTTTGTAAAGGAGATTTATGTGTTATTGATTTTTCATCGTGTAGCCACTGTAAGTAGGGTGGTTTTTGGTTAATTGACAGCTGTGTTTGTAAAGGAGATTTATGTATTATTGATTTTTCATCGTGTAGCCACTGTAAGTAGGGTGGTTTTTGGTTAATTGACAGCTGTGTTTGTAAAGGAGATTTATGTGTTATTGATTTTTCATCATATAGCCACTGTAAGTAGGGTGGTTTTTGGTTAGTTGTCAGCTGTGTTTGTAAAGGAGATTTTTATGTTTAAAGAGTATTTTCTAACCTATAAAAACGATTATTGAACATCGTAATTTGGGCAGCTTTGTAGGTATGATGATTTGTTATGTAGCATATAATTTGATTTTTTGGGGTATTTTGAATGTGTGTTGTGTTATATTCTGGTGTTATTGATATTTATTGTGTAGGCCCTACCATACATAGGCTATATAGGTGACGTAATATAAATGTTCTATGTTTAATGCAGTAGCCTACACACGGTAGGGCTAATCGATTCCTGTTATCTCTGACGGGGTGAATGTGCTGGAGCCCTTCATGTTTATTTGTAATAATTTAGTTAATGTATGTATGTAATATGTTATCTGTACCTTTGACTTGTGTTAAGGTTGTTAGTAGTTGGTGAACCATCGATAACATAGTCTAAATCACGGAAATAGATTGAATCGAAAAACACATAGGCCTACTTTTAACTTCTTTTCTAAGTTGAACAAATATGTTGGTAATTTTGCCAACCTGTCTAGGCGACGACGGATCAGACGCTAGATTGTTTTAATATAAGCAATTCAATATACGAATAATAATAGAACTTCATTTTTTTTCTTAAAGAAATTTAATTTTTCGGGAAAAAAATCATAATGCTTAATTAATTTTAACAAATTTGTTGAAAAGTTTATTACTAATAAATATATGGCGAAAACAAAGTAGGCCTATATAATCAAATTAAAAATAACCTCGAATGGAATTAATTACAATACATATTTTTTATTGCATTAAAACATTTTCTAATAGCATAGGCCTATGTTAGACGAAATTTGTAAAATTAATAAAACATCATTCTAGATTCTAATTTTCATCACATGTAAGATAAATAGGTCTATTCATTCACATGAAGCTATTACCTTTAAATGTATAATTTTAAAATAATTGGCTACTACAACCCCGGTGTCAGGATAAATTATTGATATTCTAAATAAAAATAAATAAATAAAATTAAAAAAAAAATAGCGAACCGGATTCCTTATTGACACCCTTTTTTTTTAATTACGACACCACTAAGGGGTGTAGTTCATGTTATTTGCCTTTGAGGACAGTCCCACAGTTGTAGTAGCAAGGCTGGATGTGTCATGTGAGACCAGTTAAATTTGTAGTAACTTATGGCCAATACTGTAGTTTCTAGTAGACTCTATAGACCTATAGATGCAAGGTAAGGTCAACAGTTGGAATAACTTAAAATTAGCTTTGCACGAGTTTCTGAATTTTAAATTAAATATGATTAAAAATGCCTTTTTGGATGTATGGGCAATGTCAGCATTTCGACCCCCGGCCTCTCCACAATATGAATGTGGGGGTAATAGGTTATTTCTTTTGGAAATTATTAAATTGTAGACTTTTCTGGCGTAGATTCGTGAATAGCCTAAAACCAAGAAAAGCCATGTCAGTATGTTTCCTCCAACTTGATCCCCGTTCAACACTCCAAGCACCCTTGTTGGCCCATTTTCTTCAACGTCTGTCTCATTCAGTACGAGGAAACGCCAACTAAATGTTTTATAAAGATTTATTTCATTCTGTCTTTGCAATATTTTCTAGCACTTTTTACAATTCGACAAAGGTACCGGTAGCCTATTTATTTGAAAAATAAACGCCACAAAGTAAACAAATAAAATAATTAGAACATAGGTAGCATTTAGAGAATGAAAATATACATATTAAGCAATTAAACGACCTGCTTATAGATGCACAATTAAATATAGTGTTTTCAAGCGACGTGATTGCTATATTTTTTCGTAATTTCTAAAAAAAAGGCCGAAATTGCAATTGCAAAAAGATTTTAATTTTTATTTAAAAGTGTCTGGACTAGAACGAGCCAACCTTTAAATATATTTTCTAAAGCATTAAAATGTGACCGTTTTCAAAACCGCCAAGCCACCTGAAAGTCGACAGCCCCAGACAGCCCTACAAGTTTAGTAGCAAAGCAATTTTACTCCAAGCAGGCCTAAACATGCTGTTCTATTTCAGCTGTACGTCTGTACGGTTATTGTTTATTATTACCTTTATTGAGTTATAGTGAACACTGTATGATTATTAAAAGTCCAATCTAGTGGACCATAATAAGTTGAGAATCTTAAATTTATTTTAAAATCGTCAAGAATTACATGTCAAATTTCACATATTTGACTTTAGAAATGTTACGAAAATACTCTATTTTTTACAAAAACCAATTTATGTTCCACCAGAATTGTTCACTTATCAATTGTGCAGTTCAAGTGTTACCGTACGATAACTATCATTATTATGGACCGAATCGTTAAAATAAAAACCCATTTTTTGACGTTTACCGTGGAGTGGAACGGCCCCGTTAAGTATAACAGTAAAGGCTAAAATACATAAATTATTGAATTTATATTAATTTCAATTATATCTTATTTCTTATTAATAGTCTAGTAGGTTAGGAGAGTAGACCAGGAAGTGAATTTTCTAACAATTATGACATCGTAATCCGTCAGTTAATTTTAGTTAGTTGAAAACACCTAACAAACTAATAAAACAAACTGAAAATGTTTAACATTAGACTAAACCAAAATAAAAACAGAACCAAGAAGATAGAAATAGCGCTGTTGACACCATCTAGCGGCGAAAGACGCAACTAACCTGCAATGTCAACCATTTTGTTTCGGCGGGCTGCCAGCCACCTCAGCGCGCTCTTCCATTGGTCGCCGCTCACCTGTCTCCTAACCCCACCCATTCAAATCACACTCCAACATACCATTGTCTCATTGTTTTGTTATATGCTTCAAGACTCATTTTTAATGTCAATATTCTCAGTTGTTCTAACCACTCTCATCCCCATTCAACAGGTTCTATCCTCACAAAAACAACACACGTGTCTGTAATATCACTCGGCCACTTTGTCATTTTCTGTAAACCCACTGATCTCATCCAAATTTGACTTCATATACCTACTCATTATTTTTTCCTCTTACAGGTTATTTGTTACAATTAAATATTTAAGTTATTATTGTGATGTAATTTCATTGTAATTATGTTTACTACTTTGTATTAACTTTCCCTTAATGCAGGGGTTTCCAAACTGGGGTGTGAAGACAAGTAAAGGAAGGCGTGAGACCAGTTGGAAATAAGATATGAAGCTATGATATTAGACAAGTGAAAATGCAAGGCCATCCATCTCACTAATAGAATAACTTATTTTTCTCTTACCAGCAGGCCTACTTCTTTCCATAATGAATAAAAACATAAAGTGTTATATCATGTTTCTTGTGGAAGTAGATATAAACAGTTTTGTTTAATTTAATATTTGTTTTTTTCATATGCACAAACATTGTGTACAAATTATTGTGTTAGTGGGGGCGTGAGAGGCTTTTATTTCAATAGGGTGTGGTACGAAAACTTTTGGGAATATTGGTGTAGAAAGCTAAAATCATTTTAAATTGTTAATAAATTAAAACTACTCCATAAATAATTCTATTATGTATTTTAGTAATATAATATTCTGGGAATATTTGAGCCAATAATTCTGTTAGTTAGTGTGATCTGCTACTACAGCTGGTTAAACTGCTTTACATTTACATGGAACTACACTAACGCTACACAATGGACTACACAAACAGCTGATAGTTTGAGACACAACATTTTAGATGATAAATCTATCCGTATACTTATACAATCAATGGTAACTGAGTCAAGCTACGTTTCCTATGCAATAGCAGGCTGGGCCTCTCACACACTATCACCTAACGCATCACTCTTTTAACGAAAAGTGTGTTCAAATGTATTTTTGTCACATATATTATCTATACCCTAAGAGATCGAGTTCATCCCTCTGTGAAGAGGCCGTGTCTTGGTCAACGTCTGGAGTATGGAAGTGATGTGGGCTTCACTCACCGGCGAGCACCTAGACAGTGATGGTCCGGAGCGACCAAGGTGAAATATTTGTCTTGTATCGTGGAGTTATTGGAATGTCGAGCTAATGGACGTATTCATTTAGGCCATAAAATTACCGTAGAACAATTAATTTTTTTTAAGTAGCCTGCCATGGCTAATTATTTATTGAATATTTTCCCAGCCAAAATGGCTACAACACTAAAACGGATTCAAAATATATATCATCACACTACATTACATTGATCATTATTAAGTCAGCCCTTCTACTTCCCTAATACAATACTAGGCCTATAATAATATTTGTCTACAGAGTGTCCTGTAAGTATCCAGCCAACATTCTGGAGGCAATTCCTTGAGTTAAAAGAAACAAAAAATGCCATGTGTACAAATTACTAATCTCGCATCGTTATCTTCTGTCTGTCTATATGTAATTTTTACAAAAAAAGTTAATATCTCCAAATTTATTTGAAATAAAATCATTTCAATTTCTTTTTTTTATAATAATTCTTTTCAAATTGGCGGCTATACTAAATGTTTAAAGCTACATATATTAATAACCTTAAATTTTAGTAAAAACCTGCTAGTTACAAAAGAGTTGAAGAACTTATTTTAAAAAAATAATGGTTCTTTAAGATCGAACAACAATTGTTGTTATTATTATTAGTTAATTATTAACTGAGTTATTGAATTTTTTAACAAATAAAAATGATTTCCTGGTCGAAGAATTTTGTTGTTATTAGACAAAAATTTCAATTTCTTAGTCAATTTTTGTTTGATATTAAAATGTTTTATACCATTATTTTTTTGAATTTGTCAGTTTTTGTGTAGCTTACAATAAATTACTGTACAATAAATTTAAATTTAATAAAATTTAAGGTTGTTAAGATATTTAGCCATCAATTTCAAAAGGATTATTATAAAAGAATGAAATTTAAATGGTATATGGATACTATAAAAATCATTTATTCATGCCGATTTATATGATTTTTTTTGTAAAAATCATATAAAGATAGACAGACGGATAACAGTGCGAGATAGGCGATTTGTACTCATGGCATTTTTTGTTTGTTTTATCCCGAGGAATGAACTCCAGAAGTTTGGTTGGATACTTATGGGACACCCTGTAAAACATGAATAAGCTACTCAAAACATGGCTAACGATGTTCTAGTTCTAGAGGTTACCAAGCAATACTAAGTCATACGTAATTAATGTATATACCTTAATTAAATGACAATTTAAATTACATCGACATGTCACACGCTACATTAAGTGATTAGGCCTATTCATAAACTAAAATCAACAACTTAAAAGTAGGCTGAAAAACATAAAACACTTATGGCTAATAAATTATTAATTAAAACTAAACAGCAAATTTACAATGATATTTCGTCCAAGGATCCACCAGCCAGAAAGTCCAGGACGCTGTATCAAAAATGCCTTTAATTGTCTTCTAAATTTCTAGTGGTTTAAATTTAACTTAAGCTAGGTGTTATAGTGTTATACAGAACGATTATAGTATAAAAAAGTTTTTTCTTTCAAAGAACGTTGAAAGTGAGATGGAATCGGATTACAGTCGAGTGTAACGTGAATTTGTACGGTTTGAAAATTTAGAAACCGTTTTTTTATGAAGCTGTTAGTTTCGAAAATGTATATTGAAGGTAATTCGAGTGGTTTAGAAGAATGAAAAACATCTTTACACGACTGAGAACTTTGCAGCGAAAAGAAAAAAAAAATATTCTAATTGACTTTTTTTTGTGTGTGAACATAATATACAGTGTCCAGTGGCTCGCGCCAACCCAAAAGGGCACTGCGTGAACTATATGGGGTTATAGCAGGCCACAATTATTAGGTTTTAGTCACCAGATTGGTAGAATAAACTTGTGTTTTCAATTTAATATATTTTAGTCCTATACCCCAAAAAGTTCATAAAATCAGGCTAATTTATGTTTTATGGCGTCTACGTTATTTGACTACTATACTCATAGAGCTGTTGAATCAGTGTAGAATCAAACAACTCCTAACAACACTCAGGGTATTGTACATCCATTAAAGATTCCGTTTACATAAGTGGATACAACAGAATGGAATTGTCACACTGCTGACGTTCATGTGTGCGGGAGGGGAGGGGTAGAATTTACCCCTTAAAGGGCTTTTGGGAATACGGTTTTATCACTAAAAGAGTCTAGGTTAGTAAAACATGTTACGGTAAGTAAGACACTTCTATTGAAGTGAGCAATAGGTCTTTTGAAAGTGGTGCTAACTGGGACAGAGGAAGTCTACCCTTTAATACGATAAAAAGCCTCTAAAATAACCTCCCCCCACTATGAAAAAATAATCGCCACACTGAGAAATATACGCACTCAGTGCATTTATGGTATGGAATTGCATCTATGGCGCTCTGACAAAAAATAGACACGGTCCTTCTGTCACTCGACAAAACTTTCTGAAGCAACGTCAGTATTAGTTTGACTATACGATAATAAACGTTTTTTGAAATTATCTTACCCAATAGTAGAGTACAACTACTGTGCACCACAAGTAAATAAGGCTTGTAGTAACACATGATCCTGATGCCAAGTGCCTAACAGAACCATACTTGCATAACGGTTTTGAAATGTAAAAAATAATAATAATAATTATTACTGTCTTTTTAAAATAACAGATAAACTCTTGCTTCCAGATTATATTAGGGCCTAATGTTACCACAATTACCCATAGATAAAAGTAAAGAAACAAAACACGATTACTTGCGTCCCGCCAGCCGCACAGACACCTCTGTCTTGCATTATGTGCAACCATAAATATGCATAAAGTTGCTCCGAGCCGCACGCCCTTCTCAGTCTCTATTTGGACACGTGTGGTGCCGACTTGAATGGACTTAACAAGTACTTTGAACTATTAGGAGTTAGATTGTGACTTGAGTTCCACCAGCGACTCCTAAACAGCCTGTGCTGTATTTTAAAAATATACAGAGTTATTGGAAGTATTTCGTCATAGACTATCTGTACGCTGACAAAACTTCCATTTTATTTACTCAGAATTACTTATATATTAATTTAATTTTTTTGTTTAATATAGTTGACACCAGTTTTTGACATTTGACATTTGCTCATAAGTCTGTCATTTGAGTTGGTAGGAAAGAAAAAAAATACAGCTGGATTGTTACTTTTTTAATCACTTGCACGTAAGCCTTTGTTGATGACCGCAATGGCATTTTATTTATTGAAGTAACTGGATTATCAATAATTTGTATGAGTTGTCCGAAAAATTACGGACAACACACATTAATAATTGTTTAGTTTTTACAAATTTATTGGTATTTTTATGGCAAAAAAATTACTTTTTACACTACTTCTGTAAGTATTGTAATTCTATGAATCAACCTACTTGGTATGTGTGTGATTTTCAGTCAATTTATCTACATAGTTACAAATTTTATCCGAATTTTTATTTTAAAACAGGTTAGGGTAAGTTAGGCCTAAGGTTAGATTTGGATAGGTTACGTTGTGATAGGTAGGGGCCTAAATTGGGTTAACTTAGTATGATGTCATATTGGTGTTCACGAGAAAAAATTACATAATATTTATATAATATACATCTTTTTTATTAAAACGTTTAACCCTTGTTTCAATGTTTGGCAAAAATCACTGTTTACGCAAAAAAACATTTATGCATTCGTGTTCGTAGGTTTAATATTGACTGGTTAAGAAGAAAAAAAACGTTTAATCTGTAAAAATCTAACATTTGAAACTTTGTTTAACCTAAAATCCAAACAGTTACACCAACATTGTTCTGGAGTAAACACAAACATCATTACATAATACAATTTGGAGTAATTGAAGAAGAATGTAACCGTAATCCTGCTTCAGTACAGCATCTTGGCTGGACGATATTTTTACAAATTACAATATTATATCAGTAAGACGCCTTGATCAATTCAACGACTATCGTAAGCCGCGCTTCGTCGCAATTGGTCGGTACCAAACCAATGGGGAGGCAGGGTTGAGTCACGTGACAGTATATAAGGTAACGCCGCGACGCCGGTGGGTTATTGGGACGCCGAGCGTCGAGGTGCCAAGATACCCTGCGCTTCAGCGCCTCCGCGCAGAAACGAAACATTTTCTTCATCACAAAATGAGTGTAATATTTGGACAACATAAATAAAATTAATTGTGGTTATGATGTTTTTAATACAGTACATTTTTCAAAAATATCTAGGCTATAACTAACCTAAAATCTAATGTATTTATTTTTAGTATAACCATACATAAACACCTCTAGAATACAATTAAATTGATAAAAAATGGGTGTATACATTTTATTCATTATTATTTTGTCTCCTTTTAATTTTAAAACTTATACGTTTTAAACTTGATCTCTGTGATTTAGATTTACAATTCAAAACTCGATCACCCTATGATTTCTGTAAGTATAAATAGTGTCATTATATTACTTATATTTCAATAAAACTATACATGAAAGTGTCTTATATAGCATTATTTTAATTTAAAACAGGGTAAGCTAAAACATAAATTGTACTGTATCACAATAATTTTTAAAAATTAATTTTTTATACTGAAACTTAAGAACTTTTAAATTCACTCAATTTGATTACATTTTAAGAATTCTACCACCATACTAGCCTATTTATATTCTGTATATTAAAAAAAAATTTTTATACTGAAACTTAAGAACTTTTAAATTTACTCAATTTAATTACATTTTAAGAATTCTACCACCATACTAGCCTATTTATATTTGTTATATTTAAATTATTGTATATTTAAAAAAAACCACAGTTCAATTATTTATTTTGTTATCATTGTTTTTACAAAATAGCATTCAGAAAAATATGAAACAAGGTAGTGATATCACCGCAACAATTAGAAATCAGTATGCTCGTAAGTAAACAAGAAAATTACTAATACATTACCAATTTTTATTTGACTTGATTATAAGAAAAAAAAAAAAAAGAAAAAAAAACACGAACCAAATCAACAGACAAACAAAAGTGGTGTATGGAAACTAACTAATGACGATAATAAAGCTTCGACAAATATAGAAGCAATACTAGGCTAGATAATATAACCAACAAAATATAAGGGCAATACATACTTGATAAGTACTAATGATAACTATATACAATTATTTCAAATTAAATAGTCTCTCAATGAGTTAAATCTGGATAGATGCACACATACACAGTTGCCACGTAAGGAAACATTGTAATATTGTTGTATATTTAATTAATAAATAAACTATATAAATAATTTTGTTACTTAAAAAAAGATAAGAAAGATCATTATAAACGACTGAATGACACTTTTGTGATTTAACTAGCAAACGTTTCGATTCTGTTGCTTTACATTCTGTGTCCTTTTGAACTTGTTTGTACCCAGACTGTCAGGTACCCCTAACATGATTTTCAGTTTAGAGGTACTTTATTTTTAGGTAAGAGTTTATCAAAGCCAGTATTTATATTTATTTATTACTTATAGCACAATTTTCGCATAACTTACAGTATAAACATGACAACAATGATCTACAGGTAAATAATTTCATACGAGATATAATTTATTACTAAAATAGTACCATACGTTTGAAAAACATTTCACAATACGATAAAAGATCTTTAGTGATGGTTACAGTGTGCTGAGAGAGAGATAGAGAGGGTGAGAGAGGGAGGGAGAGGGAGAGAAAGAGAGAGAGAGAGAGAGAGAGAGAGAGAGAGAGAGAGAGAGAGAGAGAGAGAGAGAGAGAGAGAGAGAGAGAGAGAGAGAGAGAGAGAGCACAATCATCAGAATAATACTAATAAATACTATACGATTCAATAGTCCAATAAAAACAAATGCCAATAATACCAACTAACCAATACCACAAAGTAACAATAGATCATTAAGTGTATGAATAAAACACTGTATGAATAAAAATAATATAATAAATAATTAACTCGAAACAGTAGGCCATAACTATATAAGAGATCAGAGAAAATAGAAACAGAGGTCGCTTTCTTATGGCTGCGGCGAACACCTCAAAGGCAGTTGTAGCCTAAATAGATTAACAACTAATGTATATTTTTATACATATATAGTAATAATTACTATGTCTATCCTCGAGGATTTGGGGGAATAAGGGAGGGACTGACATGTTGCTGGACCTGACATCGTATGTCAAACTGGAGAAATAACACTCGACATCCTAACTCAAGACACATCTAGCGCACTATAGACTGCGACCTCTGTTTCTTTATTCTCTGTGGTAAGAATCTTTGAAGAAATAACTGAAATTAAAGCAATAAATATAACACTATTCTAAATATAAAAAAATTACTATAAGAGATCATATTTAACTTTTTATTTGCAGATTCTGAAAGGCACACTCTTCAACTTTCAAAAATTTCATTGAAGAAGACAATCTCAATAAATGACTTGATTTCCCAAAATGTGAAGGTTATGACGTTTCATATTTGGTGGAACAATTACTAGTGTGAAAAAACTGTTGTAACCTGCAACATCTCGCCAGTAAAAAAGAAATTCGATATATCGATAAGTTGAAAATATTTTCCATCCCTAATTCTGATACCGTAACTGACCTACCCATACACTTAACACGTGTATGACCTTATAATTCTTATCACTTCCATTAACAACACACCCCTTAGGATAGGATTCGTGTCAAATGTGAATTCAGGCCTTCAAAGCGTAGAACATATCCGAATTAGATCTTACAACCTTTAAATTGAAATGTTGAACACTGCAGTCGTTAGACTCAATGAAAGATAGGCATACAAGGAATGAAGTACACCTAGGGATGGCAACTATATATCGGAAATATCTATAATTATGTTTTGGTATATCGATATATTAGTATCGATATTTTCTTTCGATAATATCGGCCATATCCATATGTTTGTCCGATATATCATATCACTCTCTCCTCAAAATCATGACGGTTCGATAAACACATTTAATTTGTCTCTTATGCGTACAAAACATGCATTGAAATAATAAAGTAACTTTATTTAGTGCGGAAAAACGAAACAAACTAAGTAGAAAATGGATTCCCAAACTTTTATAGTTAAATTGTTTACCTGACAAGTATTGGAAGTAGGTTTAGTGAATTAATCTGTGTAATTTTTAGTATTGATAAGAAGCCTAATGCCATTTTTAAACGTGAAAAAACAAAAATAAAAATGTTATTACATTATTATTTAATAATTAACATAGTAATTAAAGTTATAATAATTGTAGCTAGATAATAGCTTACAATAGAATAATTATTATTCTTTTTATATTTTTTATTTTTGCTTTCAACCCCATAGACCACAACTTGTTTCGTGTAGATAAATGTATTTAATTTTTACATTCAATAGGTTATTCTTAATAGGGACAGCAAAAGTGTATTTTTGGTTATGGCATAAGAGTTATATACAGATAAATAGTTTATAATTCATCGGTTACCCGATATATCTATATTTTCTGTCGATATAATCGTTAGATCGATATTTAGTTTGTAATATATTTATAATTCGATATATCGATATGTAGAAAATATTTGCCATCACTACCTACATCCACGTCCTCACGAAGAGGGTGAAATAAGCATTCAGCTCTTTGTATTTAAAACTCTTAAAAAATTCCAATGAAAAAGAATGATGAAGCTTTGAACCGTTCCTTCGTGCCTATCAGGTTTCGGGCATTCACACGAGGGTTTATCGTTGACGCACACAGACAGAAGGACACGGTGTGTGGACTGTGCCCACTAATGTATGGATATGCCTATAACCTGTGACAGCAGCTATGTTAATATGGAAATGTCTTCCTGTATGAGTTCCGGTCTACGCACGCCACAGACACGCACCCTGTTCGCACACATGTAGTCTACTCAGTCCATGGCCGTCCTACCACACCTCACTACATACATCGGCTGATAACATAAATGTGATTGTTATATTTGTATCAGACTGTACGGTAACTGTTAAAGTATGGAATATAAGTATGGAATATTTTCTTATAACCACTGGCTTTCACTGAACCTCACACATAATTTCAGGAATTTGCTAGTTTCCTTTCGTGGGGTTCTCAAGTTTTAAGCTGGTAATTGTAAAAACACTAAGATAGAGAAAAAGTTGAAATAAGATTAATTTAAAATTATATTATTAATTTATAAACCGTTGTGTTACTTTTATGTATTTTGAATGTAATTACTTTGGAGCAACTATTCATAAGAATTGACACAAACTTTCCCCCTTACTAAACACTTAAAAATCAAAACTTCGAAAATTACCAGTTTAATTCCCAATTATGTTTTTTGCCATAACTCAAAAACTAGTAAGGTTAGTGATATGCGGTTTTTACTAAAACATTTAAAATTGTAATTCGCATATTTCCTGAAAATTTAATCGTTTCAGCCGTTTTTAGGAATATTCAATTTTTGTACGATTTTTGCCCATAAAAATAAAAAAACTAAAATTTAAAAAAGTGAGGAAATGGTCTGGAGATACTAGCTAAATACACCTACATGCCAAATATCATAAAAATTGATCCATCCGTTTGGTCTCCAGCGAAATGCACCTACACACAGACAGACAAAAAATTCTTTTTTCGATTATCCCACTTTTTCTTTTTTTTTAGGGTTCAGGGGACCCTAAAGTGGATTTTTAGACCAACTTTTACAAGCATTTTTTTACGATCACAATACTTCCTCTATGCTAACGCATATGGGAGAAAGTAAAATGTACTATGGCAAATGAAATAGAATTTCGCTTTTATTAGTAGATTATGAGTAGCGATACTAATAAACATTTATTTTTAGTTCTGCTAAGTAAGGTTGCCTCTTGATTTTCATATACAGTTTCAGTATAACGAAATGCGATCTTGGTTATAACATGTTTTACACAAATTTCACTCTTGATTTGATAATTCCAGAAAATAGGTAGATTTAGCTTTCCGAAACTTAAACAACACGACGCACAGATTTGTCATATTGGTTAAATGATATTTATTTATATAACTTTGACAATTAGTACGTCATCGGCACTGTACGTCAAAATGAGCAACGAAAAAGTTGCAGGTTAAATGCAACATTTTAACAATCGATCGGAATAAACACCATTTCGATAATTTAAAAACCTATCACCACTGAGGTATTTATCTAAAACCCCATATCTATGATGCCACATTAAATATGGCAGATTTTTAGCATCTTATTTACTATTTAATAATAGATTCATATACATCAATTGGTTAGTTAGAATGATTAATTGTTATTTAACGTCATAAAATTCTCTATTTGAAATTACTTTACTATAGACTAATGTTCTATAAAGACATATAAGTACGATAATCGTATTTTGACTTAAAAAATTGATCTAAGATCTTTTGTTAAGTTTGAATCAAACTATCTGTTATTTTTGTATGGTTATCAACCAATAGTGGTTTATATGGATATAAATAAGGCGTAAACCAGTTAGACACTAGAGTTTATGTATTTGAATAATTATGAATTTGAGGGAAAGTGTTTTTTTTTTTTTTTTTTTTTTTTTTTTTATGTAACGTGTGACCTAAATATTTCAGAAATGTTATTAAAACTTCCAACTTCCTCACCAATGCCTGTCACAAATTATTTTGAATCACTTATTAAAATGCCGAACTTTGGTTTATTAAACATACAAAACGTTTGTTCATTTGTCAATAGTTGACACTTCCTTGACAATATTTATTTCAAACCTTTTGAATTCGGGTTTTACTATCTAGATATGCAAACCCCTTCACTTTTTACAAGCATACAATTTGTTTTTTATATACACATTTGCTTTCATGGTACAATGACAGTACCGGTGCATATTACAGGCAAACGTCAAATATAATAGGAATGTGGCCTTAAAAAGTAGCGAACTAAGTCAATAAATACATAAATTTGTATATATGTAGAATATAATTTATAACAAATAAGTAATAACAAATAAATAACAAGCTAAAAACACATAAATAAGTAAACAACATCAAGTAAGAAGAGAACGTTGAGAAGGGCTTAAAGTGTCATAACCAACAAATGCATAATGCTGAAATAAAGTGTAGCATCTTGCATAAAAAATCCAAATTAAAATAAAAAATTAAGTAAACAATAATAATCATCACAATAATATTATGTGAATAACAAAATTACACTATGTATTAAAAGACAGTCAAACAATGTATCAATCAAGAGCTTAACACCACGAGAGGATCAAATATAACAATATTATAATATAAATAAAACAAAAAAATCGTAATTTAAATATAGTAAAATTAAAAGCAGTGTCATACATAACGAGAAAGGTTAATTAGTAAAAATTAACAATTGGCTCAATAGTAGTACAATATTCACAAACTAAGACCATCACTAAGAGAAACGGTATGGCCCAACAGTAATAATAAAATACATTAATAAAAACATAGTGAAAATAATATGTACTTTTCCTTTTTCCTTTATACCATATGCGTTAGCATAGATAAAGTATTATGATCGTCCAATAACAAATTTTACAAGTTGGTCTCAAAATCCATTTTAGGGTCCTCTGCACCAAAAAAGGGTTTTTCTTTTCTTTTCTTTTTTTGTTTTAAATGCGGGTCTGTCCGTATTTGTGCAGTTCACTAGATACCAA
Organism: Stictocephala bisonia; assembly: GCA_035578905.1. Classification (NCBI taxonomy): domain Eukaryota; kingdom Metazoa; phylum Arthropoda; class Insecta; order Hemiptera; family Membracidae; genus Stictocephala; species Stictocephala bisonia. The sequence goes on from JAQJVL010000023.1 coordinate 4,941,136, forward strand.
ATGGATGGATACATTTTTATGAATTTTAGTATGTAGGTGTATTTAGCTAATATCTCCAGATAATTTTTTCATTTTTTGAAATTTTATTTATTCATTTTTTTTTTCATTTATGGACAAAAAGATTTTTCTCAGAAAATGCTCTAAAAATTTTAATTAAGTTTTTAGGTAAAATTTAAATTTAAAATATTTTAGTAAAAACCGCATGTCTCTAACTTAACTGGCTTTTTAGTTATGGCAAAAAAATATGTTTGGAAATCAAACTGGTAATTTTGAAAGTTTTGTTTTTTAGTGTTTAATATGGGGGAAGGTTTGTGCCAGTTCTTTAGAACCATTTATTTCGACTTATTATTGGCTTCTTTCTCTACTCATACCTTGGTGTCTACCCCTGTCTGAGTCACACTCCGTTTGCTGCGACTCCACCAGGATGCTGACACCACTCAAGCTCAGCTATTAGTTGAGTCATCGTATGCAGATCAGCATCCCTCCCCTTCCCAGTGTATCAGCAGGGGTGTATTTGTTTTCCTTTTCGTTGTCGCCCTAACCCCGGTAAACAGCACGGTGTTTCAAGACCCTTAGAAGACGTTATTGCTTTTGGATGGATGCAGACAGATTGTTGCAGTTGGTATTTTTTTTTTTTTTTTTTTAACGATTCAGGTTTTACACTTATTGTTTGTTGTATTAGGCGAAACTTTCATGAAATGTTGTGTTTAAAATGAAAGACAGCCATCTTGAAATGTAAAATAGCTGGTTTCGAGCTGTGAAAAAATATTACATGGAATGTAGGCCTATTTAATAGTTTACAAAACGAGGACATCAATTACAAGCAAACATTCCTCATCTAGTACAACCATTACATTGAGAATGGCTCTATTGACCCATTAATATTTCATTTATGTTAATCAAAACAAATAACAACAACTTTGGTCGTCATACTAAAAAAATTACATAAGGTAATTCAATAAATTACTAATGTTGGTATCTTCACATATATAAAATATCTGTATATAGCTTAAAAAATTCATTGTTTTTTTTTTTTTTTTTCACTCTTGATGGAAAACGAACAATGTTAAATATATTTACCAAAGTCCAGTGAGCAGGTGACGAAGTAGGTTTGTAATGCGTGATGCCTAAGATTGTTAGGGCAAACAAAGATAGTAAATGAATATGGCATTCTGTGACATCAATCAGTACAATGTTCGCGTTCCGTTTATTTACTTTGCGTATCAGTTTATAAGTTATATAATTATCACCTAACACTTCAAATCTGACAGATTTTATCAAAAGTTCCAGTTGATAGGTTTGAAATAAATTGTAAACATGTTAATCACTAATATTATTCAGAAAACTTTATTATAAAAAACAATTATTTGAAATACGTGATCAAACTAGCTACAATAATACCAACGTCCATTCTGTAATTGAGACAGACAAGAGTGGGGTGCCTTCCAGTACTACATCTTGCAGGGTCTGCATATTCATAAGGCCTCGCTGATAGGCCACGCAAGTTGGCTGTTAAACATAAACTACACCTGCAACCACTTCACTACACTGTCACTGAGAGATATGTTACAACCTTCACGTTTTGTCCGACTAAAGGAGTTTGTGTCCACGCTGCACGCGTGCTCAATCATCCCTCATAAGCAGCCTCTTTCTAAGGACTATTCTTCTCAAGAGACTCCTACCCTGAGTACTATTCTTAACGGTCTGCCTGTACCATAAGCTTTATACTTCATGAGCTACTCTACGATAAGCAAGATTCTTCAAGAGCCACCTCTATCATAAGCACAAATTTTCACGAGTTATCTCTACGATAAGCACTTTTTTCACGAGCTACCCATACACTAAGTACTATTCTTCACGAGCTATAAGTTACTACCCTAAATACTATTCTTCACGAGCTACACTACCCTAAATACTATTCTTCACGAGCTACCCTGCCCTAAATACTATTCTTCATGAGCTACCCTACCATAAATACTATTCTTCACGAGCTACCCTGCCCTAAATACTATTCTTCACGAGCTACCCTACCATAAATACTATTCTTCACGAGCTACCCTGAAATAAATACTATTCTTCACGAGCTACCCTACCATAAATACTATTCTTCACGAGCTACCCTACCATAAATACTATTCTTCATGAGCTACCCTACCATAAATACTATTCTTCACGAGCTACCCTACCATAAATACTATTCTTCACGAGCTACCCTGAAATAAATACTATTCTTCATGAGCTACCCTACCATAAATACTATTCTTCATGAGCTACCCTACCATAAATACTATTCTTCACGAGCTACCCTACCATAAATACTATTCTTCACGAGCTACCCTGAAATAAATACTATTCTTCACGAGCTACCCTGAAATAAATACTATTCTTCACGAGCTACACTACCCTAAATACTATTCTTCACGAGCTACCCTGCCCTAAATACTATTCTTCACGAGCTACCCTACCATAAATACTATTCTTCACGAGCTACCCTGAAATAAATACTATTCTTCACGAGCTACCCTACCATAAATACTATTCTTCACGAGCTACCCTGAAATAAATACTATTCTTCACGAGCTACACTACCCTAAATACTATTCTTCACGAGCTATCCTACCCTACGCAAATTTCGTAACCTACATGTTCATTAAGTATCCGCGACGTTCAACAGACTGCCTCTACTCTACAGCTGAGTACATATTGTTCATTACCAACAGCCTCTACTCTAAATTTAGAGAAGCTCTGAGACCTTTATGTTTTTATAAAGTTAATGATGCTAAATAATCATGTACACATTTGCTAATCACATATTTGGCTAACCGATTTTTTTATTACGCCATTTTCGGAAACAATCTCCATAATATGGCTATTTTTGTATGACTCCTGTATCCTTTGTCCCTAACTTCTGTATGATGTTGCAATGAGGCTTGAACTGTCATAGCATTAAATAATAAGGGTACTTTTACTATTCATTGTTTTTCAGTTTCCACGAAAGAATAAAGATAGGACGATACGTAAGAGACCATCTGAGCAAGGTGCAAATATGCCATTAAGCAGTTGTATTAACTAGACTACGAGAATCCTAGCCCATACGGATCCATTCTCCTTCAGCTGTTAGTTTTTGGATATTTGTTCAATGTTCCTGTTCTCTTAATATGGGCACGTTGTGTAATGTTCTCTTATAACACTAATCGCTATGTGTAAAGAAAGGACTTTGTAGTCTTAATCTCACACAATGCTACATATTCTCCGTATCAATAATGTAAAGACATTTTATTTCATTTCAAAGGTTTAAATAAAACACTTTTACTACTTAATAACAATCCAGACGATCTTGGGGATCTTGGGAGAGTCAGTGGCCGAGCGGATCTTGGGAGTCAGTAGCCGAGCGGATCTTGGGAGAGTCAGTGGCCGAGCGGATCTTGGGAGAGTCAGTAGCCGAGCGGATGTTGGGAGAGTCAGTGGCCGAGCGGATCTTGGGAGAGTCAGTAGCCGAGCGGATCTTGGGAGAGTCAGTGGCCGAGCGGATCTTGGGAGTCAGTAGCCGAGCGGATCTTGGGAGAGTCAGTGGCCGAGCGGATCTTGGGAGAGTCAGTAGCCGAGCGGATCTTGGGAGGGTCAGTAGCCGAGCGGATCTGTGAGAGTCAGTAGCCGAGAGAATCTTGGGAGAGTCAGTAGCCGAGTGGATCTTGGGAGAGTCAGTAGCCGAGAGAATCTTGGGAGAGTCAGTAGCCGAGTGGATCTTGTGAGGGTCAGTAGCCGAGCGGATCTTGGGAGGGTCAGTAGCCGAGCGGATCTTGGGAGGGTCAGTAGCCGAGCGGATCTTGGGAGGGTCAGTAGCCGAGCGGATCTTGGGAGGGTCAGTAGCCGAGCGGATCTTGGGAGAGTCAGTAACCGAGCGGATCTTGGGAGAGTCAGTGGCCGAGCGGATCTTGGGAGGGTCAGTAGCCGAGCGGATCTTGGGAGAGTCAGTAGCCGAGCGGATCTAGGGAGAGTCAGTGGCCGAGCGGATCTAGGGAGAGTCAGTAGCCGAGCGGATCTTGGGACAGTCAGCAGCCGAGCGGATCTTGGGAGGGTCAGTAACCGAGTGGATCTTGGGAGAGTCAGTAGCCGAGCGGATCATGGGAGAGTCAGTAGCCGAGCGGATCTAGGGAGAGTCAGTGGCCGAGCGGATCTTGGGAGAGTCAGTAGCCGAGTGGTTTAAGGCGTCAGGACTCTATCCTGAATTGGAGATAGTACAGATTCAAATATTCACCTTGAACTGGACTAGTTTTTCATTTGAATAAGTTCCTCGCTTAGATCAATAGTTTATAAGGAATGGACAGAGTAAAGCTAAAAAGGAGATCGGCCTCTTCTTAAAAAAAAAGATATAAACTTTTAAGTTAATGTCCTATCAATATAAATGTTAATTTTATAGTAATTTTTCAACTCCATAGTTACAAAAATTAAACATATATAGTATGTTTTAAAATAATAATAATTAAATTATCCACTTTCTATCTGCCCAATATTCAAAATCAATAAACCAGAAAACCTAAATATTATAAAACCCAATATAGTTTTTATTACATGCCTGATATGAAAAGTTGTCCGATAGTAAAAGGGCGGAGTCTAGAAGCAGGAATAAAACAGCTACTACCCTTCAAATCATTGTCCGTTGCAACTACAGTACTATTAAATTAACAAACATTTGCTATGCTTTTTATTGTGTAAAAAAACTTAAACTTACTAAAAGTAACAGTGAGTTTGTACTATTTCACCTTTCTCTAAACCTAAACAAGGAGTTACAAGAAGTGCGGTGTATTGACGTGTCGCTCCGCTCGTTATCTGCCTTGCTTCAACCGTCAAGAGTTCATTAGCACTCCATGATTGGACCAACCAGACCCAAGATGGCGTCCTCTGACGTCATTCTTTACATTTGCATAAGCCTAACCTAACCCTCATCTCTATATATTATGCATAAAGCGAGCTGTGCTTTTCTATTTCGACTAGGAGTGCAGAGGGGATGGGCGGTTCGTCTTCCCACGCAGGATCAAACCAATACTTTGATCGCTCTTACAGCTTTGCGAACGTCGGGTTGTTACTTTTGAAAAAAAAATGATATTAGTTTGATAGGCCTACTGTTTCCTCTCTATAATTCCTGGGTCAAATTCCTTCAGCTGCCCAACAAAACCAAACTACTATCTGTAGAAATATATATATGAATGTAAAGTAATCAGATATGTTGTAGAAAGTATTTAACACTCTCTTTAGCCCATTGAAATATTAAATTTATTGTTTAATACATAGGTTTATGTACGGATATGTTATACAGCTATTAAACCACAGAGAAGAAAGAAACAGAGGTCACATCCACTAGTGCGCTGAATGTGTGTCGAGTTAGTTGTCAAGTAGTTTGCCATGGTGAAGGCCTTATCAGTTCCTCCCTTATTTCACCATATGCTCAATGATAGACGTAGTAATTATATCTACAGACGTATAAAGGATGTGAATTACTTGTAATTTACTAATAATTTGGCACTGTGGCCATAACAGAGGTTAGGTTAGAGTAAGAGATTGCTGATTCTTTCTTTCCTTCCAAATAGCTGAATACATAAGTTATATTAGTAATTGTTAAAGAAAATACTCTAAGCTTGGGAGCAGCTAAAGGAATTTGATTTCTGTTTAATAATGGAATATTTTTTTATGAAAGCTGAATAAATAATATGAAATTTTTTTTAAATACCTACATTATCTAACTTGGCTAGGTTACTATAGTGTGAATAAAACTGGAAAGGTATCGGAGCTCTGTAGTCTACAAGCAAGCCACTCCCTTCTGCCTCAGTTTTATTCGCACTCTATCACAGCCCTTTCGTGAGTCTGGGTAACGTATAAGGTCTTTTTGGCTAAATGTCAGAAATCTTGGACTGTTTTATTTAGGAAGAAAAAAATGGGTGCTAATAGGTTTTTTTTAGGTTAGGTTAGTTTCTTGAGGTTAGAAAGATTATGTTAGTCATTTTTAACTCAATCTTTCATTACCGTTTACTAACTTTTTTTCTTATAGAACGTTTTCTGACATATATACGAAAAGATCCTTCACATTCGTAAAGGGATGGTAACACAGATGTGTTACCATTTCGCCAAAAATGGAAACATCAGTTTGACTGTAAACGAGTAGAAAAATTCTAACTACACTGAGACACCTTTGCCATGGAAATTAAAGCCATTTTTCGGCCGAATCCATCCTTGTTTAGGCGATAGTGGTACAATCACATTCAATTATAGTTTCAAGTGGTCTCTAAATCTCCGCGCCGAGAAGCGTAAAAACTGTTTTGAACGATCCAGATACTGCCTTTATTTATTTTCGTAAAATTATAAATGAAATATCTATTTAAAGATAAAGGCTTTTTACTAGAATTGCTTTTCAAAATTTTCGAATTCTTCTTTATTTTGATTTTATAGGTTATTGACGTTACACAATATTCAAACGAGTGTCAAAATAAAATTATAGCTCGTATCGAAATTTTAAAAAGTGATTCTAGTCAGAAATTAATCTTGTTCCAATTTAGATTGATTTTGTTTCGGTTTTAGATCGATATCTTCAAAGGTTTAGCCGCAAAATGGTACCGTGCGAATGCTGCATGGTATTTTAAAGGCGGCCGTGGCATAGTCATCGATTTATATAATACAAGATAAATCGTTTTCTTATATAGATCGTTGAGCATAGCCAACTGATGAGGTGGCAGGTAAGCGGGAGGGTTAACTGGAGTTTCCGGTTGAAAAAAACTACGAAAACTACTATATACAGGAAATGATTCAGGAACTATACTGTACTCTGTCCGGTGGGGTAATCTTAGTTCAACTAATAACAAAAATAATAATAAAAAAAAAAAAAAACAGGACGTAGTTCCAACTTTCCTCGCCAGTGTCGCATGACTTCTATATTTTCTTTCCCTTTAGAGCTCTCTTAAACAATTATTATGTTTAAGTGAAATGTCTATAATGGCTAGCGTATTGTGGGAAAGCAGAAGCAAACCAGCCGGTGGCTTCACAAAGGACGATCACACTATTTGACCTCCTCCGAGCGTATACGGAAGTAGTTTTTAACTTTGAGGAATGCGAATCGTCACTTTCTTAGTCCCTACCAGAAAAGGAGAGATCGCTTGCTCAATCACAACGTATCCGTCCAGGCAGTCACTCGGAGGTTTTTTCAATTAGTATCGATACTAGTGCGTTGTCAGAGTTAATTCAACGCTTCCTATTTATGTAACGTCACAACGTTCATCAAGTTCCGAGATATTGACGAGAAGTATATTGAGCTGTGTACCAATACTGGTGGTACATGGACTCACATTAATTTATTAGTTGTCTTTGACACAATTAAACACTGATTTTTTTAACTATTGACGTTCAAGCATTTTTCTTTTATCGTGTAATGGGTCTCCTACTTTCGACGCAGACCTAAGTTTGGAGGATGTTTACTAAGAGAAGTAATATTCCTATGAAAAATCCAATCACACCATTGATTTTCTCGTTTACTTTTAGGTACGCCATGAAATATGTATATTTAAATGTTATCATAAGTTTTAATAATGTTTATCCTAGTTGAAACATCTTAGTGAACTTTAAATAGTTTTCACTGTGAAAAATCTTAACGATTTTAATACTCAAGCTAATCGAATTTATATTTTAACATGTGGTTGAAAGGAATGTTTTCTATGAGTTTTGTAAATTACAGAATTTTATATTTTAAGAAGAAGAGTTCTTATCAATTTCCTGAAACAACAATTTTTTGGCTTCTGCAGGCCATAAAATTAATTAATATGTCACGTTGTAATCCTTATAAAATGTATAGTTAAAGATACATTACTTACATATGCGTAGGTAAATGCAGAGATTTTAAATTAATTTAAATATAGATATAAAAAATTAATTTGAATCACTTAAGCATATTACCAGCTTTCCGGTACCCCCCGGTCTACTATAATCAACTCTACATACTCCGTAACTTTGGGAGTACAGAGAGTGTACAAGGGTGTATTTGTGTCACGAATGACAATTCCCAGCTTACCGGTAACCCCCGGTCCGTAATCGCATGACAATCGTGGCCACACCTCGCTTCACATTTGAAAAGCAAATCACTTTTTTCTCCTCGGGATCTGATTTACATGTGTGTCATCACTACAAGTGGGCCATTTCGCCCCGTCCCCTGCAGCCAAACACTGTCATCTGATCTCTGATTCCACCAGGTGTGAATCATTAACCTCAAATTGGTTTATTGTTTGGCTTTGTTTCTTTTCGTGGACATAGTTCTTGTATTGTCTCTTTTGATTTTAAAATGTGTTCGATATTTGACGTAGAAAATCAATGGAAAAGCATAAGTTATAGTAGTCTTATTAATTAATTTTCAAGACTTTTTTTATGATATTGTGTTAAGTGACAGTATTTTATTTTAATTCCGCAGATTAGGTTATTTTTACGGATATTTCTTGAGTTTTTCCCGTACACTTTTTCACCAAACTGATCTTTTTCTTCATTTACTTTCCAGTCTGTTTTTCTTGAAGAACTGGTTTTAAAATGTTTTATAACATTAAAACTAACTCAGAAGCAGTATTCTTATGCAACTAAACCACCAGCCTAAAACTCCCGGACAGTGTAATAGCATCTCTCTTGAAGAGTTGATTTTATCAGTTTCCTAAATGTTACGTAATTTATTTCTAGCTTAAGGTTATCTGGTAGTTTGTTGAGCAATATTATTACAGTAAAAAAAGATGATTTTAAAAAAAGCTCTAGAATGGGCTGGAATGACGAAATTGATAGTGGTGGTTAACAGAAGTAGGACATTTATCAAGAGTTTTTTTACGAAACACAAGGTTTCAAGAATGTAAATTGAGGGAAATGTCAGTGTAATTTGGAGGACTGGAAGATTTTTTTGCAAGCTTTGTATCTATTCATAGAATAAATTATCCTGATAGCTTTTTTTAGAGTCTAAACAAGTAAAGTGTCTGCCGATACTCACCACCCTACACAGGCACTGCATACACTAGAATTGGGTACAGTAAACCATAGTAGGCTGTCAGCAAAACCTCAGCTCCAACCATTCTTGATAGACTACGTAGAATGAAAATAAACGAGCTCACTTGCTTACAAACATGTTTAATATGAGAATGAAAGTTGAGATTTACGTCTAGAATCATGCCGAAAAATCTGACTGATTCTGTCTCATGTACTATTGCGTCATCTCAGTAGAAGCTTAAACCAAAAGCTGAATTTGCTGCAGAATTTTGAATTTTGAAATTTATTACCTGATTTTTAGCAGCATTGACCTTAAGCTTATTGCTGTCAAACCACTGGAGTAAGGAGTTTGCCTCCAAAAAGGCTTCATGTTCAAATTATATTTTTCTAGGGCTGGACAACGGGAGGGAGGTATCATGTGCAAAAAGGCAAATCTTTGAGTGGGATAAGTTAGAGGGAATTTGATTTATGAACAGAAGAAAAAAGATCGGGCCGAGGATAGATCCTTGAGGCACCCCCGCACGATACGTGCATCAGCAGAAGTTTGACGCCTTACAAATTCAGCTTTGTCTATAGCTTGTATTTCTACTGATTGTTTACGACACCGAAGGTATGAATCAAACCATTTCAAAGCCACCCCTCTTATTCCTACTGAATTCATTATTTTCTAATAACATGTTATGGTCAACGGTGTCAAACGCTTTAATAAGATCGAAGAAAAGGCCCGCTGCGTAGTGCTTTTCATCAAAGGTTCGTATAATGTTATAAGTAAAACTGAAAATTGCGTCCACCGTTGACTTTCTCTTCATAAATCCAAACTGGTTTTCAAAAATAATCTGCAAATTACACTCTTTACTATGTAGGCCTACTCCACAAACGGAGTGTCTAAAAAATATTGTGTATTTTCAGTGTTACACCTTTTGATACCAACATTAAAATGTATTAGGCCATACTAATTACAGTATTGGTATTTGGAGCATCATTTTATTTTATAGGCATCCAAATACTTTTATTGTAATGATCAAACATTGCAATTCTCAGCAATTCACTCATTTCCCACAACAACGAATACTGGCAATCGGTAGGAATTAAATTGGTGATTGCAAGCTGTAAATAGTTGTTTTTCAGGTAACTTTTAATATGGTTGGCTAGTAATCACATTAAGTTAAGGCTATTTTACAGACTAATCAAGTTCTGAAAGTGATTAATACTTATTCCTTTGTTATAGTTTGCGGTACGTAAATATAAAATACCTAAAATACTGGAATAAAATAACCTAAAATATATAAAATACCTATAAAATACATTAAAATACCTATTGGTTTGTTTTGGTTTTTATTATTAATCGTTGAAACAAATAAAAATAGCAAAAGGAAATTGCTCAGAACTACCTTATTATTTACCAGTTAGCATTTCCAACCTTATGTTTACTTTAGTTCATTTGAAATTGTATCATTACTATAGCATGACCTATTCTTTTTTTATTTCTGTTTCTACCTGGTTTTAAAGTATTTAAGAATATTTAGGACCCACTTGAAAGCCACACTGAGTGAAGTGCGGGGTAGTTTCTAGCACACGACTTAATTGGATAGACTCATACCTTTGACTTTGTTGGTATTATAAACACTGTAGATAGTTTTGTGTGAATGCCCCACTTGTATGTACGTAACTTTTGTAATGAATGAATGAATGACTTAGATTAATTTTATTTTAATTGACTATTTGACGTTTGCGATACAATGTATATAAGATTGTCAATGCAATAAAGGATTTATTATTATTATTATAAGTGATTCCAAATTCAGTGCTAACTTCATGAGAAAATACAGACCTAAACCATTAATATGTGCTAGATGGTTCAGGACATTCAACCAGATTAACCCATAAATCTTTACTGAACGTGCTTCCTAGAATTCTGAACTACACCCTCCGGAGTCACGCAGCTCTACTCACCATCATTTAACGCACTGGTTCGCACCTTTCCCTTGCGTGGGGAATAAAAAAGAAAATGTTGTCTGACAGAAGAAGGGTTCACCGGCGTGCGATGAAATTCGCGGGTGGCCGAGGGCTCTAATTGCGCGTGTGTGTACGAGTAACGGTGACTGCTCTAGTACAAAGAGCCGTTCCAGAGACGCTCCAGTGCTCACAAAATGGCGGATCTACCAATAAAAAGTGTCAGTGTTTCAAAACGATGGCGACAAGTCCAAGGGCAAAACGACTAAACCAATTAAGCTGTTTTTGTCCTGTGACAATCCTGGCGTCGTTCATTGGTTGTAAATCTTTAATATTTACATCTCCTGACAATGGAGTTTCCTGATTGTTCTCTTCTTCTGTTCTTTAGTTACGAAGCTAAGGAATTTTTAAATTGTTTGCTGCATATTTCGAAGTTATGAGCAGATTGATAAAACTCATTTTTTATAGGCCTTATGCAATGTTCAAAGGTGATGTGACATTATTGTTAAATATTTTACCATAGATATTTTTAATATTGCTTGTGCTAGACGTTGGTAATTTCCATCAATTTGTTTAGCAAGTGATTCATCGTCAAATGAAGTAACAAGTTCACATGTATATCAGTAACACGTCAACTTATATCTAATAACTGTGACTATTTATTTATTTAATTTTTATTGATTTACTTTAACAATTTGTTGTAGTCTATTTTGATTGCTGAATTATTTATTTTAATAATTGTATTAAATAATAATAAGTTGTATCTATGTCATCATAACCTAACCTAACAACCCATGGAGGAAGTTCTAACAAACTAAACAACGCTGAATGATGGATGATTCAGTGCCGTTTAGTTTGTAAGTTAAGTTGGTTGTTAGAACTTCCTCCATGGGTTGTTAGGTTAGGATGACATAGATTAAATTTATTATTATTTAATACAATTATTAAAATAAATAATTAAGCAATCAAAATAGACTACAACAACTTATTAAAGTAAATAAGTAAAAATAATTTATAAGCGTTCTTATCCTATTAGAATAACAACCTATTATTTTCTTGTAGGTCAAAAACCACGTGACCAATATCATCGATTCTTTATTTGTTACTTGAATGCTAGAATTGGTAGACAATAATTACTACAATTCCGAAAAAGATCCAAATATTCTCTAGATTTCATTTATTATAGCCATATTTATAATTATTAATTACATTGTTAAGTATAAGGACTTAATGAGACTACATAGTTTTTTTGTTACTGGTAAAATTAAATTTATTGCTAGGAATCATGTATTTTTTAATAATACAACTTTATTCACAACTGATGTTACATAGAATAATGACAGAATTATTCCTACTATAACCCTTTTGTAACAATAAGTCAACAAACATGACATAATGGTAACTATTAAAAAAATCCAAAAAGGTGTTACAAAGTATTCTTGTCTTAGTCTAACATTAAAAAGATGCCCTGTACAACAGCCTTGCTTGCAGTCTCCTATTCTTCGTTGTAATTTTTATATGGAAGGGACATTTTTTAAGTTGTTGAGAGACTTTTTTGTTGTCTTTTTTAAGGCCTACAAAAATATGGTAAAAACCCCAAGTTCCTTTTGAAGCTGTCAGATTTCATACACACTAAGGTGAATTTACTGTCATTAGAAATTGTCTTTTGTAACATGTCCCCGCATTTTCAATTTATCTTTCTATAGCCACCAAGATAGAGAAACATAGCATCCTAACCTAACCTAACCCAAGCTGATCACGGGTGCTACGCAAGCTGATCACGGGTGCTACGCAAGCTGATCACGGGTGCTACGCAAGCTGATCACGGTTGCTACCCAATTTGATCACGTATGCTACCCTAACTGATCACGTCAACTTATCACAAATACTTTACTGTCTGTATTAAAACCGATTAGAGTCATGTTCTGTAATAATGAATGAAAATTATCACTTGGTGGCTGTAGAAAAAAAATTAAAATGAGGGAAATTTAGAAAAGACTCATTAGAAATCTTAATTTTCATCATTAGGTGAAATTGGTGTTGTAATGAATGAAAATTAAATAATAAAATAGCCCACATGGTTATCCGACAGGGCCGTTTCCCGCCATGAAATAAGACGAAACATTTATTTTCAACAATTCGGTTCGCCATAATAATCATATCGTAATATTTCAAGTGTAATTGATTATGTTTATGCTTTTTTATATTTAAATATTTGTAACCTTACACGTAATTCTTGATAAAGTTCTATTGAAAAACTCATAATATCAACTTATGTTCTACTAGATTAGACCTTCATAAAGTGTTCAATATATCTCATTATAATAATAAACACGAATCGTACAGTTGAAGTAGGGAACTGTACGTTTTTGGCCCGCTGACGGTAAGATTGAACGTCTAGTAAAGGGCTGTCGACTTCCCAGCGGTGACTTGGTGGTTGGGGAACGACCACCTTAGCTCCAGTTCTGTCCTTGAAGGTCACCTGATATCTACATTCCTATTGTCCAAGGGTCAAATGTCACGAGGTCAACTGCATTGTTCATATACGACGTTGCAAACCGCAGTATTGACATAGTTCAGATACGTGTATTTTGAAAACTAACCTCACTCTACCTAACCGAAATAAATGAGGAGAAAACAGAGGTGGCAGTTCGTATATCCTTGATTATACACACCTACAATAAATAAATATCCCATCTAATTTGTGCCTGTATTTTTTTTAGTTAGTGAGACCCGTAACTATAGCTGGTTTAAACTGCAAACATACATGATACTACAAGTACACTAGCGCTCCACAATGGACCACAAAAAACAGCTGATAATTATAGAGTCAACAATTTACATTGGATGGGAAATCTCTTTGTGTATAAAATCAATTGTAACATATATAGTAGTTGGTTAAAGCCAAACTTCGTTAAGCGAAGGTTCTCAATTTGATCCTTATCAAACTCATAACAAATTTTGAAAGGGAGCAGCCCATAACCACCGCCTGTTCATTTGTCATTGAGCTATTAATAATTAATGACACTTTCTAAGGAACAATGATTAAATCAGCTCTTATACATCATAACACTCAGTCAAAATCCATATTCGCTGATATCTTGACTCAGAATAAATAAATCTGAATCAGCGGAGTAAGGTGGCATGAAATGAAACGACGAAGTTAGGACTTTAAAGTCCTCTCCTCCACTTAATCACATAAACATTCGCTTCCAGTAATAATAGTTCCAGTTTGTACTAATACTAACAATAGATATCTTAGTTGAATATTTGTTCAATAACCATCAAGTTTTCAATGAATTACTATGGTTATTGAATTAAGCAAATCATATCTATTAAATATTACATTCCATTGAAAATAATAAGTAGCCTATACTTTTAAGAAAAATAAATCTATACATATATATATATATATGAGGTAATGTGGTAGGCCTATGTGGTCCAAGTAATACTCTCTGTTACTATTATTGTACAGTATAATTTGATGTTATTTAATTCTTGAACTTTAAATCGATACTAAAGTGGTATTTTTAGTAGACACTACCAAAAGAACGGAAACCATCCCTGCAAACGACTTAGGTATATCAATGTATTGAGCAAGTTTTTTGTTATTTGTTTATAGTTTTTTTCTTCTTTGTGTAAACTCTGCCCATTTTACATAGACTATTAATCTGTTATGACGGAATGCTTATTCAGACAGAGTAAAAGGGAGATCTGTACAGTACAAAGTGAACATGACCGATCAAATGTTCCAGTTATGGCGAGGATTCGAACCAAACTTTACCTCAGGCCTTAAGACCTGACGATCTTTTGGCCACTTCAAGTTTGTTGAAAGTTCAAGAACCGTTGACTCAATATTTACTCAACAATTTCCTCTCTCCTCCCATTGTTAGTAAAGGCGTCGCTGTTAAACCACCATCAACATACAGGGGGTGTGTAGGTGAGGGCCGCCCGCAGGTCCCAGTTCGCACCCGCAGCTCGGCTATGCCGGGTCATTTGTGACATTTGAAAGCATTCAATTAGATCGTAATTAATGGTTTTAATGAACCCAAAAATTTAATTTTACTCAAATACGAAAACAGTACAAATACATATCGGCCTCATGGGATTGAAAATGTTTCCACAAACTTTCTACCCTTAATTTTTATTAGGTAAGATTGCAAAGTGAATAATTTGATTCATATTTCCTAAGATTTAAATACTTTTTAAGTCAAGATTTAAACTTGGTATGACCAAACTAAACTTTCAAACGAAATACAACATAACCAAAACTAACAATAAAGAACTATTCAAATAAATATTTAACTGCCCCTCTGAATAGAAAAAATTGTCTAAAATTCCTGTCTCAGAATCTAAAACATCCGTAGATTATATCGATATTAAACACTGTTGTTTATTTTTAGTCGGTATGAGGGGGCCAGTACTTTTGAACTTTTCTCCAGATATATTAAGATATGGACCATGTTTTGGCATCTTTTACATGTTTTAAGAGTCCCTAGATTGTTTTCTAGGCTATGAGATCGATGAACCAGACATATAGGGTTTTTAATAAATACTTAATAAATAAAATGATTCATTAGTGCCCATTCCCTACGAGGGAGAATAATTCCACTCGCCACTGCACATAAAATATACATATAATATTACAAATAAAAATAAATATTATACATTTATATTATTTATATATTACAAGCATTATTTATACTTGATATAAATATACCTATAAAAGGCAAATACCACTGACTCACTCACTCATCGCTATAACTAAAAAAGCCTACGAGGCTGAAATTTTGTAGAGTAAAGGTCTCATGTTGTAAATGTGCAATAAGAAGGGATTTTTAAAAATTCTTAGTTTATCGAAGATGGCAGCCTTTTTAATGAAAAAAAAAAATAAATAAATAAATTCCAAAAACAGCGTTTCTCTAATTGCACTGTAGCGGCTAAATGGACGGTTCTACAGCAAAACTAACACCATTTTCTGTGCCTGATTTTAGACGATCTACAACTTTGGCCCTATCAGTTTTTTTCTCTATTTCACCTCCTTCAACCTTAGTTAGAGATAGATTTTCAAAGTGGTTAACTTACGGCCTCTAAGAGTAGACTTACAGATTTTTCTAGACTGTGAAACTTTGTTATGTAGCAGAACAAACTATTTTCAATCAGTTCAATAGTTTTAAAGCATGCATAGCCAGAACATAGGGCATGGCTAAACATGGCGAGAAACACAATATTTGATTGATTGCGAGTCAAATATAGTACTTTGTGCCCTCTAAAAGTAGACTTACAGATTTGTCTAGACTATGAAAATATTTTATCTAAGGGAACAAATAAATTTTAATCGGAAAATTCACAATTTAATTTGACCAAATGTATAGCTAGTTCACAGAACATGGCTAGATATGGTGAGAAACCCGATAGTTCACTGATTCAGAGTCAATTACAGTAATTTGTGCCCTCTAAAAGTAGACTTACAGATTTGTCTAGACTTTGAAACTTTTTTTATCTAAGAGAACAATCTGATTTAAATCGAAAAAAATTTAAATTTAGTATTATATAAAAGCCACTTACCACTCATCACTATTTCTCCAAAACTATAAGTTCAATTGACTTGAAATGTTGTACTAAGGTTTATCTTGGCTCCTAGAGGTTCACTAAGAAAGGGTTTCCCTCTCCGGCCTTAGAACTCCGACCTGTGGCCTCCAAAATTCCCATGGTATTCTTATGGCAGCTATATTAATTGATTGATTGATTAATTTGATTAACAGTTGTTAAATAAAAACAATTTGTATAAAATTGTGGTAGGCTAAACTTATAAAATTAAAAATAATTAATTGAGCATTATAGTAAATTATACATAACATCAGATGTTCTAAATTGGATATAAATCAAACTCAATATTATAGCCGGTGAAGCGGGTGGGTACAGCAAGTATTATATAACCACCTAAATCATAACCGTTGGTTGAGCCGGATCAGAGCAGTCCGTAAGGCGTCAGAAATTTGTGACTGGGTTAGAGATATCGCAGGTTTGAGTCCTATATTTTTTTAAGTAGAGGCTTATCTTCTCTTAATTCTTACTCCACCGTTTTCCATGAAGAATTCATCTGTGTGAGGAACTTATCAGACAGGGTAAAGAAGAGACCCAGTACAGTAAAATGTAAATGATAAAAGTCAAGGCCAGGATTCGAACCTGCGCTTCCTTTAACCCAGGTGCTAAATCCTGACAACTTACTCGTAGATCACTCGGGTACTGACTTGCACAAGTCTGCATGTATTAGCTGAGTTTAAGTAAGTACTATGTTTGGTCTGTGCTATTAGTTTTCTCATCTTGTACTGATTCTCTCCCTTACTCTATCTGAATAAGTTCTCTGACCAGATAAATCTATAGTCTATGAAAATGGTCAGAGTAAGGTCAAGCAGATTGGCCTCTCCTTAGCGATATCTACCACTTGAGATCCAATCACGTGACTTCCACACCCCCCTCCACTCCCTAGGCTGGTTCTTGGCGCAGTCTCTATACCTGTTATTTCATAGCTGTTACGCTAGGTCTGTGCTCTAGGCATTTTCAAAACTACAGCAGTTGATTGCCAGCAAGAGCGTTTAGGAGCGGAACGCGACCTCAGGCAACGCCATCTTTATCAGCGATGTGATCAGCTTATTAATAACTCCAATTAAATACAATCAGCTGTCTTACAGGTGGTTAGCTAATTGCGTTCCGCCCGACCAGAGTGAACGTACCCCGGGAGTCCACCAATAACACGCAAACAGTAGTTATTGTGTTCTTTGGATCAATTAGACACATATTCTCCATTGATATTGGTGAAAAAGAAGGGTGAGCTGTTTTATGGGGGATTGGTAATAAAATGTACAATTAAACATTGATTGCTATTTATGAAATTTTTTACAAATTGCTGTGACATAACCTATTGTTTCGACCAGGTTACAACAAGAGTCAAGCTGCATTTCACATAACTAGAATCTATTTTTATTCGGTGACAACCACGTCAAGGTGCTATCTTGTATGGTTATCTTTTAAATAAATCTTGTATGGTTATGTTGTAAATAGTGTAGATAGTACATTGACGTAGTTGTCACCGGAAAATATATGACACCGGCCACTAAAGACTAAGATCTGAGATTGCATTTCACATATCTACGCATAGTGTAAAACCAAAACATGTAAAAAAATTATAAGTTTAACTTGTGAATATTTCACTTTGATCTTTTCCGTTAATTCACTACCACTACTTTGATTAGGTTATTTTAAGTTTGGCTATGTTATGTTATATTAGATTTGGTTTGGTTATGTTAGTTTAAACTAAGTTATGATTATGGTAGTGTATTAACGGAAAAGATCTTATAACTTGGTTTTAAAACGCAATTTTAATAATATAACGTAAAAAACAGTAGCATGTAATGTACACTCTAGATATCACGGTTCACTTAACAAGTCTGAGAATCATTGTATGGGTAACACCAGAGTTGATTAGATTTATAGTTAAATTGTGTTTAGCTTAAAGTACAGATGATTTGTAATTAAATTAGTATAATTAATTATTCCACTCCAAAACTGTTTTCCTAAAAACTAAAGGTTTTTACTAATTTCAACAATTAAATTAAATTTTTGCCACGATATTAAATTAGTAAATTCATGCAATGTACGATGTGTTATATTTACTTTTTTACACACAGTTTTATTAGATTTTAAATATCAACATTACTGTAAAGGTATAGACTTCATGTGTCTCTTTTGCCTTAGCCCTGGTTTGTTAAAGAAACATAATAGGCTATATGTGTCTGATTTAAATGGTCTTTACTGTTAAATAATTATTGTATACGGTTTGGCAAAGAACAAACATAGATGACAAATAAAGAATGTTAAATGTTTTGATAAACTTGATATAAAGCAATTGATCGTAAGTTTTATATTTTTTTAAAAAGACATCATATATATTTATGACATTTAAAGACCGTATTTTTGTTCTCATTCTTTGCCAATACGTACACTCTATCAAACCATTGTCAGTTACAGTATCAGTCCGTCAGCACTGTCCTGAGCACGGATTGTAACGATATTTCGATACATCGGAAATATTGATAAGTACGTTTCGACATATCGATATATTAGTGTCTACATTTTATTTCGATAATATCGGCCGTATCGATATTTTGGTCCGATATATTATAACACTAATAATTGACGTTATTCTCTCTCCTCAAAATCTTCACGATTCGATAAAAAAAACACATTTAAATTGCCTCTTACGTGTAAAAAAATGCATTTAAATAATAAAGTAACTATGTTTCGTTCTTTTACGTGAGGTTAACACACTGAAATGTAGTTTATTTTAGACAGTGGGTGGAACGGGTGGCGATCTTATACATGTTATTACATGGCAATGTTATTACATCATTATTTTATAATAAACATAACAATAAAATGTATAACTATTCTTGTTTTTAATTTTCTTCTTTCAACCCCACAGACTCACAGATCATAAATTTTTTCGTGTAGATGAATGTATTTAATTTTTACATTCAGCAGTATATTCTTAATAGTGACAACAAACATGAGTATACTTTTCATCATGACATAAGAGTTAGTGCAAAATTTTATATAGACAAATCATTTGCAATTCGATATATCGGTTACCCGATATATTCATATTTTTCTTTCGATTTATCGTTATATCGATATTTGGTTTTGGGATGTAATGGTTATTCGATACATCGATATGTTGAAAATATTTACCATCACTAGTCCTGAGGAAATCTGTCTGACGGAAGTAACAGTTCACGGTGGCAGGTGAACAGCTGATTCTATCGAACAGGTGATTTCTGTTTCGTCGCTAGATGAGTCAGATACCTCACCGGAAACACTTTTCACCTCGTCTCCGTCACGGCCAAAGGCCTGCAAAACATTGGACGCCCAGACATGGTATCACCTACATCTTAGCGGTCGTTGGAATGTATCAATTGCTATTCTTAATTCTGCCTTTTGGGCTATACAATATGTAGCAATAGTTTTTTCTAAATTTTAAAAACGTATTACTAACTACTTTACCCAGAATATAAGTAATTTTAAATAAACCATAAATACATCTAGGAAAATTTTACATCAGTACGTGTTCCATTATACATTTCAAGCAAAAATTTATACAAAATTCAAAATTATTTATTTCTCATGGACATTTACATGTATCAAGAATGGTCAATATATTTAAATTAACTAAATAGAAACATATTATGCGTAAGTTATTAATTAAAAGCTATGTACGGTTAATATAAAAACTGAACGGAGCCACTGCTAAATTTGATTATTTACTATCACTTCTTAAAACGAGGAACAGGTTTTTTTTGGAAAACTTAACGTAATACATTTTGTTTACTTAGATCATATTTAGTTACTCTACTAAATATGAATACAATTTGTTAGTATATACAGGATGGAAAAAAATATGGAAACGCTTTCACAACTTTTCTATGGCTTCACTGGTAAAATTGAAATCTTGTAAATCATTATGGTTACAAAGAACACACTTTTTGACGTCATTAGCGACATATCGTTTTTTTCAGGGGGACGGCCCATATGGAGTTGAACGAAAATCTTTAATTTAAGCCAAGGTCAAGTTTGGTATCAAATGAAAGGTCTATTCAATAGAAATTAATTGCCGCAACCCAGACTTCGAAAGGCCTATCCTTTCCAGAGTAGCGATAATTTGAATTTCAAATGTAATAATTTCAACATCTTTTTCTCTACTATTTAATGATTTTAAGTAAATTATTCTGATCAGAAATTATATTATATGTAACAAGATAACTTAAAAAAATTATACTATCAAATTATATATGGAAAAAATAAACTTGTGAAAGCGTAGAACATATGGAAACGCTTTAACAACAACCAAGTAGGCCTATTTAATTATCATCTTAGGCCTGCTCATTTTTAAAACTATTGCATCTTATGAAAGTCTTCTTTGAATAAGTCTAATAGTTAATTGTTTAGGTTGTTTCATCAAGCTACGTCGGTTTTATTCATATTTTGTTGTCAAATATACGTTTTACCAAATATTCTACAGGACCACAGGTTTTGGAAACATATTTCTCATTCCAGTGTGCTTTCAAATGAATTTGGTCCCTCGCGTTGCTTCCTTTGATCGTTTAATCAGAGTGTCGATATAGTTGTTAAAGTGAATCCGACCAAACGTTAACGACGTGCGACTCGGTGGTTATTACCTATGACAAGGTCTTGAGCCACTGGCAATTACCCTGAAATCCGCGAGCTAGCAAAGCAACCGCAAAGCCAGAGCGGCTCAAAACTCATGCATTTTCATCAAGTCCTAATTAGAATTAACAAGGCTGCAGTGCTCAAAGCCGCTCCGGGTCAAAGCGACCCAAGATTTTCGGTGAGTGGGAGGGGTGGGGGCTGTGAAAACCTCAAACTGCACAAACATCCCTCGACATCTCTATTACTGTTTATTTCTACTAGATCTCGATCCTGAAGGGATCCCCAACTTGGGGTTGTTTACATCGCCTGCTAGGCTTGTACTCTATGTTACTCTCAGTTAAATAAACTTATCTTCATGTTTTTTAATCGTGGAAGTATAGTATGTTTGTATAGTATGTTTAAAAACTAAAAAAATCGATAAATTAAAGGTCGTCATAAAGTTTATCTCATTATTTGAAATCATAGAGTTGTACAGTTGACATTTATTTTCTTGTTTTCTCTCTGAAAACATTTACATTAGGCCTATGATGTATTTTCAACCTATTGAAGTCAATAACAAAGATCTCTTAGATTCTCGGTACCGAAATATAGCCTCTTATTCATCCATTTTCAAAAGCATATTTTTCCCTTTTAATACGATTTGGATTAGAAATTCTTACGATTTTTATTTTTTGGATTAGACATTCTTACGATTTTAATTTTTTAATGTTTTGGAGTGTGTCCTGTAAAATTTAGTAGTAAATTCCTTCCATCGTTAAAATAACCCATTTATGATTATGGCAAGCTAAATTATTTCATAAACTGTTCATCTTTCTATCTTCTGCTGCAAATCTAAGATTAGGAGATCAAAAATAAGTTTGAATAAACAAATGTATTTTGCCTTTGTAATAAATAGCTCATTTAAAATACGTGATTCAGAATTCATCTGAAAAAAAAAAAAAAATATTTTGTAGTCTATAAATTATTGTGGCCGTTGATTTGTAATTTGGCTATTAATTAATAGCACACCCTATTAAGGAGTAGTCGGCCTTAGTTTCTAAAAAAGACTAATCTCGTCCATTCGCACTCATTCAAAAAATCCATATTAACCCATATCTTGACGATCGGCATAAAGACAAATAATAATAAAGTAAATGCATAGACAGTGTTGAAATGCGGAATGTTAATTTACGTTAGCTACCAAGCCAGGCCAGAATCTAGGGCCTACCAGAGATCAGGCCGAAGTACTAATAAAAGAATGATAGAATTATTTTCATTTGCCATCTATCGCTCCACGCCATGATCATTCGGTTCTACCACAGGAAATATTGAAACAGAAGTCGCATCCAATAGTGCGCTGAATGTGTGTCGAATTGGTAATTTCTCCAGTTTGCCATGCAATGACAGGTTCAGCAACATGTTAGTCACTCCTGTATTCACTTAAACCCTCAAGGATAAACGTAGTAATTATTACTACACACTTATAAAGATGGTCTTTAATTGAAATCTGTTTATACCTGTTCCTTAGGAATTCGCCACGCCATAAGACAGCGACCTCTATTTATTCTCTGTGGTTCCACCTACACAACTTGTCTAGACACAAACAATTTTTATTCTATTATAGAAAACTTAACGAGTTACGCACTATTTAAAAGCGACTTTTCCGAGAACAACTTCCTCGATAAACCCTTATTCAATAATAGTAAATAGATTCGAGAGTTCCAATTCCTTACACTAACCACTCAAAATGTCCAGCCAAGATCTAGGAGTCAGGGGTAAAACAAACGCTGGAAAGCCCTTAAGGTACATTGCCTGTAGTACGTATAGTCTTTGATATAGCTCACTCAAATTAGTCCAATAAAAGGATAGATGTAGGAAGAAAATAATTTTAAAAGCAATTATCTAATAGCAAACAGACAAAAAAGCTTTCAAATATCCTCTCATAAGTTTAGACTCCAGAAAAATGTCTCAGAGGAAATTTTAAACGCTCTAAGGCAATTACATAATAAATTTCTCTAATCATAATACTCCAGATAAACTGGAACTGTAATTACTGGTGAACGAGTACCATCTCCGCACGCCATCTTGAACATTCGTTTACAGAAATTGCTTATAATTACAATGGACGTGTAGGCGACGGAGGTGGGGGGACCGTGACAGATCATTATTCAGTCATCATCGGACGGTTCCGGTGCCACACCTGCCACATAAGTAGCCAAATTATGGATGTTGGCCAGCCTGATTGATCAGACGACATGCGGTTGGAAAAAGAACGTTTTGAATGGTAATCATCACTTTTAATTGTTCTAGGGAATTATTTCGTTGTATTGTTTCATTGTGGGTTGGTAGACCTGAGCATGAATGTGAATTCTTGATCATATGAATGTTGATGAGTAATAATGTTCCCCATAGTAATAATGAGTCTTATAGCGCCCTATACAATCTATAAAGTTCTGATATATTCTTTTATGTTTCATTGTGGGTTGGTAGACCTGAGCATGAATGTGAATTCTTGATCATATGAATGTTGATGAGTAATAATGTTTTTTATAGTAAGAATGAGTCTTATAGTGCCCTATACAATCTATAAAGTTCTGAAATATCCTTTTATTTTGAAAATTATTAAAATTTGTCTGTTTATTATTTTTATTTTATTATGTCTGTTTATTTTTCTCATAGCCTTGAAGTTTTTATTTTTTCCACTAAGACGTTCCAATAGACCATAGTATTAGTAAGTACTATAGTCTGTTTGTTTTGATTACTAACTACTCGGTTATCTCACACAGGCTGTGTGTTCCATGGGAGGACCATCCTCAGATTTTGTTTTTGTTTGTTTATTTTAGAATAAATTAATTTCTATTTGATTTTGATTCAGCACTAAAGATTTCTTGGAGTAGAGGTGATTAGGTTAAGCACAATTTATGATTGACTGACTCACCAAACTTTGTAACGGTATATTTGTAGGTAGGGTGGGCGGTTTGTTCCATTCTAGAATTCATGAATTATACAGTTTTAAATTTTGATATCAAACTAAACATGATTATATAAACTATTTACCTTCATGTTGTTATTATTTATGCCTAACATATTTCTCTTCCCAATGGTTTTTTCTAGAACATATAACTATATATAACCGTATTCAAGTTCCCAGTGGATTATGGTTGTTGGGCAGAAGGCAATACTAGTATACACAAATTGGCATCGCACTTATTATTGTTTTTAATTCCATTTTGTCAAAAATTAGGTAAGATCCAGAAATCAGATAACGATAGACCAAAAAATAACGAAAGGCGTCCTAATATAAGAACTGCAGATAAATTGTTAAGGTTGGTAATTCGGCTGCTACCTGCTAGTTTGGGTTACTAACTACAAACACTTTCTAAGGAAGTGTGTTATTGGTAACCAAGACTACATTCACTTATTTACCTCATCACAATTATTTCGAGTTTTAATACAATTCTAACACTATTATTAATCATCTTTCAATGTTACCGACGTTTATTTCAGTGGTTGACTTCTACATAAAAAGTCCCATTCCGAAATCAAACAAATAAACAACTACATAGCGGGGCTCGTTCTCAGGGTTTTCACTTCCGAAAAATTATATGCGGGTAAATAATTACCAAATTTACCCGAATATAAGGGAGCCAGTATTTCTTTTATCCGGGAAGATGAAAAACTGGAGCAAAAAGCGGATTGACCGGACACCGGCACCAGCCGACAATACTGCACAAGGTGTTGATCATGGTGGCATTGCACCTGCCACTAATAGAATTTTAGGCTGAGGATGCGGGCGGTCGGTATTGGGAGGCAGCTGGGATACCTCAGGGATGGGTTACCGGCATGATCACGACTCACGACCACGTATACACCTGGTTATATTGACGCTAAGTAATTAATGATTATTACAACCATAATTAGCGACACGATTATAGGTTATGTCCTGGTGAGCACAGTTGGCAGATCTCCTAAACAAACCTATATCATTTTAAATTGTACACTAAGACTGATAAATTGTACACCGACACTTTCACCTTACGAATATTTATGTGTGAAATATTTGTTACATATCAGTTGATTTATGTAATGTAATTGATTTTAACACACAGAGAGATTTCTCTTTCAATGTTAAATTTTGTGTCTCAAATTATCAGCTGTTTTTTGGTCCATCGTGGAGCGCTAGTGCAGTCCAATGTTAATGTAATGCTGTTTAAGCCAGCTGTAGTAGCAGACTTCACTAACTAACAGAATTACTGGCACAAATATTCTTATTATACGTAAGTAATAATACAATCGTCCCCGCACTGGTTTCGCAATGATTAATCGTAAAACAAAGTAGAAACTTCACTAGTGTGTATAAGCAAGTAACACGTCAACTTACATCTATCGAATCCTAACCTAACCTAACAACCCATGGTGGAAGTGTTTAGACCTAAAACCTAACATAACCTACAAACCAGACGGCTTTGACACTTATTATTTTCTTGTATGTCAAAAACCAGTTGACCAATATCAAACGTACATTGTTTGTAAGTTTGGTTTAGTTCTAGACTTTGTAGACAATCTTTACCATATTCGGGGACATTCCGAAAAGACCCTAATGTTTGTTTATAAGGAAGTTGATGAGATTTTTTTTGTTTCAGGTTACGGGCGGATCACAGCTGGCCATCAACTCCACTCTCTGTCGATCTTAGTGTAATTTATTTAGTTTTATTAAAGTCTTTTTGGTATAACATTGTTTGTTTTTGTTTAAATAGACAAGTAAATCCTTAAATGTTAAAAACATTTCGATCCAAGCAATCAAAAAAATGCTTAAAGATACTTTACATAGATACTGACTCATTTTACTTATTCTTAAAGAAGAAGATTTTAAAATGAATGGGTAATTGTGAGTGGATATAGGAACCCTGTCTTTATCTAGAATATCGGCGCACCCTTCAGAAACTCTTACAGCATATTTACAAACATGTTCCGATATTATTGGAATTTTGGGGACTTTCAGCATGGTTATCAACTTACAACATATGAAACCCTATTCCTATTTTCTGCCATGTGGACTTTTGTTGTCAACCAAATGTTGGTAATATCTGTTTTCAAACTATGGAGGCTTCTTGGCCAAACGTATCAGGGCATCTAAATGATTTTCAAGTTACACAAGGATTTAGAATACATTTACATTGAATACATGGTCGTATGTAAATCGTATTTACATGTATTGACACCACCAATCAAGGAATAAAGCTGTAAATTCTCTTTCTATTTACTCTAAAATAAGTTTTTTACTTAGAACTGTAATCCTAGATTTTGAAATGTGCGTTTCCATTTTTAAAACAATTTAATAATTAAACAACTATTATTATTATTTTTTTTCAATGAAAACTTTACTAACCAGTTTAAATGGGCGTACAGGTCTATACGTTAATTTTACTCAAAGCGTGAAGTATCGTCCGTTAGCTCAGTTGGGGAATCGAACCTTCGAATCTGCACTTCAAAGTCCGAAGAAGCTTTAGCCACTGAGGCAATAGAAGAAGATTGAAAATTCAAACTTTAGTTTTCATTTATATGCCTTCATTCATCTTCAGTTATATTTTTACCCAAAGCAACAAAATTCCATTCCGTACTATTAATAATAATAAAAGCATTCGAAAATATAAATATAATATCACTAACTTGTAGAAATTTCTTGCATGTATTGCAAAAAATAAAGAAAATGTGGGTTGAAAATGTTTAAGAATTAACGATAAAAATTATTAAAAACATGCAGATAATTTTAATTAAATGATTGCATAATAAATTATAAGCGTTAAGAAAATAATAATTTAACTAATCCACTATAAAATTAACATTTGGGACAGACTTTATAAAACATTTAAAATAATCATATTTTAGTGAAAGTAATGCTTGTAAAGTTTGTCTTATACAATTGTTTTATGCTCCATGTGGGGGTGTTGTATGTATGAAGAATACTTGTATTGTCATTGGATAATATTATTACATTCATTAGATGTTCATTTAATTTTAATTGCATTGTTTTCTTCAATGTTTAGTAACTTAAATTAGTGCCAATACGTTCAGATTGAATTTCCTATAAAATCATTTAACAGCCAAAGTTCGAACAAGCAACAATAACAAAGGAATTTGTGAATAAATATTTTATTCAATACAATAGGTATTTCATGTGAATAACCTCGAAACTGCGCATATTTTACTGGGAAAAACAAAGCAATATAAGTTTCAAAGTGATCTGTCTTTAAATGTAGTTTTGGAAATAACAAGCAAAACCCATAAACTTGCTATCGAGGGTTAATATAAAACACTGTTATATAACCTTGTTGTATAAATATTTTTAAAAATTAATGAAAAATCAAAATAATCTTACTGTGAGTCTGTAAAGTATGACAAGTATTAGGCGATAAAAACTGACATAGACAAATAAATAACTAAACAATATACAATAGAGTGCCATTAATTAAAACTATGTGCCTAGGCACCAATCTTCCATGACCAATCTCCCATAGTTTTAAGTATACAGGGTGGAAAAATTATGGAAACACTTTCACAATAACGTTATTTTTTCCGTAGATAATTTGATAAATTAATTTTTTTAAATACTTTTGTTCCATAAAGTATAATTGTTTTATCAGAATAATTTACTTAAAAACGTTAAATAGCGGAGAAATAACACTGTTAAAATTAGTTACTTTGACATTCAAATGACCACTTCTCTGAAAAGGACAAAACTTTCGTAGTCCAGTCTGCGGCAATTAATTTCTCTTGAATAGACTTTTCTTGATACCAATCTGGACCTAGGCTTACGTTCAAGATTTTCGTTCAACTCCTCGTGGGCCGTCCCCCTGAAAAGATGAAATGTCGTTAATGGTGACAAAAATTGTTTTCTATGTAACCATGATGATGTACAAGATTTCACTTTTAGAAGTGAAGTCGTACAAAAGTTGTGAAAGCGGACTTCATGAAATGTACGTTTGAATTTACTTCTTTAATATTTGTCCAATTATAAATTAATAATCTAAAAAAAC
The DNA here is from genome assembly GCA_035578905.1 of Stictocephala bisonia. Classification (NCBI taxonomy): domain Eukaryota; kingdom Metazoa; phylum Arthropoda; class Insecta; order Hemiptera; family Membracidae; genus Stictocephala; species Stictocephala bisonia. The sequence goes on from JAQJVL010000023.1 coordinate 4,969,329, forward strand.
ACAAATATTTTGTATAACAACTATCAAATGTTATAGTATCAATATTTTTGTTGTTCAAAAATTATCCTAAAATGTTCCTGAAATTCAGAGCTGTGTATGATAATGTGACAGTTTTTATTTGCTGTACCCAACGATTTCGTAGATCTAAACAAATCACACTGTGTGGAGAGCCAGAGTACGAGCGGTTTAAGGCACCAGGTATTTGAACCTCAGATAGCTCAGGTTTGAACCTTGTTCGTAGCTGCTAGTTTTTATTAGTAATATTCACCTTGTACTTTATTGGTTCACCCCCTTACTACAGTCCCTAGTCCATGGGGAATAAAGGTTAATAAGGACATTGGCTTTTCCTTAAAAATGTTTAAATCTTTAATTACAAGTTAATGTCATATCAATAAAAAGTTAATTTTATTGTAATTTTTTAACTGCATATATCGTATGTTTCAAAATAATAACAGTTATTAAACTACCTACCTATTTATAGAATATTCAAAACCACATTTTTTTTCAAAAAGAGACATTCACTTTTCGAAATTACACTGGATTACACTGAAATTAATATTAGGTTGTCAAATAAATCAAAATATACAGAGAAAAAAGTCTATTGTGGCTTGACATTAAAATGTACAAAACTAAAACTAATTATTGAAAAGGTTTAAATAAAAGTAAAATTAATTTAGATAAACTTATAACTAGAATCTACATTTTCCGGTGACAACCGCGTCAAGGTACTAACTACAATATTTACAATATGACCAGATGTTTCGCCCATACTGTGATGTGGCTCTGAGACTCAGAGAACCCACTGAGTCTCAAAAATTAAACTGTAGTGTTTTATTTCCAAAACGGGTAGTTCTTAAGTGAACATTATACATTGTTTTATATTTTTCATATAAGATATATATATATGAAAAATATAAGTACACCCATATACTGTACCAACACGTACATTGGTATTAACCCACCCACCCATACACGTACAGTGGTACTGACCCTCCCACCCACCCATACACGTACATTGGTATTGACCCACCCACCCACCCATACACGTACAGTGGTATTGACACACCCACCCACCCATACACGTACATTGGTATTGACCCACCCACCCACCCATACACATACAGTATGCTTTGTAAATAATGTACAAAGCACCTTGACGTGGTTGTCACCGGAAAATGTAAATTTTAGTTATGACATCGGCCACTTAAACCTAAGTTCTAAGATTACATAAACTTAGTATACTTCATTTTAATTCAACCTAATATAGTTAAATTGGGTTTAGTTGTTTAAAAAATCTTACATTGAAAAGATGTTTTCATCAGTGGTTTAGTTATGAACAGTTATCAATTATATTATTAGCTATCAGTTATGATTATATAACATTCAAAAGTTATCTAAAATAAATATTCTTTCATGTAATTAGTTTATTTACTGAAATAGTAGAGTTAGGATATGTTGTACTGTATGTATATTATTATCCATTTTCAATATTTTTAACACTAACTTATAGTAAATATTGTGTATGATACCTACTGTTGTGTTATTACCTACTAGTGTGTTTTTTTTTTTTTTAATTTTATATGTTGTTATGGTTTTGGTGGCCAGCTAGCAGGACCTTATTTTAATTTTTTTTTCACAGCTGGAAAAAATACTATTCGATTTAATTTGTTACGTATTATATGGTCTTGAAATAATAAACTAAGCAATTTTTAATTGCATTCCATTTTCCGACTTTTTATTAGTGACCTTATTAGTTATGTTTACTATAGCTCTTACACAGTTGGAATTAATTATTCATATGAAATATATCTTGATATCTGGCACGATAATAAAGATAACATATTCTTTACAACTCTACATATTTGATCTTCTTTCTTATCATTAATCTTCTATTCTTTAAAATTGTTCCATAGTATTAACTTCCTCGCAATTCGCTTTTTTGTTGTTGTTTGTTTTATTTAATTCTAATATTTCGCTTGATCCTTCGAAGAACAACCCAAGGTGGCTTTAAATTCAAAGCCAGGTATGCCCCATCAAATAAACTACCCCGGCCAGGAAACATTACACGTGCTCCAAGGGGTTGGACTCCGGAAGACATATACAGCCACCTGTTACGGCCGAGAGGGAGGGAGAACCTAAACAAATGAAGACACCCTAGATTGATCGTCGAGGTCCGTCTTACCCCTCAGTTTCAATTCCTTAAGCCATCGATCTTGGGGAATACTCGGCTGGCCACACTCGTCGATATGTCTTGATGATGGAACACCTCGTACATCATGTCAGGAAATGTGTTCTTGGAGAACTTCCCACATGTTGATCGATAGTACGTGTAATACTGGAGGATACGAGGTTAAGATTTTAAATAAATTGTAACTAAATGTTACAAAAATAATCATAAAAGTCCATAGATTGTCTGAACGTACATTGGCCATTAATTGGCTGGATTTTCTTAACATTCTGGAAAGTATTCAACTCTAGATATCTAGGAAGTATTAAGTACATAGTTCTCACATTTGAACAATAATTTAATAATAGTTTCTTAATCAATATTATTTGTTGGTTATATAAAATACAAGTGAACGTCACATGACACAATATTATTATTGTCTGTTACTCGTATAAATTTTATAAAACAAATTCAACTATCTTTAAAATTATACATTTTTATATTTGATAAATAAATAGCTAAATAATTAAAAGTGCAATACAATCAATTTTGTTAGTATTTTTTAAACAATTGAATTCATTTGGTCATTTTAAAGAAATTTTTATGTGACTTATATATTTCCAATAAGAATAGCTATATGAAAATGATGATTTTTTAAGGACATTCACGTTAAATTCTTGTTTAGACTTGAAGGCCATCACGTGACTACAGATCTAGGACCAAAACTAATTAGAGTATTTATTTAATGGTTGACATATATTTTATGTTGTAAATGCTTAAGGGTCAAATTATTTTAGCTGCCTACCAAACTTTAAATATTTTATATCGCAATAACTACCAAAATAACTTATAGGAAAATCAAGTTTTCTATCAGTATCATCAGTGCTCTGATTGCGATAACTAAATACGTCACTGCTTTCTCTACAACATACACGCCGATTTGTGATCATGTTTATGTTAGGTTAGGTTAGGGAAAGTTAGGTTAGGTCAGTAATTTTATTTCTTTTCATTAATATAATTCTATAGAAAAGTTTGAGTTTGTGGGAGCTAATTTGGAATTTGCCCTGCCACACGTTTTTAATTTAATTGATTGTTGATTATATTTGTACTTATGCCCAAGGTACTTATATAAAGTAGGGATCGTGATGACGTCATTGGGGAGAACAGCTGATTTGTAGCCGGAGCTGTCACTGTGCTTGAGGAACAGTGTTATAACGACTTGCAGAGTACTCAGTAAAGCGTTACGATAACCTAATATTTTCATAACAATGTTTTTACAGCTGATTTCTCCCATTAGTGTTTCATATTTATTTACTATTTATTTTTTAAAGCTATATTGTCAATACTTAACATGTTAGATTAATTTAAGAAGAATTTAATGAAATGATGTTATTAATTATTAAAATATAATGAGAAGTATTGTTAACCTAGAAATAGAAATGTTTGGTTATATTGTATATTATTAAGAATTACACTAATATAATCTAAATAGAGGCCGATATTATTCTTTCTAATTGTGTAAACGAAGAAAATAAAATTATGTTGGTTCTAAAATATATTTTGACAAAATTTAGTAACGATAAATTGTTTGGTTCACATAGGCTTAGTACGTGTTCTCACGTAAAGATGTTACCGGTAAAACACTTTCTGCAGTTCCAGTTCCAGATATTACAAATATTAGTTATAGTTTGCCGTGACCGGCTACAGCGATAACTGTTTCTTATAAGCAATACTTTTGTTTATTCTGTTGCGTAATATAACGCTTATTTCAACAGCTGGTGGAACGATCTCTCCAGTGACGTCATCATGATCCCTACCTTATGTTATTCTACTTGCCTTGCTTATGCCACAGTATAATATAAACACACAGTAGAGAAGCATTTTCTTGAGAAAAATGCTAAGTGCTGACGCTAGCGATGCTAGTGGTCGTATCGCAGAACTAAGAGATAGATTGCATGACAGTTTACTTACGTTGCAATACAATCAAATCGTTTGTTAGCTACACCACCGCTAGGTTTGCTAGCATCGCTTGGTTGCAAGCAAAACGGTTGAGCTTTGTTATACTGTGCTCATGCTGTAATAGATTTATGTTGTGTGACGTTCACTTGTTTTATGTTTCTACCAACATTTCATATGCTAATTAAAAAGTATTAGTTAGTTATATTCTCTGTGTCGAACGTCTCTGAGGAGTCCTTGAACCTGCTGATACCCGACGTCAGACAGCTGTGACATCGACCATGTCAAGACGGTTGACGAAAGACTCCGGCTAATTATCTAAATAAATGATGAGTAATGTATGGAAATGTATGGGGGAGGAAGCGGTTCGACTGGCGCTATCTATGCTAATGGGGAGGAAGGAAGTGGTACATATTTCTTGCCAACAACTGGCGCTCTGTCCTCACATGCCGTTGTTGTTACCACTAATCCAATTATTGTTGGGCTACGCCAATTAACAACGGGTTCCCGCCGTTTTTTGGGTGAGAATCGCCTATACATGGTGGCCTGTTTGAATAGACTAACATGAGAATTTATGGAAATATATGACAGAGATAAACTGTTGTGCGTTCTAGTCATAAAGGATTTGCTCACCAAACGAGGTTCAAGATGTGAGATGACGTTTTTGACCTATTTATTGTAAGGAAATAAACTGAATTTCACTATAATTGTATTTTGGTATTTGTAATTTAAAAAAGTAATTGATAAACTTTTGTATTTTATTAATGATTAAGAAAAAATGTTCATAATGACGTGATAAGTAAATATGTCCCAAGGAAATAAACAAGAATAAATATAATTTCTACCATGAATTATCAATTGATAGAAAAAAACCAATAAGGAAATCGAAACGAATAAAGGGAAGAATAAGGAAAATCGTTTAAATTTATAATCCTATCCACCTTGGACACGTATTTTAACAATGACTCTAAAGCAAACATTTTAGAAAACTATAATATTATTCGCGTATTAAATAATAGTAATAAAAAATTTAATCAAAAACAAAAGCGTTGATATAAAAACGTAAACCCCTTCAGTGTGTACAAGACATAAAATAAAAACAGGTAAAACACTTCGCTTTTGCTTTTTCTCAAAGCTTCTTCTATTTTTTAAACAAAAGTTCTAACAAAAATTGGTTTCTATATGAAAGTACGATTTCTGTACAGCTTTAAATATTCCTTGATGTAATACTCTTAAGGATTACATCTGCACAATTGGCTTGCACTACGGCTGTACAGTTTAACACAGTAACTTAACACAATATTGAAGAAGTAAGAGAAAAGCAAATTTAGGATTGTTTTTTGTAGTAGTTACTTGTTAGTACTAGTAGGATTGTTAGTTGTAGTAGTGTCTTAGAAAACTGCTTCAAGTCAGTACTTGAATAGAGCCATTAGACTTTATGTTGAAGTGAAACTGCTTAGATATGGTGCAACATTTTGTTCTTGGAGGTATAAATATTGTCCTATTGGCAAGGAGTGCCTTACAGTCCACCATACTACAAAGCATCTCACTAGACTGGGCTATGTGAGGTTACAGATGGTTATCTAAAATTTATTTTGCAACCAGTTAAAAATACGACTCTGATAAACAACAGTTATATTTGTGTAACTTTCTTTTAGGTTGGCATAAATAACGCTATCTTGCAATCATTTAATGTCCAGTGAATAAAAATACCGTTGTATTTAATTTCTTAATTAACAGTATTTATGGCCTCATTTAATGATACTTTATTCTAGATTAGCTGAATTACCCGTGCACACGCAAAGCTAAGAAACGGACCAGACAGATAGCACAATTCTGGGTGTCAGATTGTATGAGTGATGGACAGACCATTCTCACGCATTACGTGCCTTTGGGCTCACTTTGACTTGTCTCTATGAGTCATGTTGAATCTGTTCATCCAGGAAATCGGTGTACGTTCTCAGTTTGAAATGTCTCATAATTTACTGTCCATTGCCCACATATAATTATAACATGTCAGGAAAAATATAATTGGTAAATTACTATAAATATTTATCGATTGTTCCATGACGAATCTACGAGCAAGGTAGTATGAGGAGGAGCGGTCCAGAAACATGTTGGAAGTGAAGGTAGGTAAGACTTCCAGAGACGCCTCTTGGGAAGATTGTTGGAAGGACTTCCACCATGAGTGGACCGTCCTGAGTCTTGTTGGAAGGGAAGGTGAGTAGGACTTCCAAAGACGCCTTCTTGGTAAGGTTGGTCTTGTTGGAATTACGACTGAGTTTAAATTTGTTATTGATGCAATTTTTGATTGGTCAAAAAGCATACAATCAATATATAGTACGAAAAAGAAAAGTGACTTTCATCTACAAAATACCATATGTTAAGAGTAGTTAGTTATACTCATAAAGTAAAAAACATTCAAACATATAAAAAGAGTATATCATGTTTTTATATTTTTTTATTCAAATGGCTTAGTATTCCTACTCCATTTACTATTGGCTCCTTACGCAACTTCAATAAGATACTACGTAAAGAATAACTCTAGCCTGTATTGAGTTTACCCTCGTCACTTAAGAAATAACCAAGACATTCTCTAAGACCATATTATGTAGAGAATTACAGAAAACATAATGTAGAGAATAATAATTAATTGTTGACGTGTTTGAACTGTTTCCAGCTATAGGCACCCAAACAATAAAAACAAATCATCACAATACATAATTAAAAAAATAAATTGTAATCGATCCAATTTAAAATTCATAAACATAAGAAGCATGGTTTTCAATATTAAAATAATAACATTTATAATTGAAACTAAACCTAAAAATTTAAAGAAAAACACTAATATTATTACAAAAGCACCGACAAAACAATAAGCAGTTATATAATTTAAATGTTAACCAACTTTAAAATGATCTTGAAGATCCCTTTTTGGAGAATAAAATAAACCCCAAACGTGAAGCAGCATCTTTTAAAAATACAAATGTCGTTTTCATATTCCTTAATGTTCTCTGGTTAATAGTCTTAAATCGGTCTTAAGGGCTTAAACGGGAAGTAATCAAGGTTTTATTTCCCACCCCAACCCTTGCCAAATACAAACTGCCAACCTCCCCGCCCACTTTCCCCTTCCCTGGCAAAAACCAAAGACATCGAAATTCTCCGTGAACAAGATTCCAAAGTATTAACTGGGGACATTTGCCGTCTTCCAATTCCCCTATAATTGTCTTACAATCCGTTCCTTGTCTTGCCAACCCCTCCCCCCAAACCCCGTCCAATACACGGAGTCCAAGTACTTAGCAGTGATTAACAACTTCAAAGTACGTCTTCAACCCTTCCACGCCTTGTTAAACGGGAAGTGAAACCGGAACACAATAAAATGCCAGTATTAATATTACAAAAACCCATTATAAACATTTTAAAACAAATAATTTTATTCTATGAAATAATATATATTAAAGGCAACGTGTACTCCAACTGGTTTTAGAAAGCAATGTACTCGCGTTTGCACCTCTGGTACTGAATATTGATTTAATTTTCAAAAATTATATAAATCAGTATTTTCTTATATAATTTTTTATTTAACAATAAGTTTTGTAATTCGTTCAGTAATAATGGGGTTTGTTATGGTTTAAATTTGAATGTAAAAAGAACAGAATTTTAGGTGATTTTTGAATAAGGCTCCAATCGCAAAATGTAAAGAAACAAATTTACGATATTGACTTTTACTAGTGAACGTGTTTTTATGAATATTTTTTATAATCTGCAACATTTTTAAAATTTGCTTTTGGGTACACACTTTTTTTGTAATTTTTATATTTCGTAGTAAATATGATAAGATTTTACAATTACATTTTCACAATAATATCATGGAATTTTATGTTACTTAATACAGCAAAAAAATGTCAATGGGCAGTCGAGCATAGTTACAATATTATTAAATATCAAGTAAATTTTATTTGGAATAGTAACAATGACCACACTTTATCATTTTTATCTAGTCAACTAAAAACGTTTATTGACTGTTTCATTACTGGCGAGGTTACCTGGAGTATGAAAGAAAATTGTTTACAAGCTGATAAACCAAGACACTTACAATTTATCTTGGAATCTAAAACAAGTAGGCCTACGAAATCTTAGAAGTTAGGCCGGTGAATAACTAGAATCTACGTTTTCCCGCGACAACCACGTCAAGGTACTATCCACATTATTTACAGATAACCAGACGTTTCGCCCATGATGAGATGTGGCATCCTCAGTGGTATCGTAAATACAGTAGACAAAACCTTGACGCGTTTGTCACCAGTAAATGTAGATTTTAGGCCTACGAAATATCTGATTATAGCTATGTTAATAGTCTTTATCATCATTTTTCTGTTCCAAGACGAGGTCTCACCATAGTATACTAACAGTTCACCTTCTTAGATCTAAAAAGAGACCTTAGATAATATTACTTGTCGCATCCTTGTCACAACAAATAATGAAGATTTCGATCAAATCAATTTGTACATTTATTTCCTCGTCAGAAAAACTTGCGCTCTTCAAAAATTTACTTAGCATTAGTAGCTAGTAATAGCCAAAGAATGTTTCATTTTAAACAACACAATTTGGTTGTTAAGAACCTCAATTCAACGAATTCCTTACGCTACTCGGCCACCGGCTCTCACAAGTACAAGACCACCCTCATAAAATAATAATTTTAGTGAAACAAGCACTTTAGTTCAAGGTCTTCCAAACATTTTACTGTGCTTTTATTATCAGCAACACAGCTGCTTAGCTGAGGTGAATCTAGAAAAAGAAGAAGACAACACGAGCCTGACCTCATAAGCCTACTATAAGCCTGACCTCAGTATAAAAGATAGTAAAAAATACATCAATATAAAGATCATCGATGAAATTCGTTCTAAAAGTCACATTTCGATTTGGTCTCTTGCAATAGGCTATATATACATTATAAACATATGGTCAAGTAAGCATTCCAAAATGGTTGATTGATCCAAAATGGGTAATAATTCATAAACATGAAAATTAAATCAACCACCGAAAAATTATCATTATTTCAGTATATGCTGACTATTAACAGTGTATAATAATAATAATGTTATACTGAGCTATAGCTAACCCACCCATACACTTACGGTGGTAATGACCCACCGGCCCACCCATACACGTACAATGGTATTGACCCACCCGCCCATCCATACAAGTACCACTGTACGTGTATGGGTGGGTGGGTCAGTACTGTATGTGTATGGGCGGGTGGGTCAGTACCACTGTACGTGTATTGGTGGGTGGGTGAGTCAGTACCACTGTACTTGTATGGGTGGGTGGGTGGGTGGGTCAGTACCACTGTACGTGTATGGGTGAGTGGGTGGGTCAGTACCACTGTACGTGTATAGATGAGCGAGTGGGTGAGTACTAGTAGTTCAACAAATTGTTTAGTTCTACAAAACCACTGTACGTGTAGGAGGGAGCGGGTGCGTCAATACCACTGTACGTGTATGGGTGGGCGGGTGGATCAATACCACTGTACATGTGGAAGTGGCCGGGTGGGTCAATATCACTGTACTTGTATGGGTGAGTGGGTTTTTTGGAAGTTTTAAAATTAATGGCTCTGGTCTGATGTGGGGTAGGGTCAACCAAGAACTATTTATTAAATAAAGGGTTGAGGAAAAGACCCTGCCAATATTGCTAGCCAATATTTATGTTTAAAAGTTTCTTAATCAGCGTAGTACGTGTTGGTAGAAATACAATACATGTAAACGTCACACAAAACAAATGTACTACAGTAAATAATAAATTTGTGTTGTGTGACTATTACATGTATTGTATTAGTATTAAATAAAAGTAGTAATTAATAATGATGAATAAAACTCACTTATTGGGTATTTTTATAATTTAAAAAATAAAATCCACTCACTATCCAAGAAACTTTAAAAACATTCCTGTGGCTTCTCCAAAACAAAATTTTCATAACCAAAAACAACAAGAAACTAAAATGTAATTTATAAATATTTCTAAAGGCCCCATGAATAGAGTTTAAACTTTTTTGGTAATGCGTGTGTTTATTATTTAAATTATTGAGCAATTAATTTTTGCTCAATAATTTAAATCAAACTAAATATGATTTTCAATTAATTTCAGTAATATTTAATAAATTACTCGCTATATGTTATTCAATTAAATCTTATTAGTTTTAAATATTGATTTGAATTGTTCTTAAGATAATGTTACATTATATTAAACGACCTATTTATCTATTTTCGATGTAATAGTAAACAAGGACAAAGTCTAAGTAAAATACGCGTCTTTTTACTTTGAATTTTGTTTTTACCATAGAAAAGATTACATAAATTAAACATTAAACTTTTTTCTGTAATATTTTATAACACATTTTCTGTAATTTAATATATTTTAACAACCTTATATGTATATTTTAAAAGAAGATATTATGAAATTTTAAAAACGATAAACTTTGTACTTCATTACATGTACCATTTATCACGCGTGATCATTTTTTTCAAATGTGTTTCTGAAAAAAAATATTTCATAGATGGCTGATTTTACATTTTTCAATCTTATGGTGGTACATAAAAGATGATTCACTGTATTACTACTTAAGTAAGTCCCTTTGATTTGGATGGTGAAAATGGGCGATGCTAATATCAATTGACGCTAGTACCAAAGACTACACTTATCAACAATGATGATTGCATACACAATTACAATTACTGACCCAGTTTGCATGGATGAAAAGGCATTCTTTAAATAATGGGTTAAGCAAATGAAACTAATTTTAGTTATTACACATTGGAATAAATAAAAAGACGACTAGAGATAGGCTTATACACAGAGGAGAAAGAAATAGAGGTCGCACCCAGTGCACTGAATATAGTAAGTGTGTCGTCTTGTCGAGTAGTATTTCTCCAGTTTGCCATGTGGATGACAGCGCCAGCACCTTGTCAGTTTGTCCCAAATTACCCCCAAATCCTCAAGGATAAGTATATAAATTATTACTACAGTTTTATAAAGACTTGCATAAGTTCTAAACTATTTATAGTTGCCACTGAGGTCTTAGTTGTAGCCTCAATAAAGTGACCTCTGTTCCTTTTTTCTCTTTGACCCATATAAATTAAGAATCACGGAAAGCATCAATGAAGATCAGCTGATTTCACCACCAAATTTATTTGAAAATTTTAACAATCATTGTAACATTTAAAATGTAAAACATTTGTTACAAGGGTATTTTATTAAGATTCCTTTTTACCAGTAAACAATGTTGACCACGGCTGAAGTACTCTGGACTGTGTTAACAATGTAAACATAGAGTTAACAGAGTCTGTAATTATTCCTTTCAGAATCACACCCGTGGTAAACCGTCTCCCAGAGTCATTACAGTTGTGGTAACGGACGAACCACATGCCGGACCGGCCACCTGTAAATCATGAATATGGAGGGGCATAAATTACTGGCCACTTGTAAAAACTGGGTCCTCTCTGGCCTGACAAAATTAACTTTTACCACCGGAAAACGGAAGTTGCGATACATATATTAGTTTTTCTCTACCAGTACCAATGGGCATTTTAATTTTCCATACGGCTTGCTCTGTAATTGGGTAATAGTTCAGGTCTGGCCAGGTAATCCACTGGCGGGGGCAAATTGAATTTCCTGTCTCATTGTTTTATTTTGGAGGGAAAATGAAACCGACAATTCTTGGTTTCTGTGAGTTAAACAATTTTCAGGGTCCATTATTCAATCTGTTGGGTTATTGATTCGGATTTTAAAGTAAAAATAAAATTGTATGAGAAATTCACAAATTTACATACGTACGATTAAGTATTATCTTTATTTAAAAACCAACTTTAAAAGTAGGCCTTCATGATTTGGCTCACTTAGCAGAATAAGATATAAATTTATTTATGTTCATGTACAAACGTGAAAAAACATGTTCCTCCATTGAAGTGCAAATCTTGGGGTAGTTTTCTTTTAAGAACGTAAAATGCATTCATAGAGTTATTTTTTAACCTAATTCGAAGGTTGAGTTTAACGAATTGTATTTTGGTCGTAGATTATCAACAAATAGACTAACAAAATTAAACTTATCGGTTTATTTTGTATAGAATTTTAATGAAAACCAATACAACAATTAAACATTTATTGTTAAAAAACTAAAATCAATCAAATGTACGTTTTTTACATATTTAAAACACTTTTAACTATTATAGAATTGATATTTTGTCTGATCCTTTGCAATGTATACAATGTTTAGCACAAACGACCGTTAATGTGTCAAACATGTATAGATTAAATATAGAAATTTAATTGGATTTAAAACACTAATTGAAACAAATGCGTATGAAAGTTTCTTAGAAAAGTCGCTATCCATTTAAGACGTAAGTAATATAGTCTGTGAAGCATGGAATGTACAGCATGTACGTCTCTGTCTTCCCGCATCGGTCAATGAACATGACAGTGATGCACTTTGTAGTAAAGGAATTGGACCAATGTAAGCAGTGACACACCGGCACAGATAGAATATGGATTAAAATGAAAGAAGATTCCCTTTCATTGAGGAATGTTTGTTCTATGGATGGGAAGAAGGAGGTCCGCTCTACTTAAGGCAGGTCAATCATCCAGAACTGATGTCTGGAATCGCAGTCTTCTCAGCCACAAAATGTTTCTCCAGACATGCTTTCAATCGAAATTTATCCTTTCAAGACTGCAATAAATATAGGAAAGATTCAGGCGGATTCCTGACCGCAGCCCTTGTAGGGTCGTCCGGCTCTATTATTAGCAGGACTCCAGTTTTCGCAGCGTCCGCTGATCCGATCGCCTTGTTCTTATTCATAAAGCGTCCTTCAGCCGGCTCCAATTAGGAGAGGCTATGACAAGTTAGGTCTTGGCGCAGGACCCTGGACCACCGCCGCTCCTGCTATAAAAGGAGCAGTTCCAAAATCGCCAACCAGGGAACGACCGAGAGGCGAATACGTAACGAGCTTCATCCGTCACGTCAGTCAGCTGTCCATCAGCTGTTTATGTGGCTGCGGAGGAGAGCTATGACGTCGGCCCCACTGAAGGCTGGCAGCCCCTGAGGCGGTCTACCCCTCGGAGGGCGTTCATCACAGTCACTCTTGGCGGCATCACACAAGTGCTCCATCCACAAACAGTTTCTTACGAGCGAGATCGTGCTCCCTTACAATGGGAACTGAAATACCGTTGGCCTTCACTTAGTCAAAATTGGCTTTCAGTTAATTATGATTCTAGCCACATCTTCCATTGTATTTTAAGCACTATCTTTGTCTATAGTAGCCCTACTACTAATACGGATATACGTACATTTAGAAATAACGAATAAAATGAAAGGATAAAAAATTGTACTGCCTTAGCTTGGCAATATTTATATTATTACAAAGTGTTACAGAAAATCAGTGGGTTACTATAACTAAAGATAGTGCTTACGTAATTTTACAAAGTAAGATGTGGATAACAAACATATATAAATTAAAGTCAATTTTGATTAAGTGGTGGCCAACGATATTTTTGTTTCACGATGTAGGGAAGCTCAATTTGGGATTTGTAAAAACTGTTTGAGAATGCAACTTCAGACTAAAAATAAATTCGATTGATCCGAAACCTGGATTTTGACCAAAGATTGGGAGAAAAAACTAATCTCTTTTCAGAACAGAATTATAAGAAAGATACACTATTCAGACCTGTTGAAGATAATAGGATGTGGAGAATTAGAAAAAAATGAAGAAATGAAAGACCTGTATAATAATCTAGATGCAGTGGCATTAATTAAATGCCGAAGACTAAGAAGGTTTAGTCGTGAAGATTCACTGTTAAAAACAGTGCGTGAAGGAAGAATAAATGGAGGACTTGGAGGACCGAGACTAAGGTGGTTGGTTTGACCAATATCTCAAGAACCTGCAGATTATGTGAGCAGACTCACAACTGGCAGAGGACAGAGATCGATGGAGGCAAATTGTTGAGAAAGCCAAAACCTCAGGTTTCTGAGGTAAGATAAGACATGAAGAAAAGTAGACCCCTTTATATGAATAACTTCCTAGAAGAGCAACAAGATCGTCCCTCACGCTATTCACACAACACAATTTGGATCTTTTCCGTCAATTCACTACCGTAACTTAGGTTGACCTAACCTAACATAACCAAACCAAACCTAACATAGCCTAACCAAACATAACATACCCAAACCTAACATAGCCTAACCAAACATAACATACCCAAACCTAACATGGCCTAACCAAACATTACATACCCAAACCTAACATAGCCTAACCAAACATAACATACCCAAACCTAACATGGCCTAACCAAACAATACATACCCAAACCTAACATAGCCTAACCAAACATAACATACCCAAACCTAACATAGCCTAACCAAACATAACATACCCAAACCTAACATAGCCTAACCAAACATAACATACCATAACCTAACATAGCCTAACCAAACATAACATACCATAACCTAACATAGCCTAACCAAACATAACATACCCAAACCTAACATAACCTAACCAAAGCAGTCGTAGTGAATTAACGGAAAAGGTCCCAAAATGTTATATTCAACTATTATTGCCACGAGTTCTATCGGAACTTTACCAGATCACAATTAAAAACAAAAATACAATAGTACAACTAATAACACAAAAAAGGACCCAAAGCGCCAAAGTAAATTTGAGGTCAAGAGTGAGTTTTCTTAAACTATTTTTGACGTTTCAGGATTCCATTTCAGGATTTTGTTCAAAACTCACGAACTATAGAGTTAAATTCTGTAGTTTCTCAAATGCTCATAGTTGCAACGAAATCAGCTCCAGTCCTAACCATTATAATAATAATAAATGTATTTATTGTTTTCACAGGTACAGATTAGTTTCACAGGCAAAATTATTGATCACAATAAAAAGGCACATTTGATGAAAAATAAAAAAAAACTTAAATAACTAAAGAAACACAATTATGACTTATGCGCCTAAATAAAGTACTCCAAATTATATAATACATTCTTGGTTATAATACAATAATATAAATACAGTTTAAATACAACCAGACATAAGCTAAATTATTAAACATAAGATTAATTTGTAATCAAACAGATATATTCAAAAACCAAAACAAACAAAAGAAAACATAAATACTGAAACCTGCGAAAAACAACTGCGACCCCAACAGACTAAGGGCCCAATTATGGGGGCCGCATGAAAAAAAAATATTAATAATTAAGAGCTCCATGCCTGTACAAAAATAACAATACTTAATTTTTAAAATTTAAGGATTAAAAACTCTTTACTCTTCCAAACAATGCTTATTTGAATACATTAATAAAAATAAGTAAAAAATAAAAAAAAAAATAATAATCCAAGAAATGAATTTGAATAGGCCCTAACTAAATTAATTTAGGTTGAGAAACCTAGTTGTTCCAGCAACCCTTCAACGTATCAAGTCTTTACATGTTGCTCTGAAGACTGCCCGAGACATGTCCACATCTACACCACCAGCTATGGAATTAAATAATATGATTGTAAAATTTAGAAAGGAGTTAGCATGAGCGGCAGTACGAGCCCCACCAGGGTATAACATATAGCCAGCGCGCCTACCATAAGCCGGCACACACCAGTTTATCTTACTTACGGTCGCTGGGTCATCCACAATACCTCTCATAACACCATGCAGGTAAAAAAGTTGCGCTAATTTTCGTCTCTTAGACAACCTCTCGAAATCAAATAAATTTAACATTTCTTCATATCTAATATGCCAAATTGGATAATTTAACTGACCAAAACACTTAAAATACAACAATCGCAAAAATTTCTTCCATATTATTACTATCCATATTATGGAGGACTTTGGTTCCTCGAGCAGC
Organism: Stictocephala bisonia; assembly: GCA_035578905.1. NCBI lineage: Eukaryota > Metazoa > Arthropoda > Insecta > Hemiptera > Membracidae > Stictocephala > Stictocephala bisonia. Next base: position 4,985,342 of record JAQJVL010000023.1, read on the forward strand.
ACCTCGTGGACTTACGAGACTCTACTAAGACTCGTAAGTACTATTAAGACTCGTACTACTTAGTGTATTGGATGTATTTTGGTCTATATTTGCCTTGCGCAGTTGTGTACATGATGTAAGGGAAGCTGTTGACTTGCCCTAACTGAGCGGTAATGAGGAAAACAAAGGTTATTGGACATTTGCCATCATTACGTGAAAAATACCAATCACGACGTTTCGATTTGTTAAAACCCAAATCTTTTTCAAGTGCTAAAAACTGAATTTCATCTAAACAGACATGTTCTAAAAGTACGTTCTTAAACTAATAAACTTATCTACATTAATTACCTCCATTTTAACCTAGAACCTAGAATGGGGTACAACAAAATGAACTTCTACTAAATATACAAAAAGTTAACTGGGTAAAATTAATTAATTCTAGGTTAAAATGTAGATAATTAATGTAGATAAGTTTATTAGTTTAAGAACGTACTTTTAGAACATGTTTGTTTAGATGTAATTTAGTTTTTAGCATTTGAAAAAGATTTGGGTGTTCCCAAATCGAAACGTCGTAATTGGTAATTTTCACGTAATGATGGCAAATGTCCAATAACCTTAGTCTTCTTCATCTGATACTCCATCATTAACGATTTTAAAAAACTAAGTTGAGCGGCAATACCGAAAGTTTATGATCCTTGAGTTGATTGAAACAAATTTTAACTAAGAAGGAACTGAATTAACTATAGTGGCATTACTCAATGAGGTCGATTTTCTTCTCAGTTAACTAACAGAATCTATTTTCATTATCTGTGTTCTAGCAGATCATCGTAAACTTATAAAATAATGTATACAAAAATGCTTTATATGATTAAAATATAATTTTTACATGATTTAATTGGTTAAAATAAATATATTAGATATATCTACTAGCTTAATAAAGATATTTTATGGGTGTATCTTTTATAAATACAGTTTAGAATGGAAATTCCTGGGGCAGAGCTCCTATCTGTAACACTGCAGGTGAAGAAGAAAAACGAAATATGTCAGTTGGAAAAGTGATCAATAATGACACTTCTCTAAAAAATAAGCTCCGAAAACAGAATAGTGGACAACGTACATAATATTTTTCTTAAATACATTTGATTTAGCTGATTAACCATAAATTCACCGCTATGGTAAAAGGCAATTGCAGCTATTACTGTTGTTTGTCATAATCACATAAATATCACTATGATGAAACTTACGTAACTATTTAACAAAAAATAATTAAATATCAACGATAAATACTTTTATTCAAACTGGTTATATTAACCTTTATGAATAAGGTTGGTGCATGTTTCCCAAATCGCCAAGACACCACTGGGAAGTTGACAGCATACTGTAGTAGACGTCGTGGTAGACATGCAATTTTACCGCCAGCAGGCCAAAACATACTGTTTTATTTCAACTGTACGGTTCATCTAGATTTAGGCTTAAGCAGCCGGTGTCATAACTATAATCTATATTTTCCGGTGACAAGCGCGTCAAGGTGCTATCTACATTATTTACAAGATAACCAGACGTTTCACCCATGCTGTGATGTGGCATCCTCAGTAGTAGGCTATATCTAAGATACCCATGTTCTTGGCGTTTTTCGCCCCCCTCAAGACTCGTAGTAGTCTTTATATTACACGTCATGTAATTTCACCCTATTGGGCAATTGGTAACTGCAGACAATTTTTACCGTATTAAATTCATAATCATAACTTTAACACAGCAGTCATTAGTTTTTCACAGTGATGACACGTTTGGAGGACATATTAAAAATGATTTGACTCGAATATGTTAAACATAAAATCAGTTTAATTAAGGGTAGCATTTTCAAATCTGCATACGAAAAAATATACATATTTAATCGTTTTCCTTCTTCAAATGAGCAAAGCAACTTCTCTGTGCAGATTGCATTTAAACTCCCCTAGTACTGGACGCTATGCTAACAAGGTATAACACCCCCCCTCCCCTTAACGTCATTTATAACCAGACGAAAAAGGGAGGATCGTTAAAAAGGCTGCTTACTGAGTTATCCTTCTTTTTCTTCTTCTAGGTATTAGTTGAAATATTTTTGGAGTAACCGGTGTATTACACAAAAGCTGTTAACAATAAACAATAAAAACTAAGTTCAGGATACGTCTACATATTACCAGGCTCTATTAATTTGGCTTCATGTTGCACCACTTGGATTCCTCATCATGAAATAACAATTTCAGATTAGCTATTCCAAAGAATTTGACTTTGAATTTGAACAATGTACCAGTATAAATTCGTGCTTAATGGACTAAGAAAGGAAGATACTTTAAATGTTTAACTGAATGTAATAGGCATTCGATACAAATTAATTCGAATATTATGATTAATATTAATAAAATATAAAAAATTTTGTTTGTTTAAAGAGTATTAGGTTGGCTTATTGTTTAATTTATTTATAGTTTTTAACTAGCATAATACGTGTTGGTACATGTACAGTACAAGTAAACGTCACACAATACAAATATACTACAATATAAGCACAAAATGCACAAATATATTACAATACAAGTACAAAATGTATAAATATTATGGTGATCGATTTCGGCGAACCACGCTCACCTTCCTCAGACCAGAGGGATTCACAAAACAATCATTGATGAAATCTAGGGTTATTTAAGATACAATGCAGTGTTTTGGTATGTAGTTAAAAACACTTATCAAGTAGATACTTGCACGAGTTTTTGTATTTTAGTAGATGAGTTATTAATAAGTAGTTAAGTGGTAGTTTAGTTAGTTAAAGCTCAGCTTTATAAGCTAAAGGTTCTCAGTTCGAACCCAATCGGAGTCGTAACACATTTTGAAAGGGATCAGCTGATAACCACCAGCTGTTCATTTGTTATTGGGCTATTAATTAATGACACTTTCTAAGGAACAGTCGGCCTTAGTTTGTAACAATGACTACATTGACTTATCACACTCATTCAAAATCCATGTTCACCCACATCTTGGCTTGACATCTCTTATTAAGAATAAAAATAATTATAATAACGTTAGATCAAAATGTTCATGTGAATAAATTTCAAAGCATTTAAATGAAAATTTATTATGTAAATGAAAGTTAGGTTAGTTGACGTAAATGTTTTCAACGAAAAATAAACAAAAATAAAATTAACCTTCACAATATCAATGCTGAAGTCTATTGAACCACATTTCTGCATGTGGGGAAAGTTTTCGGTTAAAGTTGGTCTCCGACAAGCGGATGCGGATGTGCGACAACTGAGGAAGGGGGTTAAATGACGTGTGAAACGTCGTGGAATGAGTGACAACGCATTGAGGGTAAAAAACGGCATCAGCGGTGAAAAACGGCGTAATGTACGTAAAATTACAGCATTACAATATAAATTAAATGTTGTGAAAGATATCAAATAGGATTGTTCTCTGTAAATATATTTTTCTTTAAATGATTTAAAAATATTAAAATTAACGAAAATTTATTTTATCACGTTCAGATTCATGATAGAGATAATTTTGAGGATCTTTTCCATTAATTCACTACCATAACCACAACTTAGGTTAACCTAACATAACCAAACCTAACATAACATAACTAAACCTGACATAACGTAACCTAAACAAAACTGACATAAACTAACCAAAGTATTGGTAGTGGATTAACAAAGGTTCAAGTTTCGTTTATTTATTAATATATGGTTATTTAAAATTTTACGATTTTCTATTACGTTGCTACCAGGATAATAGCAGACACAAAGTAAATTTTCTCAGTATGTTTATTTCCCTTCGTTGTTAAATTTATACGGACAACACACACGAATTAAAAATTTCAAAATACCTTTACGTGTAAAAATAACCTTAAAACATTTTCACCAGTTAAAGACCATTCATATGTTCACAATACTTACAGCATTTTTTTATGGCGGTTTCCAGTAAGGAAACTATGGATCAGGTTTGTAATTATATATATATATATATATATATATATATATCCCTATATATAAACATTTAAGATAATATTTGTGGTTCTTTTACTTTACATTAAGGATTTTGTTAGAATAGGTTATGTTCGTAACAATATACAATATTGATATGAATAACTATTTTACACTAAAATAACCTCATAGAAAACATTCTATAAGTAATCAAGTTATATAAGTTGTTAAATTTTGTGGGGATATAACGGTCGTTGACCCACTTCGTCTGGGGTCATGGTGTGTTAAAGGCCTATTAATAGGTTCTGTCACTTAGGAAACAAACGGGTATAAAAAAAGTGTTCATCAAAAAATGACACAGAATATTTAAAAAAATTGAAATGATTTTTTTTAGTAAAGTTCACGTGAAAATACGTTTGTAGTTTGGATTTGATTTTAAATGTTTTGTTGAGTAATAGAATAACATAAATATGACTAAAAATCTACAATTAAAAAAAAAGTTAAGCAAAACTTTAAGCCCACTTTAAGCAAAACTGTTTTGATTTTGACAAAAAAATGTACATGTACTCAAAGGTTTGGAACCCCAGAAATTCCAAACTTTTGAATAATGGACAAAGTTTTGATAAAGGCAAAGTTTCTTAATAATACTATATGTTTATTGTCATGTTGGAACTTTGTGTTTTGAAATAATACATTGTAAAACACGAGTTGGTTATATTTTAGAATTGAAAATATATATTGCTTTATTTTCTTTAATGTAATGTTTGTGATCTACACTTTTAGTTTAAACAGTAAAATAAATAAAAATAATTAATTAAAGAAGTTACATTAAGAACCTGAAATTGAACGATTTAGATGTTAAGATGGCCATTATTTGAAATATTTGTGTTTGAAAATTAGATAGCAATATGTATGTAAATCACGCGAAAGCTTGCAGATGAACTGTTAGGGTGAATTCCATGTTTAGTTGTTGATTGATGTTACGTGATAACGGATAACTAGCCATCGGTAATCTGCCAGGGATGACTGATGTTATTCACAAAGTTACATATACCTGATTCGCTCAAAAATATCATTCATTCTCAACTTAGAAACATCCTATATACATGAGTGTTAGAAGTAAGCCTGTGAATTCTTGTTTGTTTAGAATACAACTGATAGACTGACTTAAAAATGAATTACGATTAAGTAAATAAATTTAAAAAATAAATATTGTTTGGTTTAACTTTATTAGAACCAATACAATGAATAAACGCAATAAAACAATGCAGCACCAATCTAAAGTTGTAATTTGTTTTTTATAAATTTAGTACATACAACAGTTTCTATAATTTCAAATTACAATACTGTTTAAATTGTATATACAAAGTACTGATATCAGATAATTTATTTTGGAAATTTAAGACTCCTAAGGTAAAACACTCATTAGAGGTTACATACAAATAAAATAAAGTGGGACTGCTTTATATTTATTTGTTTAAAGCAAAAAATCAAATTCTAGTTTTATACTTTTATTTACGTAATTTTATTAACCTCAGTCACCAGTTCACATGAGCCTGCAGGACTGTGCGTGAACTTTATTCAACAAGTACAGTGCCAAACGCCAGCTCAGTAGGAGATTCGAACCCTCACCTTGGACTCCGTCGTCTCAGGCGTAGACCACTGACCTGCCACCGGCCAGTTTGAAACCACAGTTTCAATTAAAATTTCGATTGCTGCATTTCGTTTAACATTTTTCATGATAAATGAGTATATATTACCTTCTTGTGAAAAATCGTTAAAAATCTTTCTAGCGCTTGATTATTTTCAGTGAACCATTCGCATTAAAACTAAATTTAATAAATGAATAAAATGGTTGGTACCAATGTATTATTTAATTATGTTAAGAGTTGTTGTTTCTGATATTTTAAAAATCCAGCATTTTCATATAATGAAATCCCATTTTGTGATGGGGCAGTGTTAATATATGTTAAAACAGGTTTACAGACAGTTAATGTAAGACTAAAGAAATTAATTCAGTATTTACTATGATAGTGTATATGTTGCAGATTTTTACATTTTATTATGTTTTTTATTTCTTAATTATTTTACCTAGAATTCTTTCAACCCCTAAATCAAACCGACTCTGAGAACTGCGTATATTTTTTCTGTGTCGAGTTTCTACTCTCTCAGTCTCGGTGTCAATCACACGTCATTTTTCAAAAGGTTGTTATAATTACACTTTCAAGTTGTAATTGTTTTGTTTAGAAGTTACCATTGTTATTTGTAAGGTCTATTAGCGTTTGTTAAGTTTGCAAATTATTATTACTTCTTTGGTCAGATTGTTGTTGTTTATTTGTTTAGAGCGTTGCTTGACCTAAGTGTAATTATAGTTATGCTCATTCTGAAAGATCAGTTACGTGGAATTGTTAACTCGTTATTTGGTTACTACATTATCTTACTAAGTCTCAACTCATTACTTATATATTCATATATGTTAAGTCCTTACTGATTATATATATACATTATACTTGGTTATGTTTGTTGTAAGATATAGCTTCCCGCTGCCCTTTTGTTTAAATTAAATTTATATTTTCAACAATGTTGTTACAGTTGCAATACATAAATTTACATAATTTAATTTAATTTAAGTAAGTTCTTAACATCCACAGTGACCGTAGTCCTTATCAAAATGTATCCAAGATAAACTGTGTGAGTCTGATATCTGTCAATAGGTGCTAAGTGGTTCATAACTTCCCACAGTAGTGTTGATAAGTGTAACATTATCATATATCCTATTAACAACTAATCAGGTCACGTGATCACATCTGCATAACGATTGGACCTCTTTGGTGATATTATATAATGATGAAGGTATAAAAAAGTTAAAGTTATAGATCGTCTTATTTTACCAGGTGAAGTTAGGGCTAATAAGCCCTCACTAACATTTAACCTTGGGATAAACGGCTTAAGGGCGACTTCTGAACCTCCAGTGACTGGCTGGGTTAAAGGGCGGGATCGCTCAGAAGGGCATCCATCCAAGGAACAGCCACGCTCGATGTTGCTTGACTTTGTTATCTTGCGATAACGTCGGAACCCTCCGGTCAAGTCCACTGGCTTGAATAGACAGTCAATTAAAACTGTCTGAAGTTTTAGACATTAGCTTAGAATTATTCATATATTGATTACAAAACATGTCTAAATACGAGATTTTGTAATATTTCTTAAACTATTTAAGAGCGAATCAGACAATATAAAGCCATCCCCTGATATCATGTGGTAGCGTGAATGACTGCGCCATTTATTTCACTACAAAGTGACACCCTCCTGGCACCATCCTCACCCTCGTGGAACGGCGTTAATGTTGCAGACATCTCTCTACTAACTCTACAGTCTGTGTGTCTATATGTCTCTTACCTCGTCAAGAACACACTCCATTGCACAAGACGCCATCTTGCGGATCATCCACCAACTTCTCTTCTGTTACACTTTTTATCCGACCGCTTCTTTATGCCACCCTTCTGTTTTTTATTATCATTTTTCCCGGAGCACTGGTGGAGTGGGGGTGGGGATTTTATTGAGAGAAGATTTATCCGCCGGCTCTTGATGTCTACGCCACCGCCCCTCGAAAAACAAACAACAATTTTTCTCCCCCAGTCCTTTCGGCAAGCCATCATTCTTTACACTTATCCTTCACTTTTACTGTGCCTTTTGACTCACACTCCTCTACACAACTCCAGGGTCTGCCATTCTCTGGGTCAACAGACTGGGAAGCCTGACACCGCCACCTTCATTACGAAGATTGAAGTCATTTCTGAAATATGTTTTTATATTTAGTCGTAAACCCAGAGTGCATTCGTCAAAACTTCCCTCAACATTCTAAGACTAATGAAAAAATGACAACTCAATGGGGTTAGTATACAAAGTTGTTCATTTGTTGCTTCTTTATGAAAGAATGCACTTTATTTTATAGTGGTTAGTCAAGTTTCATACTCTATGAAAAATTCGGCCTCTTCACAATGGTCTATTTACAATTATTCATACTATCAGTTCTTAATTATTTCTTAACCCTCACCCCTATTATTTTTTATGAATATTTAATATACGTAAATGGAATAATATCTCAAAGCAACCTTCTCAGCATAGCAATCATTATTTTATTTCGAGCCTTGGTGGCTATAACTTGTTTAATGTACTTCTCAGTAGTGCCTGCGTATATATAAAACCATTAATCTATTTAAACGTTCAATTATTTAGTATTATTCAACATTTTCAAGTGGTCGTTATTTCAGGTAGTTAATAAACAACTAAATTCAAACTGTACCATTCAATTGTTAACACACAAATCACTTGAGCAATGTTTTATGAAATAAGCAAAACTCTCACTATATACTGTACAATTATTTATTTATATTTTTGTTGTAAACGCCAAAAGTCAATACCTATCTGAGCGAGATTGGATCGCATACGAATGTGGTGAAGTTGAGCGATCAAATGCAGTCTTTGTTACAAACTTAGTCTGACCAAAAAAATCTAATTTATTTTCAGCCCAATGACAAATAAACATCCCTAGTTTAAGGCTCTGTAACGTGATTAGTAGTCTTCTAAAGCCAGGATCTACAATATATGGAACTTTCGAAATCATATTGCCTCATCTGCTTTAAGATTAACATACCATGCACTTTCTTCCAATTAAATAAATACAATTATGAATCTTCTAATTACTATAAAAACAGATACAACCACTAATTGAAACATTTCAAATGAAATATTTTCATGACTTGAACGGATAATTATTAAAATTATATATCTATATGATCTGTAACTTATTGTTCCGAAAGGCCAATTTCTGCTTATTGTAATAACTGAAATCTCTTTTGTGTTATCCAATCGAAAAGTGCATTTGCATGAAATACATCCCATAGAATGTCCTCTTCTCACCAGATCATCACCAGCGAGTACAGAATTATGACATTAAGTTAACACTGAAACATAAAGTTCAAATAAGTGACTTGGAGCAACAATGGTTAACAAGCATACATACACCCAATGTTACTGTAAAAATTCGTTTATAAAATACATAACATATTAAATAGTCAAAAGTGTTTTTATATTTTATTAAACTATTTTAAGATGCATCATAAGACGAATAATTGTTTAATGATAAATATTTAAAGAAATAACATTTTAAAACTGTGCATAGTTTAAAAATATACATATTATCTGCTTCCATTTTTTCAATAACCAAAGTACTTGAGCATAGTTTACTGATTGTAAATGTAAGCCTAATATTTACGATTAATATTTGTCCGAGTCTGCAATTTGAGTGTTGGCAATAAGCTACAACTTGTGGATCAAAACGGTAGACAATTTTTTGCGTACGTTTCAATTTCGTTGTTATTAAAGCATGCTTAGTGTTTTAAAAGTAGACCTACTACAAATGTATAAAATTAATTTTTCATTTATAATAGTTGATTTTTTATAATTAATTATATAGGAGTTTGTTTTATGAAACTTTAGCAAACAAGACTTTTCCAGTCAAGGGAGTACACTTGTGTGGAAGTTTCAGAATAGGGGTTTGTATATTGCCTTAGTATTGATTTCTAAAAAAAAAATATATATATATATATATATATATACTGTATATACATATTTCAATTTAGCTACATTTAAAAAAGTTAATGTGTTTCAAAGTTGAGTAACTATTGTTATCAGTAATTTATCATTAACTTACTGTGTCTGCAAGTCCCTACTGTACATTGGTATTGAAAGGAAATGTTTGCTACTTGAATTTGAACGTTAGGTGTTCAATTTATACTTGAACATGAGGATCCTTTGAACATAATTGTTATTGTCACTATGAGTTCAACTAGATAATTACTTTCATTAATTACTAATACTAAAAATACTAAAAATCGTGTATAAACTCTTTTATTATTAGCAGAGAGATTGTAACATCGATTATAGTTAAATGTAAATATTGTTGAAGATAAACGTAAAATTTTAAGGGAAATGTTAAATACCTGTTCTACTTTATATACATTATAATATGTCAATATTATAATCAGTTTAACATATTAAAAGATACTCAATATATTTTTTCATTTAGCAATAAAATAGTTTAAGAATATATTCATTTGGAAAAATCTAGTATTTCCATTGAATGAACATTGTCGGATTAGAGATAATTAATTTTTCCCTCCGTACCTATAAAACATTATATAAGATAGTAACCTAGACCTGAACTATGTATTTAATTCGGATTTGTTTTATTTGTAAACAAACTCACATAAATCACAAGACAAGGAAGCAGTGTTTCACCTAAAAACTAGATTTATACTTAGCTCTGTGACGAGCTCAAAGTGTTAATACCAAGACGCAAAGATTTTGAATTGCAGTTTTATTTTTGCCTGTAATTTTTTTAATTTGACTAGTTACTCTTTTAACTTTACTTTTTGTGGCTGACATAAAAATTTCATAAAATATAATTTATAAATCATTTTACTAATATTGTATGCATTACATTGAATACCATGTAATATTATGTCGTATATGAAAATCTATATTTATAAAAGAGGATGTTTGTATATATACTATGTTTGAAGTTTATGCGTTGCCAAACCATCCAACCGATCGCCATGAAACTTTAGGATGTTGTCCTGTATACTCCCGAGATGGTTTCTGTGAAGTTTGATGCAGAACCGTCCACAGGGTCCCGCCCTACGGGCTCCTAAAGATCCGATGTTATTCAAATGGAGAATCTGAATTGTTTACAAAAAACATATGACTGTGTGGTTTTAATGTAGTTTCACATGCCATAAGCAGATTGAAGTTCTCACTACAACAGAACTGTATATGTTTTGATTTATTGTACTTCTACATTTCACCTTGAGAGTGTAGCACACACTACAAAAAACCTTTACATTTATACACCAAATAAGAAGACCAAAAATATTGTTTACCCTCTTGCACTCATTTAATAAATAATGATTTTTTTCTATAATTCTTTTTATTGCTTTATTGTGGCATGTCAATGAAAAATGAAAGGCGAGACAACGTCCGCCGGGTTCAGCTAGTACAATATATATTACAATGCATTGTGACTAATGACGGTACAAAGAATGAATTATTGTCTTTGTGCAAGTCGTTCAGAAAGTTTTCAACAGGGTACAGCAGGTTAACAGAGAATAACTATTCAGGGGCTTGAATCACTTTTGACAGTAAACCATGAAAAAAAAAAAAAATAGTCACCATCGTGTTCATGTGATAGCCCCTAAAATCGCCCATTTTACACTTCACTAAATTCCGGCTACTTAATAATCTTTTTTTACAACTTTCTGTTTTTTTTTTTTTCATACTACGACCTACCGTACTAATATCAAAAAGTATAATCTTTATGTATTGAGAAGCAACTTTTGAAATAATTAGTTTCATCCCTAGTTCTTATTATGTAATAAATAAATATACTACTGTCGACTGTATCACATTTACTCAAATATTAAATAAAGGTATGCACTTTTTAATTGATAATTTTATCTTAATATACGAAATCCAAAAATAATGTAATATTAAATATCATGAGGTCCCTGGTTAACACATAGGCTTATCTATATTTTTAAATTCCATCAAGGTACCACCGCAGGGGCTCTGAGAAGTGTATGCAAGCCCTATGGCAATACCAATTTGACACATTAATTGTTCATAACAATTTCACTAATCAGCTGTTTGGATGAACAAACAACTTACACATGGTAACTTGCAACTTATATACTCGTATTGTAGTTCTGAAGTAAATACCGTACCAAACCTAACCACAACGAATTGTTGCATTATACAAATGCCAGTAGGTACATACCACACCTAACTTTCATGGAGCACAATATGAATCAACATACGAAGGACTGCTACTCCAAAATTATTATATTTTATGTGTTTGTTTTTAACACCGAAATTATTTATTTTAAAAGTCACTATTGCGTTGTAATTGTTGTGTTCACTATTTTAATTACTATGACCGCATTAACTCTTGAATGCAGACATAATTTGTTGAGTAATATATTTACAGTTTTGTAGATGTTATAAAAAAATTCAATAAGTGAACTTTCTGTCTCATATACGCTGTAAGCTTCCAGGAAGTGGATTATGAGTTTTCTACAAAATATCCCAACACGGCACCCCACAGCAAAGTTTCACCATAAATTTCCCGGGCAGATTTCAGTTGGCGGGACCTTCTTCATACCGACGTGATGGTAGCGGGAAGAGAGCACAGTAGATTTACCCTGTCAACTCGGGCACTCGAATGTGTGGAGAGAGAGGGGGGTGCTTCATTGAGGCGAGTCATCAGTATCCATAAGTTAGCAGTGGAGGGTTTTATGTTTTATGGAGCAGCACCAGCAAGGTGAGATGGAGGATTAAAGAGAAGTGGGCCACGGCAAAGTGATGTGGTTTGAGGGAGAACATCCCTTGTGGCCAAACTTCCTTCATACTGACTCCAACCTACAGTGGAGCACCTAATATGTGAGGTATACACTCACATATTTAACTGCGGTCGTTTTGAACCTACGTAAAGTTGAATCCCTCAGGTTATGTAGACAAGGAAAATATATTTTTGATATATTGATTACATTAAGTTGCAAAATCTTTAAAGTTTTTGAATATTATATAAATTGACTAAATTTTTTTTACTAGTGAGATATTATTATTTAATCCCAGTATTAAGGTATCATAATTTTAAAAGAAATTTATTTAGTTAGTTTTTATGATAGTTAATTAATTAAATTTGAGCACTAACCTGTTTATTCTTAATTTATTTTGCATATTATTCGTAATTTTCACAGCATATTTTGGCGCATTCTAAAATTTACACTTAAAAACATGAGCTCTTCATGAACTTCCTGTATAGTTTGAAATAAAGTCTTACGAAAATCAAAAGCAGTAATCTGCAGAGTATACTGAGTTTACTAGTAATTAATATAGTATCATTTTAAGTTTATGGACAATTTCACGCATCTTTGTTTTATGTTTTTGCTCGACATTAATCAGTTAGTGAATCATTCTAAACGTTGCCTTGACTAGTATAAGTATCGGTGCTTCGCTACGGGGTTCCTTGAAACTATAACCAGGTCTTGGCCAACTTAGCCGATAAGGTGAGCCTGACTGTTGACAGTGTCTGCATCTGCTGATTCGTTATATATACTGTAGTAGCATGTAATATCTCTATACATTTTAACCTCTAGCTGCATTTAGCAAAATGAAGAGGTAGCATCCATATCTCCCAGAGGATCCTGAGGATCGTTTGTTATTGCTGTACCTTGTAGGTTATTAATACAGTTTCGTTTCGGAGGTCTTCCGCATTTACCTATAGCCCCTTTGTGTAACTCGGCCTACGGCCTTATGGTGAAGCCTCGGCCTACGGCCTCGCCAAGTCGCTCTGCAACAGGCCTATTTGTGGAACTCGGCATACGGCCTCGCGGGGTAGAGTTCGGCCTGCGGCCTCACCAAGGCAACCTCTGCTGCAGTCCGATTTGTAGATCTCGGCATGTCACCTCGTGAAGAAGATTGGCTTAGGGCCTCGCCAGGATTCTTAAGCACTATGACCATGAATTTGGGTTTTTGGGGCAGTGGAGCCCAAAAACATAGTCTTTTCTCAAAATTTGATGGTATATTAGTAATTAAGAGCGTACCTTTAACTTTAAACCCCACTTGGGTGTATTAGTTTAACATTATCCAATTTTGGGATATTGAGCATATTTTTAATGGTAGGCGGGGGAGGGGCACAGAACCCTTAAATGTTGTCTCTTCCAAAATGTAATGGTATACTGTTATTTAGGAGATAAATACCTATGGTTTAATACCCCACTTTCTGCTAGGAGTCAATAATGGTTCCACATTGTTTTTTCTGCTAGAAGTCGATAATACGGGACGTCAAGGAGCCTCTGGGTCAGAAATCAAATTTTTACTAGGGTTGAGACCGGTGCCAATCGATTTCTCGTGGTCGAAATCCTCCCCCTCCAAAAATTAAAAATCCTTGGAGAAAAAAAATGTCCCGACACTGCTTGTTTTAGATAATAAGATCAAGAAAAAATGGTGGTTAGCTGGGAAAATAAAAAGTTTATAAGATACATTTACTGGATATTTTTCTTTATTTTGGTATATGTAATCAATTTCTGAAATATTTCCGGGAATTTTAGATACAACCTGTAAGTTGATTGTTGTTAAAATGTAGTATAGCTGGAATTGAAACATTATGTAATTGTATTTATCTAATTGTGAAACCATTTGTATACATTAATAAACTATCAATAAGCTGACTTTACTGCTTAGACCATATTCAAAATTTCTATGATGGAGTAATTTATCCATTTTTTAAATCTCATACTTCTACTGTATTTACCCCAAGACTCATCCGCAAAGCAGCCTACCACAAAACATCGTATCATAATAGAAATAAATCGTACTAAAAATCCAAAAATGTAAAGAAACATGTGTGTACGAATGATAAGAGCTTAACAAGATTTAATCATCAGCTTTTAAAATTTAGTAATTAATATGAATGTAATATACGTAAGGACATTAATGTAGTTAATAAATAATTAAGTATTTTTTAGTAATAATATTTTTAAACTTTATTTATTTCATAGTAGGTAGTTTAGGGTTTCGCCACCTCCGTGCACGTTGACATAAAAAAAACACACACACACAAACACACGAAAAAAGTGTTTTTTTAATGTAAATTTCATTATTTATAATCAGATGAGCTCATTATTTTAAAAAAAGTTTCAGTTCCATCATTATTTTAATAACATTTATAAATATTGGTTGAACACCAGACATTTTAACTTCAGTAAAAGAAAAGTTACGGAAGTGTTGTATTCGTTAGCTGAAATCACTAATACCAATTAATACAGATCTACGGATCTTTTCCGTTATACGTATACCACTATTTAATGTCGGATCTTTTCCGTTATGTGTCAGCAATCCCAAAATATTTCCATATACATCGCGCCGCGGCAGTTATGGTTAGGTTAGGTTAGCATAGCCTATTGTAGAATGTTTTTACAAATTACAGGTTCATTCTACAATATAATAACCTAACCTAACCATAACTGCCGTGGCGCGATGTATATAGGCGGCCTCGATGTATTGGGATTCTAAAGGTTGAAAATGAGGAAAACATGTTTTAAATCAATAAATTGAATACCGTGTTCCGTTATTTATACCAAACAATGGTTAAAATGTATTATTCAATATATTTAAATAGTGGTATACGTATAACGGAAAAGATCCCAGATCTACAGTATAAGAAGCGAAAAGCTAAAGTAGTGCATTCAAAAGGTTCAGTATTTTAATCCAAAATTGTTATGCTTTAGGTATTCTTTTTGTCATTGTGTTCTTGTATATAGTACATGTGTTCTTAGTAAATATGCTTTAAATTAAATCATGTTGTTTTGTTCCTCTTCTACATACTTTATTCTATTTCCAGACTATCCTTTTTAGTTATCTGGCACATTAATACTTCAAATAAATACAAATGTATTATAGGCGTTAGTATCCGATAAGTATGTCAAGTATTAAAATGGTAACTTGAAGGTGATTTAAGCCATTTTGGGTCACTAATATACAAGAATATGTAATACTTAGTAATATTTAATTATGAATTCTCTAAGTAATTTTGTTTTTAAATCTGATTATACGTTAATTAAAACTCATTAAAATACATTGTACATTTATATTTGTTGATTGTACCATATGGTTGTGTAATTTCCTAAGTTCAGTGTTACTCACGCGTAATAAATGTGTATATACTTAAATAGATATGAATTTTTATGTATTTTACACTGCATCTGCAGCCTACTCATCGTTTTAATTAATAAACCATACAAAATAATTGTGGTCATAATAATTTGGTTCCTATTCATAATTAGTTTAATAATCGTTATTTTTGTCAATGTTGCTGAGCTTTTTAAGATAAATTTGTGTTAACAGAAATAAATAATTAAAATTTACCAAACTAAAATAACACACATCACTCGTCGACTTGTAACAAACTTTTATAGCGTTATGAAATAAAATGCGTACAGTAAATAGTAGTCGAATATTTTATCTGATTATATAATAGTAATAAATCCAGACATTATAATCTTGTCTAAAAGCGACACAGAAGAATATTTATGCTGTTTTCAGTATAAAGTGTACAAAATGTGTGGAAATTCCCGCTCTGGATTGTCGCGTAAGGACAGCGGGATGATCAAAATACGGTCTCTGTTGCCAACACGGAACAAGCAGATCGGGCGGGCCGACAAGATTTGAATAGTTTGAAGGAAGGGGCAGTAGGGGTAAGGTTTGGAGAGAAAGACTGCAGAGTGGGGGTATTGAAATACGCACGCACAATCACGAGCCTTCGTCTGCTCCACTTAAAGCGACAGTGCTATGATCTATCGGAATTCAATTGTTCCTAATGTTGGCTGCACCACCTTAAAAGGTAAGACTATTTTTTTTTTTTTTTTTAATTTTGCTATCTTGGCGCCCTCCCCTAGGTTGAGCTTATTACCCGTCAGCCTAGAGTGAGACAGAGAAGGCTACGCTTCCATCTGGAGAGGGAGGGAAAATTACGAATTGCCATAAGAATGAGATAGAGAGGAAACGGTGGACAGGGGTATTGGGTGGGGAAAGGGGTATGTGGCGGAAATTCTCAACCAGTGCTGCCTATTGGCAGCCGCGCTAAGCTCATTTCGTCTTCTACAGTAAGTCTGTATTGTAAAAAAACGTCCTATTTCCAGAGGCGTATTTGAAGATTTGCCGCCCCTGGGCTAGACACAATTTACCGCCCCCCCTCCCACCCAGTGGCGTATTTCACGTTTTGCCGCCTAGGGGATATAGCGGCTATCTGCCGCACCCCCACCCTTTGTTTATATCATAGCTAATGTTGTACTAAAAACTTAGTAGGTAGTAGGTATCAGCATAAGCTGAACACTTTAAGTTAAAACCAATTTATTTTAATTGTGTTATTAATTGAAATGTTAGTGGTGGTACATACGTCTTCCTCTACCCCTCTTCCCCGGACCCGCCTATCTGCAAAAGTACACAACTTCTGCCGCTCTCGCTCTATACATACATTTGTAACACAGTTAGATGACAGCCGTAATTTGATAATATTTTGTAAAGAACAGTACTTTGTACTTGACATTGACGCCCTTAATTTTCAAATATTCTCAAAATACCATTACCAATGCCTGGTAACTTCCAACTCCTTTGCCACCCCCTAAATTCTGCCGCCCTGGGCTACAGCCCCTATAGCCCCCCCCCTAAATACGCTACTGCCTATTTCACCATCGTTTTTTGTTTCTAATAGATATGTATTAATTACTAATACACTGTACAGTGTACAAAAGAGATTAGCTCAATAAAATATTAAAAAGTAACCGAATTATTTGTATAACTATTTAATATTTGTTTAGAAACCAATTTCGGAATTGGAAACAAACTAGTATCTACTATATCGTCATGATATAATAATGTGCTCATATTATTGTAAGGCAACTATGTCAGTGTGCCTAGTATGCTGACGCCTTGTGTGCTGTATAGTATTGTTCTATTTGGTTAAGCTAGTGGTGAGCTCACTTGGTATGGTCGTAACTGATCCCTGACCTTCACTTTTTTAATACTTATTCAGACTCCCTACTGTGGGCCTTAAAATTGATTAGAATGTAAAATATATATTATATTGTATAAATTATTTAAAATAAAACTTAAGCAACAAAGCAAAATATTCCTAATTTGCAACAAACCAAAACTAATAATTTAGTTTTCAAAGAATACATTTCCCACAATTACTTGGTGAAAGCACCCTCCTATACCAAACACTTTTTTCAGAGAATTCCCCATATTCTCCCAAAGTATTTTTGTGTACATCAATGATTTATTTGACAATATTTGTACAACATTTCAATGTAGGCTATGACAGGCATGAAGAGCACATTAGTTACATTTAAAATACAATACCGCATACAATTTATTTGTATATTTAGTTGGTTACCCATTGAACAAATAACAAAAAGTATATTCAATATGGAAATGGGTAGGAAAATACGGCAATTAAATTATGTTAGTCATATTTTATCATCTATTTATGTAGCACAAATTTTTACATCTTGTTATATTAACTATTTGTTATAGTACACTAACATTAGATTGAATAGAGTTGTACTCATTGATTGACGTCACTAGTGCTGGTTGTATAGAATTCGTTGCAAGTCCAAGATCGATAAACCCAACCGCCATTTTGTGCGTGTCAGAAATTTTGTTGTAACTTTACTGTTCAATTCGCTATTTGTGGTTTATGTATCGTAGTAATTATGTTTTACGTACATCTTAGTTTAGTTTGTTATGAAGAGAAGGATAAGGTATGATATAAATGGTTGTTACACTGTTTATTACGTATAAATAAGACTTCACGCTTTCTGGGCACATTCGGTACGCATTCAGTTCAGGATTTTGTTATAACATTTATTTGGGTCTCCAATTCTTCTGTTGGGAAGTTATTTTACATCTGATTTTCAGTTTTTGACTTCCTAGTGATTAACTTAAAGTTCTTTCCTAGGGAATTAGATTTAGGTATTACGTTTAGTAGCACAGGTATTAGATTTAGGGATTTGACCTACTAAAGCTATTTTTCCTGCAAAGCCCTATTTCGACAACATGTGGTAATAATTTTACACATACCAATTTTATTAATTATACCAACACTAGGTATAAGATAATATCATATCTAGCAGTATTCGTTTTAGTTTAGGCTTACCGTACTGAAAGCGGTGTTTTTATGTTTAGGCAATTCAGCATTTTGTTGCATAGGCATAGGCCAGTTACTTTTAGAAACTAGACCTAGCTTATATCTGAACAACATTGACTGTCATATATCCTGGATTTTAAGGGACTGTCCCTTATTTAGGCTAGGCCATACATTGAATGTCCCGTACCCTGGCTTACTTGAGCCTGGGACGATCTTTGTCCAGTAGTAACATGTTCACTGCTAAAAAATTAGTACTATCATCCTAAAATGCTAAGATTCCACTGAAGCATTGTGTCTGGCATTGAAGGTTGTTTCCTCTTATTCGTGAGCACGTGGTGCCCTGCCTCTCCGTCTCGGATTTGAGACACGAGTACTGAACATGTTAATAAATATATTTATTCCATATATTAGACACAGGTATTGTAATATGAAGAAATAGAATAGCCAGGTTTCAAAGCATACAAATGTTACACATTAAATTAGCCTAAGCCATATTATTGATGGAGGCGAAAGGAGGGTGGTATTTAAAATGCATTCTCTAGACGCCTTCCCAGTCTTGACTTTTTTATCGCCAGTGGGTAGAATCCAGTCTATATTTTATGAGAATACTCTTTACTCTGCGAATATAACGTTTTACACCAAACAACTCAATTTTTGAAAATGTTATTTTTCGATTTATCTCGAGTAATTTTTCTTGATATTTTCATCATTTTTATAATTTAGTTGAATTTTTCGTGCTAAACACGAATTTGAAAACTATTTTGTTCTACGACAATTATTTATTGAGATGTCGCGGGAAAACTATGTTTGCGGCAAATCACCTATGGTGGCCATATGCGCATTGTTACTAGGAGCTATGACTGGCCAACATAAATGAATTCGCATGGCACACTCCTACAGAGTGACGGCCTGCAGACTTGAGGTCAGGCACACCAATATAGGGCAAATTACGAATTTGGTAAAACTGCACAATTACGTAGACAACTTCAATTCATTTCATATTAAAATGTTGTAGTCCTGACTTTGTTAGAAAAATGAAAATCAAGTTTTGGAAAGCCGTCATTCACGTTGCAAAGCGATAAGGTTTAAAGTCAAAATAAGGTATAACCATTGCCCCATAGCAGTTATAGTTAGGTTAGGCTATTATATTGTTGATTGAACCTGTAATAACGTATTTTACTGTCACAAACTGCTTTTCAGTCAGCAGAATTTGTAAAAACATATTCTACAATAGGCTATGATAACCTAGCCTAACTATAACTGCTGTGGGGTGATGTATATGGATAGCCAAAGTCCACACGCTTAACCCTTTCGATGCCGCGGTCCGATATATCGGACCGCGGTAGTTATGCTAAAAATGCCGCGGTCCGATATATCGGACCGCTCGTAATTTGTTTTTTTCGATAAGGCATTTTCGTTAATATGCAACATATACGGTACCAATCTGTTGAGAATTGATTATAGTACTCATAAAAAGTGTTTTAAACATCTTTGAAATATGCGTTTGTTTACCTTAGAATTTTAACTTTTGTGGTTTGTTATTGTTTACTCCCGGTTACTGTTGCTAGGAGTTGTTTGTGTCAAGTTGTGTTCGTGCCGTTCGAGGTTAAGTTTCGTTGTTTTTTCTTGCTTTTTGTTGTTTATTTATTATAAATAACTGTAAAATGAGTAAGAGACGTCGAGATACATCTCCAGTGAGTGAAAACACTCTTATGAACAATGTGACTGCTAGTGGGATTATGCTCATAGACAATGACGTGAGTGATAGTTTCGTGAACGAAATTGAATCGTCTTCCTCTGAGGATGATTTGTTATCTGAAGATGACAATGACAACATCTTTGGAGATGACACAGATGAGGATCCGAATTATATTCCTTCGGAAACAGAATTGTCAGATGAGGAATTGGATATCAATGCGCCCAGTACTTCGACAGCTCCGCCGCCACCTAGGCCTAGACCAAGAGGTAGGCCTAGAGTTCCATTATTCGATAACTTAGGGCAAAATAATGATGATGATAACGTAAACGGTGATAATGATGATGTTGGACCGGTATGGAACAATGTTGATGAAGGGAATGATCCAGGCTTTCAACATTCATTTGTTTACACTGAGAATCCAGGCCCTAAACATTGCCCTAGGCCTACTGCTGATCCTATAGAATATTTTTATATGTTTTTCACGGTAAATTTATTGACACATTTTGTTGATATGACCAACAGATATGCTAGAAAGTATTTTAGATCTCATCCTAACCTTTCTCCTGGGTCAAGGGCTTTAGAGTGGAAACCAGTTACACTGAACGAAATGAAGGGGTTTATAGCAACACTTCTAAACATGGGATTTATAGTGAAACCAACAATTGCTTGTTACTGGTCAACATCTGATCAATTAGAAACTCCCTGGTTTAGGAAGATGTTTAGCAGGAATAGATTTCAAATGTTATTGCAATTCTTCCACATTGTGGATAACAGAAATCTTGCAACTCCTGGGCATCCCGACTATGACCCCTGCGGTAAATTTTCCTATCTAGTTGATCATGCAAATTTGGTTTTCAGACGGCATTACACTCCTCACAGAGAACTTTGTGTCGATGAGAGTCTCATTGGTACAAAGAGCCACACAAAGCTGACCCAATACCTACCAAATAAGCATCACCACAGGTGGGGCATTAAACTTTGGATGCTCTGTGATAGTGTGACGAAGTACTGCTTAGGATTTAGTGTTTACAAAGGAAAAAGTAATGAGCCTAATGAACATGGTTTAGCTTACAATGTTGTGACAAAGCTTTTGTCACTAGGCCCTTACCTCAATAAAGGGTTTTCGCTTTTTGTTGACAATTTCTTCATGTCGCTGCCCTTAGCCACATACTTATACAGCAAACAAACATTTATAACTGGCACTATGAGGAGGAATAGGAAAGGAATACCACCGGAAATGAAAGGTAAATTTCAAGTTGGACAAAAGTTGTATATGAGGAGTGATGAGAAGGTTATACTAGCATACAGAGAGAAGGCCTCTCAAAAGAATCCTGTAATTTTGTTGAGTACAAAGGGTAAAGCTTGCAGTATAGAAAAACAAAAGAGACTTCGTGGTGGGGATAATGTAGGCCTAGTATCAAAACCTGAAATAATTGACCACTATAACAGATTTATGGGAGGTGTAGATCATACAGATCAAATGTTGTATGTATACCTCGATGAGAGAAGAACGGTCAAATATTGGAAGAAGGTGGTCTTGAATGTTTTCAGCCGTATGATATTGAATTTATATATTATTTATAAGGAAAATAATAATGGCAAGGACTTGACAAGAATGGAGTTTACTCAATCAATAATAAGAAGCTTGCAAGAGGAATGGCTTGCTGAAAAAAAATCCCCAGCAACCTGTGGCAAGACCAGGACCAGGCGGTGACGCAGATCCGCAACAACCTGCTTTTGGACTAGTAATGTTGGAAGGCAAAAAAGAAAGAAATTGTTGTGTGTGCACTCCAGAAAGCAAGGCAGCTGGAGGAAAAAGAAAGAAATCCAGAACCATTTGTGTAAAGTGCCAAAAAGGAGTCCACGGAGTGTGTTTTGGGCGCCATAAGTGTTGAACTTCCCGGCAGATAAAAGTGTAAAAACTTTTTTTTTGTAAATAGTTTTTTATAATCCTTTATAGATAGTATTATCTTTCATAATTTTACATTAGAACTCATAAGTGCAATTTATATCAGTGTTATTTATTCATGTTTTATGTTTTGTGTAATAATCGCTCAAGTGTGACAAATATGTGATTTTGTACTGTCGAACAAAAATGACCATAAATCCTGGGATTTTCAAGGTAAGACTTTGAGATTTGGTATGCATGTTAGTAATTAAATGTTCTTTCAAATAAAGTCACTTTTATAGCCCTAGTATTTTTTTTGTATGGTCTGAAAAGTTTCAAAATTGAAAAATTAAAAAAAAACTTTTAATTTTTAAAAAAAGTTGATTTTACAAATTAAAACCAATATTTTATTTAAGAAAATATATAAGTAGGCTTAGTAAAAAGAGCATTTCAAAACAAGAAAAACCAAAAAATAATTATGAAAATATATTGAAAAATAACAAAGTTAGAACAAAATATCGTAAACTATGCATATTCACTAAAAATACCCCCGGCATTTCTAGCATACCAAGGGAAAAAATGCCCGGCATCGAAAGGGTTAAACTGACATTTCAGAGACATTGCGCCACGGCAGTTATGGTTAGGTTAGGTTATTATATTGTTGATTGAACCTGTAATAACGTATTTTCACTGTCACAAACCGCTTTTTAGTCAGCAGAATTTGTGAAAACATTCTACAATAGGCTATGATAACCTAACCATAACTGCCGTGGCGTGATGTACTGTATATGGGTGGACTCATTGTATACTAAGTTAATTTATCAATAATGATACTATGTTTCCGACACCTAATTCTTACTAAATATTGATTTTTAGCATCTCAACAATGTATCATCAAAGTATGAAAAGATTCAAAGTTGACTAAGCAATAGTGCAGAACTACCATGAATTTTTATCAGTATATTGACGATTAGGATAAGTTAGGTTATGTTTGGTTAGGTAAGGAAAATGTGTATTTTTGGAACCGATAAATATATTTTATTATAAAACCAATAATATAATTGCGTTCAGCAATAAAAATAAGCCTAAGTAAAATGAAAAAATAATATTGAAAATTCCAATATTTAACCCTACAACTGGCCAAACCCTGATATCAGGTCCCGAGAGGCATATCGTTCAACTAGCAACGCCTGATATCAGATGTCAAAGACAGTCATCATTGTTTCTGTATTTAAAATGTGAAAAACACACTCAACACTGAAAATTATACCTTTAGATAAGAAAATTTTCGTTTACTATACATTTTGATATATTTTTGACTAATTTTACTTTAGTTCAACTATTCAACATATTTGTCACGTCATCTACAACATTTGACATATTACATGTCGTTATTATTTAGTATTCTGAAGCTTTTGTTTGTTTTAGTTTGTTTTGAACACATTTTATATTGTTGTTATGTTGTAGCCTAAATAATTTTATTGTTTTATTTATTATCCTAAATTTTATATTGATTTTGTATGAGGTAAATCTCATTATTGTCCGTAAATAGAATGTTTTGATGCATTTATGATGTATTGTATGTGCAAAATCTGCAGATACTTTTTTTCATTTTAAAATGTTCATTTAGCTGTTTCTATGGTAAAATACATTTTCCAAGTAAAATAATGACAATTTGGATATTAGAATTAGAAAAGGTTTTTATAAATATATAGGCAGCATTTACAGAACCAAATACATTAGGATTACTTTAATGTATTTTTTTATGGAGTGAATCTGAGTAAGTTTAGTCTACATATGAAGGCTGTTCAGCAGTAGAGTTTAAAATGTTGGTTTTCAATATTACATTAAAAAACTAGTTTTTCGATTTTAAAATCAACATCATCAAGAACATCAATAAACTTACATTTCATCACTTTTTCAACAAGAAATTGTATTTTTAGAGGCATCTAGAAAGTTGCCAACCACTTTATTGGTAAAAAACAAGTTTCTTGCAGTTTAAATCAACTTCCTCAAACTGTCATCATCGTACTATTTATCTGGACGTAGTTAACTTGGAGAATATTAATCTCATTCATTTTTGTGGTTTTGATCTAATGTGATATTTACCACAATACCACATTATAATTTTCTAATGTCTGGAGATAGCATGGGTAAAACCGTTTGTTTTTTTAACTGGATTATGAGTCGTAGGCCTATTGGTTGCTGGTTTTGTTGTCATGCTATGGTGCCGTTTCAGTAGTTGATACACAGTACCAGTAATCATTGCCCGCAAAGTGTACAGATTATTCAGCGATCATAATGTAGTTATACTTTTATAATTTTGATTGAATTTGATTGATCACATATATGACCACTAAACGTGATTAACTGTGAGACGGATAGTGTATTCTATGATATCTTAACAAATAATTACAGTTGACCAAAATAGTTTCCAATTTTGTGTTCAGCTTGAACCACATCAACAATGAACAACAAATTTCAGACATATATTCCAGGTTTTACATATAGGTGATAACGTACTCAAAAGATTAACATTTGGGAGGTATCTGGAAAGCGCACAAATACTGTCTTGGTTTTAGTTTTTAGTCTTAAGATAGTCTTAAGAAGCTTTTTTGTACTTATATAATAAACACTGTCTAGTTCGCCCATATCTGACTGTATCCTTGGCTCGCCTCTAAAATTGGTTATGAACCAAGAATTACCCTATTTAATTAATAAAAAAATTAAAAGTAAAATGATGATTAATCAATTTAAAAAAGTTAATTTAAGTTATTTGATTAATCTAATGTCCAATTGTATATTTTTCTTGTGGGCTTGGTAATTAACTTCAGCAATAATTTACTTCCATTTTGAAGATTTAACTTACTGTTTGCGAGCATCATTACTTAATTTTACAATTTTGTTTTGTAAAAACAACTAAAACGGTTGTATTTCTGTAAGTGTCCCTCGATTTATAGAGACTTGAATCTTGCATCTATGGACTTCAAAGTTGGAGCACTGGACCAGGTCATAACTGTCTATATCTTACTTAAGTCGCCCGCAAAGAATATACAATCTGTGCATCTTTAGCATGTACAAATTAATTAATTTAATTAATTTCTAAAGCTATCCACTTCATAGAAGCATTTATTAGTCAGATACATGTTTAATTCTTGCCTAATAGATACATTTGTTATTATTTGGGAGCTGTTGAAAAATTTTTAGTTTCACATAACACATTTTTTTTTATTTTTCTAAAAGATCAAGATGGCAATCAACATCTAACATGTCCTTTTTTCTAGTGTCTTAACTATGGGTTAATTGAAGAGGTTTTATCTTTTGAACCTTTGCATTCATGATCGATTCAAAACTGTTGGCTGATTTCCAACCGTTCATCGTTGTAACCGTTAAAAGGCCTAGCTGAGCAAAATCTTTCCTACACCTAGCTTGGGAGGTAAATGTAAGATTGCTCTACAGCTTTTTTCATACTAGGATCCTATCGAGGTTGCCCCTACTACTTCACCACAGGACTATAGTGTAGTTAATAAGCTGCTCAAATAGGCCATGTTAGGCTACACTACTTTTGAAAATGGGATATTCTAAAGTTGGCAATTCTCCTAAGGACATAAAAGTCCCCTAGCAAGGCCTTTTTTAAATTTTTTATTTGTTCGTCCCATTGGATACCATCTTCATATGAACTTAAAAAAATGGTCCAGAATTTGAAATGTTGTGAAACATTGTGTATAAAAACAAAAACTTTCTGCAAGTATTATTTATAGTACCGTAGTGTAACTTGTCACATGTACAAAAATAATTATTGTCATGTTGTCTTTTTCCCAGCAATAGAATGAAGTCTATAGATGTTTAGGCCTACCAAAATAATAAGGTTGAAACACAATATAACAAATTAAAATATTTTAAAAGGTTATTTGAATACATTATTTTTATAATGTTGTATCTTACATCCAAACTCACTACACAAAAGAGAGTTGAAATAAAGTAATTAATCTGATAGATAAAATTGTTTAATTTTTAGTTGCCTATTTGGAGAGCAAACAGATTGGGTGGAAATAAGCTAACTTCCTTAATTGGCCAAATTCTAAGCATCGTAATTAACTTAACGAAGAAATTTTCTCTGGTAATAATAAATAGTAAAATAATTATAGTTTGGAAAGATGTTTCAAAATAGAGAGAAAAGCAGGTGCCGTCCCTTACATGATAAGATAGAAAAAAAAAACAATGAAGGTAGTTTTTTTGATACTCGCTGATTGTCAGCGAGCGATTCTACATAATTGAAATATAGATTGAATTATTATTTATTCACTCAAGTATTAATCTTGTCCTTTGTCAAAAATGAATTATTTTGTTTAATTAATATCTTTCGTTCACAGTATTATGATTAAATTACTATCTATAAATAAAATAATGACAGATACAAATGCCAATTAATTTTAGTATGTACTTATATTTTTAATTCTTTATTACCCAACCTGACCGAATTCTGTAAACTTGCCTGACTAGCAGGTGCGGTCGGAGTAAGAAGTAAAATATATATATATATATATATTTCCGTTGGTTGCAGATGTGTACCTTACAGAATGTCCTGTACGATATTCTAAAAAAATGTGTTAAGATTTGTAAGTGTAGCATTTTCTCTGACCAGTTACTACAAACAACACACTATCCAGAGGCAGCCATTATCAATCAATGATAACGAAATTTAAGTTACTACTCAGACACGAAGCACAGCTCCGATCGTAATTGGAAATTAGAAGTGTAAAGATGCGCAGTTCACCACGTCTCCTTTGAAATGTTTTGGCGTAAGATAGCCTATTTAAAAACCCAAGATGCCTTTGTTGCATCAACAAGATTCTTAATAGAATGTTTACTAGCAAAATAATTGTTTTTCTATTTAAAAACCCAAGATGCCTTTGTTGCATCAACAAGATTCTTAATAGAATGTTTACTAGCAAAATAATTGTTTTTCTATTTAAAAACCCAAGATGCCTTTGTTGCATCAACAAGATTCTTAATAGAATGTTTACTAGCAAAATAATTGTTTTTCTATTTAAAAACCCAAGATGCCTTTGTTGCATCAACAAGATTCTTAATAGAATGTTTACTAGCAAAATAATTGTTTTTCTATTTAAAAACCCAAGATGCCTTTGTTGCATCAACAAGATTCTTAATAGAATGTTTACTAGCAAAATAATTGTTTTTCTATTTAAAAACCCAAGATGCCTTTGTTGCATCAACAAGATTCTTATTAGAATGTTTACTAGCAAAATAATTGTATTTGACAATGTGGGATATTAACAGTTAGGCTATCCCATTGAAAAACTATGAAATTTCATTTTTGGCCTTCGAGATATCAAGATTTATCCATTTCAGCGGTTTTCCTAGAATGTTTTTCTTTTGAATATGACACAGCGCATTAAAATAAATTTGAAACTCAAAATTATCAAACTTCTCATCCACTGTCAGTGACTCATAAACATCCTACCACTTTTCCCTCCTTACACATAAATTTAATTCATGAAATGTTCTGACATTAATTTTTCTAGAAATTTTGTTTTTTTTAATATCGCTCCTAATGCTTCTAATTTTATTTTTTTATGAAAATTGCCCTATGTTCTGAGATTTGAGGTTCAATTACCCTCTCTGAAAAGCATCAACATTTATAGCAAAATTAGTGCGTCTATGCAGGTCTGTGAGTTTTCATTATCCCAGACTGCCACATTATCGATCCCATACATAGATTCTGGAGGTCGAAACCATCCAGGATAGTTGCAAATCTTTTAAAGATCATAGCTTTAGGATCCAGAATATTTATATTAAAAATCAGCCTCCAAAGGGAAGGTAAACTCTTCAGCCCTAACTATTGACAGAAACTCATTTAATTTACAAAAAAAAAAAAAAAACCATCCAGGTTGCTGTTGACTGATGTCCTATGTATGACTGCAATATTGTAATGTTTTTCCATTTAGAGTTAAACAAACATTTACACATTCAAACATCATCTCTTTAGACAATCTTAAGCCATTGTTAGATAATTTGAATTTAAATTTCACACTTTTTTAGTAACCTCTTTTTTAACAATTAATCAAAAACCGATATAAGTTTGTTATTGTTTTAGACTTTTTTCCATTTGTCATAGTATTTTTACACTAAAATCTTATGTAAATTTTGTTGAAAAGAATTTTATTTGTTGCCCCTAAAATTAACATACTTTTCCCCCAATGCTAATCTAACCCTATCGACCCATATTATACTCTCAAACATCAGTCTTCGAAGCAAACAAATCTAGCAATTTTGTACATACATTTTTATTTTTCAGTTTTAATCTGTTGTATTTCTATAACTGCAGTTCTTCTGGTCTGCTTGTACAGCAGACTTGCAGTAATTCAGTCTTTTATAGTTCAACTTCGGATGGTCTGGCCTGACCAAAGGATAAAAAAGCTTGCAAAGAGGAATTAGATAAGCAAAGTTAGCAATGTTTAATAAAAGCAGGTTGGTGTTTTTTCCACCACAGGAGCTCTGATTACGCTACAACTTGCGGCATGAGCACAGTGCTGTACAGTTGAAATGGTCGCTGCAACTCAAACTACTTTTGCAACGCTTTGTGCTTGGAACTAGTTCTAACCGTTATAAATTAGTCATCAAAAAGTTCTATTTGGAATGGAACTGATTTCTTGTCTCATTGCAACTATGTAACCTACCAACTTTCATTTGGAATGGAACTTATTTTCTATTTTTGTCTCATATAGCGAAACAATTCACAATTCTTTCAGTTAGAACAGAACTTATTTTCAGTTCTCATCTTGTTGCAGCCAAGTGATTCGTAACTAGCCTACGAGTGGAACTCATTTTATGTCCATATCTTTGATACCAACCAAACCAACTGCAGAGCATAAATAATTTGTTTTTCTCTCTGCATTTTTGAACTATTCTTAAGTGGTGTATAGATAAGTGACTTAATCTTGTATTTCAAAGGGAACAAAAATATCTTATTGTACTGACAATTATTTTAATTAATGTTTATTAATAATACTTGAACAATTGTTACTAAAAAGTACTGTACATCTTTTGTAATAATTTTATTCCAGATTATGTATTCAGATTATTCAGGGATTCATGCTTTTGCCTTTTAGGTTAATTCTTTGTTCATTTCAACCTAGATTTCAAGTAGGTTTATCCATCAGTGATAAAAAAATAATAATGTTGTTAGGCCTACATAAAATATACTAATTACTACTGTCGAATTATGATATTAATGTTTACGGTTGGATCAAATCCACCAGTTATTAAAAGTTAACTAGGGGACACCCTTGCTTGTACACTACGCGTGCCAACCCTGTTACTCTCTGTGCTCGTTACACTTTAGCCTCAGCCAATGATTTTTGACTAATAATAATAGTAGCTTAACTGTATAGTGTAAAATCACAATATTAAAATTATTTACAGCATCTAACTCACAGTTGCTACCTATTTAATATCATACACACCCAATTAATTATACTACTTAGCCTATTTCAAATGGATTTATCTCATTTGCTTTTGTTTAACAGGTAAAGATTAATTATATACAAAAAATAAACGTATCAAATTACTATTTAAACCATGCCTACCTACAACCTTTCCTGGTTTAAGATTATGAAAGATCTAACTTCGAACATCAATATTAGAATCACCATTGTTTACATTTCAAAAGGTGTTAAGCATTTTTGCAAATCATTATTTACATTTGAACAGCTGTTACTTTTCGATTCATATAAATCTCTCCATGTTATTCTTATGGCCTAAAAATGAACTTTTAGGGCATCCCGTGCCCTTACGGGTGAATAATTTGAAGAAGTAAGACCTTATTGCATACGAAAAGAGAGAAATATTTTGACATCTCAACCGTTTGATTGGCCAAGAAATAAAGGAGGAGTTGCCCTTGTTTATTTATCTCAAAATAAGAGATTCAAAATTAGTGAACTAATATTATTTTGTTATGAACTGATCTAATTGAACTTTTGTTCTATTTAAATACTATATAGTATTTCAATTCATGGTTTTTAATTGGATTCATTGAAAAAACAACATTTTTTTATTAAATATTTATTTAACAAGCTTGTTTTTTAATGAATATTTATATTTAAACACTGTACACAAATGCATGTACATTTAATTGGAAATTAAACGAAAACAAAGTTGTCTCTTTGCTACAGATATTTTTTTTCAGAACTAGCTGCAACGAGTTTGCAACTTAAATTAGTGGCTAACCATAACTAAACTGATTAGGCTGAAATTATCCTCGCAGCACTGTTTTGGATTTGGGAATTCTGTGTAATGGAACTAGTTTTTCGAACCATTTCAGAACGGAAACCAGTATTAGAACTAGTTTTATGTGTGGAACTGATTGGCACACCTCAACTGTACAGACAACATCGACTGTTGTTCGATTCCTGTTGAGAAACATAAGCAGACAGACAGATCCAGCTGACTAACCCTTCCTCATTGTACTATACTCAGGTCATTGAAGTCATTTGCTGCGTTTGTGCCTGTGTGTGGTTTTATGCAGCAATATGTTGGTGTACATTTGTTTTATTGTATGTTAATGTTTATTTATTTGTATTTTATTTTATTATTAACAGAATTTAATTGTTACAGCATATAACAAATTGATATGCCATAAGTGTACCTTAAAAGTATTGTTATTGGTTAAACGATGATTGGAATGGAACTGTTCTATACAGCTATAAAATCTAGATCTTAAACTCCCTAAACGTACTCTTACTTATTGAGAGAAAAAAGAAAAAAAACCGTTACAAAGTTTTACTGACATAAAAATATCATTCTGTCATAGTTTAGAGTTAGTACCAAATAATCCATAGATGCAGATTTCTGGCTCTACTGTACATTATGTGTTCATACTGTATCTTTCACAGTTTGGTTTGTATGTACAGTATATATTTTAATTACTGTATTTGTAATAATTTCAGGATGAACAATTATTATGCTATCATTATTTTATTCAGATTTGTCAGTTTCCACGGTTTGCTTATGGGAGATCTCAGAGACAGCATATTTAAATTAAGCATAGGTACATGTACAGTATTTCATTTTACTCTGAGACTATGGATTGATCGGTGGATAATTGTGCACTCTGATCTTGTATAATGTACTGTCATGTTTTTGTTAATTGCAGATGAATTAGCAGAACAGCACCATCTGTTATCATTGACATAGATTCATCTGACATAGAGTCATATAAGAAAGGTATTATTATTTATAGAGTATAAGCCTTCTTATAAAGTTGTTTTATTTTTTACTTGCCTCATTTATTTTTAAAGACTCATTTATTTATTTTTTATTTTAGCTAAGTAACCTGGTAATTTTAACTTACACACTGTACACACAAAATAGTAAATATAAATGATTTTTTATTCAAATCTGTAAACAACACCAAAATATCCGTTAGCATTAAAACAGAAATTTATCAAAATGAAACATAAAATATTTGTAGTCACAATATAACCCAGCACAGTCATTCAAGAGTTAGGTGTGGATAAGGATGAGAAAGACTATTATGCTTTTTAAAATGAGTTTCAGAAAAAATAATATCAGTCATTTAAGTAGATTTTAATTTGAGCAGTTATTAAATATAAACAGTAACTAAGATGGCAATGTTAAATATATCTTTTTGTGGGGTATATACTAGCCAACTTAAAAGTTCCTCAGCTAAAAATTTATATTTAGTGTTCATATATAAAATTTCCAGTCTGATTAAGACTGGAAATCGGTCGCACAAGCTTTAACCTACCGTATGAGCTAAGAAGTAAAAAAAGTAATTTAACTTATACCAGTATAAAAGTCAATGTTATGTTGCGGCATTGCATATTTCCAGGAATTTTCACTAAGTGAAACTGAAGGATATGTAAGTGGAAGGGGGTCACTCTTACTTACATTCAGCAAGTTTTTGCATATTATTGTATAAGATGAGAGTGTTCAAGTAATCTGCACTGGTGTATTTGGCATCGCAACTTTCTTGTCAAACATCCTTGTTCAATACAAAATTTCAGTGTCCAACTAATTACTACAAGTCACTTGGCATCTTAAGTTTGATCTACAGAAGAGTCCCGCTAATCTGAACTTCGGTGATCCAAAACCGAAATTGACAAGATTTTTTGTGAAAATAAAAATGCCGTTACTGTAAGAACCACTACTTTTTATTTTTGAAAATGACAAGAAAATATTATTTCAAATACAGTATTGCATTGGTTTGAAAAAACTGTTACATTTCTTTTTTTCAAAGAAGAATATCTCCCGTGAAGCTAAATTACGCCAGCATCTCAAAAACACTGTATCCATTGGAGTCACGGTGGGGTATTGCTCTACATGCGTATTGCGAGATCAAATGTAGCCGTGGTGTCTGTGCGGGTTACCCGCTGTTCGCTGTTGCCGTCTTCCCCCTCACTCTCATCTGAGTTGTTTAAAGGTTCTTCTGTGACCATTTGAACGATTTGCTGATCATCATACATCTCATGGCCATCATCATCAGCTCGCATCCACTCTTCAACATCATTGTTGTTTGCTTCTTCACAGCCAGGAATATTTAGCATTAGCCCTTTTAACACATTGGTTCCTTCAGCCCCTACATCTGGCATTTCATCTTAAGTTAGACTTGGCCAAAATTATTTCCAGGACCTCATTATAAGTTGCTCATTCACAGATTCCCAAGACTCTGATACCCAGTAAATAATGTCTCATGTTTATCCATTTGAGTTTATCAAGTAGTGATAGTAATTCATCTTCATCGCTGATTAGTAGTCTCAATAGCTTCTTATACAACAATTTGACATGTTGCAAAATGTTTTGATCCATTGGCTGATCAGTGGGGTTTACATTTGGTAGTAAGAATACCTTTATATCGCCACAAAGTAATTTGCCATTTGACGGATGAGAAGATGCATTATTGATGATAAGCAGTGCTCGGGTTTGTAAGCCTGATATCTCACAAAAACGCTTAACTTCTGGAAAAAATTGGTTTGCAAACCACTCTTTAAAAAGCTGTGCATTCATCCACGATTTTTTAGAATTTCTGTAGTACACAGGTAGATAATTTATATCCAGGTTTTTAAATGCCCTTGGTTTGGCCGACTTTCTAATAAACATGAGAGGCAGTTTGTGGGTTCCTGCAGCATTACAACATGCTAAAACAGTTACCCGTGCTTTGCTGATTTTAAAGCCTGGAACTGTTAGTTCGTCTTTTGCAGCTAGACTTTGGTTTGGCAATGCCTTGAAGTTAAGGCCCGTTTCGTCAGCATTATATATTTGCTGAGGTGAGTAGTTTTCTGCAGCAATCATGTCAGCAAATTTACCTACATATTCAAATGCAGCATTCTCATCAGACGACAACCTTTCTCCAGTGATAGTTAGATTGTAGAGTTCCCGACTCCAAACTCAATTGCTAACTTAGATGCACTTTCACCATTGTCTACGTTTCAAAACCTCAAGTTTATCCTTTAAAGTGCACAAATTGTATTTACGTTGTGAAGCCATTCTACTAAAGAGTTGTACAGTGTATAGAAAAAAAAATAGATTATAGTACTTACGGTTCTTTTATTCCACACAATACATAAAATAATATAACTTTTTGTCGCAAAATACGGTGTTTGGTCGTGATACATGTACTGTAGAACTATAAACACATTTAAGATGAATTCATTCTTCTATTACTGATTTCATTCTCCTTATTATCGTAGGCTCTCATTGCATTCAAAAATAAAGCACTACTTCATGATATGTATATTATTTATGTGATTTTCAGTTAAAGGTGTGTTTTATGAAAATCTGTTTAATCCGACAAATTTGGTAATCCGAAATGGGTTCGTTCCCAATAATTTCAGATTACCGGGACTCCACTGTACTCTGTATGTTATCAATGCACTGACTTTCGGCACTTATATCACTAAATAAAATAAATCGTTAAACCCTTCTTATTTATGGGTAAGAAATCACAAACTCTGATAATTCAATCTTGCAGTAAAAAATTATTACTCACCATATTTTAATTAAATTAGTTAGTAAAAAGAAATTAAAAAACAAGTATGTTTACTATTTATGTATATAGTAGATAGACTACCGTTTCATTTTTAAGTTAAATTTTTTTTGTAAAATAATGTAAGTTGAGTCTAAAATAACACTATTTCATTAAAAGCAATCGTTAATAATGTTAGGACCAATACTTTTGTAGCACAATTGGTTAAAGCCCAGCTACATAAGCTAAAAGTTCTCTTGTCATATCACAATCAGAGTCATAACAAATTTTGGAAGGGTTCAGCTGATAACAACCAGCTGTTCATTTGCCTTTGGGATATTAAAAACCCAATGGCATTAATGACACTTATTAAGGAATATTCACTTAGTTTGTAACAATAACTACATTCGCTCATTCTAAAATCATCTAACTCATTCGAAATCTATATTCGCCCATATTTTGGCAATTTGCATCTTAAGAATAAATAACATCACAACACTGCAAAACTGATAATACATTAAATAATAATGAGAAGTACTAATCCACTATAACAATATCACAATATTTCTTGCAGCAAAGCTACTTTATGTGTGTTTGCACTGGATTTTTAGTCAAATACCAAAATATCCTCATCGTCTTTAGTTTTCCAAACCTTTGCCAAGATTGTACTCGTACCTATTTTCTTTTTGTTTTGGACAGTAAAAGGCTCATAATACTTCAGTAGAAGTGTTCATTCATTTTTCAAGTTAGGTTTTTGTAAAAATTGTATTTTGTAAAAATCAGGCTGTAGCATCGTAATTGGTTTGGAAATTACAAACAATATCCTGTTATAGTTGTCCTATGCTAATTAAACAGATTCTGTGGTCGTCCCCAAGTTTGTGACTGTGTTGTTGAATCAGCTATTTATTTAAATGTTGAAACTGAATAGGGCTCAGAGAAATGTACTAATTATTGAGTTCATAAAGTCTAGTAAATTCATGTATTGTACTACAGAATTAAAATATTAATACTTGTTACTTAAAACATTGGATACTAATATCATGAAAAGTAAAGTTGAATATGTTTACTGGGTAACTTAGCGAGATAAAATGAAATGTTTGTTGATGCTATGGTGAACATATCAGGGACCCATCCCCATCTTTGGAATCCAGTGTAGATCCTAGTTTACATTTTAATTCTAGATTAAAATTGCATTAGTTCTTGTTACTTACAGAATACAAAGACAAAGTGGTAATATTTTTAAATAACTTAAATTCAATTAACGAGATTGGCTGGGGAAATTGCAATAATTAGACTTAAGGCTAATGCAGACGCTGATGCTTACAATGACAAGTTTAAATTATAACAACCATAAAAGTTATATATTATGAAATCGATATGGTTTGTCAATATACTGTAAGTGATTTAGTACTGTAATTTTATTTATTCTGTCTGGTTTTGTTTACAATTTCTAAACCCCTTCCATTTACTGCAATGGATAAATGAAAATGGCTCATCCATTCATTACACGAAGCCTCTATTATTGGAGTTTCAAGTAATGTCATATTCTGCACAATACTAATTATTTTTCATAGTGAAGAATCTGAACATTGTTAATGTAGAAAATTTTCGACATACCTTTTCACACTTTTTAAAAATCTTCAGTTAATGTTCCTATCGCCTGGAAACAAATTTATAAGTGTCAAGATAATAGTTTTACTGTCCAAAAGTTTGAAAATTGTGACTCCTGTTTTGCAGAGCGGCGGCTAGCTTTTGTTGGGACTTCTGAAAGATATAGGCCTACTTCAGCTGATAGTAGGACTTCATCGTCTTCTGAGGTACTTTCCAATGGTCTTAGATTCTAAGCTGGCTAATTTCTGTTGGATTCAAAATAGATAAAAATCACAGAAATTGGTTATTATTTATATTCTACTTTTGCAGTAGTCATTTCTTGCATTTTGTTGGTACTTTCTTGATACAAAATTCATTTAATATTTATTATAAAACAGAACAAAAATATGAACACATTCTTGCTCACAGTTTGTTATTTTTCAAATTAAACTGACTTTAATATGTTTCCAAACCAGAACTGCTCAATTGAGGTTGGTAGCTTACTTTTCATTGCACCCTTTTATTGCAACTATTTAACTCTTGAGTAGAATACTACTGCATAAGAAAAAATGACTTACATTGAATATATTCATATCTATGACTTAGCAGATTTTGTTTCCTCATGATCAAAATACTTGCACAAGATCTAAGAAAATGTTTTATTCAATGTAATTTGTGAAGTCCTCTCCTCTTTCACCAGAAAATGTAATTAATTTTGATTTTTTTTTTAGAAATGAATTTTAGAAAGATTAACTTTTGATTTACTCGATATAATAATCTAATTTTCATATTACTTTTAACAGTAAAGTGTTGTTTTTTATGAAACTTGCCATCTGTAAATTTTTACAGAAAAAGTTTGATTTGTATTTAAACGTATAGAAAGTTTTGGATTCTTAATTACAGCAAGATACGTTACAATTTTATTTAAATGATTGTTATTTATTTTGTTCAATTACTTATAGTTATTAAATTTTACCATTTATTTCAAGATCTCAAGATGTGTAAGAACAAGAATTTTTTTAACTTCATTTTTTAATGTGACATAGCCTTAAACTATATAACCTGAAAGTATCAGAAATATAAAAAAAAATGTATAAAAAGACAAGCAACATCACTTGGATAATGGCTGGATCAACTGCAGACATGCTTGGGCTTCAAATTGCTGTGATATATTGGTGGAAAATGGACTATATATGTTTTTTGGACTCTGTGGACATAAGTCACCGTGAAAGTTGTTTTGGAATTAATCACTTTCAGCAAGAATTTCGGGTGGTTCATTGGAGTAATTTTGAATGCTTTTTGAACAGTTTGCCTCAGCAATTACACAACTTGTTACAGATAAGAAATCCTTACCGGATAGCTTTCTCATCAGTTAGTCTTCCTGGACTGTGCCAATTTCACGTCTTAACTGGACTCCGAATTCACGGTAAGGAATTAAAACTGGTTTTATTTGATGATTTTTTTAAAGAAATGGTTTATTTCTAATAGAAACTTCACGTGGGTACTTTTTGACATAAATAATACTTGAAAGGAAAAATATAGATGTTAATTAAACATAAAAGTTTGTCTCTAACGTTAGAAGTAGTAATTTGCCTAAGTAAGCCCATAATCATGTGAATGTTGGCGTTCTGATTTAGGTCTAAATGTCTAAAACATTATTCACTATTTTGGTTGTGTGTAAATTACTAATCACGTCCAATTACAAATATGCCCTATTACATAATTATCATTCTTTATAAAACTTAATACATGAAATTGTTTTCCAACAAACTCAAATATTGAAATATTAAACTAAATTCAGGTGAAGTTAAAATCTAGTCACTTTTTGTGGATTATTATTGGTCAAGAGCTAACATACAAAAAAATGACACATCTAGTATTAAAATGGAAATCAATTATTGAAGTGTCACCTACTTTCAAATTAACAGTTTAATGTTTGAAGAACAATAATTATCAATCCTTAAAGACAGAAATAAGCAGGTACTAAAGCAATAATTTTTTTTAATTTATTGTAATGTTATCAGAAGTAAAACATAACAAAAGAACTCAAACGCTGTATTATAAATAATATTTTTGTATTTAATACAATTGCCTGTATATTTTATTCAATGTTAGATATGTTGTCTGTGGCTATATAACGGATTTTCATGAAATATTTTGTTTTAATTCATACATGTAATAGTCTTAGAGATAACTGATTTTATTTTACTGCATTTTTTATAAGTTTTATTCTTTTAATAAGAGTTTTAATTTGATACTGGCATCTTTATCATTTCTCTTTCTCTTTCTGCATTCGATACAACAAAAATTTATAAAAAAGACGCTAAGAAACAAATAATCACGGATATTAAGTATGGTGTCTAAATACTAATAAAATCACCTAGTATATGTTGCTAAACGTTTTAAATTCTTAAACTTTTTATCGAATATAACTTATAATTAATCATAAAATAATGTTTATTTACGTACCATAGTGTTATTTGGTGGTGATGATATTTAAAATGGTGGTTAGACAAAGTATCGTCAATGGTAATATCAGAATCAGATGAACACTAGTTTATTCAACATGAAATTCTCTGTTTATTAACTGTACTGTATAATTCACTTTACAACATAGAAATATTTATTCTTATACCACATATACAGTAAAAGTGTTAGTCTGGAGAACATTTTTCTTCTCTTTTCTAGAACATTTCATTAAAAAGCCCATTAATATTCTTTAGTCATAGAAAAAAAACTACAATTGTCTGTATAAAAGTTGATTTTTATTAATAAAGGATACATACGGATAATGTTTTGCAGATTAATAATTTGTTCATTGTATCCTGATTTTTAACTAAAAATAACGTTCTGCCAAACATAATTTTCGTAAGATTAGTATAGCACCATTTTAAATATGGTTGCCAAAACATTGCTATGTAAATAAACACTGTTTGATGATAACATAGTTATAAGGGATATTAGATTTAAAAAATAGGAGGAGTAAAAATTTTAAAGCTACAAAGTTTATTTATATTTGGTAATTTGACGTGGACTGGCCCATATAGGTCATTACTTTTTTGTCTTATGATCTTCTATATTAAGTTTGGGTAGTATTTTATACATGTTTCCTACAATATCTTGATTAAATTGTTTTAGCTTGTAGCAGTAATTCATGTCTTGTACTTTAATGTTACCTTACAGCATCTATGGTTGCAGAAGATAATATTGCAGACCTCTTTTTATTTGTTGTTTTTCTTGTAGCCCCAGTGGGCAGACAACATGGACTGAGGTGATAATAACTAATAGTTTGAGTTACTTTTTATAGCTGATTCCTGTACGTTTTACTAATTGTCTTTTGATTATGTTGGTTATTAAAACATTAGACTGCCATGGAGCGGAGAAACTACGATGGAGGAAGCGCCTACTACCAGAGGTGTGATAATCCAGATGAATATTCAAGGCAGCGAGATGCTGGTGTTTCTCGTGATTGGGAAAGCAGAAGGGGGAGGGATGTTTGGGAAAATTCTGTTGACAGATTTCTAGATAGCGAGGACCGTCGTCTACGGGATAGAAGCCCGAGAAGTAGGTCTAGGGATCGTGATAGGGTACGAGAAAGGAGAAGATCGCCATCCAGAGAGAGACGTAGCTATAGGGGGTCGCCAGGAAGGGGACGGGATGATGATAAATATGATAAAATTGATAGATGTAGAGTGTGGAATGATGAGGATCGAGGACGGGGACATAGAGATAGAAGAAGTTGGGATGACGACGTAACCTGTGATAGAGATTATGATAGAGATTGGAATGAAGGACACAGTGGTAGAGATGAATGGCTGGAAAAAGTTTGGGGGAAATCGGATGGTTATGAAAGCAATTCTTCGTATAATGATTCACAGGATCTCCGAAATGAATGGGCTGAATTGCCACCTGGTGTTCAGCCTATGCAAAATAGAACTATTATTATCAGAGGATTAGCACAACACATAACTGAAAATGACATAAGGCAGGAAATTGCCAAATGTAACTTAGATCCATCAGATATTCGAATGATAAGAAGAAAGAATGGGACTTCACGAGGTTTCGCTTTTGTAGAATTTGCATCAACTGAAGAAGCTGTTCAATGTATGGAACAAAAAAATGGAGAGCTGATGTTAAATAATCATTATAGAGCAATTATGCAGTTTAGTTTACCAAAAGATGCTAGAGAAAGGTACTACAGTGACTGGCATTGTAAATGTTCAGCACACAACTTTAAACGAAGAGATGTATGTTACAAATGTGGATGTACAAGAGAAAATGCTTTAGCAGATGAGGTTAGTGCATACCCCACTAACACTGTACTTCTTAGAGGACTCGATACTTTGACAACTGAGTCAAATGTACTTGAATCTATTCAAGATTTGTCTAATCTACCTATCAAGAGTGTTAGAATTGGCAGAGATCCTGTAACAAATACGTCTTTAGGTGTTTGTTATATTGAAATGAATTATGTAATGGATGCAACATTTTTGCACAATGCTTTGCTTATGGCAGCTCCTGAAATAGATGGAAAAACACCTATTGTCTCCTACTACAAGTCAGATGCTGCAGCTCAAAGTGCTAATGCTCAAGCATCAAGGGCTGGGAATACAGCTGTAGAAGCAGCCAAGTGGAGTCATCAGAAAACTGGGGCTAGTGAGATGAACCAATATACTCTGAATGATGTTGCACGTTTGGCAGAGTATAGTGCAAACTTGTATGCCAAAACTCCTGAAGAAAAAACTACATACTTGGCTTATTATCAGCAGTACTATCATAAATTAATTTCGGACGGTGAGCAGATATCTTTACCAGCTGATGCTGCTACTAATAATACAGCAAAAAAAGCTGACAATAATACAAAGAAGGACTCTACTACTCCATTGACCGAAGCTCCTGATGGCTCAGGTTCTAAGAGTTATAGTGTTCCTGATGTCAGCACCTATCAATATGATAAAACATCTGGCTATTACTATGATCCTTATACAACACTGTACTATGATGCTAATTCTCAGTACTATTACAATTCCAAAATGGGAAAATTCCTGTATTGGGATTCTACTAGAAATACATACTTACCTGCCCCTACTGCTGCTTTGACTGGAAATCAAATTGGGACACCTGCTACACCTATTGGTATACAAGAG
Source organism: Stictocephala bisonia (assembly GCA_035578905.1). Taxonomy (NCBI): domain Eukaryota; kingdom Metazoa; phylum Arthropoda; class Insecta; order Hemiptera; family Membracidae; genus Stictocephala; species Stictocephala bisonia. The sequence goes on from JAQJVL010000023.1 coordinate 5,026,372, forward strand.
AATGTTGATCAAAAAGAAGAAGACAAGAAAGTTAAAGACAAAAGCAGCGACAAAGATAAAGTGAAAGTGGCAAAGAGAATTGCTAAAGATATGGAAAAGTGGGCCAAAACATTAAATCAGAAAAAAGAAATTGCAAAGCAAAATTTGGTCACTGCAGCGTCATTTAATACTGCTTCATTAAAAACTCAAGGTGCTGCAGATATTGGGTTTGCTGTTCTTGAGAGAAAAGATGTCTCAATTCCTAGTGGTATGGCTGTACCATCATCATCATCACCTCCTAATAATATTCAACAGACTGATAGCTTAGTGGCCGCTTATGGAAATGGTAGTGATAGTGAGGATGATGCAGAAGAGACTGTTGAAGGAGAAGAGAAGCAACATGTAGATTGGAACAAATTAGCCTGTTTGTTGTGTAAGAGACAGTTTCCCAGTAAAGAAGTGCTGGTAAAGCATCAACAAATGTCAGACTTGCACAAACAGAACTTGGACAAGTGGTATAAGTCAAGAGGTCTAGATCCAGAAGATGCTCAGAAACGAACTATGCAATATCGAGATAGGGCAAAAGAAAGAAGGCAGAAATATGGAGAACCAGATAAACCTCAACCAAATAAATTGAAAGAAACGTATATTAAATCAAAAGAAGCCACAATAAGTTATGAAGAACCTACTAAAATGGGGATCGGTGCAGAAAATTTGGGAAATAAACTTTTACAAAAAATGGGCTGGCAAGAAGGAATGGGTTTAGGTAAAAAGAATCAAGGAAGGACGACAATCATTCAGGCTGAAAGGCGATCAGCTACAGCTGGATTGGGTACAAAAACAACAGGGGTTGTGCCAGGTCCTGGTGAGACATACAAAGATTGTGTTCGTAAAATGATGTACATTAGATACCAAGAAATCGATGAGAATAAAAGCTAGACATAATTTGTTCCTGAATTGATCATAGTACAAATGTAAATTGTATGTAAATTTATTGCATTGTCATTCATTATATTTGGACAGAGTTTTTGAGTATACATTCTTAAATCAAGAAAATGATGATTTTTTTAGTGATATATGTCAATGTATTTTAGAGTGATCTCATAAGTATGTACATTATATAAATATATTTTAGGCATAAGTTAAAATTTTTTAACATTTATTTTAATTTTTCTTGACTTTTCTCAAGTTCATTTTAGTTTCAAAAATTTTAGAATGAAATCTTCAAAATGATATAATATCACATGCAAATCTTCTTATAGAAGAATATATTTGATTTGTACAGTGTTCATGTATGTGATGTATTCAGAATATTCCTTATAGCTTTTCTGATGTTTAAACCAATTAAATTAATGTCTCCGGTAAAAAGAACATTGTGATGAACTTGGATACAATTTTGTTAGTATTAATGTAAAAATGTTAATATGTAATGTAAAAAGTTTCTTACTGTTTTATATGATCTTGTGTATATATGTATAAAGATGTACATTTTTGCAATGTATTTAATTTGTTATAAGAAGTAGTTAAGAAATAAATAAGTTTCATTGTATGTTCAGCTTGTTGGACATTGATTTATTTGTAGTATATATATATTGGTATAACAATAGTTACTAATCTTTAAAAGTCAATTTTGCTTGAAGTATTAGTACAAATAAATACATTATTGTATTATTCAATGTGTCTTATTTATATCCCCACGAAGTGTTTTATTCAATAGTATCAAATATGTTTGTTTATCTTGGAATTTTTTAAAGATTCTGTTTAAAGAATTAATTTTGCTGTAGAATCCTACTATGGATTTTAACAAGTTACATGAACAAACTGCTTATTATGCCTTTCCAAACCACATGTGAGGATCATTTTGAACATAATGGTCTAATAAATACAGAGAAACACACCTCTACATTTAAACACAAAACTATTTACTAAGTCTATCTTTGAGGCAAGTTTTTTTGCAGCATTTAATACGGAAAGCCAAGTTTTTCTAATATAACCCAAGGCTATGCTTTCTAAATGGGCTCTGTCCATCCTTACTTTGTATAATCACTTGTATATAGTTCCTAAAAATATTTGTTATTTCTTCCTATTTTACGAGTAGTAAACATTTTAATTTATTCAAGCCTTCTGGTATTGGTATTTGAATTAATAGGTTATGTACCTTATCGTCTTTAATTCAATACAATCTCGTTTAGATGTTACTAATTGTGTTTTAATATTTATTCTTTGAAGACATCACTTTTATGAAGATTTAACGTTCATTAGTTTTGAAAATGACTACTTGATAGTCGAAACTATAGTAAACCTTGCTACTATAACAGGAATTGAAGACGATAAGGTACGTAACCTGTTAAAACATTTTAAGCTTAGATTGGACGAAACAAAACATAACAGTTATTTTATAAAACTATCTATATTAGATTTTTTATTTATATTATATATAAATATATACTAGACAAGTTTTTAGATATTTTATTTATTTTTTAATCTTCATAGTGCTTGATTTAAGATGAATGATCTTTCCCTAATAATGTCAAAAGTTGGTATTTAAAAAGAAAACTGTTGAATTGCAAATTATTTCCAACTTCAAACAATAAAATAGGGTAATTGTTTTGAATGCTCATTTGATGAGGCAGAGCCTTAACCTGGTGTAATCATATAATTGTTACACATTTTAGGCCTATTATTAATATAGGACAGAGTAATAATTAAATATTTTTTGTTCCTCAATTCTCAATAATGTTGTTATATTATTGTTTATAGAAATAAATGTAGCAGATATAATGTGGTTTCTTAATTGATTAAATATTTAGTTTTAGGCAAAGGTATAAGGTTATATTATTTTTTTTTTTACTTTGGGTAATTTACCATCAAGTTTGGGGTATTAGAACTTTATAGACAATAAAACCAATAATTAAATGCAAAATCCAGCATGATAGGTCAATGCAATTATGTTCAGTGGAGAAACATTATTTTCAAATTACAATAATTGTTTCATTATTTGTATAGAGAAGTTGCTATATATAGCACAGCCTATGAGTGATAGATTAGCCAATGGGAGTGGCCATTTATACTTATTGCAAAACTACACTTGCTAAAACAACAGACTCAAGATTTATTGGTTACTAAAACAACAGGCTCATATCGCCAAGAATGTACTGTAGACTGTAACTGGTTTGATTATTCTGAACTACACTGGATGTAACAAAACTCTACACAAAATTAGGTATATTGATCCTTGGGTGAAATAAATTAAAAATACTTAGTCATCCAATGAATGGTACATCTCACTCCGTTTACAGTTTTTTTTTAATTTCTATTCTTTTATCAAATAAGAAATGACAGTTATTTTTGTGTGACTGTACAATTTAGAATGGATTCAAAGTGCAACAATGGAAGACACAAATCATAACGTAGTAACATTGTAATGCAGCACTTTTTCAATTATTAGAAAGAAAACTGCATTATTGAAGGTAATAAAAAAATAGTTTTTATTAGTCAGTCATTACTATAAAAGTATTGCAGTTTTTAGTGGCGTGTAAAATGATACTTTAATAAATGTTATAAGCGGTAAACAAAAATCATTGTGAATTCTTAATTTATTATTTGATTTTTAAAAATAAGGCATCGTTTTAAGAGCACTACCTTTTTTTATTTTTTATTATTTTTTTTTTTTTTTATATAGCCATTGGGTTTTTGTAATTCGGGTTTAAACATTTAAATATTATAAAACATGCAGTAAGTGTGTTTGCACTACGTTATTTATTATGTACATTTTTTTATATTTTTTTTAGTTGTATAAAGTCAATTTGTGTGTGTGTATATATATATATATATTTTGCAATCTCTTGTTTTATAGATTTTTAGCTTAAAATTATTATTGTGTTGATATGATACTTTATTTAAAATAAATATTACTTTCTACTTAAGGCTATGAATAAATACAAAAAAATGTTTAATTAGATTAAAGAAATTTATTAAATGTTCAAAATGGCTGTCTCACAAATTTTATAATAATTAATATGTGTGAATTTAATTTGATGTGTACAATTTGTTATAATTGTACACATATACACAAGTAAGTGTGTACCTTATGCTTGTCCAAATTAAGCTAAGAGACAATTTATTCTAAATTTGTAGATGCAAAATATCTGGGTAGGGTATCGTTCTGGCTTGACTTGATTGATGGTTCAAGTAGACTACTTGATTTTTAGTGAAATAAAATATAGAAAATTGGTCATTTAATATAGAAAAACAATAAAATTTGTAAAAATATTTGAATTATTGAAGATAAGAAAGAAGGATAGATATAATGTGAGTTGGAAGTAACATTTTGGATGATAGGTAGCTAGATCCAGGATGATAAATTGTACTTTGGCCAGATCTTACCAAATTTAAATAAATCTTCTTTCTTGATGTTAAATATTAATGATGTTTACGTTACTACTTTTAATTTTTTTATACTTTTAAAAAATTTATAAAAAAAAGTTTTTTTAATACTTTTAATGTTTTTATAATTACACTGAAAATTAAATTAAATTTAAATAATTTTGGTTGCTCAAAAATTGAGATGCTTCCAATGCCTAGTCTTGATGAAGAAGAAGAGGAAAGGCCACTGTCATTGCAACAATCACTTTTACAGCAGATATGTTTATACTTGATGGTCAGTAAATTTAATTTTTTGAGGTGAATATATAAAAATAAAAAAGTTTTGGATCAATTTTGAGGATTGTCATGATAAATAAATGTATAATTTAGTTTAAATAAGTGATTAAGTAATTTGCATTAAATTAAGTTGACTAGTCTATTAAAATATGCATATTATATGAATTTTTAAAAATAAACAATTATGATTTCTTGAAGTAAATATATTTAATATATATATATATATATATATATATATATATATATATATATATATATATGTGATGACATGATAGTGTGGGGAAGGTATTACTAAAAATCTAATAAGATTTTTATTTTAATGCTAAAATTGAGTGAGGGAAGGATTTATTCATTATAAAAGAGAAATTTGTATATTATTAAACACATTAAGTTGAATCAAATGAAATTAATTAAACATTGCAATATATATATATAGAACAACTCCAAATTGCAATACAGTACTTCCATTACAAAATTATAGAATATGAGATAGATGTTGAAATGTCAAGAAGATAATAAACCTACAAGCATTGGCTAATATATGCTCTTTCTTTGTTATTGAAATTTCCATCAACATTAAAACTCAAAAATGTACTACTAACAGTCCAATTACACATTGTTATCGATTTTAGCAATTGAAAAACGAATAATATGTGTTAAAATAAAACACGTTTAATTCAGAAGAATCCATGTTACGGGACGGTAACAATAATATTATAAATTACGACTGTTTACTCATATGTAGAAAAAGGAGCTAAATAAACAATTATTCTTAATTTTTTTTTTTTTTTGTAAATTGATTAAGGTATGCAAATTTCATGGTTTAGAATAAAATATTTAAAACCATAACCAGTAATACCACATGACTGCATAAACAAACAAATAAATAAATATAGTCTATTACTCTGAAGTGAAAATAATATTTACGACAAGACATAAGTTTCAAGTAGTCGGAACAACTTGGAGGAAGTTTCTTTAGTAGCGGCCTTGTCAATACTGGAAAGAGACATCAGCTTCCGTAAGTAATTTTATCTATTCGTCCACACCTACTCACTTTGTTGAAAATATAGGTCACAGTGAATTATTTTTAAAAAGTAATAAATATGGATGTCATATTGGTTATCATATCTAAATCATAAAATGTATACAAAATAAATAATTAAAACAAAGTAAATCATCCATAGTTACCCTGCTGTGTGGTAAATTTGTAAAGTAGACTTAATTAATTTTACAAAACAAGTGAATGTCACACATCACAAATGTATTAAAATATAGTATTTGTACTTGTATTCTAATTAGGAAACCAATTACTTTTACTGTCAAGCAAAAATTAATATTGCTAGGATAAAAGTATATGCTTAAGCTTGTATCAAATGTGTCATGCTGCAAGTATAACTATTAATACACTTTTTATTCAACTATGTTTTGATTATGACAGTAACTACTAAATCGAGTTTGATCTCTTCGTATTTTAAATTAAAACTTTTATCAGGTCGTTGACTTGGAATGGATATCCGACATATTTTCATAATGGTTTCACAATTACAAGTAGGAAAAGTCACGTATTCTTACTATAGGCAGGCCGCGTCAAAAATCGGCAGCCAAAACCCACTTCAGAGGCGGTCTGGCCAGGTCGGCAATTGGCGAAGGCCGCGGGGTTACAGGGGCCCCCAAATGACTTCTAATATGTGGAATAATTTCTTTCTTGCCAACAAAACAAACATATTTTTCTCATAACGAGTAACGTACTGTAATATAGCAAAAATATTTAAGTAAATTCTGTTAATTCATATTTAAGGATCGGAAGTCAAAAGGATTGAAAACTTTCCAGAAAATATGCTTCGAGTCAGAAAATGATTGTTGTGTTCAAACAATTATTTTCTGTCTACAGACCAAAAGGAGTTTTGTAAACGTCGAAGGTCTATGTGAAAGAGAGAAGGGATGTACAGTTAAAAAGTCACGGTGAAAGGTAAGGCTTAGAGCTGGAAGAAGCCTGGTTATAGGAAGAATTCGATTGTGATGACTCAGATAAATGCTTTATTTGTTTGGTATGTGCACTATGTAATTTTTTATATGTCTCAGTCTGATTTATTCCTCAATTTTTATATTGTAAGTTTGTGTGTACACAGAAGACATTCGGAACAGCGGCAGAGCATTTTCAAAGCTGAAAATCGTAAAAACCAGATTGAGGTCGACTTTTAGAACTAACACAAGTATAATCTCCTTTTTATGAACGTAGAGAGAGATACGTATTTCAACATTTAAACAAAGATACAAGTATCGATTTAGTTGCTAAGACCAGCAAAGAACTGACCAGTAAACTCGTAATTTGTACTTTTGTAGTATCAATTGTCAGTTTAAAACAGTAAATATTTACTTGTAAAAATTGAATTTTGTCTTATTAAACTGTTTTAGACTAAAAGTGCATTTTATCTTTCACCTAGCAACATTTATAAGTATTTTTCCAACTAGCTACACTATTCGTTGTACTGATTATTCATGAGTAAAGTAGTGCAAAAAATTATTATTAGGCACGAAATTGTGTAGACCAATTAGTAGTTTTCGTGTCACGTAAGGGACCCCATACTTGGTTTTGGCCTAGGGCCTCACATTGAGCCAGACCAATCCTGACCCACTCATCTCCACAAGTGCCACATATCCACGTCTAATGAAATATTCAATGTTTTTTTTATGTACAGTGAAAATATTTGGTTACACTAATGATTAACGAATGCATGTCATCTCTGTTTATTGGGAAAGAAGCCAACAACTACCGTCTGTACCATTCAAAAAAATTACTGCGTCGGTTAGTCGTGAAGATATAACCTGGAACCTCAATACAGATTTCATATTTAAATGTTTCTACTTAATATCAGCTATGGAGCCAACTTCTCTTAAGAGTAGGCAGTCAGGTTTCTTAAAAATACTAAGTAACCTGGTATATAACTAGCATCTTGATAATAAAGTAGAACAAGTCTAAATCGTCTATTAATACAATTTTAATAAAATAAAATGTTGTAACGAACTGCCGAGTCTGCTCGGGCAGCAAATTTTATGTGTAAAGAATTCTGTGTTGAAATGGCTATTAGCTTACCCTTTTTATAACATGAAAGCATCTTTGGGAACCCCTGTGTCTATAGATTTAAATAGTTTTTTAATTCACAAAAGATTAATAGATTTAAATCTTTTGCGAATCCCTCTGGTCTGAGGAAGGTGAGCGTGGTTCACCGAAATCGATCACCATAATATTTGTGCATTTTGTGCTTTTATTGTAGTATATTTGTGCATTTTGTGTTTATATTGTAATAAATTTGTGTTGTGTGACGTTTACTTGTACTATAGATTTAACAAACCAATAAGTTACGAATAAATTAATTACCTGGCTATTTTCTTAATTATCTATTCATAAGTTATTTTCTGTACATTAACACATTTCCATTCTATCATAATTATTGAAAAATCATCTGTTTTATTAAATTCATACTAATTTTTGAATAGCTACTCAACTAAATCATGTATATGATCAACGAAAGTAACACTTTTTTCTTAAGCCAATAAGGCTTAGTACTCATAGTACCAGACCAAGTTCTCAAAGTGTATAACCATTGATATTCTTCGTAAATAAATGATAATGTTTCTACCGACGTTAAGGGTAAGAATAGATTACAAATGTACTTTAAAGTTGTCAATATATATATAGTTTATTATTCCTATATTTAAAAGAAAGCATGTACACGATTACAGTAACATCGTGTAAATTTACATCAAACCGTTTGTTAAATGTAAATTCAAAGTAAAGATGGCTCAGCGTGTTTTACTGCCTAGCAGTTACGCAATGATCTGGCTGTATAAAATATGTTTGTGTGAGTGTATACTCCATTTACGTTTTTTAGATTTTCCAATATTTTAAGAGAAGAAAGACCGTCTTCATATAATATATCTGTCAAATTTAAATACAACAACTTCTTTATGGCACATGCTTATAACTATTTATAAAACTACTTTTGATCGAAGTGACAAATAATTTAAGTATTTTTTTTAAATATACTACAGATTTGTACCACTACCGGTATTATCCTAAATTAGTTTGTGTACATTGAATTCGTATTTTTTGGTTACGTCAGATTCGGGGGGGGGGGGGGAATATAATTAGGTTAGTTACTATTGGGTATAGTAAGAATACCCAACAGTATTAAAAACAAATTGAATAATTTTGTTATATATATTTTTTTTTTCATTTTGTTTCAATATTATATTTTATAATCCAGCCAATTTTAATGCAAGTAATCTTAGAATATTATTGTAATAGTTGTTTAGTAAAAATAAATGTTGACTCTAATAAGTAAAATTCTTTAGTATTGGAAATTATGTTTTCGTTAACTCATAGGCTCTTACGTCCGATCCTTAATGAAACTGAAGATCCTATAAGTCAATGAAATGTAGTACTCGATTATTTAAAATAAATAAGCAACAGTAGAATTTTTGTTTTTAATCACCAAATATTTATTTCAAATAAAAAAGCAAATAATAACTAATATTTATCGAAAATCTCACATCTGTCTCAAAACTCTTAAATCAATAATAATAATAATAGCCAATAGTTATTAAAATCCTGTCAAATCATAAGTTGTGATTAATTTAATAAGTATTAAATATGACATATACCAGCCATTTGTTATCTATTTGTACATTCTAAACTACTGTATTGTGTAAATTGGAGTACATTTTACACTCAATTTTGGATTTTTATTGATCTTCAGTTTGTTTGTCAATAAAAACATTACAGTTCAATAAAATGTCAGTTTATGAACAATAGCTAACTGTATAAGTTTCTTCTAAGTGGGCCGTTCCACTTCACGTAAAATGCCAAAAAAGGTTGATTTTCGTACAAAATTGACGATTTTAACAAGTTTGTACAAGTAAACGGCGAAATTTTAAATGTCATGCCTAACGATTTTATATTTAAAACCCCATACACTATTATGGTTCACCAGAATGGACTTTTTATAACAATACAGTTTTCGCCATAATTCATCATGATAACACACGTGAACCGTTCAGTTGAAATGGTAAAACGTTTCATATAGCCTGTTGGCGTTAAGAATGTATGGGCTACCGCCATCTAGCGGCTGAGTAGTTTAGGAGACGCCCCCAAGGAAATAGTCATGCTTAGTAAATAGTATATATACTCTTCATATTAATATCAAGACAACATTTATCCCCGTAAAATAGTACAATATTATATTTATCATACTCTGGAGAACAATTTAATATAATATATTTAACTATGCATATTATGAAGGAAAAACGGAAGTAACCTATGTATGACTCCTAAATATGAAAGGCGTAGATCAAAGTAGTGATTGTTGATTACATTTGTTGATATTCGAGAAATGTGCAGAAGTGGATGTATTTTAAAGCAGTGCTTATTTTTAAGATGTAAGCTTTAAAACCTTTTGGGGATAGAAAAACTATTAAACTGTTTTTAATAGTTTAGTAATCTCTGTCGTACAAAATATATTATAGAAAAAGATTTAACTTAAACATGGTAATTACAACAGCAAATATTTTGAGATTTATGTAAAAGAATCCTCCAAACCAAATAATAAAGATATTGAGTATCGATATTTTTTAGGCAGGTTGTCTTATTGCTTTATATTCATGATTTGTCTAATGGTAAAGTGGGTATCCTAAAGGTGAAAGCCATTCAAGAATAAATTGCCTCTAAACTTTGTCATTTAATTAGTTGAAATGTAAACAAGAGGCATTTGTAATTTTATAATTTAAGAATGATAAAAACGTATAAGTAAAGTTAAATTGTTCAGCTTTCTCATATCTGAAGTACTTAAATAACATAGTTTAGAAGTAGTTATTCTTGAATGGATGTTTTTAAAACTTAAAAATAAGAAATGACTGACAAAAATAATCATTTGATAACTGTTACTTATTTTTTAAGGAAAATGTTTTTATGGAAAGTAAAAGATTGTTAAAAGACTTATAAAAAACTAAATTAATCACTAACTAAAATATTAACTTTACGCCTATTGGGATTTACTATAAAATGCGGTTATCTATTAAAGCTTCTGTAATTTTTAAAATTACTCTATCAGCTTTTGTATGTTTAGAAATGAAAAATTTTTTGTAACAGTAAGGTGTTTTATTTACTTTTATTTATTTATTCGTTTTTAAATAAACTTCACTCGCCAGTTCACATGGGCCTGCAGGCATGTGCGTGAACTTTATAACTTCAAGTAATAAGTAACAACTTGTTTGATTTGGGCAATTTAGTTGTGAAGAAAAGAGTGGTCGATCAGCAATGAATGATAAATAAATGTGTGTAGTAATGTAGTAGATCAAGAGAGATGCGAGTCATCATAGACATCTATGAAAAGCTAATTTACAGGATAATGTATTCAGACAGGGTTATATCTGTCCAATGCTAAAGTAGACATTCAGCCTACCTAAATTAGGCTATGTACGTAGTAATTTATGAAGGGTTTGGATGGGTTGTTATGACTATGGCTAATAAATCCTTAACATTGTTCCACACATTCGCATCATAATAAATAATTTACATTAGTATCCTTTTATCAATTTTAAGTTTTCAATAGACATCTGTAGCGTGGATTTTCCTTAATCTTTATGATGGCCCTTAATCCTTTATGATGGTGAATTGACATAGCCAGTTGTAGATGGATACCAGGTACTCATATTCCTTTACCTTAGCATTCCTTAGATATATATAGACAGTTAAAATTCTAAATAAAATAATCTCTAAATATGAAAGTAATTACGTCTTAGTGTTAAGATATTGATTTCCCGTTCCAGAGCTAAATTCAGGTTTCGAAACCATTCAATATCTTCTCCGATTGAGTGAAGACCAGCTAACCCCCACCCTGAGAAGAACGGAATTGGAAATAATTAACTATGTGATCCTTAGTTCAAATTTCGGCTCAGCAATCACATGAGTTATCATTTGCCATTCCCAACTTATTATCTCCAGTAGTTGCATCTTCTCACACCCCTGCGAAAGGAATTTGAATTCCTTATGAGGAAGGTTCATTCCACCCATGACAGTCATAGGGTCTGATGCCAGAAAAGTTTTTCGACAGTCAAACATAACCCAAGTTAACGCTCAGTTGTTTTTTCAAGCAAAAATTCGTTTCAGATTAACTGGTAAGCTAGTCGAATATGTGGTTTTCTAGATTTAAGTCAGCTAGTACGTTGTTACATATCTTGCAAAATGGGAATAATCGGGGCAGATAGGATCTTCTTGAACTCAGAGAAGTACCTCTTTGCATCGTATATCCGGAGGAGCTATGTTGCTCAGCACAGGAAGCTATGGTAAAAGGTTTGCAATGAGAGTCGCTACAATAGCCCTCATCGCCTTGTTTAGTTGGACATCAACCTCTTGTACAACCACACGGGAGTATTCAGGCTGGTTCAGATTAAGGTATACCAAAGTAGGACAGTGGCCACCCCCAAGTAGATTAGTGGCTACCCAGGTTGATCATGGGTTGCTTCACAAGTTGATTAAGGGGTTTCCAAGTTCATTAGTAGTTACTCAGGTGGAATTCCAAATTTATTTTACCTTATTTACTCAAGTTGGTCAGTTCATCCTCCTTGTGGCTCAACATAGCTACCGAGTTCATCAGTATCTACCAAATTGGTCTCGGGTGGCAACTTTTATTGATCTCGGAGGAAACCAAGTTGATCAAAGGCTTTCTAACTAGGTTAGTGGCTAGCCAAGTTGATCATGGAAGGCAACCCAAACGGAACTCTGAATATGGTATTGTACGAAGAGCTCTGTCGACAGCTTCTTCGGTCTCAGCTTCCATAACCTGAAAATCTGTTTCGTGAAGTTGAGTAGATTGGCAGATCAAACAGCTGTAACTAAATGATAGACATTTACTATCCATAACCTGAGAATCTATTACATGATGTTTTAAATAGATCAGGCAGCAGTAACTAAATAAATGATAGACATTTACTATCCATAACCTGAGAATCTATTACATGATGTTTTAAATAGATCAAGCAGCTGTAACTAAATGATAGACATTTACTATCCATAACCTGAGAATCTATTACATGATGTTTTAAATAGATCAGGCAGGTGTAACTAAATGATAGACATTTACTATCCATAAACTGAGAATCTATTACATGATGTTTTAAATAGATCAGGCAGCTGTAACTAAATGATAGACATTTACTATCCATAACCTTAGAATCTATTACATGATGTTTTAAATAGATCAGGCAGCTGTAACTAAATGATAGACATTTACTATACATAACCTGAAAATCTATTACATGATGTTTTCAATAGATCAAACAGCTGTAACTAAATGATAGACATTTACTATCCATAACCTGAGAATCTATTACATGATGTTTTAAATAGATCAGGCAGCTGTAACTAAATGATAGACATTTACTATCCATAACCTGAGAATCTATTACATGATGTTTTAAATAGATCAGGCAGCAGTAACTAAATGATAGACATTTACTATCCATAACCTGAGAATCTATTACATGATGTTTTAAATAGATCAGGCAGCTGTAACTAAATGATAGACATTTACTATCCATAACCTGAGAATCTATTACATGATGTTTTAAATAGATCAGGCAGGTGTAACTAAATGATAGAAATTTACTATCCATAACCTTAGAATCTATTACATGATGTTTTAAATAGATCAGGCAGCTGTAACTAAATGATAGACATTTACTATCCATAACCTGAGAATCTATTACATGATATTTTAAATAGATCAGGCAGCAGTAACTAAATGATAGACATTTACTATCCATAACCTGAGAATCTATTACATGATGTTTTAAATAGATCAGGCAGCTGTAACTAAATGATAGACATTTACTATCCATAACCTGAGAATCTATTACATGATGTTTTAAATAGATCTGGCAGCTGTAACTATATTGTAGATACTAACTTTCCTTCATCGGAGAATATATTATACGAAGTTCAATATATCAGGCACCTGTAGTTGGATGGTAGGAACTACATTTCCTGTACCGGAACTACTAATTCATGATGTTTAATAGATCAGGCAGCTATAATTGGATGCTGGCTACCGTCTTAACATAAGCTTATATTATTAGTTGCTTGCTAAATAGACCTGCCAGTTGAAGTGGGATGGCCAACAATTGTCAAATGTTTATTTTCTTTATTTAAGTATCCTCTGTGTATGGGCAATTATTTCTAGTATAATGCCACCATATCTTTTTAAGTAGGATTTTTTTACCGACTATCCATTCTACTGTTCTCATCCCCTTAGTGGTCCGGTGACACGTCTCCCCTATTACGGGTAACTGGCTATACTTCCTTCAACACGTCTTCAATTTCGACCCGGCTCTGTTACCGACGACTTTTTACAAACTCTTGTTTATTTCTGCCGTCGGTGCCGCAAAAAGTCGCGCGAGTACAAAGGCCTGGAGCAGCTTATCTGTCGGTTTTCCTCGGCAGGGCCGGGTTTATTAAATCCGTCGTCAAAAGATGTCGCGGCTAGCGCATCAATCATGGCGTGTCTGTCTGGCTGATCCATCACGGGCGGGCCGCGTCCATTGTGGAAAAAGCTGCACTTACTTATGCATTCAAGTTGTCGACTCACGGAATAATAACACGCTTTACATTAATATATGACGGGCCCGTGGTGGGGGGAATCTGAATTTAAAATGGAGCGATGCATAAATGTATGTGAGGAAATGTACTGGCGGCAAATTGAAAAGATTTTCTCCTTAGGTGCCGTAAACACCGTTTCATTTTGAGACACTTAGGCCGCCCGCGCGTATCAAAACAACCTAACCTGGACCATTTCATCTCAATGTTGTTTTTATCTTGTTTGTCTCTTCCCCCCTGTGAAAACTCCTTTTACGTAATGTTTTTCTTGGATGTGTTGTTTTGATAAAGTTTATTGTTTTGGACGAGATGAATTACAAAATAGTATGGTATTACGCAAGTAGGTTACCCCAATCATAACTTCCGTATTGAAATGCACACTGTAGACTCTACTCAGTATTTATAAGAAGTATTCGTTATTAGCAGTGTTCGATTTCCTCTTTAGTTAACCAAATCTTAAACATCCAGCGTTTATTTTTTTACTTCCTTTTCGCCTTACTTTATACCTAGAAGTGAAACTTATTATTTCATAGTCAGTTCTAATCTAAGTGTAGTACACCTATTGAAATGTGTTTCTGAACCGATGTACAATAATCGATTTACAAATAATATCGCGCCAAGCCTTCGAGTTGAGTTACCTTATTCAGGAACGGAAACAGAAAACGTGCTCTCATAAAAATGCATACCGCTGGTTTATTTCTAATGGAAAAGCGATCCCATTTGCGTTTATATATGTGGGTATTCAATCTCGGGCAACTTTAACACGGGTTATGACGAAGATGAAAGAGTGGGTTATGTGGAGGGTTGTGCCGTCAGAATAAAGTCTGGGCTCAGTCAGCGAGCGACATATGTAAGCCACAGCCGCCATTTTGAATTCGCTTTACGCAATATGAGAAATGGCATAAATCTAAGGTCCTATTGCAATTCAATGAGGTTGTGTTGTCGTTCTGCGGGGGAGGGGTTGGAGGAGGAACTCTGCTCAGCTGTGGATCGAAGAAAGGGTTGATCCCGTTTCAAATGAGCCAACCAGAATGATCGACCTCAGTTTAATTAAGTTTTTACTGAATTTCATTGAAGTATCTCGCAAGTTTCTTTAAGACTCTGAGAGGCTTTCATCTTGTGAAAATTCTTCTGAACTTAGAAATAAGAATTTCTGGTCTTGTTGTACATGTTCATTGACTATTTTGTGTAAATTAAAACTTATGTGTATAGCAATTCTAAGCTTAAATTTCACCAAGGAAATACTAATGAACAACTAAAAATATACTGCATGGTATACATTATTGTAGATACAAACAAATACGTGTATGATAAAAAGAAAAGAAATCCATTAGGTCTAGTGTATTTTTAAATCTTCTTCCTTCTCTTTTTATCTGCTTGAAGAATCTGTAAACAATGAAACAGGGTAGTCCTATTAGTACAAATTCAACTTTGAAAATGATTTATCTTGTTCTAAAGTTATATTTGCAAATTACTGTATTCCTAGCTATATGCTTGGGTAGACTGTGAGCGGAAAAATATGCTTACGTCAGATATATCCATACTATGAAACCACATTGAAAGTAAAAGTTTGTTTAAAATTGAAAGTTAATTATATTTGTATTTTTTGAATTATTTGTTCATTTCGCTAAAAATAATTGTTTGTATTATTCAAATGTTATTGTTTCTTAGACAAGTTGAACGAAAACCAATATTGGAGTTTAAGATATAAGTATGATCTTTGCTACTAAATCCTGACTGATGCATCCTGCAAATGGATGTATATGAAGATGAAATGTATTTAGATATTATTATGTTCGCCTTCCTAATGGAACAACATCAAGATATCCTTAACGCCCTCACTTCCGTGCTTAATGGAAATACGTTTAACAAATAGTAACAGATGTAAGTACATTACTTAAAACTACGTACTTGATATCTGGGTCACGTAATGGATGCGATTGTAAATCCATAATTCCCCTCAACGAGTCTGTGGAGGATATTGTGTCAGTAGGGTGTCACCCTCGCCGACACGCACACGGTCTCTGAAACCTGCTAGGGGGGTTGAATTTACATCGCCACTTTCTGCTTTGTGACAGGTACTCGCGTTTACGGTCTATACTACCGTAATTTAGGAGGCCTTGAACATAAGTCCTGTCCATAATGTCAGCGTGAGATATTTCACAATCCTAATTTGTATGATTCTAATTTTACATATACTAATCGTTTATACTATATTTTACAAAATATTTGGAGAGGGTTTTCGTTAGTAGCCCTTATAGTTGTGCGCGGGGAGAAGTAGCAGCCGATAGCTCCACCGATCACAGATTTCTCTAATTAACTTTAATCGAATACGACTAATGATTTAACTAACGGACACACTATCAGCCATAACACTAAACTCAGTGTAACTTCAAATGGTGTTTCCTCAAGCCAATTATTTCAAGGATACAATAATGACTTCTATAATCAAGAAAGCATTACAAACAACGCTTCCGCCAACTTAACTCACGGACACATCAACAACACTCATTTCACCAACTCAACTTACTTATCCAACTTAACTCACTCGCACAACTCCAAGTGGCATTTCCTCAACTATCTCAGGGGCACAACAACAACCCTTCTACCCATATAATCAAGAAAGCATTACAAACAACCCTTCTCTTAACTCACGGAAACATCGACAACACTCATTTCACCAACTCAACTTACTTATTCAACTTAACTCACTGGCACAACAAAAAGTGGTACTTCCTCAAATAAATTATCTCAGGGACAACATTAGCTCTTCCCAGTGAAGTCAAAGAAAGCATTACAAACACTCTTCCACCAACACAACTCACGAACAAAGCAATCAGTTATTGAAGTCAACTACAAATTTTCTTAAGGACACGGATATATCATTTTCTCCCAAATATGTAAAATATCTGATAAGTTTTCCGTTAACTCAACTCATGAACACAACTACAAAAGGTCTTTCCACCACCTGAACTGATTAAGACCGCTACATAGGCCTTCCACCTATAACTTGGAAGTATATTACAAATTGCTTATCAACCTACTTATTTCACTCTCTAAACAGAGGTCACAATAACATATTAAATTACAAAGAAAGGTTCCTTAACCAAATTATCTCTGAAAGTAAATAATGTGTTAGATAAAGTAAACAATGAGGACCGAGTATGGAACCTATCGCCTACAATCTCCACAACACTTGTCCCCAAGTAGCTGGGCTACAGCACTTCGCCACTATCACCTACACTCTCCACAACACTTGTCCCCAAGTACAGTAGATGGTTTACAACACTGCGCCACTATTGCCTACAATCTCCACAACACTTATCCCCAAGTAGCTGGGTTACAGCACTGTACCACTATCGCCTACAATCTCCACAACACTTTGTCCCCAAGTAGATGGGTTACAGCACTGTACCATTATCGCCTACAATCTACACAACACTTGTCCCCAAGTAGATGGGTCACAGCACTATTCCACTATCGCCTACAATCTCCATAACACTTGTCCCCAAGTAGATGGGTTAAAGCACTGCTCCACTATCGCCTACAATCTACACAACACTTGTCCCCAAGTAGATGGGTTACAGCACTACGCCACTATCTCCTACAATCTACACAACACTTGTCCCCAAGTAGATGGGTTACAGCACTACGCCACTATCTCCTACAATCTACACAACACTTGTCCCCAAGTAGATGGGTTACAGCACTGCGCCACTATCGCCTACAATCTCCATAACACTTGTCCCCAAGTAGATGGGCTACAGCACTGCTCCACTATCGCCTACAATCTACACAACACTTGTCCCCAAGTAGATGGGTTACAGCACTGCGCCACTATCGCCTACAATCTCCACCACACTTGTCCCCAAGTAGCTGGGCTACAGCACTGCGCCACTATCGCCTACAATCTACACAACACTTGTCCCTAAGTAGCTGGGCTACATCACTGTACCACTATCGCCTACAATCTCCACAAAACTTGTCCCCAAATAGATGGGTTACAGCACTGCGCCACTATCGCCAACAATCTACATAACACTTGTCCCCAAGTAGCTGGGCTACAGCACTCGCCACTATCGCCTACAATCTACACAACACTTGTCCCTAAGTAGCTGGGCTACAGCACTGTACCACTATCGCCTACAATCTCCACAACACTTGTCCCTAAGTAGCTGGGCTACAGCACTTCGCCACTATTGCCTACAATTTACATAACACTTGTCCCCAAGTAGCTGGGCTACAGCACTGTACCACTATCGCCTACAATCTCCACAACACTTGTCCCCAAGTAGCTGGGCTACAGCACTTCGCCACTATCGCCTACACTCTCCACAACACTTGTCCCCAAGTAGATGGTTTACAACACTGCGCCACTATTGCCTACAATCTCCACAACACTTATCCCCAAGTAGCTGGGTTACAGCACTGCGCCACTATCGCCTACTATCTACACAACACTTGTCCCTAAGTAGCTGGGCTACAGCACTGCGCCACTATCGCCTACAATCTACATAACACTTGTCCCCAAGTAGCTGGGCTACAGCACTGTACCACTATCGCCTACAATCTCCACAACACTTGTCCCCAAGTAGCTGGGCTACAGCACTTCGCCACTATTGCCTATAATCTCCACAACACTTGTCCCCAAGTGGCTGGGTTACAGCACTGTACCACTATCGCCTACAGTCTCCACCACACTTGTCCCCAAGTAGATGGATTACAGCACTACGCCACTATCGCCTACAATCTCCACCACACTTGTCCCCAAGTAGATGGATTACAGCACTGCGCCACTACTTCGGTTCAAGTGGTTGTAAAGCTGACTAAAATTTTAAGAAAGTTAACAATTTTGACAGTTCAAAACTCCCTTACGATAACATAGTGCTGTAAACCTAACTTGTAAGCTTATTTACTTGTTGTGGATATTGAAGACGATAGGGTTTGTTCTGGCCTCTTAATATTGACATGTCATTGATGCGATAATATTATATAAGCCTGGGATGTCCATTTGGGATAGTTGTCGATTCGAGTGTAGTGCAAGGGAGAGGACTGAAAAACAGAGTTGCCGAAAGTAAGAACTATACTACGGGGTTAAAATTCCAAACCAAACAGTAGTTAATTAATAGCCCTGGCTTTTTCATCATAAAATTGCCCTTTCTAAACAACAACCGATCTTAGTAACAATGATTATACTCTTTGATAACACTCATGCGTTAATATCGATGGTTGGTGTCTTATTTATAAATAAATTATGGAGTATCTCCTAAATATGTATAAAGTTTGTTTACTTATATATAATAAATAAATGATCTTTTTTTTAATGAGCTTATAATAAATACGCTTCTAACGTGACTGAAGCCTACGAGATAGAGAACGTTTTCATCGAAAAGACGGTAGTTGACAATTATTAAGGTTTGTTATTATTATTCTATACCTCGCAACAATTGTATTTATTTTAGAGTATTAGACAGTATCATGAAATATTCATCATGTAGAATTTAGGCTATTTAATGTTAAACAAGATGAATGGTTTGTATGTAAATATAATTTATTTTTACTTTGACTACGTAATGATTGTATGGCACATTTTCCTAGATCGTTTTTTTATATTTCCTATCAAGTGAATTTATTTTCTTAAACATGACTAAACTGTTAAAGTTAAAAGATGATTTTTAATCTAACAATTACAAGTAATTCATGAGTCAGATCTAAGGAAAAGATACTTAAACTTTGTAATTTATTACCATTGTACTTGTAATGTCTGGCACGTTGGAGTGTAGTTATAATCTTAAACACATATTCTAATCAGGCAAATTTAAAAGCAATTTTAAATTCATTAACAGAGTTTTTTAATAACTAATTATCTCAACATACCACTTAACATTCTGCAGAAAGTTTATCTGTGCTGAAGAGAATCTTTCTCTTTCGACATTGAGTTTTAATTTCCAACCAAAACTATTTTTTATATTACACTTACAGTAGCAGAAACCCACCTGACCACCATACAGATACACTGGTAGAAACCCACCCTCCCAATCCAACAGGACAGTGGTAGAAACCCAAGACCAATTCATACAGGTATAGTGATTGAAACCCACCCAAACACCCATAAAAGTACAGTGGTAGAAACCCAACCACCCACCATACAGATACACTGGTAGAAACCCACCCACCCACCCTTATAGTTACAGGAGTAAAAGCCCACCCACCCACCATACAGATACAGGGGTAGAAACCCACCCACCCACTCATACAGGTACAGTGGTAGAAACCCAACCACCCACTCATACAGGTACAGTGGTAGAAACCCACAAAACACTCATACAGGTACAGTGGTAGAAACCCACCCAAACACCCATAAAGATACATTGTTAGAAACCAACCCACCCACTTATAAAAGTAAAGTGGGAGAAACCCACCCTCCCACTCATACAGGTAAACTGGTATTAACACACCCACCAATACAGGTACAGTGTTAGGAACCCACCCAACCACCCATACATATACAGTGTTAGAAACCCATCCACCCAAACAGGTACAGTGGTAGAAGCCCACCCACCCACCATATATCCCCAGATATGGCCTGGGCAGATATATTGGTTTGCCTCGCCCAGTTCCATTCACGGGATGTACGTGATGTGGTATGTTTTTCATGAACTTATTTACTGTAAATTAAATTGACCCTCAACCAGCAAATGAGGTACATGAATTGCAAATATCATCGTAACCCCTCACAGGTCAAAATGTAAGGCCTCTACCTGCTTAATCTAAATTTAATCTAATTTACCTACATTTAAATCATCTTCACACTTTCAAACCAAGAACATACCTTAAACGACAGATCTAGAACTAGTGCTGGAAAATAGATAATAATTACTTAATAATTTAACCAAAGGGGTTTAGACTGTTTTCTCTTATCAACGTTTTTGTGTAAAAGTGTATAAAAAATGCCACTAGTGTTCAAATGAAAAAGAAAGCCCGATTTACTTTGTTTAAACACGGAGAAGAGAGAAACATAGGTTGCATCCAGTAGAAAGGTGAATTTGTATCGAGGTAATGTGTCGAGTAATCGTTTCTCCAGTTTGTCATGTGGATGGCAGAGCCAGCACCTTGTCAGTTCCTCCTTAAATTCCACCCAAATCGGTAAGGATTACAGTTGATGCTTAAAAAGTTAGTTATGTTGAATTTTTCTCTGATTTGAAAGTAAAAATAGAAACTTAGAGTTTTTTTTATATATATTGAAGATATTTGATGACTTTTCGTCACTATTTTCATGTAAGTTGATTTACTCATATATATATATATATATGAGTAAATATATGAGTATATATATATATATATATATATATATATATATATATATATATATATATATATATATATATATATATAGTAGATATGTTTGAAAATTACTTAAATATTTGGAAGCAGCAAGAAATTTCATGATTTGTATATGTTAGGTTAATGTTAACATTTTTATTTGATTATTCATAATAATGTTAATATGAAACTTATAATTGTCATATATTTTATAACTATAAAAACAATACTTTTATTAGAAAAAATTAATACTGGAACCAATTTAGACAACTATATTTATTTCTCACATCAAGATTGTCATTCATTTAAATCTGTCAATTGAATTCTCTTCCAAATTTGTCATTCATTTAAATCTTTCAATGGAATTCTCTCCCAAATTTCTCAAGAACAAACTAAAATTCAAAAAACTATAATTAATACTTCATGCAGAAAAAATAAAAATACTGAAAGCTTGTTAATATTTGGGCCCTTACTAAATTTCATTATTTACACTAAATTTCACTTTGGCTATTATTACTATCTGGAGATATTGAACTAAATCCAGGCCCTGAAACTAAAAACAGAAAAAATGAATGTCCATCTCGTCATAAGTCTTTCAGTAGGTTACAATCTCATATTAAAGCAACTCATTGATTAGATATACAAAAAATTCCATCAAATAAATATAATATAATATAATCATACTATGATAACCAAGAAATTATATAGAAGTTAAAAGAGGAGTTCCGCAAGGTTCTCTTTCACCATTACTATTCAATTCATCAATAAACTTTACTCTAAAAGAAATTACTGTCAAGCCAATAATAGAAAAATCGGTTATGAAATTGTTCCTGGATTAGATAAAATAACAACTTTGGCCTTTGCTGATGATATTGTTATTATAGGTAATAATGATGAATCCACGTCAATTTTAACAAATACAGTCGACAACTCTCTTAAATCAATTGGTCTTACAATTAACACAGAAAAATGTAAAGGCATAAACATAGTTCATGGTAATTTAATTAAAAACTCACAAATATTATTTCAAAATAGTTACATATCTACAATTAATAAAGAAGATTATATTAAATACCTAGGCAATAATTACAATGATTAAATTAAAATAAATAAAATATAAATTATTCATAAATTAAAAAATAATCTTGATAAATTGATATGAACAATATTATTAAAATCTGATCAAAATATGAGAATAATTAATCAATATATTTGGCCATCTCATGTATATCCTTTACAATGTGCCCCACTAAATCATTTACCACTTTCATTTTTAGAAGATATTAATAAAATTATAAGAAGTTCAGTTAAGGAAATTACAGGACTACCAGGAGATTGTCCAAATGACATGCTCTATGCTCCATGCAACCTCAGAGGACTTGGCATATTTAAAGCCTCGTGGGAAGCTTTTATCCAATATTATAATAGTTTTAGAAAACTCCTCAAGGCCAATGACCTTCATTTGTTAAGTATAAATGACTTCAACCAGAAACAAATCTTTTGTTTAAAAAAACTTAGTGTGTTGTCTGAATTTGAAGATATTCATAAAAATAACCAAGATAAATTGTCTTCCCAAAAAATTAGAATATACCTCAGAGAACACTCATTTAATGACTGGTTAAAACTTCCTCAAAGAAAATCCAAAATTTTACAAAATTATAAACACTAAATTTGGACTAAGTATTTCTGAATGAAAAATTAAAGATGAACTGTAATACAGCTGCAGTAAGATAAATTCCCAGCAGATCTGAAGACAACCATTGTCGCCACCCCGACTGCAATGAGATTGAAACTATTGGGCATGTTTTGGGATATTGGCCTAAGGGAGAATTACTAAGAACTAATCGTCAACATAAAGTAAGAACAATGTTGGCAAATGAATTCAGACAAAAAAATTTGGATGTACATGAAGAAATACACGTTCAGTCAACAGAAGTATCAAATAGAAGAATCGATATAATTGTTATAAACAAAAATAGTAAAAATGCCCTAATTATAGATCTTACAATAAAATTTCAAACTAAAATAGATCAGGCAGAATTAGTCAGCAATGAAAAGAAGAAAATTGATGAACCTTGCATTCCTCATTTAATTTAAAAATACGACGTAGTAAAATGGGAAGAATTTGCCTTTTATTTGGAAGTAGAGGAACACTATCTAAATTCACCTCATCGTTCTTGAAAAATTACAACATATTAAATAATAAATAATAATAATAATAATAATTGTAATTATAAAAGACTCTACTTATATTTTGAACCCCATTTATTTTATAAAACAAATTAACAAAATTATTTTGTACTGGATCTTTATGGTCACCTCAAATGTGAGGCAGTTGTTAATTTATTATTTTAATAAATATGATTTTATCTCTCTCCCTACCATAGATGAATGAAGAAGAAGTTAGTTATAACCTATTTAGAACTGCCACTGAGTTGTTCCCTGCAGTCATAAGACAGCAGCGACCTCTGATTCCTTTTTCTTTCTGATTTAACATAAACTTAACATGGTTGCTCACTATATAAAAAATACTGTGTATGTATTGTATATACAATGAAATGACTCTACATCTGTATTGTATTATAATTGATAATGCTAATTATAGTACTACATAACATAAATCACATAGTGATCATTGTGTATATCTTAGTGAATTTATCACTAGGAGGATTCAATAGAATCATAAACCATCTAGAATTGAAATAAGTAATATATATTTTTGTTCAAGTATCTACTGAAAACAATAAATATTTAAACGTTTCGCTTTCTTACACGTACATTTATGGTAAAAGGAAGATCGATGTAACAGTGAATGGGAAAATGAAGTAAAATAAAAACGATTGCCATAACATTATACCATGTTCATGCAATCAAACTTTTATTCATTTTTATTTATCTTTTATAACTTAGTACAGTTTTCAAAGTATTTTGTTTATATGTATTAAATACTTGCCTATGGTTCATACTATTAGTAATTCTGTAAAGTGATTTAGCTTTAATTAGAGAACATTTTACTTATTGCTCTCATTGTTTTTCCAAACTCATTGAATTTTCGGGGGCACCCGAGGTGCGACATGAAGTACCTGAGGGTCATAATTGGACACTCGAGGTGCGACATGCAGCGAAAGAGAACCCAAAACTAACACTCGAGGTGCGACATGGTGAGTTAGTACCACCGTATGTGTATAGGTGGGTGGGTGGGTTAGTATCACCGTACGTGCATAGGTGGGCGGGTGGGTTAGTACCACCGTACGTGTATAGGTGGGCGGGTGGGTTAGTACCACCGTACGTTATGGGTGGGCGGATGGGTTAGGTTAGGTTAGGTTGAAAATATACACGTAATAAATCAATCAACAGTCGAACAATTTTGTTGTTTCAAAGCCTCACAGAAAATGTTGCTTAGTTCCAAACATATATATGCCAAAAAAATATATATATATTTATGGACACAGAGAGAGAGAGAGCGCGTCTACAACCCCGCAACCCTTCGCCGGGCTACCTGAGGTGGCATGTCGCACCTCGAGTGCCAGTTTTATGGCCCTTTGGGTCGCTGGGATTAACACAGGTAGTCCATGTCGCAACTCATTGAATTTTCCTCTCGCTTGTAATCTTATCAACTTTTCCAATCTAGGTTTTGTTATGTGCTGTTTTCAACTGTAGTTTTAATGTTCTTTGGATTGTTATTGTCATTTAAGCTTTGTATTTCTATGTAAGGTCTTTATTGATGATGTATTTTGTTCTGACCCTACATTTTAAAATCGTAAAATAAAATGATACCTGGTAAAACAGTTTAATAGTGACATCAGGTTTATCTAATATTAAAATTATTATAAAAAATGTTAATAATTAAGTCTTCTGCCCCATTTTAATTTTAAATAACATGCTTAAACTTTCACAACTGTTATTAAGTCCTGGCTTTGAGTTGACAGTGAAAGTGACTTTTGTCTTGGCCTTTTCTCCTGGCAAACCTCCAACGGCTAAGACTTTCGGCTCTTCGTCTTCCATGCTCATGTGGTTTTGGTGTCATTCAGCCGAAATCGACTTTGGCCGTTGTCCACGTCGGCCGTGTGACGTCGCGACGTTTTTCCGAGTCGGCGTGCCTTCAGGCTAATTAAGAAATCCTCCTCTTGTGGTGGGGGTGTCTGGAGGCGCCGTATTGGTGGAGAACCCTATCATAGCTCGGTGCTGCCTGCATAATACCGTGCTTCAAATGTTGAATATAACAGCAGCCGGCAGTGGGGCAGCCACTTTAAATTGTATGAAACTTACATGAGCCATAAGCCTCGGAGGGAGAAAAAGAGAGAGCTCCCCGGGCCGGGCTGGTTAAGTTTACAAATGAATACAGCGATTGAGTCAACTTATAATATCAATGTAGCTCCATCTCTCTCTTACTCACGGAGTTTCCTACATCGATCCCCCGCTTGCTATTCCTCCTCCATATAGAATGTCCATATTAACTTGATAATTAGCCCCGTTATAGGACTTGCAGATGAGCGTTGCCGCGTACCGCTCCTTGGATGAATAATAATACTGAATATATATATAAAAAGAGGGTTTCCCCTTCCCTCCTGACTTACATATAAAATTGGGAGCGACTGCTTGGTGCCATTCCAGTAGCGGACGTTGCCTCCTCACCATCTTCGCTCTCGGCCTTGGTCATCTGCCCTCCTGGAGCCGACCTTGGGTGCCGTCCCCTCCCCCGGTACCAGCTCGACTTCTTCAGCAGTTTATGTTTTGTTTTTTTGACTTTTTTCTGTTGGTGATGCAGTGGGTCTATGTTTCTAGTTCTTCCGCAGATTATTTTCTCTTTTTATTCCATTATTTTAATCGTGTTTTTTATCCTTGTGAAAGTGTCTCCCCCAACACCTCCCCCCACCCCTCCCCCCTCATGGAGGGGAAATAGTGCAGTGATTTTCTAGGTCATAGTGAAAGTGTTTGTGCGCAAGAGGAATGTTTCACCATCTTTAAGGCAAGTTGAATGAAAAGACAATTTACAGACTTTTTGAATATTATTCTTCCGAAAGTAAATTGTTGAAAAATAAAAATTATTTTTGAACAAACTTTTAATTATACTTTCCATTCTTTTAGCTATAATTATCAAACAATACACAGAATTGCATTTAGTAGATGTTCAATAAATTAGAATTCTCTACAAAATAGACAAATAGTATACATAAGACTACAC
This sequence comes from Stictocephala bisonia, assembly GCA_035578905.1. Lineage (NCBI taxonomy): Eukaryota > Metazoa > Arthropoda > Insecta > Hemiptera > Membracidae > Stictocephala > Stictocephala bisonia. The sequence goes on from JAQJVL010000023.1 coordinate 5,053,173, forward strand.
TCAATCTCAAGTCAAATACAAAGTGAAATCTTTTCTCAAGACTAAACCAAAACGAAACCCGAGACCTGTTTATAAACTTTTCTAAATTATTATTTTGATGAAATTATCACGTTTTGATAAGAAAAGAAATTTCAGATAGTAAATTTCTAAACAGAGAATTACAATCTGGATTAATGTAAACATTCTTTATTTTAAAAACATAGACACTACCAATTAGTTCATTTTAGTCCGTGTAACGATGTAGAAATAGCCTATAAGTTACTAAACTACGAGGTGCAAAAGTATTTAATCAACTAGACAATAAAACAACAAGTAATGTGATAATTAGGTTAGATTGGACATGTAAAGAACATTTTTATGACTTTTTATACATACGTTAAGATTTGCTGGCAGATAATACTGGCTGATAATTTTACACTTTTATAGCCGATAGTGATAATCTTGCTGTGTTAAGTTAAATATCGTATATTTGACTAGACGAAGTCCTTTTTTACCTAAGAAGCCCTCTCTAACACTTAACATGGGGACCAACGGATTAACGTGACTTCCGAACCACGTGAGCGGCGGGACCAAAACTGTTGGTGCTCATATCGGGAATCTAACCCGGACCAGTTGTGTGGCAAGCCGCTTTAGCCCCCCCCCCCTTGCCTACGGCCACTCCAAATATGGTGGGTTGTGTCAATAATTAATTGTTTATGATTATTGAGCACAGTAATTATGGTATGTATACAACAAACAAAATTGAGGTTTTCATAGTAAAAATGTGTTACAAAACGTTTTCAAATAAAGATACAGAGTTTTTACGGTATTGTCAATAGTTATGAAGAAATTGTTGAAAACCATTAACTATACTAAAATCAAACAAGTCAATTACCAAGTTGTTGAATAGTATAACATTTGATATAGCAGTAGCCATATCTATACGTTTGTTATACGGTCATAACATTCAGATCAGTTACACATCTCTTAAGGTGGTGTAGTCGATTTTCGGCGAGACAATTATTTCTCAATTTCATAATCAAAGTTAGTTAATGTAGCTTCCCTTGAGACCGGAAAAATATAAAAAAGTTTTGTGTAACCACTACTTATTAGAAAATATAACTTGTGACCTTATGAAGTGATGAATTTAGCCGATTTAAAATCAACTAGAAGACAAAATAGTTCAAATTAAAAAAATAAATTATCATACCTAAGTTTTTTTACACATAACTGAAGGGATTAAGATGTTTTTCATTTTAAAAAATGTAAAAGTATTTATTATTTTAAAGGGGGTTTTTTTAGTTGATTAAAAATCAGCTAAATTCACTACTTCATAAGGTCACAAGTTCTAATCTAGTGGTTAAATTGTTTTTTTATTTTTCATATCTCAAGGGAAGGTAGCCTACATTAACTAATTTTGATTATAAAATTGGGAAATAATTAACTCACCGAAAACCCACTGCACCGTCTTAATTTTGCGTGGTTAATTAGTAGTCAGCCATACTCATTTTTATTTTTATTTATTATTAATTGCTTTCGCTGAATATTCCTGCTGATTGATTCTTACACGAAGGATTCTCCTGAGAATTGTCTTCCCCCCAGGCGTATTATTCAATTTCTACGCCTGTATCTACAGTTTTCATTGCATTAATATTGTTTGTGAAAATAAAACAAAATATAAAATATAATGCGGTTAAATAAAACAAGCGTGGTTAAGTGGAAGGGAGGACTTTATAATTCTACCTTCGCCATTAAATAAAGGCTTTTTCAATGATTATAATAATAATAATAATACAAGTTATCTGTCGAGAAAGTTACTCTTATTCAGTATTTTCTTGACTCTTTACAGACCGAAAACATACTGATATCTAAATATTTCTAGTAAATTTGGTAAGATTTAACCTTTAACTAATTTTAGGCCTAATAGAACAATTCCGATGGATTATATTCAAAAATATATAGAATGTATTGTTTTCCGAAATTATATCTGTGATTCTCAACGATTTAGCGTTTTTAATATCGGTTTGTTTGTGCCACTATTATAGGTAAACACGTTGATCAATCATCATGACATTTGATTTGTGTGTATTTCGTGCCCAGCATATAAGTACACAAAATTTACTGATATGCAGTGTATTTTTTGATTTACCCCCAATTCAAAATGGTGGCCTTGGATAGAGAAACTCTGCACTTCTTTGTGTATAATCAGAACTCGCTGTTCATTCGATGTTGTGTAATTTATTGTCTCTACATGAACACGGTGCTCTGTCATTCAATGTTGTGTAATAAAAAACTATACTACTAACACCCAGTAGATATGTACCATAATAATTACAACAGATACTCAAGGTCATATGTTTGCTAGAATGATTTGTGTGTGTCGTCATCAATATTGTTCATTTAGGACGACTCCTTAGCATTTCTCGGACCCCTTGAGTATGTTTAGTAACTAATATTTTATTGTAACATTTTTTATTTTATTGTAAATGCCAAATTTTTCCGTTATTAAACGCATGGAGTGATGTAGCCCCTCGAGTTGTTGGCAAATAATCGGCGAGCTATTTGATTCTAGTTTGTTGTACAAACATGAATGTACGAAAAGTCAACATTGAAGTCACCGATCAGTAGACTGAGGAGTTCAAAGTCCCAGTGGGATGTGTGGACATCTTGACCTGAAGCTGGAAAAACGAGTTGATAGGAATGACATTAGGGAAAATCACAGTTCTCATTGGAAGGAATATGTGAAGGGATGAAACAGTATTTTTGGGTTTTTTTGAATATAAACTGCTCTACATTAGTTTTTCATCAGTTATACGAACGATTTGTCAAGTAGGACAAAGTATATAGTGGGGTCTTAAATAAAGACTAAGATTTTTCCTGTTACGAAATTGGACGTGGAGCGGTCCTACGAAGTCATGGTAGTTTCAAAAATTGTTTTCAAAAAGTACTAACAACTCCTTAACAATAAATGTGAAAATAACTAGTCAAATTATAGAATATAAATGTTCTTAATAAAAATAGTCTATTTACAATTAACAACCGATTACTCGTTTCCAACTTGTATGAAAAAGTCCAAAATTGTAGCTAATTAGACTTTGAGATGTAAATCAGTTTAACCTTGAAAACTACCCATTGGATATTAATATTGGGGAGAATATATGTTGGGAACTGTTTCGTTCTATCGATTGAGCCAAGTTTCAACGCTAGTTTGCTCCCGCTCAACCAAACCGCTCAAACGTTTTACGCTCTTTTTAAGGAATCATGAAATTCCAAATTTTCGGAGGGACCTTACAGATCCGATTTTCAAAGAAAATATTCTTACTTTTTGCCAAAAATAGGTTATATAAATATGCCCATGAACTACGGGGCACTCTAATAGTTTTTTTTTCTTTTTCACAGATTGATTGAAAGTAGATGGCTTTGATCTTCCCAAACAATACGATTCATATACAATGGGATGTGTTTCCTATTGAATGAACGAATTGTTTCCTGTGGACATCAACAACCAAAATAAAACATTGCAACCATTTTTTTTTTATATGGATGAGTGGAGGACTGGCCTGTCAAATGAAAGTAAACGGCTCAATTTTTTTAGTTTAAATCATAGCATGTGCTGAACGTAATGAAATTTAAATGCCAAATTTGGATGTTTACCTCCTATTCAAATTATCTAAAGTTCCTGAAAATATAAAGCGAGCTCTATAATATAAGGTATCTTGCTAATAAATAAAGATTTTGTTTCTCGCTAATTTTTGTACCAAACATCAAAGGAAAACAATGCGAAATAACCATGATAAAATGTATATATAAATGTTACACACAGCATTATTATTATGTTTCTAAACATCAGAGTTACTGACGTGATTTGTCATTTATCAAATTAGATGTTTCATTTATCCAAATAAAAATAACAATACAATAAAAGCTTGTATAAAAATATAAACTAAAACAATGTGCAGTACCGACATGATAATCACTGATACACACTCACACACTCTTCTCCTAGCCAACTTAATTTGTTCAAGCAAACTCTGCATTATCAGACACTAGCATACAGCCCTTGCTTCACTACGGGGTGGTTCTCTACTCTTGCTTACCCTTCATTCCGTGTTTCTCTCTAGACCATCACATCAATATTAAAGCTCAGTCTTCTGCCTTTCTCCTACATTACAAAGTTTTATATACTAGAATACCCTATAAGTCTACTTTAGTGGGATAAAAAGTAGTGTAATAATGTCAGAGTTCGTAAAAATGACCTTGAATATTTCATAATGAAAACCAAATTAGCCAGGCGTTTGTGTTATGTTTATGTTTGTTGTATCAGCCGTTTGAAATAAATTATCAAATTATATTAATGCCAGTGTTACTTTTATGTAAAAGTAAACATTGAGGGGCTGTTTGAGAAATCCTTCCTCGGGGAATCCATCCATAACATCACTCCAAAATTCACCAAAATCTGTTGAGTGGTTCTGGAGATTTCGTGATGCGTACATAGTTTTTGGATGTTATACATTACGATAAACAAGTTTTATTCATTAAGGTAAACGAGTATTTCTAAATAATGTTTTAGTGATATTTCAGGTAACTGACCAATTTAAAATTTATTTTCAAGAATATAAATCTGGTTCAAATATTAAATAAAAAAACTACGATCATTTAATTTATTTTGGACGTGATAACTACATTAAGTTTTATTATGTAGTTTAAAACTAACCAAAAACATTTATGATATCAATCCCGTTCAATTTGCTATTGAGAACAAATCTGTTGAAACTTTAAAACAAGGAACAACAGTAAAACAGCGTAGATTAATGTATATTGTAATTATCTACGCTATATTGACCAATCGCAAATTGTCAATAACAATAGGAAACTACTAAAAACAGTTACAACATATTCAAACTTCAGATGTGGATTTCCCACATAAATATCGTAAAATAATAATAAAAACTATTTAAAAAAGGATAAGAAAACAAGTTTCCTCAAATAGGCCCTAATAAGAGTTGTTAGTTTCTGTCAGGTATTTAAAAAGAACATTAATTTTACTAACTGAAATATTGGATGAAAATGTGGCATAATTTGTTTTGTTATGGTTATAGGAAAGTATGAAGTACAGTAGTAAAAGATAAAAATCTTATCTTCAAAAATATCAAAATGATAGGTCTTGAAACATATGTATTACCGTTGAATAACACAAATACCTGTAAGCTTACAAAAGTACATAATGGTACAGTTAATGTTTGGTACAATAACAACAAACTTTTATTTGTCACAAGTTGTCGGCAAATAACGCTTATGTGGAGTGTCTTTCAACATTACTCAGTTTTCGGAACTTGTTTGGAAAATTTTGAGCTATTTATAAGGGTTTTTAATGTGGACGGTGATGGTTTTATAAAATATACTGTTTATTACAAGGCTTTTGAAAATCTTTTCAAACTCTTATTTACAGTCTGTATAATTTTAAAGAACAGTGAGTAAATAGTTTATTGAAACGTGTGTTTGATGGTCACCAAAGTGGGAACTAATTCGAAAGGAAACAAATTATAATATTTTATGGATTAACATTTTAATTAAATATATCAGAATAAACAGTATGCATAAATGAGACATCGTTGAAATACAGGTTAGTTGGTTTATAGTTTATTTTATGTTTTTTTTAACGCTATTCGAAATGAAAATAGTTATAAAAAATTGTCATTTTAAACTTCCATTGATAATATTTTAGTTTTCATACAAGTATTACTTAAATGTAGAATTTAAACTAAATATTCCAAATAATTAGCAAAACTATTTCATGGATTACAAATTGTAATAGGCTGAAAAACATATAGGGAGTTTTTTTTAAGAACTGTTTTTACACTTATATTTTAGAAATCATCAGCTGTTTTCAAAGATTTATTATTTATTGGATTGTTTTTTAGTGTAAGCCAATAGTCTTGTGTGCTGAAACTAATTTTGTTATAGAAAACTTTAGTTGGAACAAGCTGAAAAATATTGCTTTGAATTTTTTCAAAACTTGCAATTTTTTAGTTTTTATTTTAAAATTGAAATGGCTACTATTTATAACAATGAATTGGATCAACAATCCATATTATATTTTAAAACTGTCTACTATCTGTAATTATACAGTACGTATATAAGATTTTCTTAACAATTATCTCTTGAAATATTATGTTATATGCCTAAATAAAATGCGACTAGACATCTCTAACAAATTGTTATTTATCAAAATATGCTCTATAATATTTGTGATGGAGTGAAACATCTCAGTAGTTCAAGTAATTCTGGAAATACAAAAAATCTATTACAAAAAAATATCTTTAGAATAGAACGTTTTCAGACTAAGTTTTATAGATAATTATTTATTTATATTTTTACATTTGTTATATTAGCCAGATTTATTTATGCACAGATAGATTTCTCATCCAATGCTAAATCTTATTTCTGTAACTATCAGCTGTTTAAGGTTCAGTAGTCGACTCCTAGTGTAGTCCCATGTAAATGTAATGCAGTTTAAACCAGCTGTAGTAGCAGACCTCACTAACACGTTCACTGCTGAACCAATAATGCTAAAACTATACCCACATGCTAAAAATTTTTATTTCATAAAAACTTACCTTTATATAAGTATCTTCATGAATGACTATAGCTAGGTTGATCCAAGAAGTGGAAGTCATAAAATCAGCTGTTTTTTATTATGGGTCGGTACTAACCCATCAACATCCCGGGCATGACACCTATATCCTAACTTCACTAATAATTTCACTTCCTAACTTCACGCTACCGCCCGCCGGCGCTCGACTCGCACAGTATGGGCTAATTAACTAAATTACTGTTACAAATATTCCTACTATACGAGAAATATTTTTTGAAATTATACAATTAAAGCCAGAATGGAAGAAAGGGTTGAAATTAATAGTAGCACGTTACGAAAATGTATAAACATCTGTCAATCAGGACATAGAATTGTTATAGGAATCAATGTTATAGGACAAAGCTGTCCTATAACATTGATACAGATCATGTCGAGCGTTCATTGATGTTTGTGGACACCGCAGAAACCAACTTGATAGTTAGTTCTCTGGGAGATATTCGATAAATCTGTCAGCCCTATTGTACTTCTCGTGTGCTATTCTACAAGAGTACTTTCAATATGATTGTGTAAAATGCAGATCAGTCACTCCCCATCCGGGAACCCCTTGGTGTTTCTCTCAGGCTCTCTCCCTCGTTTGTTTATCTTCCTTATCCTGTAGAGACAAGCACAGTCATCGATGGTTTGGCAACTTTTAAAAAGATTAATTACTTTTGCAATGATTTTTCAGTGGTAGAATTGCGTGATGAGGTTTTTTCAAAGAAATATCAATTTTGAAATAACACTTTCATAAGAGATATTTTTTAATAATAGTTATAGAAATCAACTTATGATAAAATTCAATGCCTATAAAGGACTTTAATATTTAATTCTTATAAGGTAAGATACAATTGAATTATTGTTATGCCAATATTTTAAAATATTTGTCGTGTTTTAAAGAAACAAGTTAAATTAATTAGTTAGAAACACTTTGTAAAGATCCTAAAATAAAAATAAATGGTTCCAGGTAACTGGCAAAACTTTCCTCTCCTTCAGTTTGTTATGTCAGATTGTTTAAAAAATGTACAAAGTTAAGATTATTTTCTCCATACTATAATTTAAATAAACACGTGGAAAAAGTTATCTTCAAAACAACTGTTTAACTGATCACATAGCCAGATTTTATGTAAACAACCTTCAACAATTTGATTTTTGGCTTCTTGCCTTCGACCTCCAGCCCCCAACTTAGAGGGGTGGTAACTAAAATATTTTTAATTGTAGTTTTCATCTTCACTGACAATTTAATCAAAATCTTTGGAGCAGCTTTTGAAAAAAATCTATTTTCGTATGTTTTTCGCCCATAAAATAAAATAAAAAACTAAAATTTCAAAAATTAGAATACTTTATCTTCTTTATTGGCTAAATACATCGACATACCAAATTTCATAAAAATAGATCCATCCCTTTGGTCTCCAGCGAAGTTCACAGATACTCATAGACACACATACGACAAACACAAACTTTTTTAACCACTTTTTCTGGGTTCATGGAATTTTATGTGGACCAAATTGTTTTTGGACGATCACATAACTTTCTCTATGCTAACGCATATGGGAGAAAGTAATATTTTACCTGAATTTAGGGGTAAACTGTTCAAAATATTATTGTTAAAAAAATGAATGCATATCAAATCCTTTATAACTTATTAAATTAAAATTGTATTTTTGATTCATAGCCAGTCAAAAGAATCGTTGTTTTGATTTTATTGCTAATTTTAATTTTTTTCCACATAATTTTTATGTTGCGACCAACATTTATATGCACGATTCTACAAAAAAAAATGTATTTTACTCAAACGTGTCATCAAAATATCGTCTAATAGCTCGTGATAGTTGACTGTCCCCCGCTGCAGCAGATTTCACATTGAGATATATATGAAAGGAAAAGAGGGTGTTAGTATTCTGAAAGTGGTTGGATTAGTTGGTTACCGATATCAACCTATCACTACAGATAGCTTACTTATCTGTGCTATATCATAAGACATTTAAAATTCAAAGATAAAGGTTCTGTTTTACGTTTTAGTTACTTAGGGTGGATGAAAAGGGCTCTCTATATATTCATACTTTCTCTTAAAGATTATTCTGAAATTTTTAAAAATCGTTTTAAAGTCACCCTGACTATAATATACTTTAATCTTTTGCAGAATATAAGTTTAAATTCTCTGATCTATTTAATGGGATATATCATATTATCAAAATTTAAGTTGAAAACTATATTGTTCTAAATATTAGACTAAGTTTACAGGATTATCTAGCTATACCAAAAAAATACGCCGAAGGATTTATCCACGGGAATTCTATTCAACTTTGGTATAATAAAAGTGAAATAACATTTATAATTTATTCGTCAGAATAGATTTGTTACTTCTAGCTAAATTTTAGTGCAATATATTCCATTCCAATTTGTATAGTAAAAAAATTTAAAATTATAAAGTAAATTCTTGACATGTTTATATATTTTTGAAGGACCATACATGGAACATTAAAGATGCTTTTAAGGTATGAAGCTACATAAAAACAAAAATTGTATAGTCAACATAAGAAGTGTCAACATGTATAATAAAGAGTTGAATGTGTTTTAAATTCCTAAATCTTAATACACAGAGTCTTATTAAATTAATAGGATAGGCGAATATTATTTTTAGTATATTTAAGAACACCTTACACGAACAATATTATTCAATATTCAATAATATTCAATGTTTCAGAAGTTCGGCAATCGACTTTGTTAAAAAATTACTACAATTTCTATAAAAGAAAAATGTATAAGTAATAATGCGTCGATTTAAAAGAAATTCTGTAAAAAATAACGTTACACGAGTAAATAGTTCATGATCATATCACCTTTGTAAAACATTAAGTGTGAAATTTACACTAAGTTTATCCAATACTAGAAATACCAAAAACATTACAATGCCTCTGACCAATATTGCTGTTCATAGTATAATCTATATACATTTTTATAAAATAAAAAACTCTAGAGAGATATTATTACTTCTTATTGCCTATGTCAATAAGAATAGCCGCGTACGTAAGTTTGCATTCGGTTGGGAGTCCAGTTTGTCATACAATAATGCATTGTCACGATGTTTGACCAAAGAACGTGTAAATAGCCTGTTTATAATGTGTTTCTTAATTTATATACATGCCCTTATTTAAAAGAAAATTTCAACACAAATTAATTAATTTCTAGACTTTAAAAACGAGGTGTTTAAAGTATCATTATATAATATATTGACGTGTACCACTAACCTCTAAATGTAAATAAATGTAATACTGAGTGAAATATTTTAGTGGCTTTAATATTTTAATGTCTTAATATTCACCTCTAATTTTTTTTCTTCAATATACTCTGCTACTAAAGTTGTTTCAAAGAGAACAACACATAAACAAAAATGTTTTATTCATACTAATAAGACATTCATTTTATAAATTAATAATTTGAATAGCAAGTAACATAAAATTTTATAGTCCATAGTGTCAATCTGAGATTAAAATTCGTTTAATTTAAAACAAACCTCTCCTACGTTTAAATCATCCGTTTTACCATTTAATATACCAACTTGATTAATTGCTGCTTGATATGGCAAACCTAAATTTTAATCTATTGATCAGTTTTGTTATGAGTTGAGGCACAATATTTAAACAATACGGGGAAGTGATCCCGCTGATCTAGTTGAGATGCACCCTCACGAGGATACGGCGGCCGTTGGGGTGAACTGAAAGTGGGGGAGAAATCTGGTCACGGCCTACTTTAATTAATTTTACGTGGCTTACTAAAAAGGAGATCATTAAGAGAAATGCATTGCTGTGCACGATTCGTTGCTCCTGCAAGCAATCGTTGCACGATTGGTGGCACGCGTGACACGTTCTGTTTTAACTGTACTAACACAGCCCCTGGAAGTGGCAGATGCCACGTGTGACACTTGAAATGTTGTATCTTGTCTAACACGGCTAATATAGCCAAGCTAATTCATTGTCAATTAATGTTCAGTTTTAAATGTTATAACGTTAAACTTTGAGTTCATTAGTTAAGAAGTAAGCTGGATGGGAAGTCCTGTCAAGACTACTTGTAGGGTGGGTAGGTCTTTTGAGAGTCTATGTGTCTAATTACGTGGAATCACATAATAGTAGTTTCAATACCAAACAAACAGTTTTCTTGTAACTTTCACGCTCGATCTTTAATGTTTTGGTCCTAAGTTCATTCCATTTTTTCGGTGGTGGCTCAATGGATAAGGCTTTGAACTGCGGAAGGAAGTCCAAGATTCTAATTCTCAATAGAGCTAACGGTCGGTACTTCACTCGGTGAATAAAGATCACGCAAGGCCTCATAATAATTAAGTAAAAAACCACAAGACTTTTTGATATTGATTTTTTCGTTATCTGCTGAACACTAGTTTTATTTCGTTTCAATGACCATATCGTGGCTTAATATTTAACAAAAATTGTGGTTTGTGTGTCCTCTTTTGTTTTTATTCGACTACAAAAATTTAAGGGATGAAAACTCATTTCGAGAATGTCTCAGAGCAATTTCATGCCACTCAGGTCTAAGCGGAAGAGGCTCTAACAGCTGAGCATTAAACAATTTTTATGCGCGATAAAAGTGTGCCAACCACACAACACAGTGACCTGTTGGAGGTTTACAGCGGTCTTTATCGCTGACATATAAAACACATTAACCGAGGACAAGTTAATTTAAGGTTCACGTTCGCCGTAACAAGTGGGCTCACCTGTCCTGCCTTACAAGCGAGGGTGTCGTGCCGCTCCTGCACAGTGGGCTCACCTGCCCTGCCTTACAGGCGAGGGTGCCGTGCCAACCCTTTACGGTGGGCTCTTAATCTTATTCTATACATTCCTCACAGACTACGAATTAATTCAAAGTAAGGGGGCTAACCAGTATAGTAGAAACTGATAAATATTCCAGTCTAGGCCGGATTCGAATCAGCGCTATCTCTAACCCAGGCTCAAAGTTCTGACGCCTTAGACCGCTCGGCCACCGGCTCGCCCTTACAGGCGAGGGTGCCGTGCCACTCCTGCACGGTGGGCTCACCTACCCTGCCTTACAGGCGAGGGTGCCGTGCCACCCCTACACGGTGGGCTTACCTACCCTACCTTACAGGCGAGGGTGCCGTGCCACCCCTGCACGTTGGCTTACCTACCCTACCTTACAGGCGAGGGTGCCGTGCCGCCCCTGCACGGTGGGCTTACCTACCCTACCTTACAGGCGAGGGTGCCGTGTCGCCCCTGCACGGTGGGCTTACCTACCCTACCTTACAGGCGAGGGTGCCGTGCCGCCCCTGCACGGTGGGCTTACCTACCCTACCTTACAGGCGAGGGTGCCGTGTCGCCCTTGCACGGTGGGCTTACCTACCCTACCTTACAGGCGAGGGTGCTGTGCCGCCCCTGCACGGTGGGCTTACCCACCTTACCTTACAGGCGAGGGTGCCGTGCCGCCCCTGCACGGTGGGCTTACCTACCCTACCTTACAGGCGAGGGTGCCGTGCCGCCCCTGCACGGTGGGCTTACCTACCCTACCTTTCAGGTGAGGGTGCCGTGCCGCCCCTGCACGGTGGGCTCACCTACCCTACCTTACAGGCGAGGGTGCCGTGCCGCCCCTGCACGGTGGGCTTACCTACCCTGCCTTACAGGCGAGGGTCCTGCACGGTGGGCTTACCTACCCTACCTTACAGGCGAGGGTGCCGTGCCGCCCCTGCACGGTGGGCTTACCTACCCTACCTTACAGGTGAGGGTGCCGTGCCGCCCCTGCACGGTGGGCTTACCTACCCTACCTTACAGGCGAGGGTGCCGTGCCGCCCCTGCACGGTGGGCTTACCTACCCTACCTTACAGGTGAGGGTGCCGTGCCGCCCCTGCACGGTGGGCTTACCTACCCTACCTTACAGGCGAGGGTGCCGTGCCGCCCCTGCACGGTGGGCTTACCTACCCTACCTTACAGGCGAGGGTGCCGTGCCGCCCCTGCACGGTGGGCTTACCTACCCTGCCTTACATCCTATCATCGTAAACAAATTTGACTTTTGAATTTGAAAATCGTAAACAAATTTGACTTTTGCAACACAATTGTTAATTGTATTCATGCAATAAAGAATTTATTTATTTATTTATCATGTAAAATATCATCCTAAATATAAAAAATAAAGCAGACTTTAACAACACATTCCATTAGATAAAATAGCCCTTATTACAAGATGATCGTTATGTTATATCACGCACTTATATTTTTAAATTGTATAGTATACATATTGTATATATATATATATATATATATATATACCATGTATGTATATAATGTATATATATATATATATATACATGGTTAATGTGAAAACCATATATATATGTTTTCACGAGATTTTTGCGAGTGAACCCGTGATAAGTTCACAAGAAATACGTATGTTAAATCTATGGCCAGCCAATAATATTCAAGAGAACTCGTTACTAGCAATTTTCAGTACAGTAGTTATTTAATAAGAATTTCACTTGATTCATCACACTAGTTAATAAAAGATAAATATGTTAATACAAAGTGTGACATGTAACTGGAAAGAAAGTTAGTAGATTAGAGCAGAGCAGTATCTTGTGAACGGTTCAATCTAAAAGTGTGATCAGTGAGTAACTCATTAGAAGTCAGTTACTCAACACTTTCCTAGATTGTGTTAACCGTACATTTACATGTCTCACGATTGTGTTAACTAGAGAGTGATTGTGCTCGCAGGAATTCTTGATGAGTTCTTCAGTTAATCTCCAACTTTGGATTTGTCTTTAACTTGTTTGTGATGAGCGAGCGCCTAACTTCACCCAACCTCGCAGGCTAATCCAATATTAAATGTAAACCCGACTGCTTACACTCAGATAGCATTTGGTTATTAGGCTGTTTAATTATTCAAGAAAGTCACAGTTACGAACTTCTGGGCACTCCGACAATCTGTTTTGGTGTCATTTATTAAACAACGTTAAACAGATAGGAATTTTCGCTTTCAAATATTCAGTTACAATGTATATCAAATACACATTGGTGTAGTTTTAGTTAATGAGTTTTCAGTTTTCCTTTTTCTAAACTTCACTAGCCTGTTTACATGGGCCTGCGGTCCTATTCAACAAGTGAAGTACCGACCATTAGCTCAGTAGAGGATTGAACCAACTACGCTACACTGTTCGGTAGCGTAGTTGGTTCAATCCCAGCTTTATGTGCTAAAGGTTGTCAGTTCGATCCCAATCAGAGTCAATACATTTTGAGAAGGATCAGCTGATAACCACCGGCTGTTCATTTGTCATTGGGCTATTAATTAATGACACTTTCTAAGGAATAGTCGGCCTTAGTTTGTAACAATGACTACATTCGCTCATCTACACTCATCACACTCAATCGAAATCCATATTCGCCCATATCTTGACGATCGGCGTCTTATGAATAAATAAAAATAATAAATAAATAAATAAAATAGAGATTCAAACCTTGGACTTTCGCAGTCTGAAGCCTTACCCACCGAGCCACCAAGTTGAAAACAATTCCTTAGTATGTCAAAGACCCTGCAGTTAGAATAAGAAAACTTGGCGTTGTTTTTCTACAGATATAAGTAGTGGATGGTTTTTTTCAAGGAAAGTACCTGATTTTCTAGGTAGGAGATGAATTGAATTTAAACGTACATCAAATTCATGTCCACGCATACAAACCTGGGATTATCCTTCATATATCTAGGGTTAATGTGGGAGGAGGGAGGGGGACTTCAAGTACCTACACCGTGCAAGCCATCACAATTATGTGCTCAAGTAAAAATAGTTTTTGTCGACATGATTCAAATCACAATAGGGTTTTAATGAATTTGTAAATTATAAAATAAATGGCATTAAAAACATTGATGCGTATTAACTTGAAATAAAATTTTATTTTAGTTAGTGATTTACTGTCCAAAATTATTTTTGTAACCCCTATATTATTCAAGGCACACCTCTGATTTGTGCATTTGAATATGAATTATTGATATATTTACATTCAATCCATGTCTACAAACGAATCATCGTCAACAATTAAATACATAAATCTGAGGTTATAAGCTCCTTGTATAATGATTACTTTCGACGAGTCAATTACACATAATGATCAGATCACGGTTGGAGATTCAACGAAGCCACCACCAAAGTAACACAACAATCATGAGCTAATTACAGGATATTGCAAAAAATGTGCTGAAAACGATTGTGAGGAATGTGAAGATAATTACTTAAGACCATTAGAGCCTGCGGGAGGAGTTCATAATATTTCTGCGGAATGCTTGTTCTGATTTAAAGCATCTTAAATCAAGCCGAAATTCCTGACGCAAGGCGGACCCAGGGTAGGAATGTCGAAGCCCAAACAAGTCATCAGAGGACAAAGAAACTGACGTAATGACTCATCATTTACATGAGTAATGTGTAGGGGTGATGGGCGGTCATTACACCACGCTAACAGGCCATGTAATTGTACAGGCCAACTAGTGTGATTGCCGTAGTTACAAGATGGAACTGTGTTTGCTTTCCAACAGCAAACACCACAATTAATTTGGTGTATTCGTGTTTGTGTTTGAAAAATGTCATTACTAGTAATAAATAATCTTCAGTAATACTATCTTGGTTTTATCACAATAAAGAAAATCTTGCAAGTATATTAATATTTCGTAAATGTTATGTTTATATATACCATGTGATTTAATCATTAATCGTTTAGAAAGAACATTTGTCATTGGGCTATTGATTAATGACACTTTCTAAGGAATAGTCGGCCTTAGTTTGTAACAATGACTACATTCGCTCATCTACACTCATCACACTCATTCGAAATCTATTCGCCCATATCTTGACGATCGGCGTCTTACGAATAAATAAATAAAAATAAATAAATAAAACATTTACTTTTAGCACGCTTGAATAACCAGTGTATTACAAATTTAAATTTATAAATATCAAACTTCCGTATGTTTGTGTACACAAAACTCGAAAAGTAGTGAATGGGTTCAGTTGGCATTCTTACACAACAATGCATTTATTTACAAAAGTATTTTTATATATTTATTTGCTAAAATTGTGAACAGGATTAGGGAATTTAATGCAATCCCCAACCTACTTACACTTTAAAAGTTAACAAAGTTAAAGTTTGTCTTATTTTACCAGGCGAAGTTAGGGCTAAGGAGCCCTCTCTAACACTTAACCTGGGAACACTTTACGAATAAAAATAAATGTTAGTGCTGAAAAATTGCTGAGTAATCTTCATAATATATTCAAATCATATCCTGTACTGCAACTGCAACCAAATTGTTTGTTTATTAACAACATTTGTAAGTTACTTTTCACTACTATGAGTTCAGCTGTTTTCGTTATGTGTTTACTTACAACCTGCGAAACATCATATTTTCAACAGCTGTCTATTGTTTACTACCGAAAGTAACATTGTTTACAACCGAAAATTTTCCACAGTCAACAGTCAACAACACCTGCTTTTATTCCGTAGTGTAGTGAAAAGTATCGTTCAAAACTCGAGTGAAAGTGTTTTGTATGTTCTCGATCATTTGAAGTGCTCGACAAGTCTCGCACTTCAAACATATGGTCTCGAACATGCAAAACCCCACGTTCCACTCTTGTTATAAAATATACTATTATTTCAGGTATTTTATTTTTTTCAAGCAAACAGTCAAACTTATTTTTCTAACAACTTAAGTCAAATATATACCTTTACTAATGTCAGACTACGCAACATCAAAAATTGGGAAGTTTGAGCTAGTTAGATATAAAAATAATGTTATCCATTTAATAACAATAATTAGTCGGCCTACCAAAGGCGACCGAGGGTTTTGTTCAATTCTTTTGACGCCGATCATGAAAAAGTGAGAAATATAAATTGCGAATGTATATTGATGAGGAAAATATTCTTTGGGACAGTTTGCTGGTAACTTGACACTCAGAAAGTGTAATATTTTAAAGTCCAAATACAAGATGATCGGCTGCTCTCTAAGAACTCGTAAGAAGTCGTGCGTGTAAGTTTTCACATTGGACAATTTTTAACCGCCAATTTCATCATTCACTCTAAGTTTTCCTTTCAATGTAAACTCGTTCCTTTCAATATCGATTGGATCAAATCGTTGCACTATATTTTTTTATCGACGTCACAAAAGGTTCAATTTATTCACTGGGCTCATGCAATTGATCAGATATGTGGGGAAATTGTTTTATTTTATACAGAACTTGAAGATTTGAGAAATTTTAACAGAATCTTTTTTATTCTTTCGTACTTATATTGGCTATTTTGATTTTGATGAGATGCATGAAAAATTAAAGAATATTCTTCAACAGCAAAATATGCTATTCAAAAATACTGTGCAACCTAATGAAACGACGACATTTCACTTTGAGATGACCATATGTGTCATAATAGATATTTCCGTAATCACATTCAAGTGTAATAATTTTATACATTTTTTAATTTAAACTGTCAACTTTTTATTAACATTTAAAAAATATATTTTTAATATGTTAAAAATAACACCTTAATTATTATATTTGCAAGAAAGTAATATAGAAATTAACGTTTCATCGTCAAATCCTTCAACTTTAACAAAAACCCACCTCTAAACACAAACAAGAAACAACCAAAGCTCTCAGGTCCCGCACAATTGAAATCGTGAAGTATGAAAGCGTTCATTTGGTCCGAAGCGATAGGTATCCAAATAAAAATTAGAAATGTACGCAGAGTTGTTGCTATAATGGACAAGTTATCAAACTTAATACTTTCCTTGGATATTAAATTAACTCCAGAGCTGGTTTGAGAGAAAAATCTTTATTCACAAATATAAATTCTACAAGTTTCTATGCAAAACAAATGTACAGTCAACATACATGCTCAATAAAAATACAGTTTCTTTTCATAGTTAAAGTTGTACATCCACTCGTTTATTTATTTATTTATTATTATTATTAATATTATTATTAGAAGAAGAAGAACTTTCCCTTATAAAAAAAGTATTATCAACTGATATACATTTTTACTTGTTTTTTTTTCCCCAATATAATCTTATTATATTGGAAAATGCCTTTTTGTCCGTTCTTTTGTCCATTCTAGCCTTAGCTGTTGACTCTGGTATTGAATTCCATTTATCAATATCTGTTTTTAACTCGCTGTCCATAATTTCTGATTTTCTTATTTTTAGTAACTTATTTTAAATTCTTTAAGTTTATTTAATTTTTGTTGTTGGGTTTTTGAGTTGTATTAGGACTTCGGCTATTTTTCTTGTGTAGCTGGTTTATATTATTCTTTTAATATGTCTGTAGAATTTTGTTCTTATTTTCTTCATATCCATTTCGGTTTTTGCGTATTACTCAATGATATTGTTTGGATGTAGCTGTACAACCACTTGAAAGTTCAAATTTACCTTTGATAATATAAGAAACTGTATTTTTGTGAGCATGTATGTTGACAGTACATTTGTTTTGCGTATCTATAGAAACTTGTAGAAATTATATTTGTGAATAAAGATTTTTCTTTGAATCCAGTTCTGTAATTAATTTAATATCCAAAGAAAATCTGCGTATATGTCTGCTTTTTATTTGGTTAATCATCAGGGGGTAGTGGTTTTCCGAAAATTGAAATTCTTGCACCACAGTTTATATAAAGTTAAGCAACAGTGACAACACAGAGTTCTTATATCTCTATTATCTGTACCTGTCTTTTGATTTTTGTGATCCAAGGGTTTTCCTCATAATTTTTCTTTCTTCTTGCTTGATGTTATATAATTATCCATTCTTGATGAGTGGCAGTGTTTCACTTGATATAGTATAGTTGGTTTTATGAAGGTGCTGTAATGTTGTAGTTTTGTGTTACGTTACATAATTTTTTTTCATGTCATAAGTTTTTTTTTACCTTCTGTAGTGTTAATGATATTTTTTCTTGTCCTTTTGGCTCTATGTAGTCACCTACACATTTGCAGTTCATAACACAAATAATTTGGCCATTTTCGTATTAAATTGTTCCATAGCCTTTGTTGAATATTATTATTATTACTTGTAGAAAATAAAAAAATAAGATCTACTCGTTAATCATGATACATTTTCGTACTATAACCTTACTAGAGAGCTGTTGAATTTAAAATTGATAATTTTTCGGACCTAAAATACGATTCTGCGGTCTTGCCACCGTCACTTCCAGCACCACCTGACGTCCTCTCGCAGACTACTTACAGAGAAGCCGTCAATAAAAGCCTACCTGTGACCAAAAGACCACATGGTGCAATGAAATGATATATAGCTAATGATTGCGAGAAGCCTTGCCCGTGCAAGCCTGTATTACAGCTTCCGGCTTGCTGAGTGCCAGGGCAGCTGTGGACTTGTGCGGTGGGGTTGGTACACCTGCCATGTGATTAGTGGGTGGCTCTTATCCCACTCGAAGATCTAGAGCTGCTAATTATCACTGAACTGGAGGAATATTGGAATAATGTACGTTCCACTAACAATTACTTAGCCTAGCGGAAGTGGTGACTGCTGTCGGGTGTGTGGAAACTTGTATTTAGCAACAGCAACGATTATATGCAGTTAGAAGAATTTTTACATTATTCTAATTGAATCTAAAGTTGTAAAAAAACATAGTTGGGTCACTTCTTCTACAAATAATTTGATAAGAGCCATATGTTTTTGAGTTTTCGCAATTATTATCCTAATACGCAACGTAAATTGTAATAGTGTGAAATACATTACAGTCAACCTAGAGACAATAAAGTTGCATGTTAACGAATTTTAACTATACATATCAGTGCCCTAAAATACCAATCTGAGTTGCTCATTTAAACATGTTTTATACACATTTACATCAGCCTCCACTGGTGACGTAGTGCTGTAACCCAGCTACTTGGGGACAAATTGTTGAGGAGATTGTAGGCGATAGGTTCTATGCTCGGTCCTCTTACTATCGAAACGGCGTCCGCTCAATGGTTGCCATCGACGTGGACACTACTAGAAAATTCTGTAGTATCCATATGTTGGATGGTATTAATGGTAGTAAAGGGTTGTAAGTTAGCTGAAAATCAGACCAACATTACTTGGTTCGGATTCCACGTAAAGCTGTAAGTCCCTTAGTTGCCCTGGCTATTGGGCTATTAATAAATAGCTCTTTCTGAGGAGCTGTCTACCTTAGTTAGTAACAATGACTACAATCGTTCATCTGCACTCATTCGCCCCTCATATTCGCCCATATCTAACTTGACAATCGACGTCTCAATAATGAATAAAGTGTTGTGGAGATTGTAGCTGATAACATTGTTGCGTCTACTCAATAGTTGCCATCGACATGGACACTACTAAACACGTGTTGTGTGTCCATGTGGGATTGTTGCTATGATTCTGGTGTTGTGCAAAGAATAATAATAATGTTTAATTTTCTCATTTTATACATATAAAGATAAAAAATCAAACATAATTGTACTCCCAATGCTGCCTTCCTATACAAGAAATAGATACACATAAATATGTACACATAAATATGTACACACACATACATGATATAACATACACTAACCAACCTGCAGCTGTATTCATATATATATTTAGTACCATTTAAATGTAAATCTGTTGAGAAAATAAATAGGGCCCCTTAGATCATAGGTATGTTTTGGGGTTCCATTACAAGAATAATATTTCAACAAAAAACCAATGCAGTAAGTAGCAAACAAACAAAACTATATTCCTAATCTTCCTTACAGTAATATTCTAAAATATTTACAACATATATATATATATATATATATATATATTATGTTAAACTAAAAACATTCCTGTTAATATGTAAAAGAAGGTGCTCAGTGCTTGTAATTATACTCATTGGAATCTTTATAATGCTAAGAAATGAACGTTTAAAATATTAAAACAAGTTAAACAGAAAATAAAATTAAAAATGCACATATAACATGCTAATATAAAACAAACCACCATAATTAATTTCAAGTATTGAAATAATAAACAAAGAAGTCTTGGCAACAAAATAAAACCATCTCTTGGTATATTATACTATTTATCCTAGAATGCAGTATCACAAAATATTCCTCAATATTCCCAATTGTAAATAAACATTTTTTTACTCTCTTAAAAAATATGTTTTTACTTGCCACATTTCTTATATTTAGTGGAAGTGTTTTAAACAATCTTGGAGCTACAAAAGTATAAAACTTAGTTTAAAATGTACTGTTAGGTCATGGGATTGGAAAGTTAGATGCATTTCTAAGCTTTTGTTTAAAAATATTAACTAAATTTGGTAAATTTCCACTTTTGGAATAAAACATTATAACTACTTTGAAAATTAACGTATATCTTAAATAAAGTACTACAAGGTTAAAAAAACAAGGCAACGATGGTTGTCGGTAGTTTCGTCTCAGGATAAGTTTTATAAAATGTTTTTGTATTACTAATAACGGATTTAATGTTGTTTTGTAGGCTCCTCCCCAGCAAATTATCCCATAATCCAATCTACTTTGCACAAGTGCAAAGTACAATAAGCGCATGATTTGCACAGGACAATAGTTCCTTTGGAAATAAAACAGTCTTACCCCTCCTACTAATTTTGAATTTAAATACTGTATATGATTTTTCCATGTCAACTCATTACCCAATATCCTCATTACTTTCCCTTATCTCTGAGCAATCTGAACAACGTCCCCCACTTTCTAAACACTTTGTACAACAATAAGTAAGCGTATTTTGGTATTAATTCGGTGTTTTGTTAACACCAGGTTAATAATGATAATAATAATAATTAACTCAGAGAATGCTGAATATCACAGTAAATTATTAGTTAGCCTACAAATAGACCAATTCTACGTGGTTTGGATTCCACACTATTATGTATGGATTCACTGACTATTGGTCCTTCCTAAGCAACAGCCACTTTTTCATATAATCAATTACATGCGACGTCTTATTTATGGATAAATATATTAAATTAATGTCCAATAGTGTAAATCAGTTATTGAAACCACATTTATCTAGAATTCAGGTTGTACCAGAACTTTCCAATCAACAAAATTGTTGAAAGTCTCGTCAAAGTCTTCTTCCTTATAGACGACTTTACAAGAACATTTTAAGTCAGAAATGAACATCGAGTCTGTGACCTTGGCTGTCGAGGAATGTTGAAGCTTTACGACCCAGCAGCAGCAATCAGTATGTCCTGTTCTTTGTATCCTGGCCATTGGTATGCCCAAGGGCACTCCGTCGTGGCCTCAGTGTTTGGTAGGACTCCAAGCCGCCGTCGTAAACACGACCGAGTTTGGCAGAGAGGTCGTGGTCGGATGGCCCGCGCGTGATGGAGCGGCATGGGAAGAGCACTTGGGGGTTGTAAAGGCAGAACAGATGGAAGGTCTTACATTAATTTTTAAGCATAGTTAAGGTACTAGATGTCAACTTGTGGGAAAAATCCATGTAGTATCAACTAAACAATATACATTAGGAACGCATTTATTTTAAATTAAAATGGTTTGGTTAATGTTCGTAATAGAACTCCATCCCCAAGTGGGGTGTACGGACAAGTCGAGATATATAACAAGGAAATTTGTCAAATGATAACCACCCTCTAACTGATGTTTGATGAATGAAAATTAAATGAACGTTTCAAATTTATTAGAAATTATAATAAGATGAATAATATGGAAACCTTCAGCTACATCTTCTTTTCAACTAACAACATTTCTAGGAGGAATCCTTGAACTGATTTTTAACATTTCAATTTAGTTAACTCATTTGTATAACAATCTTGTATAACACCAGTAATAAATCAGTACGTTCATCGATAAGTCGAGCCAGTATCAAAAAGAGTGGTAGAACTTTTTAAAAAACAGCTCAGTACTCCTGCACATGATCTACGGCTCGTGATGAGAAAGTTTGGACAAACATGTTCACGTAACTAAAGCACATACTTGAGAACTTCTCCAATATCGTGTTTATGCAATAACCTATTTTTATTAGGATAAGGTCTGTTCCTATTTGGTTCATCCTTATTTGTGTACAGCAAAAGAAGGCTCCGACGTACTATGCAGTTATGATTTTTAACCTTCATGATTCTATTCCCTGTTATATGTGACTATGGGATTAGGGTCTGGATATGTAAACTACACTAAAATATATAGCGATATTTTCTTATTTATAGATACTATAGATATAGATTGTAAACTACTGCAGATAGTAGCTCTTATATACCCCACCCTTTCTATGAGAGGCTTAGAGAATTTCTAGAACATTTCTTAGTATTTAACTGGAAAATTATGTTCTAATTGGACAAACGCTGTTAGATTTAGATTTAATTGGTCGGTATCGTAGTTCTCAGTTCGATCCCAATCAGAATCATGACAAATTTAGGAAATGACCAGCTGATAACGGCTGTTCATTACTTTCCAAGGATTAGTCCGTCTTGGTTTGTAACGATGACTGCAGTCGGTCATTTACATTCATCACACTCGAATGATAGTACTCGAATGAATTCAACTTTCGACCATATATTCATGAACGGTTTCTTAAGAATAAATAAATAAAAATGTAACTTATGTAGTTATTAAATTAAACTGTTCGATAAATATATCCATTTGACATCCCTAAATGGATATATCCTTCGAGAGAGTAGCGATCCTTGTAAGGAGTCAGTAAAGCCGTTGTAGCCGATCGTTTAGCGACATTTACATGAGCTAGCCCGAAGCTCTGTGAGTCAACGGCCCATTAACCGTTTAAGCTTTCAATTGTACAACGAGTGAACTTAAATTGTAATTAAATAGATCCGCGAGCTGAGCGCAGTCCCCGAGGGACAGAGGACTTTAATGCGGCAATAAAATTGGGCTGGTGAGTCCTGGGGGGAGGAAATAAATGAAGTGAGGACATAGGGGGTAGTTTTTGAGCCGGTTCGTGCTGCACGGGATCAAAGGAGGGTGGATGGACTGGCACGCGGATCAAATAAATAACGTCAACTTGGTGACGCCTCATAACGCCCAGACAGGGTTGTCCGAAGTCACCGGCCCCCGTGGAGTCCTAGAATAAATACACCATCGCTCAACGGATCCTGTCTGTACTGTTTCAGTAAAAAATGAACTCAGACATGGGAGGAGTGTATGTACGTCTGGGTGTACGTGTGTGAAGATTATGGGGCTAAATATGCATTTCCAACTGATAAAACAGAAACATATAGCTTCTGTAATCACTACTACTTTCTCCTTTTTAACTTACAGTATTTTTATATGCAACAAAAAATATTCTCAGTTTGTATTTTCTAAATTTACTAGTCACTAAATATGAACGATATTGTACACTCACTGCAATTAAATGGCACAACCTAAACATAAAGCCCGCCTCACACTACCGAGCCGAGCGCCGAACCGTAACAGATTTTGACATGTTACGGTAGTGTGTGGTAGATCCGAGCGCCGAAGCGAGCGTCGTGGCGAGCATCTGGGCGAGCAGAGCTCCGAACCATCAGAGTTGTCGGTTTTTCCTCGACGCATCAAAGTGATGTTACGACTCGGCGCTCGGTAGTGTGTGGCAGGTTCGTAACATCGTACCGTAACTTCCTTCCGTAACATCAAAAATCAGTATCTCAAGTGGAGTTCTTGCAATAGTGTCACGATACATTTAGAATATGGTTTACTATCAGTCAGTATTGTTTGATAGTCCATTTGATATAACTGTAGTTGTTTTGTTTAGTTTAGTGTAGTCATATTAAGTTTAGAGTAGTTTAATAAGTTTAGTGTGGTTGTTGTAAGTTTAGTGTAATTGTAAAAGTACAGTGATAGAGTGGAGTGAAGAAGATACAAAGATGTGTATCGAGAGTTACAAAAGCCGCCCTGTATTATCTTATTATAATTTATAAATAATATAGCTTTGCTTTAATGAAGCCTGGTAGTGTTATATTGCTTTTAAATTGTTATTGATCACCGTCTGGTACTTACCTCATCACTTAATTTTTTGTTGTGTTTGTTATTCAACGCATTTTAAAGTTGTTAACGATCGTTAGGTTTTTTATAACTAGAATTTGTTGGCATAAATTATATATATATATATATATATATATATATATATATATATATATATATATATATATATTAGTACTAGTATATAGAATTCTATGTTTTCTTTCTATATACTAGGTCTAGGATATGTATATAGAATTTTCTTTCTTTCATTGGCCTAGGCTATGTTTACCAGAGTTGTGGTTCGGCCAAGTTGTTACGATGCGATACTCAGTTCGGCGCTCGGCTCGGGGTGAAAAAGTTGTGACAAAATTTACCCGTAATACCGAATAGAGCAGATGAGCTGTCAATCGGTGCTCGGCTCGGTAGTGTGTGGCCGGCTTAAACTGTAAAATTTTTGGCTTTATAGGAGTTAGTTAACTCGAACGAAACAAGATTTTAACCAAGAAAAAGCTAAAGGAAACAATTATATATTTCTTTAATAAAATACGGAACAAGGACCTATATCTTTGTTGGTCCATAACATTTTTAATGTGAATAAGTCATTGATGCCACCACATCTTTACTTTTTTTTGGTTTCATTGAGTTTAAACTGTTTTATGATTATTGGTTCTTCTTGTCATCTAGAAAAAAAAAATAAATAAAAAGTATGTCAGTATGGAACTAGATAAATAAATATTAGTGATTTAACATTTAATAAGTACGTTAAATTATTTAATAAACTATTTTGTTATAAGCTGTACGTAGCACAATCAAATGAAGCATTCCACGTTCAGAAGCAAAACTGGAAATAAATTTCAGTCCTAGAATATAAAAATCAGCATTTCAATAGTACCTTTTTGATGTATGTTGTGGCCAAGAATTTATTCATTGGCTATCCTTTTAAACCAACGACAAAAGGAGTGTAAAAGGAAGGTGTAACTACGATGAGTTTATTTTACGAGCGCACAGCTCGCTTACCGCAGACTCCACGGGCTGTAAACTGGAGAATCAAGATGCAGACAGGTGATGGGCCACAGCTGCTGTCGCTACTGGAATGGAGAATGTATGAGTGGCACCTGCGGTGGTTGTAATTGACCTAAATTCGGTTTCACTTGCGATACGCCTGATCAGTGGGGTACACTAATTGGGCAGACTGTGGGACACCTCAAGGTCCCGGTTTGTTAACATTGTTTTACTCTCCCGAAGATATATCCATTTCCGCGCTGGATAAGATGCATTAGGAATGTTCATACTTTTTTCTCATTGTAAATGTTCCAGTAAATGATTCGCTTTGGGTATAGTCACGCATGAGGTTAGTTGGTGCAAGAGCTGTTTACCCTAAACTATTTCTCTTCTAGCAGAACTTTATAAAGATAAGAGTTTATACTTGTCCTTATATTTTCATATTGTATGTCACATGGTTATTTAAAAGAACATACTTTTTACACTATTTGACAACTAATCATAATATATAGTTAAAGCACGGTAACTATAACAAGTTACCGTGATTTATTGCAACAGAGAATCATATCAAATGTATCTTATTGACGTCACACAGCATTCTAAGTTGCACAGTGTATATTCGATGTGTCCAGTTTTATGGTGTCCTTCCAGCTGAAAAGATACCATGGACATACCGTCCATCACGTGAATACTGACGAGTAATATGGAAAGGTACAAATGTTTGTCCCAGCCCCCCCCCCTCCCCCGTTTGTGCACGGTCCCAGGAGTACATCCATCAAGTGAGTATTGAAGAGTGATGTGATAAGGAAGGTGTTGGTCCCAGTTCTATCCTCCCCCCGTTTGTGCACGATCCCAGGATTCCTTCCATCAAGTGAGTACTGACAAGTAATGTATAAAGTTACAAATGTTTATACAGCCAGCCCCCCCCCCCTTTGTGTACAGTCCCAGCCAGGAGTACTGACGAGTAATGTGGGAAGGTACAAATGTTGGTCCCAGCCCCCCCTTTGTGTACAGTCTCAGCCAGGAGTACTGACGAGTAATGTGGGAAGGTACAAATGTTGGTCCCAGCCCCCCCCTTTGTGTACAGTCCCAGCCAGGAGTACTGACGAGTAATGTGGGAAGGTACAATTGTTGGTCCCATTGCCCCCTCCCCCCATTTGTGCACAGTCCCAGGAGTACGTCCATCAAGTGAGAACTTACGAGTGATGTGGAAAGGTAGATTTGTTGGTCCTAACGCAACCCCCCCCCCCCTTTTTTGTGCACGCTCCCAGGATTACTGACAAGTGAGTACTGACAATGACTACAGATTGAATTCTATCTGTAGTCATTGGTACTGACGAGTGATGTGGAAAAGTATAAGTATTGGTCCCATTCTCCCCCTCCACATTTTTGCAAGGATGCAGAAGACCGTCCATCAAGTGAGTACTGACGAGTGATGTGGGAAGGTAGAAGTGTTGGTCCCAGTGGGGCCCCCTCCTGTGCGTGTCGCCTATCTCGGCACTTGTCGTCGATTTGTTACACCGTTTCCTAACCGCTATATTAGCGAGACTGTCTCAAACTGGACAAGTTATATGACAACACAGATAAAAAAATATAAGATTAATACCAGCTGTTTGTAGCGCACGATAACAAGAAAAAATATCATATAATGCAAGTTTATCACTCAATATACTCGTATCTAATGTGTGTCATGTTTCACGGAAAATGTGTAAGTTGTACATTACTTTGATATTACGCTAGACTACAAATACAAGTTGTTGCAAACTGTTATTGTATGACTTACGTCCCAACACGGTTGTATGGAAAGCTCCTAACTAAAAGGAAACTACAAACCGGAAACATCAAATCGGTATACAAGATTTCACAATTTGATTGTCAAAGTAAAATTGCTTTCCTGATTTAAAAAGTATAAAATTGATCTTTCCAATTTTTAAAATACTTTTTATGTAAAATTTCAAAACGTTTAAGACTTTAACCAAACTACAAACTAATCCCAGTTTTAAAAAAAATCTGATATTTAGAAGATTCACTGAAAGACCTGACTACTGTACTTACAGGAATGGTACTTTTGTTCTTTTACTTGCAAATGTAAATTTAAAAGAAAATCATTTTTGTACCAATTGGAATCCTCGGTGTTTCCTTAACCCAGGCAATGGCACTACTTCCTCTAACAATATCAAATATGCACCCACTGGCTCCACTCCTCGGGTTAATGTAATTAAAGATCCGTATCTCCTAACCATCTACATCTTATTGGACAAAGTCAAGTGGTTCTAAATGGTCTCTTATTAGGAAATTTCAAGTAATTGAGAAACATGAGACCAGGAAATTAAAGACTCTTAAAACCCACAAGGTTCGTTCCTTTTCAAAGTTTTTGTTATTTAAGCATACACGTTATTATGTAGGCTATTTACGTTATAAAATATACGACGTTTTCATTTAATCTATTCTGTAATTTTTATGTTTACAATATTTATTTTAGACATTTATGAGTGAAATTAGGACATTTTTAGGATGCAATCTGAGAGAGTACAAGTCTGAGAGAATATCTGGGCTATGGCAATGTATGATATACGAGTAAAGCCGGGGCATTTGAAAAACTATATCCTTAAAAGTCAAGGTCACGACGAATTGTGCAATCTTAGACATCTTGGGCTCTGGAAATTTATGATAAACTAATGAAATTGGGAGTAGCATTAGAGATTCGAGAGAGTCTGGAACCTGGAAAGATTTTGAAGAGACAAAATCTTTTGCCACGTATCTTGAGATTTGAGAAACCTAAAACACAGAGGGGAATTACAACTGTGGCTCTCATTATGGCGAGCCAAGGAAGTGGCCCTTGGGAATCATGCCTACATCAGGAAAATTTGTCATATATAAAATATATATTTATTTCTGACTAACAAGCTCATGAATTGTTGATTTTAATCTCGTGTTTACATTAATAATTTTTTAATAGCTTTTCAGTAACATCTTCCTATCCAAGCCAAATTGATTTAATTTTTAGTTAAAGTATTTTTAACGAATTTTGGGAGATAGACTATACAAACTAGCAAAACTACTCTTTCACTTTTTCGAAGTGTTTTTATAAATTTGTGTCATACAAGGAGTGATGAAATAACACGCTACTCGCCTAATTCAATATGTTTTTATATAATATAATGTAAAATTTGATTACATTATATAAAAATAAAACTTTGATTTGTAAACAAGTAAATACGTCGAGTTTTCCAATTTTGGTAAACAATTAGACTATTGGGACCTAAAAATTATAATAATTGTTGATCCAATGAAAAAGCAATGTAGAAGTTACTTACATTCCAAGTAACTCATGTAAAATTTTACGATTTTTAAAAAGCGTTAATAAATGTTTTGTCTATGTTGCATTACATAGCCATTGAGTATTAATTTTAGTAATTTATGAAAGAACTTTTATTGGTGGTTTCAGTATACATAAACTTAAATTTGAAGTGAACTTAGATATTGTGTCGACTTAAATATTGTTGATCGACTGATTTAAGTCCTACCATCCATAAATGTCATGTACGATATGACCAATGGTGTTTGTCTTAATAATATTAGGGGTGAATTGGATTAGTTTATTAAATGTGTGTTTGATAGTTCAGATATATAGAAGGGTTGCCCTATTATTAAGGTAATATCAAACCTTTCAATGTATTCATGTAAATAATAACAATCAGGATTTAGTAAATACGCGTATAATTTTTTTAATTACTCGTTGAGGACCTGGAAGTTTCTGTATTTGTTTGTTTGTTTTTTTATTGTATTTTGAGTCCTGACAGAAATTCGAAAGCAAGAACTGAGGTAAAATTATGAGTACGGCTTTACTGTTCAATAAATTATATCTTTGAGATTTCCAGAGCATTCCTTAAGAAGACTCTTGCTGTTGTGGAAGAGGACGTTTGCGCACTCCAGACCATAGCGTCCTAGGAGAATGTTATCTACAGACTATCTCACAAGTCCAGTAGCAGGCAATTTCTCAGAATGGCTTTACTGCCGTTCCAGACAATAGTGTGAGTATTATACTTGCAGATGGTGCTTGTGATACAATGGTCTGCATTTAGTGCGACAATGGCGCTTAGGGTCAGAGGTCCAACCGTACGTGCTTTCAAGTGATCTATGCCTCGCAGGCTCCTGAAGTCTTCATTGTCTTCACAACTAGTACTTTTGTTATACATTTTTATTTAAAAACTCTTATGTTCAGGAAATTCCCAAGTCCATTCTTTAGCAATTCTTTGGTGAAAAATACGACCATTACATAATTCATGAAAGTATATTTTGGAAACCTAACAAATACTATGCACATGTTAAGGGAGTCAAATTTGACTATTACTTGACGTCTTCTTGTAAGCCACTGGAAGTCTCCCCAGAGATAATTCCATGAAACAGACGAAGTCCTAAAACATTGTGGGAGTTTTGATTATGCATGCCAATTTATCTTCTAAAAGAAGATTGACTACCTTTTTTAAAAACACATAATTTTATGAATAGTTAACACGACCACATCAAAATCTGAAATGTATCTCTTTAAAAAATGTCCATATGACTGATGGTTCTCGTTCTTACATATTATGTAGGCCTTTCTTATATCGGACCCTTGGCTGGATACATATAAATTGTACTATTGTACTACACGTGTCTTCTCTAGGTCTATGTCAGTGTAGTGTCGTTGGATGATCATCTGGAGCCGTACAATTGTGGAAAAATCTAACGAAGTCTCGATTCATTTCTGTGAATTGATCCTCAATATCGTTAACCCACATTTCACATGACATGTTCATATTTTTTAACGTAAATAACACTTTTTTCACTTATTGTACTGGTTAACCTCAACTAGATAACACTCACTGGGTAATTTGATTATTCAATCAGCTGATTTTATCAAGCAGCTGATTGACGCAGAGAATAGAGAGATATTCAGTTACAACCCTAGTAAGTGAATAGATTAGATCTTAATAACAAAGACACAGTTCTCACATAACCTCAATTTTGTAAACTGTTAGTTACAACCTTGTCACAGCAAGGCTACGATATGTAGGACTTTTTATCTATTAATTTTTCCTTGATTTTACGGTGAACATTCTCAGGATTTGTTTCATCATGCACGTTTTTGACTGTACAGTTGTTAATTTTGGTTTTCCGTTAGTTCAATTTTACTTTTCAACTCTTGACTACATGTTGCCGATAAAAGTGTACTTTATCCTGACTGTACTAAGTCGTTTACTATGTTGTAAACTATTTGGTCCATTAATGAATAAATAATATTAATAATAACAATAGTGTTATTAGCTAACACCTTGAATCAGAGCAGAGTGTTGTAGGTTTTCTAATTTAAGAGTCCTAAAATTTATGGAAATTGAACGCTCGTTACAGCTTAACAGCAGCAACCCCAATGATTCTTGACCCTTACTCGATGACTGGCATCCAGTTCAAAGCGAAGTAAAGCGTCAAATATAATGATGCTTTGTTATCTTTTGTAAATTGCTGATGAACAGAATCTGTTATCTCAAATAATCAAAAAGTGATTCGAACAAAATTAAAAAAGCTCTAAGTACTGTATGTCCAGAGAGGCAAATTTCAACAAAGTATCCCCCCCAGCACCCCCCGTCCACACACGTGTGTGCTGTGTGGCACACGCTCCATCGGTGATCTCGGGCGTCATCTAGTGGCCGATAGCACAACAAACACCCACCCTCGCCCTCACCCCTTCCGCCCCCCACCCAAGGGACAATCCCAATTTGAAAGAACACCCTTGTTAATCAATCCCCTTTCTTTCCCGCCAATTACTTCACCCCCGCTTCATTTTTAACTTTTTAAAAGTCTTTAGAAACGTTATCAGTTTAGTTAGTTCGTGGGCAGTTTTTTTACGTACGAGGGGTGATTGATTACAGGGGTGAGTCATCTTAACCGGTCTACCACGGACATCTGTTATTTTGTAACTTTGTGAAATTCACGGAGAATGATTCAGTAGTCTCACAAAGAAGGAGAAAGAAGTCATGTGATATTTAGCAATAGCAGTAAAAATAAGAATAATAAAAACAGGCTACAAATGTTGTACTGAGAAAAAATAATATTGTATTATAGTCTAACGTGATATTTTGTCTAGTTTGTGTCTGAAATGCCAAGAAAATGTAAACAACTAGCTGAATTTTTAAGTTCTTCATAAATTCCTTCCTGACATTGTGATTGTTTAGTACTTGAATAAACTTTTGATATTCTACATTTTTTTATTTCAAAAATTGCTTTACACTAGTTATGGCATTATTAGTTATGTTAGAAAGTGAATTATTATGCTAATTATTATAATTATACCAATCACTTTCCCAACATAACTTATGATGCCACAGTTGAGGAAAAGCACTTTTTGTACTCAAAATTGTGGAATATCAAGAATGTTTTCTAATATTAAATTGTTCCTTTCATAGTAATAAAATCCATACGGATTAAAAATGTTCCTTACTTTTTTAGTATGGTTTTCGGTCTTGAAGACAAAGGGTTTTATTACATACAGTACATAACAAGCTAAAACTCAATTATCCATATTATTTATTAATTTCTCTATGCATAGATATTAAAAATGTGAATTGAATTTGATTAAAAATCACTATCTATAATTTGAATAAATATTTTTTCTTATAACCTGTTCATTTAGCGTTTTGTTAGTGTTCTCTCAATAGTCTTAGAACAAATGAATGAACGAGAAATGTAAATGTTGGACATTGAAATCACAATCAATTTTAATATACTATTCAAAGTAACTGTATAAATACAATAGTAGTTTTATTTATTTAAAAAAACGCCAATTAGAGTTTTTCGATATATTTTGCTAGCGAATCTTACAAAATATGAGGAGATAGTAATTTAAAGTGAATTACTTTAAACAAGTAAGTGAAAAAAGAAGTGGAACAATATACGACCTTTGCGGAGTACTGTAAGCTATCAACAAATCAGTATTGCGATGGTCACGGCCATTGGGATTGCCGCCAATCAGGAATGTTGTGTAGATACATTGCCAGCAAGTGTCACGTTGCGATGTTATCGGTACGACTCTTTGATCCATCCGACTTTTTATTAGTCGACGATCGAGAGGTCGGCGAGCTGTAACAACTTGCCTACTTTGTACTTGTAGTTGATAATGTCCTCTATGGTGTTTGTGTGTGACTTTTAACTGAATGTTTTGTTATTGGTTCAGAATCCGTGAATGTTTTCAGAAAAATCTACGAAAACAAAAAAATATTACAGTGAGAGAATAAATTTGTTGCTTGAAAAGAAAGAATGTTTGAAATGCAATGAATATTTAAGTAAAACGATAAAAAGGTAATTATTATTATTGCTTGCTTATTTATTTATTAAACTCACGTCTCATAAGAGAAAAACAATAGTAATTATGTCCTTATTTTGTTATTCTCTTTTTTATATAGAGGAAATAAGTACAGAACGATATCTAAATTTGCTGACGATACTAAATTGTAGTTTTTCTTTGTGTTTTTTTCTTTACTTTATTACGCTGATATAATAAAACCACGATAATTTAAATTTGTATTACCGGTATGTATGAGGTTTATTTTACTTTAAAGATAATTATATGTCTTTAGCCAATAACTAAGAGTGTCATGAATAGTTATATGTGATTAACATTTGACCAGATGTTGGCTGCCGCTTGTTTTGCAACACTTATAACCTTTTTGGTACAGTGGTAGTGTCTGTACACCCACAATTTTCAATTACAGAATAAGTTAGAATGATCCTTGATTATATTATACTTACAGATAAATATCTCATGTAATAGAAATATTTGTGCAGTAATTGTTAGTTAGTGAGGTCTGCTACTACAGCTGGTTTAAACTGCATTACATTTACATGGGACTACACTAGCACTCCACAACTAGACCACAAAAACGGCTCTGTGTGCTTATATAATCAATATATAGTAATATAATATATAGTAGTGCTACTACCCAGCTACTTGGGGACAAAGTGTTGAGGAGATTTTAGGCGATAGGTTCTAAGCTCAGTCCTCTATTATCGACACGGCGTCCGCTCATGGTCAATGCCATCGACATGGACACCACTAGAGAAGTCTGGAGTGTCCATTTTGGGCGGTGGTTCAGATATTGTGAAGGGAGAAGATTGAGTGTCAGACTTGACAGTTTTATGAACATCATACCAATACGAATGCATGAAAATCGCGCCCTGTGTAAATCGCGCCCCATCAAAAATCTGGGTAAATCGCGCCCTGTCTACCTGCACCTCTGAGTCACGGGCCGCGAGCGTCACTTGACAGCCGTTTCATAAGGGGAATGACCGGGAATGGCCCACCTTCCCGCCTAAAAGATCTTTAGTCTTTTAACCTAACTTAACCTAACGTAACCTAACCTAACGTAACGTAACCTAACGGCCGTAGAACGATTGGCACACATTTTTGGCCGATTTGGAATGGCACTTTTGGCACAGTCATTAGAGGGGATTAAGAAGGGTCAACCTGTAAGTTTCAGAAAGGCACGATTGGCACACACCGCCCGGCCAGGTAGTAGCAGCCAGGTGGCCAGAATGCGGGAAAATGGGAACTTTTTTGCCCCCGCAAATT
Source organism: Stictocephala bisonia (assembly GCA_035578905.1). NCBI lineage: Eukaryota > Metazoa > Arthropoda > Insecta > Hemiptera > Membracidae > Stictocephala > Stictocephala bisonia. Next base: position 5,087,306 of record JAQJVL010000023.1, read on the forward strand.
CCCTGCTGTGGTGCTTATTGAAGTAAGCAACTAACCTAACCTAACCTAACCTAACCTAACCTAACCTAACCTAACGTGAGGTTTAAATTTAAAAATTTGTTATATCACGGGCAAATGACTGCCACGCAGAGTTGACGGGAATAATAAAATTCCCGTTTTCCCTCGTTCGATGGCGTCTACCTGGTCGAGCGACTGTGCCAATCCTGCCTTTTCCAAGCAGGCGAGTTGACCCTACTTATTCCGCTCTAATGATTGTGCCAATACTGCCATGGGCAGAAGGTCCAAAAATGTGTGCCAATCGTCCCGTCCCCAACCTAACCTAACCTAACGTAACCTAACCTAACCTAACCTATGAATGGATAAAGTGCGAAGGGTTAATATTGTGCTAATTGACGTTGACGAGGGTTGACATGACGACGCATGGGGCGCGATTTTCACAGGGCGCGATTTACAGAGGGCGCGATTTACAGGTTACCACCAATACTACATTGTTCGAATCCCACCCAAACCTATAGGGCTGTTAATAAATAGCTATTTAGGAATTTTAGTGTAAGTTAAAGTCGTCTTAATACCAACATAGCGACCGCTCAATGGTTTGTATCGAGCATGGACACTACTGGATTAGTCTGGGGAGTTCATGTTGGGTGATGTTGTCTCGGAAGGAGAACAATCAATCAGACTGGTCAGACCAACTCTTGGTAATTCTGGTTCCACGATCGGCTGTAGGGCTACTGGGATATCTTTAGAATTATCTTTAGCAAGTAACTGAATTATCTTTAGAAAGCATCAGTCGACTTAGTAACGAAGATTACACTCACTTACATACACTCCTCAAACTCATTTATGACTGATACATTCTCTTTCTTTCAAGTGTGTCTGAACATACCTTCGACGTTAGTGCTCTTTGGAGGGGGGGGGGGGGCGAGCCACTTTGTTGAAATTGACCTCTCTGAACACACAGTACTCGGAGCTGTTTTAATTTTTTTCGGAGCACATTTTGAAAAAAATCGAAATTAGTTATTGAGGTAGCTATGAATACAGCTCTGACGGGCTCATGCAATAGGCAAGCCAACCTTATGTTCTATTAAGTAGGTCACTATGAAGAATTAGTTGTTTAAAAACCACCTATGTTCTAATGTTATATATATACATAGAGTAGTACATTTCTCAGAAATGTTAATATATTATGCTATATTTTGTCTGTTTGACCATGGATTTACTATCTTCACTCTCAACTTACAGGCCTTCTAAACCTTGCGACTAGGTCTACCACTAGTGTCAACGATCGTCTCGACAGTACGAGCTAGATGGCAATCAGGGTATGAAGACGTGGTTCCCACGCGTGGCTGGTCAGCGAGCGTCAGCCCCTCTGGACATCATGAGCGATCTTCTGATGGCATGGTAGCTGTCGAGTAACTCGGCGGCTGACCACGATCTGCCGGAAGCGCTGTGATAGTAATTGGAGGATGATGACCCCCGACATGGATTTGGGCGAACGATTGGTTGCGCGCCAAAATACCCTCTGGACTTAGTTACGTCATAGGATTGAATGGTCCAAGTGGGAGGAGGGTCGACGTTTAGATCTGTTACGAAATATACCATAAAAGTCGTATAAACCCACTAGATTCTATTACAGTCATCTTCTAAGCACCATATTATGTTTAGGCTATATTTGTTTTTTAGCAAGGGGCCCATCCGTAGAGCGCAAGTAGTATTTTACGTCATCGGCCGTCGTCAGCTGTGATTCGCTGCTGTAAACAAAACAAACTAGAACAACAAACACATCTGATATGCGTACCGTTCATGACACGACGACAGAGTACGTTGAATTGTTTATTAGTTACTAAGTAAATATTATTTCCCAGCACATGAAAAAATATATTTACAACTTTAAATGATAGTAAAATAACTTAACATTAATTAATTCTAAAAATACAGTTGAAAATATCACAGTAAAATAATGTTTTTTTTTTGTAAGTATTTACTATTCTGACGTAAAAATTCAGCTGAGCGCTGCTTATACAGACCATATTATGAGAGTGACGCTGCCTATTGTGTATTATAGGAACTTTGTGTTCTGTACATTTTGTTTTGATTGTCATTGTATTGCTGTATACGTTAAATTCTACATGTATTGTTAATTCTATATTTGAAAATGCATCTGTTATGTAAATCCATTTCACCAAAACTATAAAAAGAGAAAAATTGCAATACTTGTTGTATGCAGATTTCCAGGAATCTGCGTTGAATATTCCAAGAAGCAGACTGAACGCCAATGCATTCCACGGTTTATACCGTTCCAATATTCGCAAATTGCTGAGGAAATGTTGCAAACTTTAGTGATGTTGCTGTTAGGGGCCTACGTGCATTTTTAGTGACTTAAACCGTTAAAGTTATTTATAAAATAGTATGCTACCCACAATAGACTGTTTTACATTAAATTATAATTAGTATTTAATCAAGTTATTCTGAATTTATGTTTCATTTTGTGATTGAGAAGTTATTTATTTACGTTTATTATTTATTTATTTATTATTTACATTTCAGTTTCGAACTAATTAGAATATTTGTTTGAGAATGAAGACAAATGTTTGTATGAAATATTTTCACATATTGTACGAGGGGATATCACACAAAACTAAAGAATTAAAATTTATATTTGAACTTACGTCTAAGTATCTTGATTAAAAATATCTACCATTATGGTCTTTTAAAAATATTTTAAATCTAATATGCAATTTGAAAACTGAATTGAAATAAAAGCAAAGTGTTAATTTATAGTTTAGCATTGCATAAAAAGGCAACATTCTTTAAGATTTAAAAGTAGTGTATTTATACACTCCATGTGCATTTTTAAAGAACCATCTCAAATTTACAAAATTTCATTAAAAATGTTTTTTAAATTATTGGTATTATACGTATACTATGCTGTATTGTTATTACTATATATAAAATGAGAATTAGAGGTAACATAGATGATCTACTTATAAAAATAGTCTTATGAAAGTTAGTGAAATCTTTAACACATTACATTGATTTTCTCTTTTAACAGTACCGACACAGGTTCCAAGGCCATCACCAGGATATCCCCGCTGCTACACACCAGGAAGTGCTCGTGCGGAAACACATGCAGGTTCAGCGATGTTATCACCATCCCGTGATCCCGGTCTCACAATGGTCTAGACCAACGGTAACTCCCTCAGGCAACCACAACAATAGAGGACAACAAAAACGTCAAAGTCAACAATAGAGTTAGATAATAAAGAGACAAGGCACTTCAGAACAGAAGAAGTTTTTTATTTAAAACCCTATAAACCTAAATTTAACACAAAAAAAGTACTTTTACAAGTTTTAACAAAGACAACATGTTTCAGTCTACTGCTTCTAGACATTTAAGAAAAAAACGACATCTTGTTTGTTATTTATATTATTGTTATGTACCAAAACACTTATTCAATGTAAAACCTTGTAGCGATTTATACTAATGAACATTCCTGGTCAGGAGAGCCAAGACCAAGTTGTTTTTTAGAATCATCCATCAGTCTGGCTTGAAAAATATCCAGAGAGTTGATAAAAATGCTTAAAATTGATTGATTTTCTATAATAATGCATTTACTGTGTATATATTGATTAAATAAATAAATAAATAAATATATATATATATATATATATATATATATATATATATATATATATATATATATATATATATATACACACACACAAAACCTAAAGTTTTGTAAACATTAAAAAGGTTAAGTCATGTTGTTTTAAATCAATAAATATATAACGGTTTCGTTATGGATAAACTTATTTACTTTATCAATCATTCCATTATAAATACACTTTAGTATGCTGAATATACAAGTGTATCAGTAGATTACTCTGCTTAACAATAGACACATCAGTAATTATTTTCAATTATAAAAAAAGCGCACGAAATTAACAAGTTGGCACACATTATAAAAATAACGATTAATAGTTCTGTTATAAGAATGATGCTGTTTCAAACAGTACCCTCAATAACATCATGACTGCTTTACTGTGGTCGTTATTTACCGTAAACAAAAGGATTGTTTTTCCACAATTAATTTGACAATTTTAAAACCTTTTTCTGACTACAACATGTTTTTAAAAGGAAACACTAAGCTTTTTTAAATTTTTTTTGCACATATATAAAACAGGGCACAATACTGTTTTATATATGTGACTAATAGCAATAACATTAAATATCAAGCAATGGAGATATTTAATTGAGATATTTAATTAAAGATCACTTTTGCAAATTAAGTTATTATTAATATTTAAAAAATTCTTTTTTTGTTATTTCATGATAAAACTATCGCATTTCTACTTTTTCTTCTGACACCTCTTACATAGTTAATTCACTTATTAAACATAATAAGTGGATATTTTGTTCACTATAAATGCTGCATGTAATATAGCGTCAATAAAAAAGACAAAGAAACATCATATAATTGGACCGGAGAGTAAACAATCTCCGTGTAATATTTAGTGCATTTAGGGGTTCCAGCAGCGTAGGGGATCGTTCCACCAATGAGTTGCGTTACTTTACAAGCGTGACTAACTTCCGCCTTCAATTGTTCAACTTCTGCAACAGTATTTAGTTGAACAAATAACTCTAATGAACTGTACAAGTTTGTTTAATTGGTATTTATTGTTTAAATTATTATTGATTGTTTTATTGTTATCATTAGTTGTTATTTGAATATTTAATAATGATTTAGTTTATTTTTTCTAAGCATGATTTATTAGTTTTAAACAAACCAACAAAGCGTCACTGCTATTAATGATGTAGTTGGTGGGGATTTATATTGTAACACCAGCACACGTTCTTCCGTCATCCTGGTCGCCATGACAATTTTAAAATGGAATTACAAAGTGAAGGAAGAGTAGTTCTCTATCTCAAAACCCACAATTCAGCGCATCTCACTCGCACCAGTGCACTTTCCAATCGGCCTATCTATAATTAAAATTTATATTAGTGGTTAGCAAGAAATATTAAGCATTTTGTGTTTACAAACTATAATTTTTTTAAGGATTTTAAAAATTTCAACGTAATAGGTACCATGTTGGTTGAACGATTTGGATTTTACAATCAAACATCTAGTTAAAATATTTTATATCCCAGGAATGTAATAAATGTTTAATTCCCGTGACGTAGTTTCAGTTTAAAAATAACGTTATAGGAAATCTCCTAAATATCTTAACCATGACTCATGTTAGTAGGGATGGCAACGATATATCGATATATCGGAAATATCGATAAATATGTTTCGATACATCGATATATCGGAAATATCGATAAATATGTTTCGATACATCGATATATTAGTATAATTTTTTTCTTTCGATAGTATCGGCTATCGAAAGTTTGGTCCGATATATCATATCACTAAACATTGACGTTATTCTCTCTCCTCAAAATCATCACGATTCGAAAAAACACATTTAAATTACCTCTTATGTTTATAAAACATGCATTGTAACTTTATTTAGTTTTTTTTACACACTAAAATCTAGTTTATTGTAGACCAGTGGATAAAGGCCTATGTGAGTTGGCAACGCTAACAGCTCATGTGAGCAGATGCCTAGTCTGCCAGTCACCTTACAAACCACGTGTAATAACATGACGATTAAAGGTGATTACTCTTATCATGATTTTTTCCATCAACCCCACAGACCTCTCATTTTGTCCCGTAAATAAATTTATTTATTCTCTACATTCAGTAGGCTATTCTAAATAGTGTCAGAAAAACATGCTTGTAATTTTGTTCATGACAAGAGTTAGTGCATAGTTTTAAACAGATAAATAATTTAAAATTCGATATACCGGTTACCTGATACATCGATACTCTTCTTTCGATATTATCGTTATATCGCTATTTGGTTTGCGATATATCGATATGTTGAAAATGTTTACCATCTCTACATGTGAGACAGTTTGCTGCTCGAGTAGAAAGACCGCTCGAGAGGAGCGATGCCTAAGGTGGGTGTGTCGGGGCATTACATGTTAATGTGGCTATGGTAATGAGGGCCTAAATTACCCACAGATACAGAAGTGTCTGCCTCCAAGCGGGCCGACGGGTGGATTTAGCACTGGTCCCGAGGTTACCGACAGGACTCATGTTTTGTAGACCCATATTTATTACTGAACACTTCAGTTATTGTAAATTTCAATATTATAATTCATTGGTTGTCCAAAATATGCTCCCGTCAGTGTTGAGTGGAAATATATTGTAGGTGACTGCAAAGATCATTTTGTACACAGCTGTTCGAATATATTGTTTTAATAATTGTAGGAAATATGTTAGAACAGTAATATATAAGCCAACTAACACTGACTGACTCACATACGAAATCTTAAAAACCACCTAACGGATTTACACGAAATTTTAAAGGAAGTTGACTTTGGTATCGAAGGGACCCACTAAGAAAGGATTTTTCGGAATTCCATTCCTAAGGAGTACAAACAGCCCCTCGACATTTATTTTATTCCATAAGAATAAAATTGGTTTGATTTTAGTAAATTAAGTGATTTGGTTGTTTTGTAAGTAAAAAAATGAATATATGAATATGTTGATGCATTAAGAGTTTAATCCTCAGCTGTTAAACAAAAACAAATGAAATAAACACGTTTGAAATGGGCTAATTAATACCCTACACTAATAAACAGGGTGATTGAAATACTGTAAATAAATTTATTATTGTGATTTTACGTCATACAGATAATCGACTATTATTTGTAGTCATGTGCCGAGGCTGAAGGCCGAGGTGTATCGAGCGCTGTATGAATCAGGGTTGGAACGCGAATCGTGTAGAGGTGTCCCCTAGCAATAATAATAATTTTTAAAAAAAGATGGTTTGAGGCTCGTCTATCAATAAGTAATATCTATATTAAAACATTGTTTTAATTTCGACTATGATTTCTTCCAAAGGAGATACAAGTTTAAAAATTTTTTTAAAACAGTTAAAATATATATACATAAAAGTTGTTCTTAGTAAGATATATTTACAAATGACAACAATAAACGAAGTTTGTAGTATATAACATATAATTTTATACATTTAAAGTGAGGTACAATCAAATTTAGTAAAATATCAAAGGTGTTCTTCAAGTACTTATTTTTAACTATTACTTTAAGTTTCGTACCAATTTTACTATTAAAACTGCGGTATTTAAAAGTTACAGTACTGATTCGATATATTTACTATATAAAGTATAGGCTATATATCTATATCGTATGGTTTTTATCAGCTACTATTATTATTTTTTTTTTTTTTAATTTAAAATTATGTTATGCGATATATATTGTATGGTTTTTGACAGGTACCATTATTGTTTTTTTGTTTATTTTATTTAAAATTATTTAAAAGCTGAGTTTTATAGTTGGATAAAAAGTCCAAAAGTAATTACATTATAATAAAAATAAATAAATAACCAATAATCTACTGTCACAAAGCTAAATCCAGTCCATCAAGAAGGAGAATTTCCGTCGCCAGTAGGGATGGCAACGATATATCGGAAATATCAATGAATACATATCGATATATTAGTATCGACATTTGCTTTAGATAATATCGGCCATATCGATATTTTTGTCTGATATATCATATCACTAACTAGTGGCGTTATTCTATCTCCTCAAAATCACCACGATTCGAAAAAAGCATATTTAAATTGCCTCTTATGTGTAGAAAACATCCATTGAAATAACAAAGTAAATAGTTTTTTTTTTTACGGGAGGTAAACGCAATAAAATGTAGTTTACTGTAGACCAGGGGGTGGGACGGGTAAATTAAATTGTTTGTGAGTTGGCAACGCTGACTGTAAGATGCCTAGCTAGTCGCCTTATTACATTATTCTTTTATAATTAAGATAATTTTTACATTCAGTAGGGTTTATTTTTGAATTTTGTTCTAACAGTAGAAAAATGAAAGTATTTTTGGTCAGTTAGACCATAATTTTAAACAGATAAATTATTTACAATTCGATATATCGGTTACCCAATAAATCGATAATTTTTCTGTCGATACTATCTTAGAATGATATTTGGTTTGTGATACATCGATATGTTGAAAATATTTGCCATCCCTAGACCTGACCGGTCGTAAAATTACTTGTCAGCACCTGCCTCGTCCATCCCCCACAGTGCTATAATCACACGACGCATATCTCCCCAGCTTCCCACCTGCCCAACTTCTGTTTCCTGGCTGATGGTAATAAATTCAGTTCTCAGCACTTTAAACACATATATTGTCTCACCAGTCAGCCATCATTACTGTGCAATTTTGGAATCGTGGTTTTTTCGTTTAAAACGATGAAAAGAGCACATCAACGATCACTATAAATGCACATGTGTTACTCGTCAGTAAAATGTTAGCATAATGTAGTTTCTTTATTTTAAATAAATATATTATTTTATATAAAATGTTTATATTGATACTGATTTTTAAAAGGATGCGTAGGTTTTGCTAACAGTAAAACCAAATTTGAAGCCAAATCTGATATGCATATTTTATCATTAATTTAATTTCAGTTTGTGTTAAATGTCGATTTAACTGTGTTGATCAGATGGGAGCATTGGAAAAAGGTTTTAGTGTCACTTGGTCGTAGCTGTTACTATTTCAGAAAACTAATTTATCGAAAAAAAGGCATTTAACACAAAATATAGCTATGTAATGTTTTCAAAATATGTTTGATAGTTATTATATTCCTAATGAAAGTAATTGATTTATTTATCACTTAGTAAATCAATAAATATTAAGAAACTATAAAATGTGTTTCATTTCTCGTACTTGGTTAATATGCTTTAATTATAGGCCTACATGCTGTTAAATGCCAATTGTTGAAAGACGCCTGTTAGTATGAAATGGACTCTGTACAGTTTAAATTGATTAATATAAATTAAATTTGTGTGTGTATAAATATAAATATATAGATTTAAATTAGTTTTATGTGTTTGTTTGTACTTGGTGATTTACAAACTTGGGTTACAATTTGCAAGCTTAAGTTAGTTGTATTTGGTATCTAACCGCAAGTCTAATGAAACTTGTAATACTTTGTATCCCAATAAATTTAAATTGTACCTATTAATGGATTATAACTAACATAATTATTTATCGTTACTGAAGGTGAACTAACTTAATAATGTATATACATATGTTGCTGTATAAATACATAGGATACAGGCTAAATAACAATGTAATATGATTTAAACTTATAAGCTTACTTTATTGTAGTTTTTAGCTTTTATCTGTTTTAATCTACAGTAGTTATGATTAAATTGTAAAATTACGATTAAAGAATTAAACATCTTATTTTTGTCATTTCCAAAGTCATTTCGATATTGATTTAAAAGTTTTGTTTTTTTTGAGCTGTTTAAATCAGAAAAACTGTAGACCCTATTTAAACAATTAAAATATGTAAAAGTTATTGTTCCATTTTGAACTATTTACCGTTGAAGAATACTTATTGTTTTTTATAGTGGGAAACAATATGATATTTAGAATTCTAACATTTCTATCGGACCAACCGTACAGAAATAGTTTTTATCTTCTTTTTTCATTGATTGTTATAAATACATCAAAGTTAATTACAAATCATTGTTGGTTACTAAATGAAGGTTTGAACATTATAAAAGTTAACCTTCAGCTTAAGCTACATAAGTTATGTAGCTTACATTATATTTCGTTATCATTAATATGAGGCCATTAAAAACTTCCTTTTTTATAGTGTTAATTTCGATTCCTTCAGGATGATTTTAAATGGACTAAGTGTAAAATAATTATAAAAATTTTCAGTGTTGATAACTGTAGAAAAAATAGTAGGCCTACCTTCTGAAATTGCCTACATAGGCCCTACGTAGCAAAATAGTTTTAATTGTATGAGTCAACTGAAAAAAGTTTACAATACAAACTGTGTAAACTGCAACTTGTCTTAACTGATAAGTTACATTTGTTGTTACTATTTTTTTATAATCATTTGTCGCTTCAGTGATAAAGTTACTATTTTTAAGTGACGTATTACTTTTGGTTGTCACACGCACTCTTGCCCTAGTGTATTACATTTGTACTTTTATTAACAGCTATCATATATCTAGTTGGTTAATTAACATTGCCTCCACGAGTTCTTTCAAGTTGATGAAAACCCATTCATCAACTTCGCAAACAAAGATAACGAACCGACCAAGTAAGAAGTGAAAAGTTGTCAGTGAAATGTACTGGTCTTTGGAGAGAAATAACCAAGACGGACGACCGGCGTGGCCTCTGGCGGCGAAATTAATAACTCCCGGGGGGCCGGATTGATCCACCACATCTTCCGGAGAAATAGTTTGACATCTCTGAGGTAATCAGTGAGGCTGCACTGGAGAAAAACAACGCGGGAGGAGAGAGGAGTGGGCGGAGCCTGCTTGGACCAATGACGGTGCTGGAGAGTCGGTTAGTTCCTGGAGAAATGCCGCCTCCAGCTCCAGCCTCTTTACTCTAAAGAGTTCACCTTCTACAACCCACCCATTACGTAGCACTTTGGTGACGTCAGTCTGTATATACTGTGGTCAAATAAAGTAATGGAGTCGGTTCGACTAGGAGAGCCCGAGGGAACTACCCCCCCACACCCACCCTACGGCAAATCACAAACATACAGCACATCCACTGGGGGTTATATGACCCAGAAGTAATGGAAATAGAATAAACACAGCCAATACCTATAAAGGTAGAGAAAATAACAAATTTCCCACTAACCAAGTGTAGGAATGGCAAATATTTTCAACATATCAATAGCAAACCAAATATCGATATAACGCTAAAATCGAAATAAAAATATCGATATATCAGGTAACTAATATATCGAATTGTAAATGCTTTATCTGTTTAAAATTATGCGCTACTCTTATGTCATGACAAAAAATACCCTTATGTTTTGCTGTCACTATTTAGAATAGTTTACTGAATTTAAAAATTAAATACATTTATCTACGTGAAAAACATTTTGGTCTTGACAGTGAATTAAGAAACTTCTAAATAATAATAACTATACCGGTACCTTTAATTATGGTGCCTTGTTTCCGTTCACAGATTTATAATTAAATATACAAAAACAATCTTTTATATAAATGCCATTACTGTAAATTCAAGTGAATCCATTCACTACTTTCCCAGTTTTATGTACATAGACATACGAAAGTTTGATTTTTATTTTATTATATAACAACCAAAAACTATGTACACACTCATTACGCAATCTTCAAAACCAATGCATAGATTTTGGTAAAATAAAAAGGGAAGTTAGCTTTTGTATCGTAGAGACCCGCTAAGAAAGGATTTATAAAAATTCCATTCCCATGGATTTATAAACAACCCCCAAAATTTTACTTTTTCAATAAGAATAACAACGTCATTAATGTAATTTCACATTTAATTTCAAACAGCTGATTTAAAAATAATAATAATAAACATGACATAAAAGCTTGGCTAATTTGGTTGATTTTCATTGTGAAATGTTTAAGGCCATTCTTACATTTCTGGTAACTCTGACATGGTTGAACTGCTTTGCATCCCCTAAAGTCGTCGTATAGGATTTTCTAGATCATTCAAATTTGTTATCTAGGAGAATGGTAGCGGGCTTAGATTTTATATAGTTGTGATTGCTTGGAAAGAAACACGGATGGAAGGGCAAGCGAGTGTAGAGAACCAACCCGTAGCGAAGAAATGGCTTTCGGTCTATATATTATTTGGATAAATAATATGAAAAGACATTTTTTCAAGTGAGAGATCGATAAGGAAGGTTGAGCTTAATATTAATATTTAAATGAAATATTTTATAAGTCACAACATTTTAGTTCTAATATATTATGGACTTAGATTAAAAATTACTTGTAATTTGTGGACCATACTGAACTAAGTCATTACAAAAACAATACTTTTGAACGAAAATGCATGGATAGTTCAATTTTATGAAATGAACAAACAGAAATCTAACTGTGCGGGAAATCTCGGGTTTACATAATGTAATGGACAGTCAACGCCACTCCACTTCAGAACTGGGTCAATAGAGATCAATTACACAATCCAAATCTGATTTAGGCGCGGTAAACTAATTACAAATTAGAGGTGAGCGTAAAGCGCGCCTTTCTCATGCAAATGACGTCACCGCCAGCCCTGTCATAACTGGACCGGAGAGCCCACGGCAAGACTGCGCTCGCATCGATTGATTATGGCAGTCTGCAGGTGTCATTTGTACGAACATGTTTTTTTTGTCTATCAATTTTGCTGAAGAAAATAAAAGTGTTACATAGTTGAGGAACTTACTGTTATTGATGATAATAATGATAATCCAAAACGTTGCAATAGTTGCGTTTTCAAAACAAAAACAACAATAATAGCTAGAAAAGTATGACCAGTATTGGTTGAATTATAATGAAGACTTTAAACACCTCTGAATGCTTATATAACATTATTCTTCCTATTAATAAGAATATATTTACTTCCTATCCAACTGTTATACCAAACTAGCCGACAGCCCTAGCTTCGCTACGAGGTGGTTCTCTACGTTTGCTTACACTCCTCTCCGCATTCTGCCTGCCGTTCACCTAGATAACAAAGTTTTATAGTCTAGAAACCCCATTACTACTTTAGATGGGTGCAAAGCAGTCTATTCATGTCAGAGTTAGTAGATACTAGCGTACCCGTCGCTCGTTGCTTCGATTTCAGAGGAAGACATCTTAAGATTACATCCAATCTATTTTACATTGTTTTATTAAAAAAATAGTATCTAATTAAACATAAAAAAATCGTTTCACTTTCAAACATTTAATCGAGGGCTTTTTTATAAACAATATTTTTTGTTCTTTTTCAGTTGCACCGAACGATGTCATTTGGAAACATGAATTGTACTTGCAAATGTTTTTCAAGAAATGCTTCGACTGGGCAGTATCTCCAGATACCAACGAAGACAATGGTTCGGGTGGTATGTTCAATTCTGGCAATTTTACTTTACCACCAGCGCAGCACATTCCTGGTGGTTCAGTTTTGAACTTCAAAGCCCGGCAACATGTGCATACTTTGTCCATTTTCCCAATGACGATACTTCTATGGGCACCGTAGTCATATTCAGGATTGTAGTTGAACGCAGCAAGACACAAATCAGGATCTAGTGGCCGTCTGAATCGAGCATTACGCTCTCGATTGCTGCCCAGTCTTGCTTCCCGTTGCTCGTTGGTTTCATTAGCTCGGGCTTCAGCAGTTTGTCTTCTAACAGCTTCTAGTCTTGCTTCCCGTTCCTCGTTGGTTTCATTAGCTCGGGCTTCAGCAGTTTGTCTTCTAACAGCTTCTAGTCTTGCTTCCCGTTCCTCATTGGTTTCATTAGCTCGGGCTTCAGCAGTTTGTCTTTGATCAGCTTCTAGTCTTGCTTTTCTTTGCTCGTCAGTTTCTGAAGATCGAGCAGCCCTTTTCCTTCGTGCTTCAGGTGTGCATCGCCCTATACATTTCCTTTTGGGTGGCATAATTTTTATAGAAGACCCATCAAGAACTAAAATTAACATGTCGTGTAAGTTAGTTTATTTACAAGAAATCAAAATATAAAAATATATACAGTTAAAAAAATTAACCCATGGTTTAATTTAATTTTGACATATTTAAAACCCACAGCTGATATTCTTTTTATATTTGACTTATTATACCTTCATGCATCCTGCTATTTGATTAACATTGAAACTTTAGAAGTCCAAGGGACGGAGCCCTGAGGGATTAAAGAAACGGGAATAGGACAGAAACCTTCCCTGGGGTATATAGAACAACTTCCCCAAGTTTCATGGCGATCGGCTGGACGGTTTGGTAGCGCATAAAGGACAGACAAGCAGACAAACATACATTGGATTTTATAGATATAGATTACCTTAAACATTTCACCAATATACCAAATATAATTAGCTTTTGTGACATGTTTTTTTTTTTTTTTTTTTGTATCAGCTGATTGAAACGAATTATCTATCTATACCTATAAAAGGCAAATACCACTGACTCATTCACCGGGTCAATCGAACAAATTTGTCCTCCTTAATTGTTCAACATGCTATACTAACCCGAACTGTAAATTACCGATCCCAGCACCAGGGTTGAGTATGAACTGGAACAATCGAACAAATTTGTCCTCCTTAATTGTTCAACATGCTATACTAACCCGAACTGTGAATTACCGATCCCAGCACCAGGGTTGAGTATGGACCGGAACAATCGAACAAATTTGTTGACAAATGACCAAAATAAGCGTACATCTGTTGATGGGTGAGTTCCGGACGATCTCCATGCAACCAGGCACAATAGGGGCTGCGCCACCCTCTCTTCGCCATTGATAGGGAAATTAGCCGGCCATCCATCAGAGATCTCGTGCACCTAGTTGCACCCGTCCACGGTAGAATGCGCTGCTGATCTACCGCTGTTCGAACACTGCATTCTGGGGTCGGAACACCCCAAACTGCGGACAACTATCTACAAAAAGAACGTTTTGTTGTAAAGAGTGTTGATTTATTTGAAACTCAGTTAAAGGACGATTTCGTGTGAGGGAGACCAGCTAGGGGTGTATGGGGAACACCTGTTGGCATCTGAGGGGTTGCATGGATAACGAGTATTATGTTAGGACTTACCTTATTTATTATGACGTAGTTTTTCTTATCGCTGAACTATTTTATTTACAGTTTTGATTATTTCCTATCATTTTTGTAATTTTTATTTTATGTGTTTTAATTTTTTTGTGTTTAGTTAATTTTTGCCTGTACTTAATGTTTTTATAACTTATATTGGAGAAATACATTACCAAAATATTCGTATTTTTGGAATCAAGGACATTCAAGCCATAATTGTCCGCTTTATTATTCTTTGTATTAATATTAGTATAGGCACAGTTTTTTTTTTCAAAGCGCCTATACTAAACGTATCAAAACCTAAAGCAATATTCTGATCTAGGAGAAGAATTTGATTGTTCAATAATTGTTTTAGGTCTACGTATTTTATATTTTTAGTTAGTGGAGTACAATTAGATTGACCTTTCAAAATTCTAAAAGTATATTCGGATTCTGTATAAGGATACTGTATATTTAATTTGATTAAACAATTGAGTTTGCGCAGACAGTATTAAGTGTTTTGCAATTTTTAAATGTCACTTTATTAATATATTAATAAAGTGGATATATGGCATGGATATATATATATATATATATATATATATATATATATATATATATATATCCATGCCATGTTCTGGAACTAAGCACATTTGAGATAAATCATATTTCCTAATGATGTGGCAAGACCAATAATCTTTGTCTAATCAAAATCATTTTAAAAATATACTCTCGTGCATGTCAACGTGTTAGTTCTATTATGTTGGTTAACATAGTTCTATTATGTTGGTTAACATAGTTCTATTATGTTGGTTAACATAGTTCTATTATGTTGGTTAACATAGTTCTATTATGTTGGTGAACATAGTTCTATTATGTTGGTTAACATAGTTCTATTATGTTGGTTAACATAGTTCTATTATGTTGGTTAACATAGTTCTATTATGTTGGTTAACATAGTTCTATTATGTTGGTTAACATAGTTCTATTATGTTGGTTAACATAGTTCTATTATGTTGGTTAACATAGTTCTATTATGTTGGTTAACATAGTTCTATTATGTTGGTTAACATAGTTCTATTATGTTGGTTAACATAGTTCTATTATGTTGGTTAACATAGTTCTATTATGTTGGTTAACATAGTTCTATTATGTTGGTTAACATAGTTCTTTTATGTTGGTTAACATAGTTCTATTATGTTGGTTAACATAGTTCTATTATGTTGGTTAACATAGTTCTATTATGTTGGTAAACACCTTAAACATTTCTTCGTATTGACTTAAATGAAACACGCATAACCATGCAATAAGGTTATTTTATTGCAGTAATGATTTTGACATACAACTAAATTTCCCCCCGCGTTTGAGTAAAACCTTCGCCGATTTGGCTTTTTTCAGTGATTTTGTGGAATTGTCCGCGGGCATTATTTTCTTCTCTTGGCGCTCTAAACATGCTATTGTTTGCTTAGCATCCACCAAACGTTTTTCCAAGTATTCCTTTTCTTTCTTCGCTTTACTTAAAGCTGTTTCAGTCATCATATACTGGGTTACTCCAGCGCCCTTGTAATTGGAGTCAAGTGTTTTAATATTACTATACAAAAACTCAGCCGATTCCAGTTTGCTTACATCCTCTTTTTCTTTTCTCTTTATTAGCGCTACTTTCTCTTCTTTTTCTATTTTTTCTTTTCTAATACTTGTGAGCGCGGCAATTGCATTGTGTATCTTTGACTTCACCGAGATCATCACTTGGCTTTTTCTTACGCCTCTTTTTTTAATGTCATTTAAATAGTTAGTTTTCTGTTCTAAAATTTCTTGGTCTTTATGATATTCAATACTCAACTTATCTATGTCAATACTTTGAAGACGGTCTTGAAGCTCTATTTTGCTTTGCTGTTGTGTCTTTATCCTGTTGAAATCTATTTCAAGCTGTTTTGTCTGTGTTCGAATTTTGTTCCTCTTAAAGCTTCCATTATCTAATTCACTTGTTAAAAACTTGAAATATTTATCGTATGGTATACCTTTGTTATTTTCAGCGGCCAAGGTAGAAAGCAGTGACTTCATTGCCTCTATTTCCTTAAGTTGTTCTCCAAAGTTCTCCTCTTCACACTTAAATAAAAAATAATCTGAGTTAAATCTTCTTCTCAGTTTTTCTGTTGCTTTTTTATTTTCGTCTATTTCGTTGTCTATGATAGTAACCTTTGTTCGTGTATTGATCCTAGCGATACCCGTTAGTGTAGTGGTAGTACGCCGTAACGATGTCGTCCAACTCATGGTCGACATAGAAGAGGACGCGTGGGAAGGAGACATATCATCATGGCTACCTGGTTTCTGGGGAATGAAGGTCAGTGTCTTCAGGGGCGCTTTCCTCTGCAAGTGACGCTCCGCTACTTCTACAAATTGCTTTAAATAAAATATATCTTGGGAAAATAAGTCTTGTTCGAAGACAATTTCTTGTAATCTTGAATAGTCATCATCCAAATTTGTAAACGTCGTTTTAGAATCTACTTGTGACAAATCCATTACGCAAATTTCAAAATTTATAAAATATCCATGAAAATTTAGTCTAACCTACACAATACAATATAATGTTTTGTTTGTTAATATGTCTTGAGCTGTCATGCTACCAGCTGATACATGGACACGGCTCTACAGTCATGGCTTTGTAAACTACTACAGCCCAGTTTTATATACATCATATGGATGATTTCACGCACATTTAAATTAAAGAAGACTACCTTGCATTGGACGAGTGTTATTACTAAACATAACGACAGTAAAATTTTCATATTTAAAAAAATGTATTACACTACATTAATATTTTTTCTCAATTTAACTTGTTGTTTGTAGTACTTTGTTTTTGTCCAACAGATGTTATAAATCAGTCAATCACAATACAATAGTAATATAATGAGCGTTGGAGTGGTATTTATTTACTATGTTAAAAGCATTTTGGATCGGTTGTTGTTTTTTTCTCATTTCGTTTTTACAAAAGGTTTAGCCAAAGTTATTCAGACACAACTTAAATATATAAGATAATTAACAAGATGTATGTTAATACATTTTTACAAAATCACCAATAAATAATACTTTTTTTGAGGCCTTTCGCCAGCAAAGCTGCCATCATCAGGCAACACAAATTTATATTTTTTGTGTCGCCTGATGATGCCAGCTTTGCTGGCGAAAGGCCTCGAAAAAAGTATTATTTATTGGTGGTTTTGTATAAATTTATTAACAACGAGGAATACCAATATCAACTCCATCTGAAATTTACAACAAGATATATGATATAACATAGATAACAACCAACTAGATACATTTTGAAAATAATATCCATAATTCATACAAAGCAAATTATAACACATATTTAAAATATGCAATCATATAAACAAATTGTTTATGATTACAACAATATAACATTAAATATACATAAACGGAACAAAAATATAAATATAATAAGGTCAATAAACATTCTAAATACTGTATAAAGATATACACAAATAAACATTGGGGTTAAGAGTCCAGTCACACTAAGTCACATTCTCATAGATCAAAAACTTAAACTTAGCTGCACTGTTACAGATAAAAATCAAAGTCATTAGGTCATTAGATAGTGTATTGGCCAAACGGTGCAGCCTAGGTATAGGGACTTGCATCAGGTTGGGTGGTATTGTACCGAGAATATGAAGTGGGATCTTGTAGACCTTGAAGCTCTGAAGTTGAATAATTTAAGAAGATCAGGGCAGTCAACGTGCTTACAGAGGATCTTCTGCAGGAAAACAGCATTCGCCAATTGCCTTCTGGTAGATACTGGGGGAAAGCCTAGATTAACTGCCAGTTGTTCAATAGGAACATCGAAGTAATCAAAGCCAAGTTTGATACCAATGATTCGAATATAGCGTCTCTGAACTTACTCAATACGACCAATCTGACCAACAACGTACGGGTTCCCAACGACACAGCAGTATTCCAATGTTGATCGAACAAGGACTGATATAGGATCTTCAGTACTTCATCATTATGTTTGTATGCTCTTATAGCTAAATTCAAATTTCTCAGAGTCTTGTTACATATATCGTGACTAGTGCTTCTTTGGGCGATTTTGTGATGGTGTATTATATATGTAAATATGTATTATTTATAGGATACGTAAACTTAAAATTAAGAGATAAGAGAAATAGTTAGTGGTGCTGTGCTTTAACCCAGCTACTTGGGGACAAAGTGATGTATAGATTGTAAGTGAGAGGTTCCATGCTCGGTCCTCTTAATACCGACATGGCGTCCGCTCAATGGTTGATATCGACGTGGACTCTACTAGAGAAGTATGGGCTAACCATGTTGGTTGGTAGTTAGTCGTCAGATATTGTACAGGGTAGAGAAGTGAGTATCAGGCTTGTAAATTATCTGAAAGTCAGACCAATACTACGTGGTTCGGATCCCACATGTCCCTTAGTTGCCCTGGCTATTGGGCTATCAATAAATGGCTCTTTCTGGGGAACAGTGGATCTCAGTTAGTAACCAGACTACACAAGTCATCCACACTCATCTTACTCTCATCTAATCATTTATATATTCCTTAAAATACGCACAAAGTTGTGTCGGCGTCTCATATGTAGGAATAAAAATTTATAATATGTTTAAAATTAATGGTATCAAGCCAATAAATGGAGAAGGCCCTACATATAAAAGTAAATAAATCATGAAGGAATAGGCTAGAGAACATATAATCCCATTTAAAAATTAATTACCGCAATATATGATGATGCCTATGATCTTCAAGTGAACAAATGGTGATTCTATTGTATTGAAAATTGGCACCTGTTCTGTTCTAAATATAACAGATTTCGGAGTTAGACGATACTTTTAACCATGTTTTCTTTTGACGTAGTGCTGTACTCCAGGTTCCAACTTGTGAGCAAAGTGAGCAATAGGAGGCGATTGGTTGTAAAATCTGTATTTCCCTGATGTCTTTGTGTAACTCACTCAAGCCTGTCAATGTGACTGAAAGTAAGATTTATTCCACGTGGTTCGGATTCCACCATAAACGGTAAGTATCGAGGAGAACTGCTGTGATGACTGGACTGGTACTAATGAGCTTTTCTTAGGATAAGTCTGTATTAATTAGTAGTATTAGTCATCTACACTTATCCTACATTCTTGTAATCATTCATAATCATACCAACGTACTCAATAATGTATTCTTTAGAAAGGAACAGTTCTTATGCTCAAATTTATTTATTTTTAATATTACCGGTTCAATACAGTTTTTACTGTACTTTGTATGTCACTGTAATACAAACAATTGCAATGGTACCTCCAGGACACACAATGTATGGGATTAAATATTCTAATTTAATTCCTCCAGGACATACTAGGAAATATATTGCAGGTAGAGAGCCACTCGGAACAAATTAAAAATGGCTGGGTCCATAAAACGGGCACATCTTGGTGGGGGTTGCATGTGACTGTGACTTATGTCTGTATTTCCATAGAGAAAGCACCCTCACTGCCCCAGTGATATATAAGACAGTGTCCGCCCAGCAATCAGCTGATGTGTGGTGGAACATGTGGTGGCCAGGCCATCTGTCCACAACTGTTCGTTCTGATTCTCCCGTAGTTCTATTCACATTTAAAATCCAAAAGTATCATTTTATATCTACTGTTGGAAAAAATTATTTTAATTTAGAAAACTTAACATTAAATTGTTAATATTGTTTGATATTGATTAATTGCCGTTTTTAAATATGCACTTAGGAGACTTAAAAAGTAAATCTTAACAGTTTACTTAACAGTAAGTAATATAAATATATGAATAGTGTATTCAGATATTAGGGGAATATGATTAGGGCGGATGTGAATAAATTACAAGATTATTTCATAAAGGTACACATTCCTTGGTGACCGTTTCTATGCTACTATGGTAGGTAGATAAATATCGTAACGTTTGAAACTCTTTGAAACTCGTCAAACCCTATTTAAAAAAACTACCGCAAATATTGCTAGTTGAAGTCTGCTTACAAGGCCAAAGACCACACAGGCAGTCAGATCAACTATATTAGAAGGTGGATATGACATTAAACGTTCCAATACTATGTTGTTAAATACTTTTGTTGCTCCACCTGAGAAGATGAGAAGATAAGTATCATGAACGTAAGCTGCTATATTCAGGACCATCCACAGCTCTCCTGCTATGGAACTTTGTTGATGGTCTTCCCACCCATCCACACATGTACACGATATTGATTCCATTCCTGGCCACCTGCACATAACCGGCTTGAACATTCAGATTTATTTTATTTTTATTTATTACTAAGACACCGATAAAAAAATGTAGCTACATTTTAAGAATATGTATGGTGAGTGTGGTTTCGGGGGTGTAATCTATGTTACGTACTCTTCCTTAGTATGATTTCCCAATTACCAACTGTCAACGGTGGCTAACCATGAGAGACCATTTAAGGGTACCCGTCAGTGCCTATCTTGCCTATGTTAAATTGCATATATTGTGGTACACTATTCTTAGAAATTAATAAACAAAACTTTATGAAAGTTTTACTGGGTTTGCTCTATCACTTGCAAAATAATGATAAGGATTATAAAATATTTTGGTTGTATAGTTTTTTAATGTCATATTTTATAATTTAGCTACAAAAACTCTTAAATTAGAATTTAAAACTCATATAAACAATCTTATTTTGACTCAAATTTACTAGAAGAAGCATATTGTTGTTAATAATAATAGGCCTACTATAAGTAACTTCTGAAAATTTTATTAAAAAATATTAAATGGTTTAGGAAATATTGGTAAATATGTAATAAAAAACACAGTTTTCGGCAATTCTCAAAAAACAAAATTTTTTTGATTATTACTTACAATAATTGCACATATTTCCATTAATTAGCACCATCCCATAGTCCGGATCATCAGGAACCTGCTCATTATCTTGAAATTTTCTTTTTACATTTAATCTTGCTCCATGAGCCCTTTTTTAATTTCTTTCATAGCTTTTTCAGCTTCGAACACTCGTTTCATGTCATGACGCTTCCGTCCATCAGTACAGTTTGCACCAGATGTTCAACATACTTTTTGCATAAATTTTGCCTTTCCTAACACTCCTTCATTATAACATATAACAGCATCATTCACTCCATTTCTCAATGTGTCTAGTCCAACAAAATGATTTTTTGAAATTCGCGTCCAAACCATATTATTGAACGATTCGGTCTGGTGTTCGTGTTTTTCCATGAACACATTTTTTTAGCAAGGTAGGATTGGCTAAGTCTTGATATATGGGCTTGATTACTTCCATGATTGTAGATGATATATTGCTCTTAGAAGAGGATGGTTCAACATTATTTGCTTCTGTTGTACTTTATACTGTACTATATGTAGAGACCATCAAATGGCATTTTCAGATTGGTGTATTCGAAGTAATAAAATTAGTTTTTAAAGCAAATATGAACATAGAATGTCATGTTTTTCTACAATGTCTCTGATTGAATATGATTGCAGTCAATTTTCCTGATTTAAGAAATAACTTTTTGTACAATTAATTAGGTTAGCACAGTTTTCATAAGCTTTACTCTTACTAGTACGTTAATGTTACGCTATATTTACTAAGATGAACAAGAACATAAGCCTTTTTGCTCTAGCTATTATATGGATATATACAGGGTTGGACAAAAATCTGGAATATATTTATTAATTTTAAAACTCTTGAAAGAGACTTAATGAAACGTTATAGTTATATATATATATATATATATATATATATATATATATATATATATATATATATATATATATATATATATATATTCAAAACATTTAGACATATTTTACTACCCATGAAGAAAGTCTTAGGAATGTTAAATATAGACCTAAGCCGACCTTGAGTTATACCTAATTTAAAAGTGCTTTGTTTGTACAATACAAAAATGCAAACATGAGGTCAAAAGGATGACTCAGTCAGAAAATACGGCTACTCAAAGAATTTAATGTCGTATAACTAATTCTTCTTAGTTATACGGCTATTTATTTATCCCTCTTTGAGGTTCCTGCTGTTGATTGTGAACAATCGAAACTAAAGACTGTATCATTCAACAAAAATAAAAATAAGAAATATTAAATCACTTTTGACATTAGGTATACTCCAAAAATAATTTAAGAAAATAATTATAAAAGTCTGTTACATATTCTTTTATATAATGAATTTATTTTCATATTCTGACAGTTAAATTATAGCTGTACGCAGCAGTAGATATTATCCTTATCCTTAACCTTGTTCTTAAGAAGTATTAGTTATATGACTAAATTATTTGAGTGGCTGTATTTCCTGACTGGGTCGTCCTTTTGAATTCCATTTTGCACTCTTGTGTTTCACAAAAAAAGACCTTTAATATTAAGAACAACTCGAGATAGGCTTACGTTAAACAACGCCATCCCCTGGCTATGCGAAAAACAAGTCAAATATGTCTAAATGTTTGGTATAGCGACATATATATTACTACAAAGTTTCGTTAAGTTTCTCTAAACATTTTAAAAAATAATAATTCCATCCTTTGGCCCAACCCTGTATACCTTTGCTAAAGAAAGTTGAAGTTAAAGTTCGTCTTATTTTACCAGGTGAAGTTAGGGCTAAGAAGCCCTCTGTAACACTCTAACACCGGGGGTCCAACGGCTTTACGTGACTTCTGAACCACGGGAGCTTCAGAGCAAAATCTATTAATAAACATCGGGAAGCGAACCCGGACCGACTGCGTGGCAAGCCAGCGCCTTAGCCTCTTATAAACAAATTGTTTATAAACTTTACTCCATTTTTCGTAGGCTTTATGGACATATAGCCAGAGATAAAAGGGCTTATGTTCTTTTTCATTTTAGTACAAATAGCTCATTTTAACTGACATAAGAGTAAATTTTATTAAATATGTTGTAAAAAAATTTTTTTATGACTATCGTACAGTTAATACAATAATTAAATGCCTATCGTTTTCTCAATAATATTTTGGACCCCTTACCTAAAAAATTGGCATCCATGCGAGTAACACCTTGATCACAATAGCCAATGCCGTAAGTCTTATGTAACTAATGCAAGTAGGCTAACAGAAGGGTCTCAAATGGTTTAACAGATTGGCCGTACAGATGCTGAGGGATGGAGGGGGTGTTAATGAATTAGAAGGTTTAGCAGCTACTTGTGGCCGATTTGTCAACTGATGAAGGGGTCCAGTAACGGTAACGGCACATATGGCGAGTAACTCGACATCTGGGTGCTCCGCCCACCACCCGTTATGGATACATCGGCTGCAATTGGCAAAAATAAATCCCACTGATGGGATTTTATTAGCTTTTATTGTCGTATGAAATGGGGGTATGCGCTGGTTTCAACTTTGCGCATGGATACTACAAGCAAAAACAGTAGTTGTAATAGTTGTGAAAACATTTTTATTTTACAAAAGTACACGTTAAGTATCCGTTTGATGAAAAGAGGAAAATGTCATATAAACAAGTATTTAAAATGTACATATCATTACGTCACCGTCAATTTATATTTAAGAAATACTATCAAATGTGAAAGGCAACTTATTACGTTTTTAACCATCAAAAACTCTTCTTTCTCAATATAACCTAAGTTTAATAATCTAAACTTATCCCTAAGTGTTAATATATTTGTTTTTTGTGTGTTTTTAGCCGTCCATGGGTTTAAGAGTCTGCAGAGGCTGACGGCCATGCTGGTTTTAATCCCATTAGAACAATGTTATTTGTGAATCCATATTTTTTCACTATTTATTGACCAAAAGTTGTGTATGAGGTATCATTTTAAAAGTTATCGTATTGCGCATTGGGTTTTCTTTTGATATTTTGAATACATACGCTTAGTTTTGAAAAATAGGTGAAAAATAAAAACTTCAAACTAAATATTTTTATATGAAACTAATTAGGAATATGCAACTTCAACCAATCGCAACTCGCAATTTCATTCTTCAACAAATGCAATTTGTTTGAATGAAATCTGTTTAAAAATAACTGTTTAGTTTGGATACACGTAATTGTATGTCCGGTTCAAAAATAAAATTGTTCTTTTGGGATTAAAACCAAGTTGGCCAACAGCCCCTGCAGACTTAAGATACATACACCGGATTATTCACGCTTGAAATGAAATGAAAAATTACTTTATTTATAGTTAAAATGTTCATAAATAGTGATGTTATGGCCGTTGAGCCCTCTCTTACACCTAATTCATGTACATACATAAATATATTCTTTATATACATTTAATTTTACATTGATTTCATGTACAAATAAGGTATATGGTTTGACACCACAGGTGTTGGAACAATACTATCAATAAAGATAGAGTACCATTCCATTTATATAGCAATATCGATAGGAAGCAAGTCATTAATTTTGCTAAGGAAAGTATATTATTATTTTATGATTCATAGTTAACGATGTTCATTTAATGGAAGTGCATTATAAAACAACATATTACTGAACATTTGACCGGAAGTAGTACTTCCGGATTTTCAAAACACTATGTTCGTATAATTTTATGAAATGTAATGTAATAGTTAATATTAACATATTTGGTCGTATATTTTTACTAATATGTTTTTTTATTGACAAAAATATAGACCACTTTCAAAACTGGTGTTAAATGCCCATTTTTATGTGTTTATCTATGCCATATATATAATTTTTTTATATTTTATGTACGTATTATATGTATGTCCTATATCCTAGGAAACCCTCTCCATCCACCCTAAGAAACACGTAGATTGCAGAAGCTGAACACCAGTAATATTTCTCACTGATATTAACGATAGTTAAAAAACATAAAATTTCCCATTAAAAAGCATTATACTTTTAATTGTAGTACACGTTATGAAATCTATTAAAAATTTGATAAAAATTTTTCATTTTGTTCCACAATAAAGCATATATTAGAGGAAAAGAAAATGTGGGGTAGGGGGCACGGGGTGCTCGGGCAGCATCCACCGCCTGGCCACAAACAATAAAAGATCCCGTTCAATACCTTAAATTTATCTTCTACCTAAATAATTCATGAACCTGAGGGTCGTCCCTCGCCAAAAAATAAATGAAACCCAACATAAAAGTCAGAAGGGGCCATTTTAATCCGCCTCCTTGTCCAATGTCCAATTAGCTAAGAGCATGTGTAAAATCTTATTGTTAATTTATCTTCCGAGGAGTCATTTGAAATTCTAATGGCGGCCAAGTATGCTCACTGCTGCCCGGACAAACAATGCAATTAACTAAATGGCGATCCTGATTGGTCCACATTTATTGTGCCGTGGTTTCTGCCACCCGCCGCAGTAATTGTCACTCGGATTTATTCACTCGCCAGGTTTGATCGTCAATTTAACGAGATTCGTCGCGTTCCAAACATCGCCAGTTTCCAATTTTCGCCATTTTGCATCACATTTCGTGTGTAATTTATCCACTCACTGATCTTGGGTATTAGTGACACATGTTTTTGCTCTCATTCCTCGAGGACTTTTGTTATTTGGATATAGATCGTTTACCCAGAATTTTCATCAGGAATTAACTGTTTAATTGATCACGCGTAAACTGTTGAACTGCCTAATTTGATAATTAGTTTAAATCCAATTCTATGATTGCGTAGTTTTGGATTTCGTATTCCGTATAAAATGTAACGTAATGTTTGTGCATGCAAATACCAAAGTACCGTAAGTTAAAAGTACCAAAAGTGGAGATGCGAACAATGTAACCGCTTGAATAGATAAATATTTACTAAAGAGAATAAAGACGCCTTTGTTATATTTACAACCATACGATGAGGGGGTCGGTGTATTTGTGTATATCCAAACAGGTGGGCTCTTTAGAAAAATAGGTCATGCTCAATCATGTATGTTTGTTATATTGTTATTTGTTTTATTATATTTATTTTTGTGGTAATTAAAAATTAATATAAAATATGAAAATTAAATTAAAATTAATATAAGTATGATAGTAATATAATAGTCCTATTGATTGTGAACTTTTTTGTAACTTGTATCATGTTGTTAGTATTTTTTTTCCATACCAAAGGACAACTCCAATTTAACATTTACACGAATACACAAGATGACAATGACAACAAATATATACAAGCAACAGATTTATAAGATAAATATAATAATCTAAGTAACAACTAGTAGTATTAAATTACTAACATACGTGTTTCAAATCATATTTATTTTGTATTTGATAAATAATAATAACTAGATACAATGTGGTGGAGGAAGCAATAATAAGAAATAGTTAACAACAACATAAAAATTCAACAAGTGTGTTATATGTGACAATACAAGTGCAATATTGTATACAAAGATAAACAATTCCAAAGGACATTCAGAACCCAAGATATATAGAATGGACAGAAGAGAGTCTCATCACGCAATCTTTCTTTTCAAAGACTAGAGTATAAAGGAAAGAGTCCACTCTCCGATTCACTGTTGCCCGCTCTCTTTATCCCGACTAGAATGCTATTCATGCCATAGCTTGTGTGGCGATGCTGCTTAGCAAAGAAATTTATAGACCGAGTTGACGAAGAAGTCCTAAGCTCAAGGATGCTATTTTCGGATTAAAAAAGCAACCTCTGCTAAAAAAGATGAAATTTTAGCACTTTTAAAGTAAAGTTCAACTTCAAAAATGTTTAAAACAAAAACTATTAAAGATAAGCCAGTGAAACTTTAACCACACGTGAAGAAGGTTGTTTTTGTAGTTTGTCCAAATTCTAGATTTTTTACTCCTTTCCAAAATGTTTTGTTGTAATATTTGTAAACCATTACAATCTTAAAAATAGCTGATCATATAAACTTCCAAAACGGTTCAAAAATACCGGATTGAAAAATAAAGTAAGATTATAAAACGGCAAGTGCGATTAAAAAATCTTGCAATTTTATATCACATGATAATTCAACAGACATCGATGTGCGGTCAAGTGTGAGTAGGACAGTCTTATCTTACCATTCAACAGGTTATGGAGAAATACCAGTTTCCTCCGAATATCAAGAAGCTGAAAAACCAGTAATCAATCGTGATAGGTTCGCAACTGATGCTTTGGTGGTACACCCACAATTGGAACACATCTCTGTTGAACCTCTTCCAGTTATTAAGAAAGGTATTTCTGGCGAGGGCTTTACACCAACGAACAATACTCCATAAAATACTGTGTAATATACATCGTATGGCTTTCATAGGCCAGCTACCAAACTAATTAAAGATTTAAAATATTAAGCAGATAAATACCTAAATTAAATAAAATTTACAATAAAAAATACTTGTGTCTTAGTGTTTAAATATTTATCTCCCGTCACAGAGCTCTAAATCCAGATTTCTTAACAATTCAACACCTGCTTCTCCGATTAGATGAAGACCAGCCAATCTCTCCTTGAAAAGAAAGCAGTAGGCACTCATTAACTATGTGATCCATAGTTCGACTAGCGCACAGTATAAAGTCTTCAACGCAGTCGCTATTTGGTTGTCTAGAAAAACGAAATGTAATACGAGTATTTTGTTCGCCTTTCTACAGATATATGTATAGCGTATGGTTTCTTGTCAACTACATTTTTTTTTTAATTATATAAAAGCTGTGTTTAACTTGTAAAAACTCCAAAATTGACTAGATATCAATAGAAATAAAAAATGTAAAGTAATTTCCTGTCACAGAGATAAATCCGTCAAGCCATTTAAGACCTGTGTCACTGATTCTATTTATACTAGCTAATTCCTCCGTAAAACAGCTCAAGTGGCACTCTGTAACTATGTGATCCATTGTTTGAATAGACACTCTACAATCACATGACTGATCTACTGTCAATCCCCACTTGTATTTCCAGTAGTACATCTGCCCACACCAGTTCGGAACCAATTCAACAATGCCCAATTCCTACGAGGGAGGTTCATCCCACCTACAGGTATTGATGGATCGTTAATAAGGAACTTATTACGTCCATCAAAATTGTTCCACGTTATGGCGAGAAATTTGATCTGCTCAACTGGAAAGCAGTATGTAGAAGTGGGTTTTGAGATTTTAAGCGACCGTTCTGATGTGAGAGATACTGGGTAATGGGGAGGTGCGGAGCATTCAGGATCTTTTTGAATTCTTTAAGTAGTGCTTCCTGACGTATTATTTCTGGAGGAGCTATATTGCACAGCACTGGGAGCCAAGGTAGTGAAGTTGCCATGAGAGTGCCATTAAGTTGGACATCAATGGCTCTTATTAAGTTATATGGCTCTTATAAGTTGGACATCCAGCTCTATTAAGTTGGACATAAATCACTTTTTGTATGTGCGCTATTTAGCCATACGGGAGCACTGTATTCAGCAGCTGAATAAACCAGTGACAAAGCAGTAGTACGCAGGTCGTGTGTGTTGGCTCCCGAAGTTGTTCCAGCAATATGATGTAGTACATTTGCCATGGTTTTAATTTTAGCTGCAGTTTTTTGAAGATTGCTTTTAAACGTCAGCAATCGATCTAACGTTACTCCCAGGTACTGCGGAAGATCATTGTGGTGAAGTTTCGCACCATATAGAAAGACGCTTAATTTTCTATTAGCTTGTCGATTAATTAGGTGGAAGTAGGATAAACCGTTTTTGACGTGTTAGGATTTAGCTTCCAAGTTCTAAAATATTCTTTAAGGGCTGCAAGATCATTTGTGAGTATTTATTCAGTAGCAGTCAAGTCCTTATCTTGTTAAGCTAAAGCAATATCGTCTGCATACATACATTTTCTAGACTTTGTGTACTGCATACGTAAATAAAATTGGAGCAAGTAAGGACCAATTTATTTAACGTGTGTAAAGTGTAATTTTAATTAAAATAATAGGTTCTGTTTTCTACAGAATCATGGAGTATATTTAAATGTCTGGTCTCAGTGATAGTTTTAGGATGACTCCTATTTTAGATCCTTTATCTCACGAACCTTGGATGGTAAAGTCAAACATTGTAGGTGAGAGGCAGCGATGGAGAGCTATCACTTTACACTTATCAGCGTTAAATTGTCATCTTGTTAGCTTAGCATCAGAGGACTTTACTCTTTCCTTTAAGAGAGAGGGTGGCTGTCGTGCTGCTGCTGTGGCTGTTCGATCCTGCCTCCCATGGTCTATCAGCAAGCCCTCAGGAGCATATATTTGTGAATTACAGGTTTATTAATTAATTTCCCGCTATAGTTGTAGACGTGGTTCGAGTTAATGTAGAGTTATCTTTGGGCCAATAAACAGTTATAGCTTGTGAAGTACAAGAGTTAGTAGTTAGCTTATCTACCTCCCCAGAGTGGTGTTGAAACTTGTAAATTCGATCCCAGGTTTCTTCACATTACTGTAACTATGAATGAAAGCTCCGATGAAAACACCAACACCTTAGTTTTTAATTGATGACTGTCATGAGAACATTAAGAGTGGCTGGGATTGTGTAAACTCGCCGATTGAGTCATATGAATCCATTTTGTGCAATTCTTAGCCTCTTGTACCAGGTGACCTAAAAAGGTATATTAATATTTAATTTTGAATATTAATACTGTGTGATATGTATTGTGTGATATGTATACATATTTAGGCAACTACGCACATTCTTGCCACTTCTGATTTATTGTTTAAAAAGTGGTGAAATATGAGTGTATATATATCTCTTGGGAGGTTGAATTCAGCCACACAGAACACTCATTTGTTATATGATAGTTAAGCAATATTTTTTTTTTAAATCGTTATTTTTCTAAAGTTTGTTTCATTCTACATTTTTTAATTATGAACACGAAATATATAATTTTTTCAATGAAATAATTTTTACGGCCCGAATAATACAGTTTTTACTAACCCAACCAATAATAACATGACTTATTCTAAATATCTATTTACTTAACATAGATTAGGAATTTGTGATACATCCGGGAATATAGGTATACCGTGTTTGTAGTTAATAGTTGGTGTTTATAATGATCGAATATTGGCCGATAATAGCGATTTGCCGTGAAAATTATTTTTCCATTATATAACTAATAACTAATTATTATAGACAAAAATAGTTTTAAAATCGAATTCAGCGCAAAAACACATGTAATTTGAATATAATATGATTAAAATATAATTTAAATAAATTTAAACATGTCAAAAATACTAAACGCTGTGACTTTGGTTTTTTCGAATTTTGTAAGTAAAATCTGCGATTTCCACAAAATAAAATAACGGAATTATATGGAAATATAGACCTAGTCAATTCTTGACCCATTTCAAGGTTTCGAAATTTTGTTACGTGACAAGAAACTGCATAATAAACCATATGGTCACATTATATTAATATTTATGCACATATTACATTAATATGTAATAAACAAAACAAAAAATATTTTGTACTAAAGTAATATTGAAGCACAATGAATTGCTCCTTGTATATTTATATAATGTATGCTTCTGTTGAATATAAATATTGGAATTTAGTACTTTTGTTGGAGATTTTACCGGAAATACTTTATTTCCATGCAAAATTTAAAACAACAGGAAGTAAAACGAAATAAACTATAGGAAGCAACGTAAGAGGGTTTTAACTACAGTACGGGACGTTAATGAGCTGTTGACCAATGGATTTACATGTTATATGACGTTTGGACCCTTAATATGGACCCTTCCTCGTTAACGGATAATTTAAAAGAAATGTTATAAAAACTATAAAATAAAAAATTTAATGAAATGAATAAATAAAAATAAGATAAGTTCATAAGTAAACTGAAAACTCGGGTTTTTTAAGGTGGACTAGAGAAACCCTTAAAAAATGAAACATAACTATTACCCTTACTAACTCACTCTCTATTAATAAAGAAGTCAACATCCTTTGAGGCAACAATCCCGAGGTTTGGGATTGTTAAGAGTCCCCAAACCGTGGACTCTTAACAATCCAGAGATGTGGGGGGATGCCGTTACACTTTCTAAGTATTACAACAAGTTTTAAAGAAGACAATACAAGAACTACATATTTACAAGAGTTGTAAGAATTTTGATGACTGTGTGTCTAAAGTTAAACGGAAGGTGTGTAGTGGTGTAAGTGTAGGGTTAAGGATATTAGGCTATTTTTTTTATTTTTTTACTTTTTTTTTAATAATGACACAAGCTGTGTGTAACACAAGTGTGTAAGAATCTAGATTTGCTGTTTGAAATTTATTTGCTACAATTGAATTGTTGGTAAAAATTGTTTGAGATTTCTATCGCTTCAAGTGTTTTAAGAATCAAACACAAAGTGTGACCATGTGTAACAATCCTGTCGATTTCAGGTGTTGATCTCAGCATGCATTTACAAGTAGTTTTTTTTTCAGTCTAGGTTTGTTTTATCCAAGTTTGGGTATAAAAATCTGTTAATAACTGGCTATAAATGATCGAAGTATGACATTTTGGATTTCACCAATCATCAAGACAAAACTCTTAATAGAAAAATTTACAGTTGAACTCTCCCTGTTATGCTAAATAAGAAAGTCGCCTGTCAGACTGCAACTTTCATGTTTAGTATCATGGCAGATAACTGGGGAAACTAATGTACCAGTAAATAAAACCTAAACGCTACCACATTGCGGTTCCACACGAATTAAAATCAGCACTCATCAGTGATGGGCCGTCGGAATGATGCATACACAAATCAGAGAGTAAAGTATGCAGTCAAACTACACGCTCCTATGATTAATGTAAACAGTTTTATACCGACCGGCTGTATAATTTATTGCGTGTTACTTGGTGTGTCCCTTCATCTCTGTTTACTTGTCTTGTTGCGATCACTTTGTGTTAACGAGCCCAGAGCAACGAGAGGATCATAGTATTTATAGGACTGTGATTTAATTTATTTACAGCTTTTTATTTTCCATATGGTGGACAAGGATTGTGGAAAATTTCCGTCATTTTGAAAAATCGTTATACGACGTTTCGACTATACAAATTCTAAATTACATATAAATTAACCCATGATATAAGTTGTATAGTATAACTATAATTACTACTATATAAATTACTAGATGAAGTCTTTTCAAGTACATGTTCTAAATTACACCTAAATTAACCTATGATATTAATTATTTAGGTATAATTAGTAGATGTTGTTTCCCAAGTCTTTTCAAATAAATACTCTAAATTACATATAAATTAACTGAGGATAAGTTATATAACTATATAATAACTACTATATAAATTACTAAATGTAATTTAGAATTATTATTTTGAAAATAATTAGGTTGTACAAAGTCGAAATATAGTGTAGGGTTCTTCACGAAATGGTTGGAAATGTCCATCAAGTCCTTGTTTACACTATGAATCAAGTAGTGGGATTTGCCGGTTCTGGGACAACAGATGATTCAGCATTTTGTGATGGATATAAGTGATGCCTTGGTGGTCTGTGACGTCATGGGCGGAACGTCAGGGCCTGGTGTGACGTCATTGGTAATTGTGACGTCTGGGTGGGTGTGAAGTGGGTCAAGAACATTGTGGTTGTTTTTTAAACAATGGCTTCTTGCACATAAGGGTTTCTATGTATGAAGGCTATTTTTATTTAATAATTTATTTACAAATCAAACTTAATAGCTATATTGTTTTTGCTCGAACTCTTCTGACTGGTGCTTTATCACTTCTTTTCAGGTCGGTTATCGGTTTATTGTAAACTTCTTATCCACACTTTATACGACCTATGAATACTTTTATTCTATTACTCAAATTCGAATTCAAATTCTTTATTATGAAAATTGACAATATATACAATTGTATTACATTCGTCACTTATACTAAGAAATAAAATTAATAATAGTGAATAAATAAAACATAATATTCCAATTGACATTTATGGTGGATTTAGGAAGAACTCGTCAAGAGAGTAACAGGCTCTGTTTAATAGATAATTTTTTAGCTTTTTTTTAAATTTATGTTGATTTGACTCCATATGCATATTTCTGGGTAAGTTATTAAATAATTTTGGTCCCATATTTTGAGGTAGAGCAGACGCATGTTGTAATCTGTGTGGGGTCTGTCTATGCAAGTCGCGGGCTCTAGTGTTGTACGTGTGAACATATGAGCCGGTTTGAATAGAATCAACCTTAGTTATGTAGTATACTAACATTTCATAAATGAACAACGAAGGAAGAGTTAAAATTTGGAAAGATTTTAAGTATTTTTTACATGATATTCGTGTATGCACACCAGCCATTATACGTATAGCCCTTTTCTGGAGTCGAAATACTCGTAGGAGCTCAGTACAGGAAGCTGAGCCCCACAGCACTATTCCGTACCTCAGTCTCGACTCTATGAGAGATGTATAAATAAGCCAGGAAAGAGAGTAGTTGTGGTATTTCGAATATCTGCCTAGTAAAAATAATTGTGTACTCTTGAACATAGTGTATTAATGTAGTCAGACCATGAAAAGTTCTTGTCAAAAATTAGTCCTAAGTATTTAACGTTATTTTCGGAGGGCAATTTGAAATCATTCATAATAATTAAAGGGTCAGTCTCAAAAGTGTTGTTACGGCTAGAGAAAATAATGGTCTTAGTTTTATTAGGATTTACGTGCAAATTATTTTTATTTAAATATTGATACAGATTAGACAGTTCTAAAAAGCTATTAAATTCTAGGTTTTCCATTGTTGTGTTTTTAAAAAGTAGTGCTATATCGTCCGCATACATAGCGCATACAAATTTGTGAATTTGGAAATTTTGACGTTAGACTGTTTGTATATATTGTAAAAAGTATTGGCCCTAATACTGAGCCTTGAGGAATTCCAAATTCTAGTTTTAAATAGCTTTAAAAATTTTTTAGGTAAATTGTAGACGAGGAAGTGGTGGTGGGGGAAGTGGTGGGAGAACTTAAAAGCCAGCTAGAGATATAATGAAAGCTTCCGCATCCGACTGAACTGTGCTGCTAATCTCTATCACTTATATCGGTGTGTGTTCTGATAGTCGATCTTCAACTACATCAGTGTCTTGCCTCGATGTGCAAGTTGTAGTGCCAACAACACGACTTTGATTCTCTTCAGAATTGCCGTTATCTATTGTCCAGATGCCGATGAAATTGTTGAGATTGCCGAAGATGTTCAAAATATAAAATTTAAGTGGGCACAAACTGAAACAACAACTACTTGTGGTCCTAATTGTATTGTTTGCAGTGATGTGCTAGATCGTATAAACATATTTATACAATTATATGAAAGTATAGGTCCTGAAGAATTTGGTGAAGAACTTTACAACAGACTGATGGAGGATATGAAAGAAAATGGAGAATAGCTGGTGGTCGATCTGAAAGGGAAGTGCGGATTAACAATCTAGTCATTAAGTTCGTAAATAAGAATTTATAAATAAACAATAAAAATTAAAAAAAAATAAAAATATCCTATTTTTTAAAAAACCAGCCACAATGACCTTAACCCATTTCACACCCACCATGATGTCAAAATCACCCATTACGTCACAATCACCAATGACGTCACAACCATGACGTCGCAGGCCACCAAGACATCACTTATATCCATAAAAAAATGATGAATGAGCTAAACAAATGCTGATCAGCTGTTATCCTAGAACCGGTAAATCCCACTACTCAATCACCAAATTTCAAAATAAAGTCTGTATCTATTGTATAATGCAGATTTGCTAGAATTAACTGTAATGTTATGACCGTTTATAAATAATTTTTTTATGATATTAATGTGGCTCTACTAATGATGGTTTTTACTATCTTGTCATGTTGTTCTCGATTAACAAGAATTTATAAGTTTTAGGCCTACATCTTTGATTAGCTTTATCCACAAACCAGCTGTCACCTGTTAGGTGCAATCTTACACAAATAAATATATTATTCGATTATATTAGGCTTCACAGCAGCCTATCATATGTAAAGACAATCATATATATGACCAATACCTCAATCTATACAGATGTTTTGTATCGTTAGAGGTCTATTCGCCTTCTACTTCATTGTTCAATGATTATTTTGAAGAGTAGTCTTCCACTGTTAATTTCATGCATGGCAGATTTTCCAATAGGCCTATTATTAAGATTTGGTTGGATTGCATTCAAATTCTGTACTTGCAATAGAATAAGTACATGTCATTTCGTCAGGAATCACGTATTGGGCAGTGTACCAGTGTGCGTGGTGCAACTCAAGTTTTCACAGGATTTACATACTGGGGCCGTCAATACTACAGCACATTCTTTATGCATATTGTCTAACATTGATTACATGTAATGCAATATACTAGTCAAGGCAGTCAATAAGCATCACATCAGAGACTGATGGTATGGAGCAAACGTAGAAAAATTATTCAGGCAAATACAGACATTGGTGCAGAGTTTTTAATCTCGCGCCCTCCCCCCTTGTCCCTTAGAACCTGGGATGAATTGTAATTTGCAACTTAAAGAAAACCTCCGATGATCAAAGAAATGATATTCTTGTTTGACACTTTTATATTAAAACACACCTCGAGCTTCGTGAAGATTTCTGCATAATTGATGAAAGTGAAAAACTTGGTGACTCCCTTCATTAACATTTCTTTTCCGTCGGGATAATTCTGCAGAAATAAGCAAGTTCTGTCGGACAGGTATTGCGTCTGAAAGTCTGTAATTATTTGAATATACGTTATGAAAGCTGGCACTTATATTAAAATTGCAGAAAATAAAGTGTATACGTTAGTGTTTTCAAATTCATGAAACTTTTATCATTCAATTTACTCTGCATTGCAAATAGTTTAATAATTTTGTCTAAGTAAAGCTTTATATTCTTGTTTTATGTTAATAAGTTTTATGATACAGTGATATCTAACATTGATAAAGTTCATAAGATGATTCTGTATAAAAAATATCCATTATAAGATTCCAATTTGTTCCTTTAGTATAAATTATATTTTTAACTTCCTTAGGTTTTAATAATCTCTCTGTTATTAATTATGAATGAAAAACGAATTTCAAATTGTACATCTAAATGAAAATACTAATAATCATAAACACAGAAACAATAAGTCGTAAAAAATAAGTTGGTTAACTCATTTTTGTATTTTTTATTTGAAATAAAAACGTATATTTTTCCTTAGAGGCTTATATTGTAGGTTTATATAACCAATGGTACTATCCACATATACGATAGCCATTGAGGTTAGTTTTTGAGTTTACATAAACATGTATAGCAAAAGTAACACAAGAACCTATTCTGAGAGTCACATTTGGTACTTGTTGAACGGGAGCCACTCAGTACTAATTTAACCAAACGAATTAACTGTAAGGTTTTAACGAGTTTATATATTCACCTGTATTTGACGTTAATACCATTTATATTGATATTATTTTTATTTTGTTCTTATTCATTGTCTAACATAGTTAGAAAAACAGTTAGGGATTCCTTCACTTGTTGTATAGTAAAACTATTGAATTTTTCAAACAGCTTTTATGAAGAAAAAACACGCATTTCTTTATTTGTTTTATATTTGTGTGTTTTTTCTGTCAGAAATGTGTTGTGAACATCCATTGAATGTCGATCTCTGCTATCGGCGATGTATTATCTGGGATCTCCGGGGGTTGGGGGTGGAAGGGTTATAAGAATCGTGCGAGAACGTCCGTCGGCGACGTGAACGACACACGGAGTTCAGTATTAGGAGGGATTAGCCCAATAAAACGGTTGGTTACAGATAAGCCCGGCGAGCGAGCGGCGTGACGCTGTGAACACTAAACACCCCTCGTCCATCCCTTGTGCCAATCGGTCATTTTTTACATAAATTATATTTGTTACATGTAATATATATACCATTAAATTATCTAGTTTATTTGGTACAAATTGAAAAAAAAACTATTTTTTGAAACAGGATCTGGTCTTTTTCGAGTGAAATGCATTCATAATATTAATATGTAAAATCCAAAAACGATGTTCTCATTCACTCATAGAGACCCACTTAGAAGGGACTTTTTTAAATATCCATTCCTTTGGGGTAGAAAAAAACCCATCAACCTTTCCTTCCCCCCCTTAAGAGTAACATTGCCATTTATTTTATTTAATATTTATGACAAACGGCTTATGCACAAACAAATGTCACAAAATCTTAGCTAATTTTGATTTCGTTGTGGAATTTGTAATACATTATTGCACCACTTTGCATCCCTCTAAAGTATACTTAGAGGTTCTTCTAGAATATAAAACTTTTTCATCTAGGAGAACGGCATCATGCAGGGTTTTTATATTGATGTGATGATTTAGAGAGAACTACGAAGGGAGGGTAGAGAACCACTCCGTAGCAAAGAAAGGGTTGTCGGCTAGTATCTCTAAATAACACAATAGTACGTTCAATTAAAAAATCTTACTTAGTTATACAACACAAGGAAACTACGTTAAAGCTGAGGTACTCAAGTATCTAACCAATTAATATGCTTTTAACATATCTAAAAAGGAAGTAAAAAATGGTCCTGTTTTAAACTGACTGCCATAATGTTATTATTTTCAATAGAATGTACCACAAAATTATAAACTACTTCCATCGACCAAGATGTAACGAATTCTAAGCAACATAGGCCTACTTATAGCTATATAATGTAGCACAACATTATAAACTACTTCCATCAACCGAGATGTAACCAGCCTTAAGCAACATAGGCCTACTTCTAGCCATAGAATGTACCACAACATTATAAACTACTTCCATCGACCAAGATGTAACCAACCTTAAGTAACATAGACCTACTTCTAGCTATAGAATGTAGCACAACATTATAAACTACTTCCATCGACCAAGATGTAACCAACCTTAAGCAACATAGACCTACTTCTAGCTATAGAATGTAGCACAACATTATAAACTACTTCCATCGACCAAGATGTAACCAACCTTAAGCAACATAGACCTACTTCTAGCTATAGAATGTAGCACAACATTATAAACTACTTCCATCAACCATGATGTAACCAACCTTAAGCAACATAGACCTACTTCTAGCTATAGAATGTACCACAACATTATAAACTACTTCCATCGACCAAGATGTAACCAACCTTAAGCAACATAGACCTACTTCCAGCTATAGAATGTAGCACAACATTATAAACTACTTCCATCGACCAAGATGTAACCAACCTTAAGCAACATAGACCTACTTCTAGCTATAGAATGTAGCACAACATTATAAACTACTTCCATCGACCAAGATGTAACCAACCTTAAGCAACATAGACCTACTTCTAGCTATAGAATGTACCACAACATTATAAACTACATCCATCGACCAAGATGTAACCAACCTAAGCAACATAGGCCTACTTCTAGCTATAGAATGTAGCACAACATTATAAACTACTTCCATCGACCAAGATGTAACCAACCTTAAGCAACATAGACCTACTTCTAGCTATAGAATGTACCACAAAATTATAAACTACTTCCATCGACCAAGATGTAACGAATTCTAAGCAACATAGGCCTACTTCTAGCTATATAATGTAGCACAACATTATAAACTACTTCCATCAACCGAGATGTAACCAACCTTAAGCAACATAGGCCTACTTCTAGCTATAGAATGTACCAGAACATTATAAACTACTTCCATCGACCAAGATGTAACCAACCTTAAGCAACATAGACCTACTTCTAGCTATAGAATGTAGCACAACATTATAAACTACTTCCATCAACCATGATGTAACCAACCTTAAGCAACATAGGCCTACTTCTAGCTATAGAATGTACCACAACATTATAAACTACTTCCATCAACCAAGATGTAACCAACCTTAAGCAACATAGACCTACTTCTAGCTATAGAATGTAGGACAACATTATAAACTACTTCCATCAACCATGATGTAACCAACCTTAAGCAACATAGGCCTACTTCTAGCTATAGAATGTAGCACAACATTATAAACTACTTCCATCAACCAAGATGTAACCAACCTTAAGCAACATAGGCCTACTTCTAGCTATAGAATGTACCACAACATTATAAACTACTTCCATCGACCAAGATGTAACCAACCTTAAGCAACATAGACCTACTTCTAGCTATAGAATGTACCACAACATTATAAACTACTTCCATCGACCAAGATGTAACCAACCTTAAGCAACATAGGCCTACTTCTAGCTATATAATGTACCACAACATTATAAACTACTTCCATCGACCGAGATGTAACCAACCTTAAGCAACATAGACCTACTTCTAGCTATAGAATTTCCAACCAACCACAAAGTTATACGAACTTTACAATGTATTACTATAGAATGAACAAATTTTTCGGACGTGGCGGCTCGATGGCTAAGGCTTTAGGCAGTGGAATGCACTGTTCAAGGTTCGAATCCCAAGTGATGGTCGCAGTTTCACTTACTGAATGAAGTTTACGCACATCCATGAGGCCCATATGAACTGCCAAGTAAAGTTTTTAGTTAAAAAAGAAATCGCGCGGAATTCATTGAAGATACACGCAGTTTCCCGCCGACTAAGACAAGTTCAGTTTTGTTTTGTTAGTACATTGAATCAACGGCTTTCTAACCAGGGGAGTGGCGAATCTGTAACATGTTCATGATTACACCGGGAATCGAACTCGTGTCAACTGCGTTTCAAACTATCTTTTCCTTTAACTTGGGCCGCTGAATAGAAAATAACCAACCGTGCTGAATCTACAAGTAGTCTAGCAAGAACTGCGTGCCTTAGTGTACAACCAACTTATTCTAAAAACAGAACAGGATGAGGCGAAACTATCCAACTGGACCTTTTCCGTTAATTCACTACCGCTATTTTGGTTAAGTTATGTTAGGTTTGTTATGTTCGTTTTGGTTATTTTATGTTAAATTTAATTAGTTTATGTTCACTTTAGTTAGGTTATGTTAGGTTTAGCTATGTTATATTAGGTTTGGCTTGGTTATGTTAGGTTAACCTAAGTTATGAACGGAAAATATCCTCGAAATTATTTACAGTTTTATTCTTTTGATATTAAGTAGCTACCAAAAGTCCTAAGAAGGGTCATTGGCATTTGCCATTGGCTCTGGCTTACAACTGAACTTTTTTGACTTTCCAAATTGCTGCTGGTTTTGTATTATGTTTGCAAATATTTAACAAACAGCCCGTTTTGTTTTATTCCAATAAAATTGGTGTTGTTTTCATAGACTTATTTGCTTATTGTTAAAAAAATAATCCTAAAAAATAATTTGGTTGATGATTTTATAGTTATTTCTATGTTTATAAAACAGTATTTAGTATAAGGTTAGATTGTCAACTTCATAAAGACTTGTAGAAATTAAAAATGTTCCAATATCTTATCAAGTTTTTTATCAGGTATCTGCGTCCAAACTTTGGAGTTAGAATGAAGCCGTCTTTTGAAGGGAGATGAATAAGTAACTTCATAAGAAGTTTGTCGTATTCAACATAAAATAACAGAACATTGGGGAATAATGTACAATTAAGTGAAGATAAGAAGACTGGCATCTATCACAGAAAGATTTTTCACCTCAAGGCTAAACAACAAAATCATCTTACAAATATTTTGTTAAAAAAAAAATTGTATGCAAAACTAAGGAATATTACATAACAAATATTGTGTACGCTCAGAAATATACAAATAATATGGTAATCAACTCCGTAAAGCACGTTTACCACCCTGAGACCAGATGGAATTACAAAGGAATTTAAACAATTTAAAAAAAATCATGATAGTGAACTATACAATCCTACTTGATAAGTGCAGCCACTTTGTTTAGTGCTATTGAGCACTGCCTCCTTTTTTTCATTTGAAATAATCTAATTTCCCTCTTTAGACATAATTCTACTTCATCAATCCCTTTTTTAGCCTGTTTTGCCTTTCCTATATTTATGTCATTCGACAAGTAAATACGTTTCACAATCCTTCGTTTGATTTGGTGTCAACGAACGTTGATTCGACAACGTCCTGCATACTTAAAGTCCTATCTTACAGATACCAGTGCAATCCTAGGTTTAGAAAATGTCATTCACCTAGCTTTAACACCCCCCCCCCCCCCGTCATTACCCTTCCATTAGTACCTTTCCAGTCAACCCAGTTGAAACAATCTATCAGTCCAGGACAAAGGAGGGGGCCATGGTGTCACCCTACTCGGCTGTTATTTAGCACACAAAACAACACGTGGACAATTTTGCGCCTGGCCAGCCAGCAGCCTCTATTGTGCTCTAATAAAGCGACTGGGGTCCACATTAATCATAGGTTGACGGGGTCCACCCCCTGTATGGGGTGTGATAGCACACAATACCCATCGCATCTGATAGCGGAGTCCGACCACCACGTCTGGGATTATCTGCGGAAGCCACCGCCCGCCACCCTCTGTCCCGGTCACGGGGTGTCGCAGGCTTCAGACGTCCTAAAGAAGTGAACAGTTATGGATGAAACATACGTTTTTGGGTAAAATACCATGAAGAATTGAAGCTGCAAAAGGTGCTAGGGAAAGGGTTAAACGTGATGTTAGATTTTCAAACAAAATACTTAAATATAAATGTATTTAAACAGAATTGTTTGGTGAAAATGTGGTGATTTTTCCATATTTTTTCCATTTCAAAAACTTATGATTTCAAATATATATATTCAATTGTAGCAATTATTATCCATTATCCACAATCTAAATAATTATTATCTACGTAATGAACTAGATAAATAAACATATATGTGAACTTACTAAAAATTAAGTAGAAAAAATCAAATGGAAAAATAACAAAAATATTCCAAGAAACGCCCTATTCCCAAATTGAACAGTTAAGTAGTTGATAAATTGTGAACTCTCAAAACTGATTTATCTTTGTGTACTTTGAAATTATTTATTTGGCAAAAAATATCTACATACTTCATTTTTGTATGATTGTTGTCCGGTTGGACTTTGACTATAAAGAGGCTGTGATTGGACTTTTCGTTCTACAGCTAGACGTCAGAAGAAATATTTATTAGTTTAGTTATTCTTCAAGATCATCGTGAGTTAGTTGTTTATTAGTTTAGTTATTCTTCAAGATCATCCTGAGTTAGTTGCTTGTTAGTTTAGTTATTCTGCAAGATCATCGTGAGTTAGTTGTTTATTAGTTTAGTTATTCTTCAAGATCATCTTTAGTTAGTTGCTTGTTAGTTTAGTTATTTTTCTAGATCATCGTGAGTTAGTTGCATGTTAGTTTAGTTATTCCTCAAGATCATCCTGAGTTAGTTGCTTGTTAGTTTAGTTATTCTTCAAGATCATCGTGAGTTAGTTGCTTGTTAGTTTAATTATTCTTCAAGATCATCGTGAGTTAGTTGTTTATTAGTTTAGTTATTCTTCAAGATCATCGTGAGTTAGTTGCTTGTTAGTTTAGTTATTCTTCAAGATCATCGTGAGTTAGTTGCTTGTTAGTTTAGTTATTCTTCAAGATCATCGTGAGTTAGTTGTTTATTAGTTTAGTTATTCTTCAAGATCATCGTGAATTAGTTGCTTGTTAGTTTAGTTATTCTTCAAGATCATCGTGAGTTAGTTGCTTGTTAGTTTAGTTATTCTTCAAGATCATCGTGAGTTAGTTGTTTGTTAGTATAGTTATTCTTCAAGATCATCGTGAGTTAGTTGCTTGTTAGTTTAGTTATTCTTCAAGATCATCGTGAGTTAGTTGCTTGTTAGTTTAGTTATTCTTCAAGATCATCGTGAGTTAGTTGCATGTTAGTTTAGTTATTCTTCAAGATCATCGTGAGTTAGTTGCTTGTTAGTTTAGTTATTCTTCAAGATCATCGTGAGTTAGTTGTTTATTAGTTTAGTTATTCTTCAAGATCATCGTGAGTTAGTTGCTTGTTAGTTTAGTTATTCTTCAAGATCATCGTGAGTTAGTTGCATGTTAGTTTAGTTATTCTACAAGATCATCGTGAGTTAGTTGCTTGTTAGTTTAGTTATTCTTCAAGATCATCG
The DNA here is from genome assembly GCA_035578905.1 of Stictocephala bisonia. Taxonomy (NCBI): domain Eukaryota; kingdom Metazoa; phylum Arthropoda; class Insecta; order Hemiptera; family Membracidae; genus Stictocephala; species Stictocephala bisonia. Next base: position 5,130,831 of record JAQJVL010000023.1, read on the forward strand.
TGAGTTAGTTGCTTGTTAGTTTAGTTATTCTTCAAGATCATCGTGAGTTAGTTGCTTGTTAGTTTAGTTATTCTTCAAGATCATCGTGAGTTAGTTGCTTGTTAGTTTAGTTATTCTTCAAGATCATCGTGAGTTAGTTGTTTGTTAGTTTAGTTATTCTTCAAGATCATCGTGAGTTAGTTGCTTGTTAGTTTAGTTATTCTTCAAGATCATCGTGAGTTAGTTGCTTGTTAGTTTAGTTATTCTTCAAGATCATCGTGAGTTAGTTGCTTGTTAGTTTAGTTATTCTTCAAGATCATCGTGAGTTAGTTGCTTGTTAGTTTAGTTATTCTTCAAGATCATCGTGAGTTAGTTGCTTGTTAGTTTAGTTATTCTTCAAGATCATCGTGAGTTAGTTGCTTGTTAGTTTAGTTATTCTTCAAGATCATCGTGAGTTAGTTGTTTGTTAGTTTAGTTATTCTTCAAGATCATCGTGAGTTAGTTGCTTGTTAGTTTAGTTATTCTTCAAGATCATCGTGAGTTAGTTGCTTGTTAGTATAGTTATTCTTCAAGATCATCATGAGTTAGATGTTTATTAGTTTAGTTATTCTTCAAGATCATCGTGAGTTAGTTGCTTGTTAGTATAGTTATTCTTCAAGATCATCGTGAGTTAGTTGCTTGTTAGTATAGTTATTCTTCAAGATCATCGTGAGTTAGTTGCTTGTTAGTATAGTTATTCTTCAAGATCATCGTGAGTTAGTTGCTTGTTAGTATAGTTATTCTTCAAGATCATCGTGAGTTAGTTGTTTGTTAGTTTAGTTATTCTTCAAGATCATCGTGAGTTAGTTGCTTGTTAGTATAGTTATTCTTCAAGATCATCGTGAGTTAGTTGTTTGTTAGTTTAGTTATTCTTCAAGATCATCGTGAGTTAGTTGCTTGTTAGTTTAGTTATTCTTCAAGATCATCGTGAGTTAGTTGCTTGTTAGTTTAGTTATTCTTCAAGATCATCGTGAGTTAGTTGCTTGTTAGTATAGTTATTCTTCAAGATCATCGTGAGTTAGTTGCTTGTTAGTTTAGTTATTCTTCAAGATCATCGTGAGTTAGTTGCTTGTTAGTTTAGTTATTCTTCAAGATCATCGTGAGTTAGTTGTTTGTTAGTTTAGTTATTCTTCAAGATCATCGTGAGTTAGTTGCTTGTTAGTTTAGTTATTCTTCAAGATCATCGTGAGTTAGTTGCTTGTTAGTTTAGTTATTCTTCAAGATCATCGTGAGTTAGTTGCTTGTTAGTTTAGTTATTCTTCAAGATCATCGTGAGTTAGTTGCTTGTTAGTTTAGTTATTCTTCAAGATCATCGTGAGTTAGTTGCTTGTTAGTTTAGTTATTCTTCAAGATCATCGTGAGTTAGTTGCTTGTTAGTTTAGTTATTCTTCAAGATCATCGTGAGTTAGTTGCTTGTTAGTTTAGTTATTCTTCAAGATCATCGTGAGTTAGTTGCTTGTTAGTTTAGTTATTCTTCAAGATCATCGTGAGTTAGTTGCTTGTTAGTTTAGTTATTCTTCAAGATCATCGTGAGTTAGTTGCTTGTTAGTTTAGTTATTCTTCAAGATCATCGTGAGTTAGTTGCTTGTTAGTTTAGTTATTCTTCAAGATCATCGTGAGTTAGTTGCTTGTTAGTTTAGTTATTCTTCAAGATCATCGTGAGTTAGTTGCTTGTTAGTTTAGTTATTCTTCAAGATCATCGTGAGTTAGTTGCTTGTTAGTTTAGTTATTCTTCAAGATCATCGTGAGTTAGTTGCTTGTTAGTTTAGTTATTCTTCAAGATCATCGTGAGTTAGTTGCTTGTTAGTTTAGTTATTCTTCAAGATCATCGTGAGTTAGTTGCTTGTTAGTTTAGTTATTCTTCAAGATCATCGTGAGTTAGTTGCTTGTTAGTTTAGTTATTCTTCAAGATCATCGTGAGTTAGTTGCTTGTTAGTTTAGTTATTCTTCAAGATCATCGTGAGTTAGTTGCTTGTTAGTTTAGTTATTCTTCAAGATCATCGTGAGTTAGTTGCTTGTTAGTTTAGTTATTCTTCAAGATCATCGTGAGTTAGTTGCTTGTTAGTATAGTTATTCTTCAAGATCATCGTGAGTTAGTTGCTTGTTAGTATAGTTATTCTTCAAGATCATCGTGAGTTAGTTGCTTGTTAGTATAGTTATTCTTCAAGATCATCGTGAGTTAGTTGCTTGTTAGTATGGTTATTCTTCAAGATCATCGTGAGTTAGTTGCTTGTTAGTATAGTTATTCTTCAAGATCATCGTGAGTTAGTTGCTTGTTAGTTAAGTTATTCTTTAAGATCATCGTGAGTTAGTTGTTTATTAGTTTAGTTATTCTTCAAGATCATCGTGAGTTAGTTGTTTGTTAGTTTAGTTATTCTTCGAGATCATCGTGAGTTAGTTGCTTGTTAGTATAGTTATTCTTCAAGATCATCGTGAGTTAGTTGCTTGTTAGTATAGTTATTCTTCAAGATCATCGTGAGTTAGTTGCTTGTTAGTATAGTTATTCTTCAAGATCATCGTGAGTTAGTTGCTTGTTAGTATAGTTATTCTTCAAGATCATCGTGAGTTAGTTGCTTGTTAGTATAGTTATTCTTCAAGATCATCGTGAGTTAGTTGCTTGTTAGTTTAGTTATTCTTCAAGATCATCGTGAGTTAGTTGTTTATTAGTATAGTTATTCTTCAAGATCATTGTGAGTTAGTTGCTTGTTAGTATAGTTATTCTTCAAGATCATCGTGAGTTAGTTGCTTGTTAGTATAGTTATTCTTCAAGATCATCGTGAGTTAGTTGCTTGTTAGTATAGTTATTCTTCAAGATCATCGTGAGTTAGTTGCTTGTTAGTTTAGTTATTCTTCGAGATCATCGTGAGTTAGTTGTTTGTTAGTTTAGTTATTCTTCGAGATCATCGTGAGTTAGTTGCTTGTTAGTTTAGTTATTCTTCAAGATCATCGTGAGTTAGTTGCTTGTTAGTATAGTTATTCTTCAAGATCATCGTGAGTTAGTTGCTTGTTAGTATAGTTATTCTTCAAGATCATCGTGAGTTAGTTGCTTGTTAGTTTAGTTATTCTTCAAGATCATCGTGAGTTAGTTGTTTATTAGTTTAGTTATTCTTCAAGATCATCGTAAGTTAGTTGTTTATTAGTATAGTTATTCTTCAAGATCATCGTGAGTTAGTTGTTTATTATTTTAGTTATTCTTCAAGATCATCGTGAGTTAGTTGTTTGTTAGTTTAGTTATTCTTCAAGATCATCGTGAGTTAGTTGTTTGTTAGTTTAGTTATTCTTCAAGATCATCGTGAGTTAGTTACTTGTTAGTATAGTTATTCTTCAAGATCATCGTGAGTTAGTTGCTTGTTATTATAGTTATTCTTCAAGATCATCGTGAGTTAGTTGCTTGTTAGTATAGTTATTCTTCAAGATCATCGTGAGTTAGTTGCTTGTTAGTTTAGTTATTCTTCAAGATCATCGTGAGTTAGTTGTTTATTAGTTTAGTTATTCTTCGAGATCATCGTGAGTTAGTTGTTTGTTAGTATAGTTATTCTTCGAGATCATCGTGAGTTAGTTGTTTGTTAGTTTAGTTATTCTTCAAGATCATCGTGAGTTAGTTGCTTGTTAGTATAGTTATTCTTCAAGATCATCGTGAGTTAGTTGCTTGTTAGTTTAGTTATTCTTCAAGATCATCGTGAGTTAGTTGTTTATTAGTTTAGTTATTCTTCAAGATCATCGTGAGTTAGTTGTTTATTATTTTAGTTATTCTTCAAGATCATCGTGAGTTAGTTGTTTATTAGTTTAGTTATTCTTCAAGATCATCGTGAGTTAGTTGTTTGTTAGTTTAGTTATTCTTCAAGATCATCGTGAGTTAGTTGCTTGTTAGTTTAGTTATTCTTCAAGATCATCGTGAGTTAGTTGCTTGTTAGTATAGTTATTCTTCAAGATCATCGTGAGTTAGTTGCTTGTTAGTATAGTTATTCTTCAAGATCATCGTGAGTTAGTTGCTTGTTAGTATAGTTATTCTTCAAGATCATCGTGAGTTAGTTGCTTGTTAGTTTAGTTATTCTTCAAGATCATCGTGAGTTAGTTGTTTGTTAGTTTAGTTATTCTTCAAGATCATCGTGAGTTAGTTTTTTATTAGTTTAGTTATTCTTCAAGATCATCGTGAGTTAGTTTTTTATTAGTTTAGTTATTCTTCAAGATCATCGTGAGTTAGTTGTTTATTAGTTTAGTTATTCTTCAAGATCATCGTGAGTTAGTTGTTTATTAGTTTAGTTATTCTTCAAGATCATCGTGAGTTAGTTGCTTGTTAGTTTAGTTATTCTTCAAGATCATCGTGAGTTAGTTTTTTATTAGTTTAGTTATTCTTCAAGATCATCGTGAGTTAGTTGCTTGTTAGTTTAGTTATTCTTCAAGATCATCGTGAGTTAGTTGTTTATTAGTTTAGTTATTCTTCAAGATCATCGTAAGTTAGTTGTTTATTAGTATAGTTATTCTTCAAGATCATCGTGAGTTAGTTGCTTGTTAGTTTAGTTATTCTTCAAGATCATCGTGAGTTAGTTGTTTATTAGTTTAGTTATTCTTCAAGATCATCGTGAGTTAGTTGTTTGTTAGTTTAGTTATTCTTCAAGATCATCGTGAGTTAGTTGTTTGTTAGTTTAGTTATTCTTCAAGATCATCGTGAGTTAGTTGCTTGTTAGTTTAGTTATTCTTCAAGATCATCGTGAGTTAGTTGCTTGTTAGTATAGCTATTCTTCAAGATCATCGTGAGTTAGTTGCTTGTTAGTTTAGTTATTCTTCAAGATCATCGTGAGTTAGTTGTTTATTAGTTTAGTTATTCTTCAAGATCATCGTGAGTTAGTTGTTTGTTAGTTTAGTTATTCTTCAAGATCATCGTGAGTTAGTTGTTTGTTAGTTTAGTTATTCTTCAAGATCATCGTGAGTTAGTTGCTTGTTAGTTTAGTTATTCTTCAAGATCATCGTGAGTTAGTTGCTTGTTAGTATAGTTATTCTTCAAGATCATAGTGAGTTAGTTGCTTGTTAGTTTAGTTATTCTTCAAGATCATCGTGAGTTAGTTGTTTGTTAGTTTAGTTATTCTTCAAGATCATCGTGAGTTAGTTGTTTGTTAGTTTAGTTATTCTTCAAGATCATCGTGAGTTAGTTGCTTGTTAGTTTAGTTATTCTTCAAGATCATCGTGAGTTAGTTGCTTGTTAGTATAGTTATTCTTCAAGATCATCGTGAGTTAGTTGCTTGTTAGTATAGTTATTCTTCAAGATCATCGTGAGTTAGTTGCTTGTTAGTATAGTTATTCTTCAAGATCATCGTGAGTTAGTTGCTTGTTAGTTTAGTTATTCTTCAAGATCATCGTGAGTTAGTTGTTTATTAGTTTAGTTATTCTTCGAGATCATCGTGAGTTAGTTGCTTGTTAGTTTAGTTATTCTTCGAGATCATCGTGAGTTAGTTGCTTGTTAGTATAGTTATTCTTCAAGATCATCGTGAGTTAGTTGCTTGTTAGTTTAGTTATTCTTCAAGATCATCGTGAGTTAGTTGCTTGTTAGTTTAGTTATTCTTCAAGATCATCGTGAGTTAGTTGTTTATTAGTTTAGTTATTCTTCAAGATCATCGTGAGTTAGTTTTTTATTAGTTTAGTTATTCTTCAAGATCATCGTGAGTTAGTTTTTTATTAGTTTAGTTATTCTTCAAGATCATCGTGAGTTAGTTGTTTATTAGTTTAGTTATTCTTCAAGATCATCGTAAGTTAGTTGTTTGTTAGTATAGTTATTCTTCAAGATCATCGTGAGTTAGTTGCTTGTTAGTTTAGTTATTCTTCAAGATCATCGTGAGTTAGTTGTTTATTAGTTTAGTTATTCTTCAAGATCATCGTGAGTTAGTTGTTTATTAGTTTAGTTATTCTTCAAGATTATCGTGAGTTAGTTGCATGTTAGTTTAGTTATTCTTCAAGATCATCGTGAGTTAGTTGCTTGTTAGTTTAGTTATTCTTCAAGATCATCGTGAGTTAGTTGCTTGTTAGTTTAGTTATTCTTCAAGATCATCGTGAGTTAGTTGCTTGTTAGTTTAGTTATTCTTCAAGATCATCGTGAGTTAGTTGTTTGTTAGTTTAGTTATTCTTCAAGATCATCGTTAGTTAGTTGCTTGTTAGTTTAGTTATTCTTCAAGATCATCGTGAGTTAGTTGTTTGTTAGTTTAGTTATTCTTCAAGATCATCGTGAGTTAGTTGCTTGTTAGTTTAGTTATTCTTCAAGATCATCGTGAGTTAGTTGCTTGTTAGTATAGTTATTCTTCAAGATCATCGTGAGTTAGTTGCTTGTTAGTTTAGTTATTCTTCAAGATCATCGTGAGTTAGTTGCTTGTTAGTTTAGTTATTCTTCAAGATCATCGTGAGTTAGTTGCTTGTTAGTTTAGTTATTCTTCAAGATCATCGTGAGTTAGTTGTTTATTAGTTTAGTTATTCTTCAAGATCATCGTGAGTTAGTTGTTTATTAGTTTAGTTATTCTTCAAGATCATCGTGAGTTAGTTGTTTATTAGTTTAGTTATTCTTCAAGATCATCGTGAGTTAGTTGTTTATTAGTTTAGTTATTCTTCAAGATCATCGTGAGTTAGTTGTTTATTAGTTTAGTTATTCTTCAAGATCATCGTGAGTTAGTTGTTTATTAGTTTAGTTATTCTTCAAGATCATCGTGAGTTAGTTGTTTATTAGTTTAGTTATTCTTCAAGATCATCGTGAGTTAGTTGCTTGTTAGTTTAACGTTAACGAGATCAATGGATCTATTCGTTTGGGCCCAAGCTCACAACAGTTTGAAGCAAAATCCACAAACATAACTACTTAGTAATTCCATCCAATTCAATTGACTTCTTCTGAAGCCTTTCAGTTTCCAAGATGAAAGTTTAAAACAAGATTTCATTTTTGTATTATGATAAAATAAGTTTTGTTAATCTATCTTGTAATATTTCTGTAGTTTATACATAAATAGATTTGTTTTGTTGCTATATGACTTACTTATGTCATTTTTACTGATCTAAATTTCATTACAAATGCATTCATAATTTAAAGTGATTTATAAGCAGCACAATATTAATTGCACACCACCTTGTTACATAACAGTATTTATTGTTGGCCTTGCGATTGAATTGATCATATTTGTGTCAGCATTGTCATTATTTTGTATTATTGATTGTTGTTTATTATATCTTACTGTCACTTGCATAGCTTTTCATTGTTTCCTTTTTTGCTGTTTACGTCAGTGGCATTTTTTACTTAGTCAACAAATGTTATGGCACAACAGTCCACCTCATCAAGCATATTGTAGTAAACGTTTCGAAATTTGAAACGTTGCCCGTGACACCCGTTAAACATCTGCATACAAGCAGAAGTGCTAACTACTAAGCTAGCAAGAGACATGTGGTTCTTCCTTCCATATTGCGTACTTAAAAAAAAAAAAAAAATAAAATAATGTACGTTATAAGTAAATATCAATAAATTGATTGAATGCTAAACGGATGATCCCGATTACTAAATGCCAAAATTAATTATGCAAAATATGTTCCTATGCGATTCTGGACAAGATCAAAACATAATTTAATTTCTCATTTTTGAAGAGAATCAATCGTTATCTATAGAAGTGATAAAAAATATCCATGGGCAAAACACAAAAGACAAGTGTAAAAACCGTTACTATGTGACCTAAATAGAAACATTCAATACAACTGAAAAGCGTTTTATTTAGGATAAAAAACTTTAAGAATTGGATGACGAGGATTTCTACAGATATTTAACGATATTTTCCTCTTCAAAGATGAATAGTAACAACATAAATTCATTTCCCAGATTTTCAGGCTTTGGTAATGAACTATAAGTTTGACGTAAATATACGGACAAGTAACTCAGGACCTGTGTTTTTATCTACTGAAGTCTCTAACCTCACATCTTACATCTCTTTCATGTAAGGTCCATTATCCTTGACTACTGGTGGCAGATTTACTCACACTTGACAAATTTATTTTTACACAGTTGTCAATCGATGTATATGCACGGTGATGAAATGAATCTACCAGTATGCGAGGCGTTAAACAGCTGGTTCTGACAGCTGATTATGCAGGTGGAGAGTGTAAAAGTGGCCTCTCGTTTCCAACAATCAATATTAATGACCGTGTCATGTCACTTCTGCCATTCATATTTTAGTGCCTCGATAATAGAGTGCATTAGTTAATATGCAGCGGTTCAATTATGATGGCACTGGGTATAATTAATTATGTACGCGCTGCACATTACGTCGTTTACTAGTAAAATATAAGTGTCTCCCGTAAATCTAGGGATAAATTAGAAAGCACTTATAATATAAATTACATTGCCTTTTACTATTAGTGTCATAATTCTTGTCACATCATTAACTATTATTTATTACCAGGGAACACCCCTGCGTGCTTCGCGTGCCAACTCCGTCAGTTGCTACCTTCATGTCACCTCCGTACATTCGGCCTTGGTCTGTGATTACGTTATCATTAGTAGGTCAACTAGATTAAAACTAACTGAACAAATAGGGTGTATTTAGTTTTTCTTATACTTTTGTTTTTCTATCAACAATTCCTTTTAAAGAGTTCATTAATAATACAAAATCTGCATTAATCTTAAATTTCAATTAAATAAATAGTGCAACAAATATTTAGGATTGTTTTTTTAACAGCAGTTATACAACATGCCGAGTGTATGATGTAAAAAATCTGATGATTTTTGAATCTGTAAAACTTACTTTAATTAGCCTTATTAGAAAATTGCGCTTTGGGGCCCATATACTTGATGAATAACATGCAAGGACGACATTTAGTTTATGTAAGGTAGCATGTGTGGAAGGAGGGTGTTTAGGAGTTGGGACCTAATTTATGTGGAAGCAGGAGACGTGGTTAATTGTGTGTGTGTGTGTTTTTTTAGAATTGTATGCTATTATTTTTTTGTTCATTCAGAAGATATGATTGGTCCAAGAAAAATTAATTTGATTCGTGTGCGTTTATTAGATGGGTATTTTTTTGTGGAAGAAAGTACACACAATGCATCCTCTGTATGATTTCAGCCCATAAGGGAGGTATACTTTATGATTTGTGTATATTTGAATGTTATGTCAGTATGGTTTGTGCGTTTATTGGATGGCCCTTACAATTTGTATGTGTATGTCAGATATATACATATGATTTAATACAATGCATGCTCTGTATGATTTCAGCCCATATGGGAGGTATACTTTATGATTTGTGTATATTTGAATGTTATGTCAGTATGGTTTGTGCGTTTATTGGATGGCCCTTACAATTTGTATGTGTATGTCAGATATATCCATATGATTTAATTCGTCTGGGATGTGGATTCTATAGTTTTGGGACATACTTATATTAGATGAGTGTTTTAATTCTAATGTACTGTACATGGGATCTAGGATCGTATGATTTGTTGCTAAAATATGAGGTACACTCGATGTATTTACGTACATATATTGATATACTTGATAATATTACGTATAACTTATATGAAATGAGTATCTTATGTTATAGTTATAGAGATAGAATTCAATTTTTTGTGATCTTATGTTCTATTTATTATATGTATGTAGTTATATATATGTGGTGCTGGACCATGCTTATTTTGTACTATCAATCTACACATTTAGTTTTCTTCTTCGTTTTAGACTTTTTTAAATAAAAGTTTGACCATAAAAATGTTTTAATGTTCGTTTTGGGGATTTTAATATAATTTGAGCAAAAGATAAACCACTCAGTCTAGGACCAACTTATTAACGGAATTAATGATTCAGTTATCTTAAATGAACATACATTTTTATGTTTGTCTCAAGTCTGCATTTTAATGACAAAATTAACACACCTCCATCAGGTGGAAAACTTTTGAAAACATATTTTCTGAAATATGTCTGAAATGGGGCAAAGACTACTGTTAATGATGTCTTATTAATTCACAAATGCGTCAGTCATATTTACAGTTGCTATGTAGGAGGTGACTCTGAGGCTACAGAAGCAGATCATTTCATCACTATTTCTTTATTTTTTAATTAATTGTATTGTTAAATAATTTGTTTCATCATCACATTACTTTATGAAGGTGAATTATTCAAAGTTCACTAAAGAAAGTCTGGGTCCATATGGCAATAATAATACTGAACTGGCTTACGTATTGCCAATCGAACTAGTGTTGTAACTACGGTATACAACTATCAGATGTGGATGAAGAAAGGGTAGTTTGGGTTAGTTGGGCCGGGTGTTGGACGTCACAGGCTAGCCCTAACCATAATCCGCCATAGTCAGGGGACATTGTGTTTTTTCCTAACATACTTCCATCTAAACAAACTGACTACCCCTCCCCTTTGTTCGTGACCGACGTCCAATTCATTTGGAAAAATTGGCCCTCTCACATAATCCCTCCCCCTCGTAGCAACGATAATATTTGTGCCGTGTTGCCTGCGTGTCGCGATCGACTGTTTGGGGACGAGGTTTGCCCGTCTAGACGCACGAGCCTCTTGGGGTTCGAACCAAGAGGGTTGATACTTTTGTTTTCATAAATTGTTTTCAACACGGTTATGATTAAGTGGATCAACATGATTGTTGCTTGATTGAAAATTTTTATTAAAGCATCAAACTATTATATACGCGTATTTAATCCTTTGAGGACGAAAAAAGTTTTAACTCATTTTTCACCTAACCTTTTTTCAAGTATAACATGAAAAATATTTAGGCTGAACATTTTGAGATACTCAACTCTTTATACATTTATTTATAAAATCTGTTCTAATAAAGATACAAGGGTACTTCTTTGACCCTTGTAAATAAATGTCCAAAAAGTTATCTCATAACTTTTTTAATATTTATATTTTGTTTTATAAATCTATTTATTTTTGTTACGCTTACAGCTTATGAAAAAAAAAATTACGTGTGGGAAACTGTTATCGAAGACTAAACTTAATCACCTACAAACACAGAAAACATTTTAACGCTTGAATTGAAAAAATAAAAAAATAAAATGTTGTTAATACTGTCAGATTCGTCAGTTAAAATTAAATCTCTGTCTATTATTGTCAGTTCTTTTCATTGACAACATATTCCAACAGCTGACTCCAGACGTCAAAAATAAAATTCTCGAACGTCTGCGTGTCATCACCAAGACCCAAGTTATCGTAAGTGGTAAATTGGAGGTTATATGTAACAAAATTCGAATGACGGGATATCGTAATTCGGTCCTCAACGTGAAATTTAGTAATGACCATACTTCGTCATTTCGGTCCTCAAGGTAAAAACGCAAATGACGAAATATAGTCATTCAGTCCCCAAAGGGCTTTAGGCGTCCATATATGAATCTACTTCTCTCAAAAGTTCTTATAGCAGTGATTTTAGTAGGTATAACAATGAGCTTTCTTGTAATCTGGAATCGATTAAGGTTTATTATTGTAAACATGAAAACCAACTTGAAGTTTACTATAGTGAACGATCCTTATTTAAACTTATATATACTGAAATATTATTATATACTATATTTTAATTTTAAGCTTTAATATTAAACTACATGCATATCAGACTGAAAGGTATATAATCCATATTAACCTTACTTTATATTATTCGAGTTAGTATAAATCGAAATAGTTTATATTATGTTGTAGCTTAAATTATATGATTTATCTTTTGTAGTATCTTTTCATTAAAATGGCAGGTAGGTATAAATGCTTGCTAATTTAATCTATAAATCTGCTTCATGGCGACGTATGATCATTTGTATGGACAATACTAATTTTCAATTGTATTATTTTTATATGATTCTTCTTTAAACTTATTAGAGGATTTCAGTTTCTTCATTTCCCTCTTAGCAATTATTTGTTCTGATTGGTTTAATTTAATAGTACAATTTGACTGAAATCAATACTTACTTTACTTTTTAGTTAAGTAAATTTAATTACAGTTAGTAAAACATATGCAAAATATTATAATTCAAGAAATAGTTAATTAAATATTTTAGTCCTCTTATTGTGGCAACCAATGAAAACGTGATAATTTCAATGTTATAAAATAGTTTAACTGTAATAAAATAACAGCAATAAAGACCTGAACTAACACACATGTGGTTAACTTAAAATTGCTAGAATTATTTTCTCCAACTTGGCGAGATAGTTCAAGAATAATAATAATAATTCCATAGGAGGTAAAAATACTGTCATGTTCATTACTTGGCAACATGTTTCGACATCAATACAAACGTCAGATCGGTTCAAACAAACTATATCAATAGGGAAATATTAGTTCTGAATTTACAACTGAAATTGACGTACATGTCCCTCCATAGCCGTTTGCATACTAATGAGAGACTTCAACGGTGGGGCTTAAGAACTGCGATGTTGGCCGCTACCATATTACTACATTAGTTGTGGTATTTTTAGATAGATTTAAGATTTTTTTACATTTCAGTTTTTCTTTTGTTTTTTCGCCAGTGGTCGGTTTTGAAAATTGAAGAAAATGAGGTTGTGTTGTAACATAATTGTTGTCTCAATGAAAGTAGATGACGTTTTAATTAAATTGGTTTTGGTTGTTCCACTATTTTTGAAGACTTAGTTTGACAAATTTTATTTGGCACATTAATAAATTTATAAAATCTTAATTTAATAAATTTATAAACATCATTTGACAATCTAACAAGTTCTTAATTTGATAAGGCCTGGAATCAATACATAACTTTGGTACTGACACCCTGTGAATATACTTGTAGAAGCCTTTTTCATAACATAACAATATTTTATTTCAGATAATATTTTGAAATAACGTTCCTTTCGTCATATTAAAAATTGATCATTGTTTTAATGTATTAGTGTTGATAGTAACGTAATTGCATGTCAAATTGTTAATTTTATAATACTCCTCTAAGAAAAGGTAATTTTTATATACGCGCAATGAGATATTTTTCTCTCTTTTTATATGTAGGCATACCCGTTAGGGACTACACCCCACCGATCCACCCAATGGCATAACACCGACCACGTGAACTCTCAAATGTACAAAATAGTTTTGAGGCTCCAAACATGCAACACTTCGCTGAATGTGAGTATAGTCTCACAGTCAATAATTCTACGATCCTTAGAACATTTGTAATAAATTGATAGTTTGAAAATACTTTAATTTATTCACGCTAGTTTTACCTTGTCACAAAAGAATGATAGAAAATTTGTACAAAATAGGCAATAATTTTATTGTTTTGCTAAATATGTACAATCACCTTTCAGTAAAAACGATCACTACGTTGTGACCATGATTTAGTCTCTGTAATAATTAATTTGTGACCAACAACCAACTTCTATCGTCAATTTCTTATCCGAGATGAAGGCTGAGGTTCAATCAGCTAAGTGGCGAGCTAGCTGCGGCAATCTGGGAGGCTGTTGTTACAGCTAATGCAAAGTGTGCAGATCAGGGGTCCATAAATTATGAAGAAGCTGGGAGCGGAGATACGCCGAGCACGTGTCTCTGTCACAACAGACACGCACGCGCGACGTCTTGACCAGTTCAATGTTGACTTTACATTTGACATGTGTTTGATATATTTTTAGTTAAATAAAATTACTATCCATGGAGCTATGCTGTAAGACTAGAAAGCACACGTTCCAGTATGTTTGACTATTTGAGGGCAACCTACATTCTGTACGCACAAAAATCGTATGGCCCATTATTTATGTATACACATTTAAGCCTACTAGGGGTCACTTCAATTATCATATTGTTGTTTCTATGTATGATGATAGACACAATGAAGCAATCATACAGTTGGCACTGTGCTGTAACCCAGCTACTTGGTGACTAATTGCTAGGGAGATTGTACGCGATAGGTTCTATGCTCAGTCCTCACATTCCCACATGACGTCTGCTCAATGGTTACAATCGACGTAGATACTACTAAATTCTTCTAGAAATATCTAGTAGAATGGAAATAATACCCATAACGTCTGGGGTGTCCAAAAAAAAGCTAGAATTAAAATCGTATTTTTGCGTATTTTAAAAAAATTCTCAAGAAAAGGTTTTTATTTATTAAGCTGACAAATATATTATTGTAACTGTCATTTTTATTTTTATCGTAATAATTTACTTACATTTATAATTTGTAATTTGCAATAAATGACAGAGCGAAACCTCAATAAGTCCTAACATTCAAAAAATACAAATTTTTATATTTAATCTAATTAACACTGTCGTTTATGGTAGCTCATAAAAACTTCCAAATAACAAATAAGTTATCTCTACTTATGGAGTTTAAATTATTTTCAAGTATTACTCCAGAATAATTACTATTTACTTGTTAATATATTATAGCAATGCATTACTTCTCCCTTTACTGAATCAGCTCACAATTTTTCTTACTAATTAAGACCAACTTGAGTCTTTGTGGAGACAGTTTGACATTTGTTTCATATTTTATTTATCATTCAGTCTACAACGTCCATATGGGGAATCATACGATCCAGACCACCAAATGTCCATAACATGATTTATTTCTTAATCAAGTCTTTCATTTAGTCACGACAGCTGATTTAATCGACGTGACGCCATGTTGAGGTTATGTTCGTTTGAGGTTATGTTGGTTCGGGGAGTCGCCGCAAGAAAATAGTGTGTCAGCCATGAGGATGATTGTACTTATTAATATTAACAACACAAGTCGTCGATTATTGGCGCCATCCCGCCAAGAAGACAGGACCTGAATTATGGATAGCTTTAGGATCCGGCTAATGCCTATGGCACCTGGACATCGTCTGAGAAAATACATCGGACTTTGTGGAGGAAATATAACTATCCTTTGAATTAATCGATTCTTCAAAAAGTTCTCAGTATAAAATACACATACTCCCGTCATATCTAAAAATTACATATAAATATAAAAATACGGATATGTTATTTACATTTTCTTTAGTTAGTTTGGTAATCGCACAACAACCAGCATCAATGAATGTGGGGGAGGAGAATGATGAATGATCTCGCCTTTGTAGGATTTGTGTATAGGCCCTAGATGAGTAATAGGGCCTATAAAGTATGTGAGTGTGGAGTGAATCAGAAGTACTTACAAGTGTGATTGTTTGAGCTATCATTTCCATTATTGCCTTATTTAATTAAGTACCACTTAGTGCCAGGCTAATGAAAGTTTATCCTCGGCCGTGAAGCTCTTTTAGAAAGCTGGAGGATGGTCTGCCACAGGGGTCCATACTTGCTCCAATTTTATTTAACGTGTATACAGCTGACATCCCAATCACCAAGTATAGAAGATTTATATACGTAGACGATATTGCTTTACTTATCAACACAAGGACTTCACACTCACAACCCTCGAAGAATATTTTAGAACCTGGAAGCTAAATCTTAACCCATTATAAACCACTGTAAGCTTATGATAAATTCAAGGCCAACTAGCCAAATAATATATAATCTAACATGCACAAGTGGTTTTGCTAGTAATCTATCGTCATTTTAAGTACAATTTTCTGAAATGTAAATTTTCTTAAAGACTTTAGTAACATTTTCAGCTGAGTGAAGCACACACATAATTATTAAAGCTAAGTGCACAATAATAAGTTGTTGATATACATTATTATCAACAATATAGTATATCCTACAATATAGTCCTAAAATATAGTAAGGATTATTTACTCAACAACGACTTTTCTCTACTGATTTTAATAATGTTTTATTATTCATCCGAGATCCTTCATAATTAGCCTACACTATATGTCACCACTACACTCCTCGGGTATCAATCCCGTCATTAACACTGTAATGTTAGTACTTTTCGTGCTTTAATGTGAATATTAAGCACCCGAAGTCGTGTTCTTTGGTCCAATGACGTACAAGTTTTCGTGTCTAGACCAATGACGATGACGTGCGCGTGCGGTCGACTGAACCACCTGCGCTCAGCTGGCCTCGTCACGCCAACTCGTATCTCCATCTTCAATAATTGTTTCCCCAGTCGTAAACCCACCAGATAACCCATTCCTTATCTGCTTTAACCACGGGAATGCTCAGAATTGGTTTCGCCAATTTGCGGTCTTAAACGAAGTAGCCGGAACCTGTACAGGAAGTGGCAAGAGGGAGTTGGGCCTGTATTAGATGTACACCTGCACTGTCCAGTACTTAGGTGCAGTTATCAAAAAAATCATAATAATTTTGTAAGCACAATTAAATACAGGAATAGATTATATCGTTTTCATTCATTTAATTGATATAAAATGACATTTATTACAAACTATTTCATGTTCAACAAATAATCTCCCGATAAGTCTGTCTGTGTTAGTGGATTCGACAATATTAATTTTTTAAATCAACTTTTTGTAAAATAATAAACGTAATTTTATTTAAATTTTTTAAAGTGTAATAGTATACGTAGTAAGATAATATTATACATGTATATTCTGTAGAGGATTGAAAGTAAAAAACTGCTTCACACAAAATAATAAATTGTTATAATTTTTCCTAAAATAATTGATATAAAATATCATGAAGTAAAATAATATATGGTGTAATGTAAAATTTTACAAATACGTTTTTGAGAATGACTTTGAGGACAGTTAAAACGATTTTCGTTTTGTTTAAGATTCTAAATCATAGATAAAGTGAATTAGAAACGGGATGTTGCTGATTTGATTTATCTTATTTTTCCTACGATGAAGTAAGAACTTACGTAACCTAGTCATTGCCATATTGTTTATTTTATTCATTTTTAATTACGATATTAATGCAAATATATACAATCCAAAATCGATGGGCTCACTCCTGACGAAATCTCCGGAACCACTTAACAGATTTTTATGAAATTTGGAGAGAAGTTATATTTGAATCAAAAATACCCACTAAGAAAACATTTCTTGAAATTGAACTTCTAAGTTGTATAAACAGGTCCCTCAACGTCTCCCTTTTCCATTAGGTTTTCATTGTGAAATGTTTAAGGTAATTTTTACTGGCTCTGACATGATTGCACTATTTTGACCCACCTAAAGTAGACTTATAGATGTTTTAGACTCAAAAACTTTGTTATCTATGAGAACGAGAGCAGGCTTAGCTTGTATCCTGATGTGATGGCTTTGAGATAACCAAGGAAGGAAGTTTAAGCAAACGTAGAGAACCACCCCGTAGCGAAGAAAGGGCTGTCGTCAAATAAAGATCAACATGGATTGTGGAATATTACCTGATACAAACAATACTTCTAGACGAAATATGGATAATTATCAATAGTGACCAATGAAAAGTTTGTAGTTATTAACTCATTTATTAAAAAATCTATTTAAGTCTGTTGAATAACCAACGACCCTCGGAATAGCTGGGACAACTTTGCTGGTCAGTAACTTAGCACTCACTATTCATTACTTTTAGGCTTCATCATATACATGTTTTTTTTAAGTATAAGATTCTGTGCATATTTGTTTACCATTCGTATATTTGTGACATAGGTATTTTAAAAAGTTCCCACCCTGACTCCGTCTTGACTAAACAGAGAATGACTAGAGGACACATTGCGTAGTTACGTCTTGATCCAAACAGATACAAAACCTAAAGGAAGGGTTAATTGTACTTAATTAAAATAATTCAGAAGATTTGTACTCTACGCGCAGTTACAGAAAACGTGATTTGGAGATATCTGTTATTATTAATAATCTAATTGAAAACATTACAAAAATCTGTTTACAAAAAAATTATTAATATAAATGGTTCTGAAAATAAATATAGACAAAAAATAATCTGGAACTAGCATGGAAACAAACAATATTCGTAAATTGATTAATAAATATTGATTGTTAAACTATTATTAGTATTCTAATACTAAAACAGTAAATTAATATATATATATATATATATATATATATATATATATATATTAATATTCTCAAGTAATAAGAAAGAGGGATTTAAGAACATCCAAAAGCGAATTAAAGGCTGAAACAAACGACTAAAAGATTGTGGGGGATTAAAATCTGAATAAGCTGAGAATGAGTTCTCCGAGATAATTCCAGGAAAGTAATTCTAACTTATTATAATTGCTGGAGTAACGGGCGACACCTGTAACTGGAGAACAGCCATGACAATGACGTCGTAAATGTCTGGAGGCAGGCGTTATCGCGCTGTCGGGTATCCAGGGGAACTGCTTAGGCTTCGGGATAATTAAAGAAAGGATGTTGTCTTTTATTGGGCAGACTGCCTTCTCCAAGGAAGGGGTGGAGAATTAGCGATGGGTTTACACTTTGCAAAATCCGGTCTAACATCGTTAAAATGAATTTTATAAGTCATACTAACTTAGATTTATGTTTAAAGTTTATCAGTATTAATTAATGAACTTATAATTTATTTTTTTAAAGAGATTTTTGAAAAGTTTTGGAAACGCTGCTGCTTTATTTGAAGTAAAATTGTTTTATCATTTTGTACAAAACATTAAAATTAAAAAAAATATGACTACTATTAATTTTACCTCTATTAATATGAAATGAAAGTAAAATGATCTCATATTAATATTAAATTCAAAGTCACTTAATTTTTCTCATAGTTAGATGGAAAAAACCTTAAATTATTTAAAATTAATTAAAAAAAAAATTTAAAAATTTATTTTTTCTTAACAAAATAACCCCCTTTATATTCAATATAATCAGTTTTCCGTTTATATAACGACATTTTTCATAAAAAACAGATAAAAACCTTTACTATACTGGTCGTGAATTCTTCCAGGATGACACAGTTTTTTATCGTTATAACATCACCTTATTATACTCGGAAGGCATCAAACATGTCTTACCACTTCTAAATTCTCTTCTCTAAATCACCTACCTTAAAATAGTCGTATACATTTAAGTTGATATAAACATATTTTCCGTGATAACAATTCTTATAATTTTTTACTTGATATTCCTAAGATTTTCCGAAAAATCCTCATTTAGTAAATCTTTTCACTATGGTGATCCTATAAATATTAAATGTATTATTAATTTGGTAACAGTTTGGCAGCACGTTCTATTTTTATTCAATCACAACATTAACCTTGTCACATATCCGAGTAATACATCCAGTAACGTATATACACCCCACCGAGCCCTATCTCGTCTTCTGTTTGTGATTTGCGTACACGTAACTGCTCAGTTTAGTACGCTTTTAACGACACTGGCAATTAACAAGTCCCAGCTCAGGACTCGAGCTTGTTGACTGATAAGTCAGTTTGGGGAGGAGAGCAGTAAAACGTATCGGAACTGGGGACTTAGCCTAATCAGTCATTTTAAACGATCGTTAACACTCGTTCTGTCCAACTTGTAAACTGTTGAATAATTCAAATTTGCTGTGTCACGTAGTAAATGTCTGTATTGAATACACACTTCTGAACTATTACTTACAAAATATTTTATATTTGTTAGTTTTATTTATTTATTTTTTTAATGAAGTTGTGAATGATATATTGTAAGAAGAAATTTAATTGTGTTCACAATAAGTCGTCATTTTAGTTCATCTACACCATTATTACAAATTATTGATGTAAACATTTTAAAATGTACTAAAAACTAATACCATTATTTATATTTATTCTTATCAGAGGACAATTTAATCTTCTGATTTCATGTATTCTACCAATGCGAAAAATTAATTCTCTTAGGTCTTTTAAAAACGTCAAGGTGTGCGAACTGGGTATAAAGCTCCGCGTAAATTGTGTTTATTAGAGCTGCCCTCAACATTATGTTACGACAAGACCCATCGTGCCTTCAAGGTGGGTGCAGGATCAGACAACAGGCATGTATATGAAAAGTGGATAGGTGTTGCTCTCAACATCGTGTCTACAAGGTGGGTGCAGGATCAGACAACAGGCATGTATATGAAAAGTGGATAGGAGTTGCTCTCAACATTTTGTCTACAAGGTGGGTGCAGGATCAGACAACAGACACTGTATATGAAAAGTGTATGGGAGTTTCCCTCAACATCTGTCTACAAAGTGGGCGAAGGATAAGACAACAGCCATGTATTTTAAAAGTGGATGGGAGTTTCCGTCAACATCTTGTCTACAACAAGTGGGTGCAGGATCAGGTAACAGTCATGTATATGAAAAGTGGATAGGTGTTGCTCTCAACATCGTGTCTACAAGGTGGGTGCAGGATCAGGCAACATGCATGTATATGAAAAGTGGATAGGAGTTGCTCTCAACATTTTGTCTACAAGGTGGGTGCAGGACCAGACAACAGACAAGTATATGAAAAGTGTATGGGAATTTCCCTCAACATCTGTCTACAAAGTGGGAGAAGGATAAGACAACAGCCACGTATTTTAAAAGTGGATGGGAGTTTCCGTCAACATCTGTCAACAACAAGTGGGTGCAGGATCAGGTAACAGTCATGTATATGAAAAGTGGATAGGAGTTGCTCTCAACATCGTGTCTACAAGGTGGGTGCAGGATCAGGCAACAGGCATGTATATGAAAAGTGGATAGGAGTTGCTCTCAACATCTTGTCTACAAGGTGAGAGCAGGATAAGACAGCAGTCATGTATATGAAAAGTGGATGGGAGTTTCCGTCAATATATTGTCAACAAGTGGGTGCAGGATCAGGCAACAGGCATGTATACGAAAGAAAGGTGGAAAGTGCCTTTTTTCTTTTTTTTTATTTTAATTTTGCTCTCCACATGACTGTGCCTTAACCATTGAGTCACCACACCGATATATTTATTGCCAAGACATACCGATCAAGTGAAACAAACGTAGAGTGATATTTTTGTTCTTCAAAAGCTTTTCCTTTTTCTCAAGGACTTTTTCCTTAAAATATTTTCAGGTAGCCTATTTCCTTCATTTTTTTTAATAGAATCATTTATTATAATTTTTGTTATGTTGTGTGCATGTTGGATTGTGAAAAATTATGTATTTTTCTCCTATCTTTGACTGCCAACACGTGCGTTGATATCAATTCCAAATTAATTTAAATAGAGGACATTCTGTATCATCAAAACAATATAAGATATTATTGGCTGATAATGTAGTCTAGAACATTGGGCATTTTAAAATAAAGTCTAAAACACTTATCACCCCCATCATTCACATAATACCAGATAGTAACTGTTCTCTCTGCAATAAGTATATACAAGACCAGTCTTGACGCCTTTCTCAATTAGTTCACTTAATTAAAACGCTATTATTGAAATCTGGTGCTTAAAACAGCCCTTTTCGACCATCTGGTGCGTTCCCTCCCTGGCCGCGAAAATATTAAACCACACTGTAAAAAAGTGTTTTGCATTTTGATTAGGTAGAAAAACAACTTTTAGAAAATCGGGACTAAGCGAGTACTAAGTTTGTTGGGTGGTTCCGAGCTCTTCATTATTTTGAATAACGTAATTCCTCCACGCCGTGTTAAATTGCTCTTTAATCTGTTTCACTTTTCTTTCCACGTCGGATTTTTTACTCGTAAAACTTTCGTAATTTTAATACCAACAGAGTACTGAATACTTTGCAACGCAGTTTTGGTTTATTTTCCGTTGAATTTGCTTTATTTAGTTGTGATGTCTATTAGTAATATTCAGGATATCATTTTGCAATCACAAATTTTAAAAAATGGCTGAGGTTTTAGTAGTAAAGGCACAGCACAACTGATACAGGTAACTAATTGTTATTTCTGTTCTTTCGTGATTTGGCAAATAACTACTTATATACGCAATAGCATTTGTAATGGTGCATCAAGTTCATAAATGAATGTCTCAAGAAACTCTGGGCTGTTGTGCTTAAATTGTCCATGTTATAAAGTATGATATAATAGCAACTTTTATTGTATTCCATTTCTTGATCATTATTAGAGTAAAGACAACATTAAAAAAACTTATAGTTATTTTGTGAATCCGATTTTGTTTGTTTGTTTTTTCCTGTTAATCTCAACATTTTAAAGGTTTGCCATTATTAAATACTTTCGGTGTGACAATAAATTTCTTACTGTACTATTATTACTTCACAATACTATACTATGTTTACAATAACAACAATCATCTGTCACACTCGTTTCTGTGTTTCAATAGGTTGGCAGAAAGGGGGTTTTTTATAAAGAACTAAAAAAATCTATAGACATACTTCCATATACAATATTTTTTCATACAATAGAAACCTACATTTATTCTGTCACACACTAAAATTATTTACATCAGGCCAAGTTTTACACTTATGCACTACAATTTCAAACATGTTGGGGTGCTAATATTGTAGTGGACTAAATAAAGTCTTTCCGATTTTACATTCAATAAATAAAGATAATTACCTTTATTTAACGCAAATGACAATTTGTTATTATTTACGCTGGTAGATTCCGATTTAAACTAAACGTGACGCAGGAGAGATTTTCTTCACAAAAATGGTGGGAAAAGTGAATTATTTAAGAATTAATTAACTTAAGTCTAAAATTAATGAAATTAAAAAAATAAAAGAATTTTATCAGTCTTAGGTCTATATATTCTCACAATAATCAATTCTCCATCATAACAAGTTGTATACCCGAAGAATGAAAAAGACGACCCATTGAAACAAAAAAACCATATCATAGATTGAAGTTTGCAATCAAGTAATATAAGCAATATTGTTGATTTTAATAAATTCAATTGATATTTTAAACAAAAAGATGTGTACTATACATACAATGACTTGCTAGTAAAGTGATATATGAGTAACCTTTATATAGTAAGTACTATTTGTTTATCTTAAGACCCACGATCTTTGGCAACGCGTCCTCCACAAGTAATGAGTAAAGTTTAAATATATTTCCTCTTTCTAAACGAAACTGAAAACCGTGAAGTCCCAGAAGAACTATAACAAAGCATTCGTCATTTCGAGTTTAATAAAGGAAAGGAGCGTGCCTTTAATTCCACGCCGCCCTATGCAGATTTCGGGCTAATAAAGACGTTGCTTTCATTTGGAGCTTAAAGAATCAAGAAACCGCAAATAAAGCTAAGAAGGGAGTTGTCTGCCGGTAATACTATGTAAATGTAGTCTCCGCCAGGCTGCGCTGCCCACGGATAACTTCCCCAACGCTTCGTCTTCACTATGGAAAAATCCTCACTGGGAAGAAGATAGCTCTGTGTAGAAACAGTTAAATGATTATAAAGTGGAGGTTTTTTTACAATAAATCACTTAAACATTCGTACTTTTGAAGACTCTATGTTAAAAAAAACGTAAAGTGACAAGTAACCTGCCCTTAAATAATAGTCACTTGACAATGTTACTCACGTAATGGAGAAACCCATTAAGGTTGATTAGATTATGAGAGAGGGAGGTTTTAAAACGTATGTTGTATGGCGTCTACCACCATATAATAATTGTAGAAGGGGTTATTTTATGCTGTGAAAACATAATAAAAGAGGACTCATGACATTATGGAGGGGCTTCGTAAAACGTCATGAAAACTTTAGGTAGGAGGCGTTCAATGTCATGTGATCAAGGGGGAACAACATCCAGACAACTTTTGAAAGAGTAATGTCTAACACATTGTAATCATGAGAGTGTAGCGTCCTGAAATCTTATGGGAGGGTACTGTGTATCGTAGTGTAGTTATGGGAGTGCATCGTTGTGAAAGCTTAAGGGAGGGTACTGTGTATCGTAGTGTAGTTTGGGAGTGTATCGTCGTGAAATCTTAAGGGAGAGTACCGTAGGCCTATATCGTAGTGTAGTTATGGGAGTGTAGCGTCCTGAAATCTTAAGGGAGGGTACTGTGTATCGTAGTGTAGTTATGGGAGTGTATCATCGTGAAATCTTAAGGGAGGGTACTGTATATCGCAGTTTGGTCATGGGAGTATATCTTGTGAGATCTTAAGGGAAAGTACTGTATATCGTAGTGTAGTTATGGGAGTACATCGTAGTGAAATCTTAAGGGAGAGTACTGTATATCGTAGTGTAGTTATGGGAGTGCATCGTCGTGAAATCTTAAGGGAGAGTACTGTATATCGTAGTGTAGTTATGGGAGTGCATCGTAGTGAAATCTTAAGGGAAAGTACTGTATATCGTAGTGTAGTTATGGGAGTATATCGTCGTGAAATCTTAAGGGATGTTGATTTCTTTGCCATGTGGCAATGGGAGAGTAAGCCTTTTGTTGAGCAATCCTAAGGGAGTGAGATGTATATTGCCATGGGGTCACGGAAGTCATGTCAGTGTTGTGAGAACGTTAAATGAGACTACCTAAGGCTGTGTGACATCGTGACAATGTAGCGAAAGGGACAGGAGGGCGAAGCCCAAGTTCTTATAAAATTATACGAATCGAAATGAATTGAATCGAGATGGACTAGTTGTTAGTCCGAAGATCTTAGTAGTGGAGTAAGTTTAAGAACGTTGAGTTTATTCTCCGTCATCCACTCTGATGGAACTGTATGTCAATAATTACTTCAAGAAAATGAAGACAATTATATGACATCAACTCAGTTCACTGTAGTGTAATGGTGTCGAAATGAATTATCTTATGATGGGTATGTGAATAGTTAATTAATGTAATGTTGAATGAGTGGGTGGTTCACCTACTAGTACATACATAACTTCGTTAGGAAGATATTTTTTACGAATGGCCTAAAATGTATTGGTCCTAGTTATTGAAGGTTACACGGCTTACTCTACACCTCCACTAGTGTGTCTGCTCTTCGTTAGGCTTCCGCTATTGTTTTTGACATTTTGGACTTTATAAGAAATTATAACTAAACTCTGTCTTTAAACATATCCGACATTAAGAACTCCTACATCATACCGTACAAGTAACTATCCTGTTTATAGTTGAACTATCAAAATAGATATAAACTAATGGAAAAGAAACTAATGAATCTGTTGAAGTGAAAATAGATGGGATTAAGAATATATCATAGAATAATTAGAATATAGATAAATGCAGATTTTGGAATATAATGATTGCTAATGTTATAAATCTGACAAGATTATTTCATGTTATGAAATACGATTGTAAACTTAGGGCTGGTGTTGAGACTAAGTGTGCAGTAAGTGTCTAGCTACCCTTCATAATATCTCCCTGAATATTGGTCTGGGACTGAAATCAGATCGACTAATTTTATTATCTACCATGTCAATACAGTTCAATAATGAGACAATCTTTTTTTAAGGACATGGCGATCTCCTCTTAAACCTTACTTTACCCATTCTGCCTAGAATATTGCTATGAGCGAGGAACTTATTACTCAGGAAGATTAAGGGGGAGAACCGGTACAGTACAAGTGAATATTCCGTTCGTAGTACTTCCATCCGACATTCTATGAAAAAAATTCTAACTAACAAGGATTTAACATACAAATTTTGTAAGTAGAAGGTGGAAATTTCAGCGATTAGGTAGTTTTGTTTGAACACAAGGAATTAGACTTTACGTATCTTGCTAGCCTACTAGTAGCACTATGCTTCATATGCAAAGGATCACGGGTTCAAATCCCAGAAGGTTCACTCAAATTTGCTTGAGGGGTTTTGATCGTTGCCACTAAAACGTTTGTATACAAAGTACAATACCTTTTCGCAGATAGACCAAAAAACCCCAGTAGCCCTGCTCATCTGGCTTGTATACAGTGAATTTTAGCCATTTTGTTCATTATTGGCTTGTACGCAGGGAATTCCAGAGGTCTATCTTATATGTTTTGTGTATTAACCCATTTATCTCTCATTATTATCGTCTAATAATTATAAACAAATAAAAATGTCTTCCCCCCTCTCTCTCTCTCTCTCTCGTTTAATTACATTTCATTAACAATACTTTGTCGGTCAGCCGCTATAAACAATCAATCCGAACTATCAATGTGATCAGCAGTACGATCACGTACGAAAGAGTTTTTGCGCCATCACCGCTGGAGGTCTCGGTTGACTACAGACAGCACTTTCGGTGCAGCCAGTGAAAAAGTGCACCCTCGGCCCACCGCGTGCCGCCAAATAAAGTCACCAGGTCGACCATAATTCAGTAAGCGTCCACAAGAATGCGCCCCGTAACCAACGATCATGACTGTCGCTGTGGTACTGTTTGTCACGCGGACCCCTCTCTGTTTTTTCCTTACAGTTCTTAACATGCCATTTCCTGAGTTTTTTTTTTTTTTGACCATCGAGTATCTATTGTGGTCGATCAATTGCTTTATTACTTTGTTTGATAAAAAAGTTAATGAAATGCCACTGTTTCTTCAGACAATTTCCTAATCCCACATACGTATAATGTTTTTACTTTAAATATTCCTGAATCAGTTTTTTTTTACATTGAATGAAAAAGTTATTTGGTGTAACTTTAGTTATAGTTTTAAAGCAGATACGCTTAAGGGTGTTCATCCGACCGGCTCAGTCCGGTACTGTATGGAGTTTAGTTCAACGTTTCGCCACCACTGTCGCCACGAGTTGCAAAGTGGAAGCCTTGTCCCTTACACGTAAAGTGGAATTGACCCACCCCCCACCCTTACACGTACAGTGGTATTGACCCACCCACCCACCCTTACACCTACAGTGGTAATTTTCCATACACGTACTGTAGTGAACCCACCCGCCCACCCATACACGTACAGTGATATTGACCCACCCGCCCGCCCATACACGTACAGTAATATTGACCCACCCCCACCCTTACATGTACAGTGATATTGACCCCCCCCGCCCACCCATACACGTACAGTGATATGGACCCACCCATCCGCCCATATACGTACAGTGATATTGACCCATCCACCCACCCATACACGTACAGTGATATAGACCCACACGCCCACGCTTACATGTACAGTGATATTGACCCCTCCCCACCCATACACATACAGTGATATTGACTCACCCGCCCGCCCATACACTTACAGTGATATTGACCCAACCACCCACCCATACACGTACTGTAATATTGTACACGCACTCAATATACACCTGAGAGGGAGAGGGAGCATGGGAGAGTAACTCTTGCTGCATATCCGGAGCTTAAACGGGAATAACTTCCTAATTTATTATAAACTTTATCTATAAAGATTGCATGTATTATTAATCTACTTTTTCGGCCAAAGATAATTGTACAAATTTAAACTCGAAATTCATACAGACGTAATTTATAAAATAATAATTGGTTACTGAAATTTATTAGAAAAGGAGAATGGTCATATGTCGTTGAAGAAGAATATCTTCATCGGGCGTGGACATTTAAATCCCTTTAAGCCTTTTAAACTACTGATAATCATCGATGTGATAACGTAGTGACGAGCTTTCCGCATTCCAATCAAGGCCGCGACCTTCTCCCTCCCCGACCTCAATCCCCTAGCTGATATTTCATAGAAAGATAAAGTATCATGTACCCACACACGCAAGCGCGCGCGTGCACACGCACACACTTAAAGAGAAATCTGTCTATTATTAGTTTTAATTTACTCTGGGTTGGTTAGTACAATTTGTCCTCTATATTCTCAAAAGTTGAATAAAATATATCGCACGGTTTGTTAATGAGGTATGAACCAAGAAAGGCCAGATGTAACTTTGGGTAGCCTTACATACATTGTTTTTCTTTTCAACACACTTATTACTTGTAAGAAGACAATCTATTTTATTTAAAACAATTAAAAAGTAATTTTCGATCGAACAACCTTAAGATGTACGTACTCCTTTAATAATGAATTGAAAATCTGAAACAGCCCTTTTACTGTCTCCATTTTTGACTTTTTAAAAAAAGAATATATTGGTGACATAAAAAAATTATTAAAATTTGGTTTATTTTTCTTAGCCTCAAACACATTTTATAATAAAAAGTATATTACCTCAAATCACATTAGTTTTCTTTTTCTCTCAAATCAATTCAAGTACATAGTTACTATTTCTTCTGTAAAGTTTCAACTGCGTCTTTGTATAACTCAATACTCTGTTAACAATATGAACAAACAAACCTGTGTGACTTTGTACGTGTAGCCTAGTTTAAAATGGTATTTCTTCAATGACTGTTGAAATAGGGAAAATAACCTTTAATGCGACATATTGATTATATGACTCTCAATATATACCAAACAAATATCTTTATTTTATATAATGTAAGATATATTTAAACCCATCTTATTTTGTTGATTTAAACGAAAATAAATTCTTCCTTGGTTTATAAAGGCAAACAATTACGTATTTGTATCCACCACTGTAGATATACCGAAAAACCTCTGTATTTTGTTAATAATATTTATATCCAGTCATCAATACTCGTGATGACTCTCAATATTGTAATTCAATATGATGATGACTACTCATCATCACCATGGTGACGTCAATATTATCCATATACAAACAAAAATAACCAATATCCTCCTTGTTGCCCAAGCAAGTAATAAAATGAGCAAAAAGTATTTTAGTCCCCCTGGACGCTTCGCAAGCCAACCCCGTCACTCGTTGCACTCGTGACACCTCGGAAAATAATAATGTGTAAATTTACTAACAATTGTACTATCTATTTATTGTATAAACACCCAATATTATTACTTAACCTATTTCAAAATTATGCATTTATTTTATTAAACATCTAATGATTGATTAAATAAATAAAATAACTTCGTTAGGTTACAATTCAAACTTTATAAGCCAAAGGGAGGGATCCCTAATATCAATCAAATTTACTATCACTCTCTATTTTAACCCTAACATCGCCTGGTAAAATAAGACGATCTTTAACTTTTAACTTTTATTCCTAACCTTCCAACATTATAAACATTATTATTTACATTTCAACAGCTGTTACTTTTTCGCTAATTTAAATATCTCTCCAAGTTATACTTTTGGTCGAAAAACTTACTTTGAGGGCTCCCCGTACCCTTCAGGGAGAGAATATTTGTCAATGAAGACCTTATTGCACAACTACGATTAGTGGAAACTTTTTTGACATCTCTATTTAAAATTGATCAAGAAATGACGCAGGAATTACGTTAACAAAAAAAAAAAAAAATGTTTCCGTATTATATATGTAAGGATGCTTGGTAGTAGTTCTCGTTCATACACGACGTTTCTTACTTTTATTAATATACATGTATAAGCTGCTTTAGGACTCTCGGCATTGTGCGTGCCAATAGAATCATAGTACATTCAAACGATACGTTTGGAATGTGAAAAGAAAAAAAGGTTTCCTCTCCTTACAGTGTTTTGCAAATTAATCAAACCGGAACTATCAATCAACTTGCAAGGGTGTGATTCAGCTTTAAGTTATGCCGAAAAGAAACGAAACCGATGCACGAAATACGGACAAGCACAAGCAGCCAACACGCCTGGTAGAAAAATAAAACATTGTAAATGAGAAATGGGATCGGGAACATGAACTGGTGCAGTGGGTGGGGGGAGGGGACTATAAGAAAACACGTGCATCAACTTGATGTTAGATTTATGAGAAAGAGTAGCCGCCCACTCTGTTGCCATATCAGGATCTGGCTCCCGAGTTACGCTGCGGAGTCGCCGTTCAGGCACACGCTATCGGACAGGCTGAAGTTAGATTCCGTCGTTCACGTTGCGGAGCCGCCGTTCAGGCACACGCTATCGGACAGGCTGAAGTTAGATTCCGTCGTTCACGTTGCGGAGCCGCCGTTCAGGCACACGCTATCGGACAGGCTGAAGTTAGATTCCACCGTTCACGTTGCGGAGTCGCCGTTCAGGCACACGCTATCGGACAGGCTGAAGTTAGATTCCGTCGTTCACGTTGCGGAGCCGCCGTTCAGGCACACGCTATCAGACAGGCTGAAGTTAGATTCCACCGTTCACGTTGCGGAGTCGCCGTTCAGGCACACGCTATCGGACAGGCTGAAGTTAGATTCCACCGTTCACGTTGCGGAGCCACCGTTCAGACGCACGCTATCGGACAGGCTGAAGTTAGATTCCACCGTTCACGTTGTGGAGTCGCCGTTCAGGCACACGCTATCGGACAGGCTGAAGTTAGATTCCACCGTTCACGTTGCGGAGCCGCCGTTCAGACACACGCGTCGGACAGGCTGAAGTTAGTTTCCACCATTCACGTTGCGGAGCCGCCGTTCAGACACACGCGTCGGACAGGCTGAAGTTAGTTTCCACCATTCACGTTGCGGAGTTGCCATTAGAACAATGGTGTCGAGTGTTTGAATTTACTTGGAAGAGCACTGAGGTCAATAGGTGAATGTGATTATGTCATCGTGTGTGTGTGTGCGCGCGCGCGTGCACGTGCACACGCGTGCACACGGAAATACGATGTAGTATTATCCCTCTGCTAATGACGAATAGCTAGTTAGTTATGACCTCAGCCATAGAGGAAAAAGAAACAGATATCTCTTTCTTATGGCTGCATCGGACGCCTCCGTGGCATGTTTATATATTAAGAACTAAAGTACATCTTTATACACCAGCAGTGATAACTACGTTTGTCCTTGAGGATCAGGAGTAGGGGAGGAACTGTCAAAGAGCTGGCCCTGCCATTGCTTAGCAAACAGGAGAAATAACTGTTCGACACACATTTAGCGTAATATTGGATGCGACCTCTGTTTCTTCTCTGTGCCTTAGCTAACTCCCTTTCTCCTAACCAAGCATATACAGACACTGTCAACACCTAATCCATAGATAAACTAACTATAAACATATGACTTGTCTCCATGCTGAAAAGTCTCACAGTATTTTTTGTAGTTTGTGGACCGATTACTGCAGCGCGTCGCGCGTTTGTAGACTGAGCGGGGTTATCAGAACGAGCTAGTCCACAGAGAACACATATTGGTGTGAAAATGCTGCGTTCTCACACCTACGGACCTGCAGAGATAGGTCGCGTTCTAGGTAAAGTGCACAAAGCTTCCTCTATACCATGATCAATCTGGATATTGTATCCGATAACAAAAAATACAGATATCCTACGTCCACTTTGATATTTGTTGAGAATGTAAAATATTCGAATAGTCGATTAATTCTTAGCACAGTTTTATCATGTTGTCGAGGTTCGTACCTATAGCCAGTCAGTAAAATGTCTTGCTTCTTAAATAAAACAATTTTATGCGTTTCTGTAGGGCCTAGATTAAAATCTGATTGAAGCAATAAAAATAAAAACCAGCTATTCATAAATAAGTTTATTTGTTTAGTTATCATCTAAGCACTTGCTCTCTTCATGATGATTAGTATTTCTTGTTACTTACAGTAAACAATCTGGCATTTCAGTGGATTCCCCTAAGTGACTCTCCTGTTCAGAAATACATCTGAGTTACGTCTAGATTTCATATCTCGTGGTTAGATCATTAAGGGAGTAATTTGGGGCAGAAGTGCAATTCATCAAAGAGATATCAGACGGAGGCTTATAAATAATTCGGTGGGCAATGACCCATCAGCGATGTCATTAGGAGCTGCCCCAGCCATAAGTCATAACCTTTGTGCTGATAGCAGATCTCCCAAGGGTTCTAAGTGATATCTGACCGCTCATTCTATGTCGAATCTCTCTGTGATAGATAACTGAACAATAAATCTTCTTTTAATTGAGTAGAAGAAAATTAAACCTTTTCAAGACATGATTTTTCTTTTAGCATACACCAATTTTAAGTATTTTGAAATGTATTTGAAGAATTCGTTTAGAAGTGTGAGCATATGGGTTAGAATAGTACTTGCTAAATCATATGATTATTAGGAAATACTATTCACCTAATAAGCAGGCTTCAGATAACCCAAAATACTCATAAATAAATTGATCAATTTGACTGTATTAACAACTGACAAGACATTTTTATTAACATGTTAATTGAAAATAACACCCATCAGGCATCCTGGACACGTTAGACATTTTAAATTGTGAGCTCACTGATTGTGAATATTGAAGAAGTGTAAATATTTGACAAGAATACTGGTTATAACCGTTCTAAGAATCTTGTTTAGAAAAACTGTGATTCACTGTTAGGAAAAAAGCATGGTTTCGAATTTTTTTCCGAATAAAAGAATTTTTACGAAGAATTTTGACAGAATTTCGATCAATATATAATTTTCAAATTGTTAATATATTAAACTAATTTTTGTAGAATATTTGTCAACAACAATAGAGATGCCAGCTCTGATATTTGTTAAATGTACGCCTTCGCTTATCTCCCCCTCACGTACGTATTTACAAGTTTTTGTTAGTTTTATTAGATTGGTTCTTCAGTTCAAAAAATATTCATTAGATTTCATAACACAAGTAACTGAAGTCTCAAGTTGCGAATACATCAAAGCTTAGTTTTGTTGACTGTTTGATTGAAAATTTATTTGAGAACTTGAAGGTTAATTTTAATAGAAATGTGGAAATTTCAAAAAGGTGTCATAAGATTAAGAATTCTGGTAAAGGGTGAAACAGCTCTCTTAAACTCCCAGAAACACACAATTCTGGAATCTATGGTATATTTCAAGGCAGAAGAGAGAAAACCAATTACATTGTTTTGAGAAATGAACTCGATATTGAAGTTACAAATAGAAAGAAGAAGTGTACCAAGAATGATGGACGTCCAGGAAGAAAATGAAATGAAAACCTCAATTACAACTTGGGCCTTTTTCACATATGCAGGACTTGAAATTATACTTAGCCAGCCTAATGCAAGTAACTCTTTGACTGATAAATTCAAATATTCAAATATATATATATATTTACAAATACAATTTAACTCAACAGTTTTTTTATTATTATTATCTCTCTAGCTTATGCTATTTGAGAGAAAATCTATATGAAGAATTTACAATTCTTAGTACAATTGATTATTTAAAATTTAATTGATAAGTAAATATTATAATGAGTTATCTAACATTAAGTAAACAAATTATTTTTTAATTTATTTCTTTATATTTTTGTATAACTTCTTTAATCCTAATCTTTATTAAATAACAAAAACATAACTATGACTGACCAACTATCAGTTAAATAAGCAAATATAACTGTAATTATAATAAATATGTAAAAATCAACAACTGGATAATTATGAGTATTGACGGACACAAAAAACTCAATAAATATTTAGGACTTGTAATACAAAAAAAGAACAGTAATAACAAACTATATATCCTATAATTCACAAATACAATTAAACCAAACAAATAAATGAACATGTGTAATTAATTAATAAAAAATAAAACAATACAAACATTTTATTTGTCTTTATACATGTTACTTAGACACACAAAACAAAAAGAAATTTAATATGGTTTGCAATTTTAATATTGTTTGCTCTTTGGCTGTTCCTAGTTTCCTCTGGTATACAGATTTCACTTTAGTAATTCAAGGCAGTGCGTGCCTAAAGGACAGGTACAGGAGGGGAAGGTCAATTTTCACTTTTCAATGTTTGCTTGTTCAAGAAAATTTGATTATTTTGCCTAGGATCCCCACAGTACTTGGTTAGCTTGCTCTAAAACAATGAATACAAAATAAACATAGAAAACAAACTATTGAAAGGATTGTTAAACTTACAATAAAATTGACTTTATACAGATAAAATTATATTTATGTAACCTCTTTCCCCCAAATTCAGGCAATTGTCTTTTTTTTCAGGCCCACTTCAAATATTTGTCAAGTCTTTGCGATGCGATGTCCGAATCTTTCCGGACACATTCAGTTGATCAATGGTATTATCTAGCAGCTCTTAAGTCACATCAACACAGACAACAAACCTAAAACTGTACACACACTAACTACTGTTAGGCCTATTTCTAATTCTCTCCCACGCCGGAGCAGACTAGACTAGGCCCTCTCAAAGCCGTTAAATCCCATTATGCAGTGGCACAATTCTAAGGACTACTTCAGCCAGATTTGCCGCTTGAAAGGGGTGATATCTCTCGATGGGGGTGAGTTTATGGAGAGGGAGTGCCAGCTACAGCAGTCGCTGTCAGTCTCTATTTCCATATTAATAACTCGTTATGGCGGCAGATCACAATTTTCTGCCAATTTAACTCGATTTGTGCACAATGGGTCGGCGTGTTGCTGGCAGTGTGCCTTGCCGCACACGAACACGCTTTTACGGTGAACGTGCAGTATTTGTGCACAATGGGTCGGCGTGTTGCTGGCAGCGTGTCTTGCCGCATACGAACACGCTTTTACGGTGAACGTGCAGTATTTGTGCACAATGGGTCGGCGTGTTGCTGGCAGTGTGCCTTGCCGCACACGAACACGCTTTTACGGTGAACGTGCAGTATTTGTGCACAATGGGTCGACGTGTTGCTGGCAGCGTGCCTTACCGCACACGAACATGCTTTTACGGTGAACGTGCAGTATTTGTGCACAATGGGTCGGCGTGTTGCTGGCAGCGTGCCTTGTCGCACACGAACGCGCTTTTACGGTGAACGTGCAGTATTTTATTGATAATTGATTCCTGTATAAGACTTTAATTTTTTACGTTTCATTTTAGTACAGTATCTCCTGCATTATTAGTAAAATCTAACTTTTGTAGTGTTGGGAAACCGTTTATGGAACATAAAACATAAAAACGTATCTATCTTGACACATCTTTGCTGTTTTCTGTTCGAGTTGGGCCTGATGACATATTTGACTACCAAAATTGATTGTTTGAAGTAATTTCTTTCTAAACTACAGCTTTTTGTCGCATATTCGGAGCGGCCGTAGATAAGGGGCTAAGGCGGTGTCTTGCCAGTCAGTCGGTCCGAGTTCGATTCCCGGTAAGGCCACAAGCAGTTGTTGCTTTGCCGCTCCTGTGGTTCGACATCACGTTAAGAGCAAAAGTTAGAGAGAGGCTTCTTAGCCCTAACTTTGCCAGGTATAAAGAGACGATCTATAAATATTTAATTCCGTAAATGAATCGGGCCTCCGTGAAATTTCTCAGACTAGGAAGAATATAGAGATAGGTTAATTATAATCAATTAAAATTTTAATGGCCTAATATGCTGGGAAAAATATCCTTAATGTAAAAAATCACTTGGGCTTCCCTACAGAGAAGAAATAAATAGAGGTTGTATCCAATAGTGTGCCGAGTAGTAAATACTCCAATTTTCCATGGGGTTGGCAGTACAGCACCTTGCCAGTCCCTCCCTTTATTCTCTAAAACCCTCAAGGATAAATATTGTAATTACTACTTCAGATTTATATAGATGTACATTACTTGTAATCTATATAATATAACAGGCACTGAGGTGGTCGCTGCGGCCATAAGAAAGCGACCGATGTTTCCTTTGTCTTTGTTGTTACCCCACTGGTCCTAAAAGATCCAATGAGTTTCTGTCAATAACAGTGAGTTAACTAATACCTATGACAACTAATTGTATTATAATATTTATTCAGATATAAACATTGCCCATTTTCAGTGTTGATTTGAATCCGTCTGTTTTTTTACGTTATAAAAAACAAATGTTAAAAAAACCAAATATTGGTTTTCATCTACTTGAAAGTTTTTAGTATTGCAGATTTTTGTATCATAGAGTTTTACTAAGAAAGGACTTTTCAAAATTGTTATAAACAAACTTTATAAAAGTACACACCACTTATAAACAAAACTAACATTAAATATTTATGCAGTTGCTATTAACAGTCGTACAGTCCTAACGTAAACGTAATGACATACCGAGGCCGAAGGCTGAGGGCGGCAACCAAAGTAATCCTGAGTCACCTGTTTAGTACGCATTTAAATAGAGTATTTCATTAAATTTTCTTTTAAAAACCATATTTGAAAATAATGTTGTGATGAAGATGCTGATGATGTTCTTTCTTACGAGTATTATTATAGTAGGCGTTGAAAATTAGAAAATGTTATTTAACATTGTTAATACACAAACATTCAATTTTGCGCAAGTAAATTCTTTGCAAATTCTTCTTCTAAGATTAAAAATTGAGCTATCGAGGTTAGTATTTAACGGCTGAGAAAAAATTTGAAAAACGAAAACTGTTTTAAAACATGATTTTCTTAAAGAAACGAGTACATGGCAAATATTAACCTAATATCTATTATAAAATAAATAGTGTATTATCATTTAGTAAAGAACAATTGAAGAGTTCATTAAAATATTTATACAAGACCACAGGTAAAACATTGGAAATCTTATTTTAATACAAAATATCTAGGTAAAATAAATAGACACACGTTTTGGTACATAAACAATTTCATATGTTTAACGTCCCAAGGTTCTAATCTCGGCTTTGTAAATATTGATAAATATATATATTTTATAGTTGGACTGAACCATATGTCTTTGGATCTATACTTCTAGTAGATGTTTAGTTTTATAAAGGAAGTCTTAAACATAGTTCTTGTTCTATGGTTTAATAACATGTATTGAAATATTTATGTAAATACATTGTATTTTTTAATTTATGAGGTGTTCGTCCAATATTAAAGACAACCCTGTAAAAATTACAAATATTTGTCTGAAGCGTTAACGGAAAACTTGATGATCGGTTTAATACATTTCTTTATATAAAAAGAGCCATTGAAGAAAAATACTGTAATAATTATAAAACAAATCGAAGAAAGACTGTTAGTAGATGAGATTTTGTGAATATTTTAACACAAACAATCACACAAAATATACGAAAAATAAAGACATCCTCAACAAGTTAATGACGTAAACGAATACTTTTAAAGCTGGCTTAAACGTGTAATGACATTTTTAATTATTGCTACAAGCCCATTCAAGTGGAGCTGCAACCCTACAACACCATTCAAGTGGAGCTGCAACCCTACAACACCATTCAAGTGGAGCTGCAACCCTACAACACCATTCAAGTGGAGCTGCAACCCTACAACACAATTCAAGTGGAGCTGCAACCCTACAACACCATTCAAGTGAAGCTGCAACCCTACAACACCATTCAAGTGAAGCTGCAACCCTACAACACCATTCAAGTGGAGCTGCAACCCTACAACACCATTCAAGTGGAGCTGCAACCCTACAACACCATTCAAGTGAAGCTGCAACCCTACAACACCATTCAAGTGGAGCTGCAACCCTACAACACCATTCAAGTGAAGCTGCAACCCTACAACACCATTCAAGTGAAGCTGCAACCCTACAACACCATTCAAGTGAAGCTGCAACCCTACAACACCATTCAAGTGGAGCTGCAACCCTACAACACCATTCAAGTGGAGCTGCAACCCTACAACACCATTCAAGTGAAGCTGCAACCCTACAACACCATTCAAGTGAAGCTGCAACCCTATACAACACCATTCAAGTGGAGCTGCAGCCCTACAACACCATTCAAGTGAAGCTGCAACCCTACAACATCATTCAAGTGGAGCTGCAACCCTTAAAAACACTTGAAGGTAAAACAGTTGATAGTAGTTAATATTTTACTTTGCCGTTAACAGATTACAAAAACAATTTAATGTATTTTACTATTGGAAACCATAGAGTCATTGTCAAACAAGTTCAATAATAGATAACTTGCTGAACAATCTACCTCAAACCTCGCCGACAAATATTCGAGGCAGGTGGTGTTTTAAAACTTCCCCTCACGAACCGACTACCAGATAATTAATGAAAGAAAACTTTTCGAATTTGTTGTACGATGGAAAGCTTTTTTCAATCTTGGAGCTCAGCTTAATCTGGTGCTAATTATGAAGGGACTTTTCCATCGCCATCGCAGAGGAAATTAGTTGAAAAAGTTTGTTTCTTTTTAATTGTCTTATTCTTTTGTTAATTCCTTCAGTTTGCCACAAGAACGAGTCCGGCTTGTTTATCGAGTTACTTGTTTTATCTGGAGACAAGTTTTTTCCCCGTCTTCGGGATTGAAATGTTAATGGAGTGTCCTGGACTAATTAGTCTACCTTTCACAGTTTCACGTGTTCCTTAGCGTGCCTTAGTATTCACTATTTGACTCATATTTCTGTGTCCTTAAACTGTAAACTGCTAGGAAGTTTTTGTTGTTTAAAAACGTATAATTTTGTTAAAGTTTATGCACGTCTCTATCTGTTTGAAATTATTACGCATTTCAAAGTTAAAGTTTCAGAGTGACTAAAGTGACATAAACCTACTTACTAAATTATATTGAAGTTTGATGACTGTACGAATTTGAAAAATATAAACAAATATCAAATACAAAAAAAGAGCCTTCCATATTTCATTTAGATACTTTTAATTAAGACGAAGGAAATCTTTTTAAATTTAATTTAAAATCTATTTAAAAAATGTTCTTTGTTTTAACCTAATAATTTCCGTTTATATCATTTAATAAATAATCTATTCCTATAGGCGTTCTTAATTATTAAATTAAAAGCCATGGAAGAGTACTTCAAAACTTTAACTAATTTGATATTGGTAGAAAAAAAAAACTATTATTTCATGCTGTTAAGTTGAAGTCTCATTAAAATCACATTTTGATTAAATTCTGATACGGTATTAATGACATGATTTATATTTTATATCAGCAGGTCAATATTGACTATATTATGTTAGCCGATGTTATTGTAATCATAGTAAAAATTGTTCTCAAGTAAGTCATGCGATGACTGGGCCATCATCTGTCAATCCCTCCCTTTATTCCACCAAATCCTCAATGATAAACGTAGTAATTATTACTACAGATGTAAAAAAATGTACATGAGTAATATTTACTTATTTATTTTATTTAAATGCTACAAAACCGCTAATGCCTATTACATTATAGCACTAAAGAGAAAATACAGTTCTATAACAACAAAAGTAGAAATAGCAAGATCTTGTTTGTCAGATGCACCACATAACACTGTTTTTTCAGTTAAAAAAAAAAAAAAAAAAAAAAAACACAAATATAATATTCAATTTTTCCAACAGAGTTTTCAAAACTGAAACAAATCTATAAAACATTTAATACATATGGAATAGCTTAACAAAAAAAAGATATAACTTAAATAAATGTTAAATAAACAAACATATAACTGCCTTGTATGTTTCTTAGACGTTCGTCGCGGCCATAAAAAATCGACTTCTGTTTATTTCTTATCTGTGGTTATCATAAGTAAATGTACGTACGGTAATTATAGTTTTAAAACGAACATATTTAAAAACTATTTTACTTTCTTGAGTTTTAATTTCACATGGCTAAACGTCCATATTTTTAGGTTATTTAAAGTAATACAGAAATACAAATGTTATGTATGAAATACACCGGACTTCAGCCACAAGAAGTCCTCCCTGATGGGCGGGCGTTAACAGCAGGGGTGGAAGTCTAAGGGCCCTCCAGGGCGAGTGTCCGTGGCGGTTACAGATTACCTCCCCCCCAATCAGCACAAGAAGCTCTCCTTGTCTCTCCAGTCAGCTGAGATTTATGTAAGAGCCGGTCCAGGATGTCTCGGTCCGCCTCTGGAGTCAACAGCTGTCTCCAGGGCTGGAAATCTGTTCTACAGCTGTAATACTCTTTCAGAAGGGATGGGGAGAGTGATGAAATGGTAACATTGACAAAGACAGTTTTGATGCATAAGAGAATTAATGAAATAAACGAATGATGTAGAAACGAAATATACAAAACCACTATAAACAACGAATCCAAACAATGGTGAAATAGTTCATTTAATAATCCGTATATATATAAGCCAAATACCTCTGACTTACTCATCACAAAGTCTCAAAAACCACTTAACGGATTTACACAAAATTTTAAAGAAAGTTAGCTTTAATATCGAAGGGACCCACTAAGAAAGAATTCTTTCTAAATTCCATTTCTAAGGGGTACAAACAGCGCCTCAAAATTTAATTTTCTCCCCATAAGAATAACATTGGGTTGATTTTAGTAAATTAATAACAGCTGTTTTGTAAGTAAATAAATAAACATGATAGTTTTCTATGTTTGACACTATTTTAGCCTATTAATGCATTAAAAGTTTAATCTTCAGTTGTAAACAAATAGTGAAATGAACACGTTTGAAATAGGCTAAGTAATAGCAATGTGTATTTATACTATTAAATAGGTAGCAATGCAAGTAGTGTAGTTGAGATACTGTAAATAAAATTGAGGGGAATCGAAGGATGAGAGGAATCGAGCGTAGCGAGAGTCGAGGTTGGCACGCGAAGCGTGCAGGGGCGTCCCCTAGTACTATATATATATATATATATATAGTATATGCGTAATTTATTTTATTACTACCATGTTGTTTAATCACGCTCATTTAAAAAGTAAAATTTTATGTTATTAATTGAAAGTTCATCTAAATTGGATGTATTTAAAATTCTTTTGAAAAATATTTATAGATTGATTAATAATAAACGTTTGCTTTTTTCTAAATATGTTAAGCCTCATTTTAGAGCGTTTACTACGACGTAAAATAATATTTCAAAAGTCTTGCAAAACGTTTCGACTGGTTCAAGGGAAATATAATTCTCAACCAATACATTCATCTGGTTAGTGAACAACAAGAAGGTGGATTCTGACTCATTGTTGACAGATATTAATACTACATGTTTTAGATTAAACAATAACCTACTTGAAAGGGGGGCCGTACTTTTTCAGTAGCTGTAATTGCTTATAATAGAGAGTTACTAGTTACATTTATGGTCAAACAGGTAGATCTGGTACCGACAGCAGCTTTTAAAATGGGTCCTAATGTTAATTGGGTTTCATGAGGATGTTAATGTCTAAATACTCCTGTTACAACATGAGTAGCAGCTAGTGTTTGTAGGAAACAATACTTTCCTAATTTCTCAACATTCTTAAATTTAATATATGCTTTTTTATCTTTAAGATTACTTATGTCCACCATGTGTTTATTATTTAATTTTTCAATTAAACAGGTTCAATAAAATAAAAAAATAACAGTAATAATGAAAAAAATAACGCAGTGTGTGTATGTACGTAGTATCATATAAGTTCTATCCACAGTTAAATTAGACGCAAGTATCGCTTGATTCAACAATTCGTTAAAGACGGTACTTTAACATTTGTCAAGAATTATTAATTATTAACATCTAACGTTACATAAACGTCTGTTTTGTTATGTTATAGCCTCAGATATCTTTTGAAACTTCTTAAACGTTCTAAAGGAACTTAAATTGAGATATGTTTTCATTTACTCTCAAGGCATGTTCTTATGTACAAAATTCACTTATGTTGGCTATATCAGATTGTACATTTGCATTGCCAATAGACCTTGGTTATAATAACATATAATTATTTTCTCTGTGTGCTTAGTCTCTCACGCCCGCAAAAACGTTGTAGACAATCCGTTAGACATGCTCACGCAGTCCCTTCACTCATGACGGGGAAATTGTTGGAAGTATAAAAACCAGTAGCTAAAGAAACGTGATCGGTTCTATACGCCATCGTTTATAACTAAGGTGTATAGGTTAACTAATAAACAAGATAGTATGTTGTCTCTAGATAGTTAAAGTATTAGAACATTATTATGTAGCCTACAATTGACTATTGAAAATAATAATATAATTATTAACATGTAAATGGTAATATACATTTAAATATATTCTGAATGCAAAGTTCTGAAAAAAAGTACGTAAATGGTTCAACTTTTTAAGTACAAGAACATTCATTATACATTTATTTTATGGATTGCTTATTTCGGAAATGGCTAGGTGCTTATGTAGTCTACTGTATGTATAACGAAAGTAATTGAAAAATTAAGCCTATTCATTCATGCACAGTAATCTATAACAAATATATAAATATAAAAATGTACTAAGAATAAAACTATATTTAGTTTACTTTTCATCCTTGGTTCTTTTTTTTGCCGAGCTGTTTTCAGATGAAAAATTATTTACTGTATCATATACCTTGATTATTCAAAACAATTCGCTAATGAGGGGCACAGAGAAATGAAAACATTGCCGTTACCAAAACAGCGCAACAAAAATCAACGGCTGCTAAAATCAACGAACCAAAAACAAGCAGCCAGCATTGTTTAGTTTCCGGTCGTGTGAGCAGGAGGCAGCGCACGCTATCTGTTGGTGGGATGCTGAACAAACACGCTGTGTTTAGTAGTGCGTGCAGCTAGTGCGCGCGTGCGCCGTTAGAATGCGTTGATTAACAGCGCCGCAGAGCAAACAGTATTCTGATTGGGGCTAACATTGTTGTGCACACAATCTGGTGACGACCCACCGACAAACCACTCACATTTATTGACTGCGTTAATGCATCGCATTATGTATTCCATTTCCTGAATCAAATTACTTATATAATACCAAGTAATGCGGTAACATTGAGTGTTACGTACTCAAATTTGAACTTACTTTCATCTTCTTTGTACATTGCAAAAAACTGCGGCTGCAAAATATAACCTAATAATAAACTACAAACAATAAACAAAAATTTAATGGAATTTTATTGTTTGGTGAAATGAAATGTTATTTTTAAACTTCTTTTTTTAGTTGGTAATTAATTAATAATAATTATAATAATAATTCTTTTTATTGCAAAAATAAACATTTAACATCAATGTATCACAATCGTCAGGTGGTAAATAATATATAATTAGCAATTTAATACAAATAAATGTGTATAACACTCATAAACATGTGCTATAGCGGCATCAGAATATTCTAAAAGAACTCTGAGTGACAATGGATCGATTTCTCCATTTTTGCAACTATGCTTTAGTTCTTTTTAGTAGGATAAATTAGATTTAAATAAATTCAATTACTCATATAATTCTATCTCTAAATATGTGGATCGTATGCAAATTCCATATTTTACTATCCACACGGCAAAACTAATTTTAGGCATAAAATGTATTCTATTTATGATTCTATGTATGATAGAAACGATGAGTGTACAATCTACGTACGCTTGTGTTTATCTATGCTTACGTGATTTTGTATCAATATTTATAACAAATATGTTTTTTACAAATATTTTAAAACATATTTATTATATTTTCTTGGATATGCCAACACATAAGGCCTTATCATGATGAAAATCTCTACGACAAGTTAATTATTCACACGTTAAGAATCATTTTTGGCCTTTTTCATTAGCAGTCATTATTTAATTTGGCCCAATTTCAAATGAAACTGAGGGGATTGTAGCTTATTGTGGATTTCGAACCATGTAATATTGGATGCTTTAGCAGAAACTGTGATATTCTGGATATCGATACCCTGCCATCCAACATGGCACCATAGAGTTTAACAGAAGTGTTTAGTGGTTGGAAACCATTGAGCGATCACTATGTATCAGTATTAAGAGGACCGAGAACGAACACATCTCCTTAAATCTTATAAAGTCCAAAAACTATGTACTCACTCATCACTAAAACTCTGGGACCACTGAAATTTGGAGGGAATTGGCTTTTTTATCATAGGGACCCATTAAGACAACATTTCTTGAACTTTCATTCCTAAAATCCTAATGGGTATAAACAGCCCCTCGACGTTTCCTTTCTTCCTTAAGAGTAACGCTGACTTTAGTTTAATTTAATTATTTATTTCAAAAAGATGATACATAAAACATAAACATTACACAAAAGCTTGCCTGGTTTGGTTTAAATTGTGACATTAAGGTAATTTCAACTAACTCTGACAGGGTTGCTCTACTTTGCTTGCCACTAACGTAGTCTAACAGGGGTTTCTAGACTATAAAACTTTGTTGTAGGAGAACGGTAGGCTGAACTTTTATATTTATGTATGGTTTAGGGA
This sequence comes from Stictocephala bisonia, assembly GCA_035578905.1. Classification (NCBI taxonomy): domain Eukaryota; kingdom Metazoa; phylum Arthropoda; class Insecta; order Hemiptera; family Membracidae; genus Stictocephala; species Stictocephala bisonia. Next base: position 5,174,326 of record JAQJVL010000023.1, read on the forward strand.
GATCCATGGAGGGAAAGTATGACAGCGAAGAGAACCACCCTTTAGCGAAGCTGGGAATGTCGGCTGGTAGGGGATCATTAAAACGCATAAAATGTGTTTGTAGAACAATAAAAACATGGTGAATACTATAGAGCAGAGACGTATTCTACTAGGAAGCTATTTAGAAGCATTCCACAATATATGTCCTGCGGGTATTGCCTATACACAGAGCAATACGGCGTCATTTTTAATTTCATGTTTGCTAATAAATTTATATTAATTGTTAATTAATACCGGTAGTACTGTACCACCTTCACATGAAGCACTTTTGTATCAAACTACATGGCGAGCGGCCAACGCGTTTAGTTGAAATCATGTTACAAATAAACATATAGAGAAAATCCCAACTGTCGAATACGTTGTAATTTTATCAAATACGTGCTATTTAAAAACACATATTTTAATCACAATTTTCAAATCAATCATTAGTATTTACTTAAATTAAAATTATTTACTTTTGTTGTTTTTTTTTTTTTACTTAATGAATTGATCATCACTTTAGTTATTAAATAAAAATATATCTAGAAAACTGTTTTAAATCATTTGTTTATGACGATGAAAAATGGCATTCAGTAATGAATAAAATAGCAATAATTATGTAGTTGTTGAATATTTATATATGTAATAGTGTAAATAATTTTATATTTAGAAAGTAACAAGGTAGTTTCATGCCAGAGCTGTTTGCTGTCGGCACAGAAATTATGTGTACCCGAGTTTGAAAGTTATTTACTATACAATAAGGAGACCCGTGAAAAATCCAAATTCGTTGAAAAATCCGTGAAAAATATTGTTGTCCTCGTTTAATTTTACGTTTTAATATAAGAGTTCTTATATTTTAATATATGTTTTAATCATTTTTATCTTACTAGGAACAAAAATGTTTCGTAATGTTGACCTATTTTTTACTTACAACAACGTTATAATTTATTTATGGTATAAATTATAACTTTATTGATTTAAAAAGATTTAAAGTCACTGCATTTATGTACGAATGTAAAAGTAGTGTATCGTAAATGTCCATTTCATAAAGATTGCAACATGTTCAAGAAATTCATTTTACGACCTCTAAGAAATGTTACGAAGTTAAGAAAACGTTGTTTCAGGAAATTGATTATTCGTTGAAAAGGTACAATTCTGTAATTTACTAAAACATACAGTATATAGAAAGTGTTCTTGCCAACCACGTATTAAAACGTAATGTGGTACATCAACGAGTTTCTGAGTAATGAAAATGTAAAGTTGATGGACAGTAAAAACTATTCTAAATTCCTTTTATGAAGGTTTAAAAAGTCATTTTTAATAGTGTATAATTAAACTAAGAAAACAATTGTATAATTTGATATTTCATAGGTCTCTTAGTTTCTTTGTAAACAACCTTCAATCTCGAGTAATAATGTCTGCGTCGACAGTAGGCCTGCCCAGCAGTAAATCTGAAGCCTTGTTGTTGTTAGGCTTCAGCAATGAAAATAATGAGTTACAGACGTTTGCGCGCATCTCTACAAACATTACCAGGGGGACAATGCCAAAAGTGGAAGAGGTGTTTTGAAATCTGTGAAGAGTCCACTTCATACCTAGCATATGTAAATCACCGCACGAGAGCCTGCATTAATAGACCGCTACGCTCCCTCACACATTGCTAATTACAGAAGGGTGGGTACCGGCGACCATTGCGAGAAAGAATGGTCGTAATACGGCCAGGTCTTTGTAAACCACTCTTGAAGGGGTATTATTTTTGAAAACGTGTTAAGTGGGAGCTGGGGTGTCTTTAGATGCTGAATATGCATGGCATTAGAAGTGCTCGCATAATATTTGCCAACATATTCTTGCTTTGAGAGCGACGCGCGCCTCGGTGGCTCTTGATACTGGGGATGCTGAATTTACATGTTTTGATCGCCTCCACTCGAGCGCGGCAGCTGCGGGATCGCACTACGGGGGGTGGACGATTGTAAGAGATCCGTTTTAGGTGTGAATATCCTCTGTAGGGTTGTTGAAATGGATATTCGATTATACTATATTTCATCCAGTTACTTGTAATGGTTCAGAGCAATGGAATTCGTTTAGCTTTCCCTAAATAAAACAACGCTACGACATCAAGTGCTACGTCATCAAGTTTATATGACTACAAATTACTACGGTGTTGCTATGAAGTCTAGTTGATGAAACGTCATACTGCTGTGGCATCCAGTTGCTATAACACCAAGTGCCACGTCGTCAAGTTTATATTACATCAAGTTACTACGGTGTTACTATGAAGTCTAGTTGATATGACGTCAAGTTGCTGTGGCGTCATGTTGATACGACATCAAGTGCTACGTTGCCAAGTTTATACTACATCAAATTTCTATGGTGTTACTATGAAGTCTAGTTGATACGACGTCAAGTTACTATGACGCCAAGTGCCACGTCGTCAAGTTTATATTACATCAAGTTACTGCGGTGTTGCTATGAAGTCAAGTTGATACGACGTCAACTTGCTGTGGCGTCATGTTGATACGACATCAAGTTACTATGACACCAAGTGCCACGTCGTCAAGTTTATATTACATCAAGTTACTGCGGTGTTGCTATGAAGTTTCGTTGATACGACGTCAACTTGCTGTGGCGTCATGTTGATACGTCATCAAGTTACTATGACACCAAGTGCCACGTCGTCAAGTTTATATTACATCAAGTTACTGCGGTGTTGCTATGAAGTCAAGTTGATACGACGTCAAGTTGCTGTGGCGTCATGTTGCTACGACATCAAGTTACTATGACACCAAGTGCCACGTCGTCAAGTTTATATTATATCAAGTTACTACGGTGTTGCTATGAAGTCTCGTTGATACGACGTCAACTTGCTGTGGCGTCATGTTGATACGTCATCAAGTTACTATGACACCAAGTGCCACGTCGTCAAGTTTATATTACATCAAGTTACTATGGTGTTGCTATGAAGTCTCGTTGATACGACGTCAACTTGCTGTGGTGTCATGTTGATACGACGTCAAGTTACTATGACACCAAGTGCCACGTCGTCAAGTTTATATTACATCAAGTTACTGCGGTGTTGCTTTGAAGTCAAGTTGATACGACAACGATTTTCTGTGACTTCTAGTGGAGTTTATTAAACGGACTATGACATTTTCATCCAGAGAGTAATTTTAGTTGCATGAACTAAATTAAATACATTCAATACTAATTTATATATGAGCGCTATTCTAAGTAATGTTGTCATTAGCCTTTCTTACTCACTACTTTAAATCAGAATTCTAAAGTTTAAAGTGTGTATATTTAAATATGATGTAAATATAAATATTCTCCTATAAAATAATTTTAGTCATAATTTATTTTTTAACATTCAACAAACTTATTTATGGATGAATAAATCTTGTTGAACATGTGTTACAAAATAAATAAATACATAGACTATAGAATGAGAAATTTACCAGTCGTAAACTGTACTACTATTTAATATGTGCTGAAAACCCAATCATCCATGATCACAGCTCCATAAACAAAATGAAAAACATTTAATTTGATTATCTCATAGTTTATATATTATACGCGTATATATGTACATAAGGGTTAAAGCGCACATATGTATTGTTTTGGTTGTTATGCTATTTTTATGTTATGAAATAATATTTATATTCTTTAACAGAATTATATTAACGATTGATATTATTTCACTACCAGTAAATTACCATTATGTTACAAATTATTGTACAGTTAATACACTAACACAATGGTTAGTAACTTTCATTATAATATGTTATTGAGAAATAAGTATACTTACTATGTAAAACATGTGAAAATATGCGAATATTAAAAGAGAAACGGAAGGTTTAGCGTTTATTCTAAGAAGAATTAGAACTATCGGGCAAAAGAGAGGAAGACAGAAAAAAGACGTCTTGGTAACTTTTTTATAATCACACATTTATCATTTTTCCTGGCTGTATCTCATTTAGCTGTAGTTTAGACATTACAACTAATTACTTTTATAATGTAGTAAATAAAGCGTACAAAAGATTCCCTAAATATCGTTTTTAGATATGTAAAATTGTAGAAACAGCAATTCTAAATTTGTAGTTTTAAGGCACATCTATTCTTGAATTGAATGATAGAACACAAAAGTGTTTTTAATTTAATCACGTCTAAATTCAATTAAGATCTAAGGTCAAAAAACTGTACGGAACAAACTTATTTTCTTAACAAAATATTTGTACAATATTGTCTTGTCATTGCATTGTATTAGATAGTGAACTAAGCCCTTCAGGCACAAGAAATCGACCACATTGTAATGCCCTAAGGCACACTTGTGAGAAGTTAGCAAGTCGGTGATATTACATAAGTAATGGTGGCAATAAACATACATATTTATAGCGCACAGTTCATAACGCAGGGCTAAGCAAGCGTGGCTAAAGTCGACATTACAATTGGAGAGGGGCTGAAAAAATCTCAGCGTCACAGCCACCCTGATATAAAACACGATATTGAGGGGTAGTTGGTCAATATATAAAATAATGACGATCCAATTCTGGACATGCCGGCGTCCCCCCCGTCCCGCTCGTGTTGATGACGTCATTATCATGTGATATACGACCCCGTCAGATTCCTCCCCGCAGTCGTCACTTTTTTCATATTTCCGTCAGTTCTGTTATAGCAAGTCATACTTTCCGACTAATGACTGTTTTATGAAAAGCCACTCCATTTATCGTAAATCCTTCGGCTTTCCTCAGATATTTCATCTGAGAATTGCGCCTAGGGGAGTGTTACGGGGTTGTGACTGCTGAAGGAGGCGACGTGATCCTTTAGGAGTTCCATGTTTGGGGTTAGTCCATTTTTATTATGTTTGGGTGCGTGGGTAAACAGTCGTTGAGCAGTTGGTCCGCAGAAGCACATCTTATAGTCTTATAAGATCATCTTATAGTAAACTTATAGTCAATCGATTATAATGGGTATTAATACAAGGTATATGTGTTTTAAAAGGGCCGTTAACTTTCACGAAAAACGCCAAAATTATGGCTTTCTACTTCAAAGATTCCATAACAACGCTCACAGTTAGAGAAAACAAATAAGGATATTCCTTGAGGGAGAAGATGTTCGGGAACTTTATACTCACACGATTTCCGTATTATTATTAGATTTTTAACCAAGTTGTTTAAGATTGTTAAAACAAATCTAAACACTAAATAACAACAAATTGTAGCTAATATTATTTTTAGACTGGAAATAAAATATTTGTCATTGCTTTAATTCAGGGTGATACATGAATGATAGAATGCTTTCATCATATCCAATAAAACAGCAACAAGTACCTTTAGCTTATTTCATGTATAATGCCACAGAGAAGAAAGAAACAGAGCCCCCTCAAATACTCAAGGATAAACGTAGTAGTTATTATAAAGATGAGCATTATTATTATTTATTAGTTATAGTTATATTTATAACTGCTACTGATACATTCACTGCGTCCATAAGAAAGCGAACTCTCTTCATTTTTTCTCTGTGATAGTACTTATATCATGCAAATATTGTAAATATGTATATATACGGTTTCACTGTTTGCTGCCCTCCTCGTGGCAAAACTGTATAGCCACTTTTTTTACTGAAAAGTGGTGAAATACCTGACAAACCCACTATTGTTATTGTTAAAACAAAACACATGACTTTATTTGAAAACAAATTAAAAACACACTTTAAACTTCCTTGTATTTAAAATACCTGACACATGATTACAGTATCAACAAACGTCCGTAGCAAAGCAAGGGTACTAACTGAGCAGTCTGTTTGTGTTCAAGAAGGCTCCTATAATATACTGTATAACCTTGTATATAAACCGAGTGTGCTCACGACCAGTGGACATAGGTGAGGAGTGAAGAGGGGGTACACAAACATTAGGATTGAACAAGTATCAAATTTCAATTGTTATTATGAGATTTCGACCTTTGAACGATCGTGTTATTTTTACAGCCTTATGATGTTGAAATATTAAGTGTTTCGTAATTAATACATTATATCCAAGAAAGTTTTTTTTAATTGATTAATTTTTTCATTAAAGCACAAATCGTCGGAGTTGGTTGAATATTATTAATAATATGTTTTACTATTTTTTAACACAAATTTAAAATTTGTAATATATTCCATTACAATGAACTATGTACGTTTAAGTTCATACTTGGGCCCAAATCGGCATCCCCTCAACTTCCTATGGTATCATCTGTTCTTAAACTCGTTTACCTAACAAAATGCAAGTTTAGACGAAACATTTAGGAGATGATTCTTAAACACCTTTGTAGGATTTTTGTGGATTTGGAAAGGATGAGCCTATATCGTCTTTATTACATACTAAGGTTATCTAATCCTTAAAAAGTGGCTTTAATGATTGCCACGACAATCGAACAATCGAGTTATCAGCTGATCCTACCTCCCCCCCCCCATATTATTCAAAATGGATACTCTAAGGATAGCTATTGATTTTTAAACCTTCTATTTAAAACGTTTTGAACTAACAATCAAGTGAATAATGAAAAACTGTTGAAATCTTTTCACAAAATACGAGATAAATTCGTCAATTTTAGTGGAAGTCGTTGAACGAACTTTATGAATAGTGATTACATTTAGATAACAATATACTAAAAATAGTTTCAAATAATCTTTGAAGAGTTTAGTTTACGTAACCTTATTTAATTTGAAATGATATACAAAATTATCAAGCATTTATACCTGAGAATGTGTTGTATAATGTCTATACGTTTATATATTAACAAATACATAAAAAAATATAATCGTAATTATCAGTTGTGAAACAATTTTGTTTGTATTTTAAAATAATCGTATAAACATACTGTATATAATAATTTAAAACCGTAGCAATAAAAAAAAAAAAAAAAAAAAAAAAAAACAATATAAAATCTCTATTAGAGCCTCCTTTATACAGCCCAAACGTCTCCATTCATTACAAGAGGTCTGCCTAAGCCTCGTTGACAAGGAATTTCCCTCACTTGCCAACAATTACAGACAACTGATGGCCCGTATTCCTCACAGAAGACGGAATTATGCTCCTATAATCTGGCGCAATAATTCAAATTAATTTGTCAAAGACTTCCTAACTGGATCATACACTTATACATCAAGTGGAGGCAAGGGGGATGAAAACTTCAAGAAGGCCTAGTGGCCCTCCCCGATAACATTCAAGGGGACAATTTATCTTCCAGTTCCGCGGTGATTTTGAGATCCGTTCATGTGTTGAAGCTAACAATTAATTACTTTATTTCGAAAAAAAAGTAGGATAAATATTATTTAAATAATACAGAGGTTAGTTTTTTAGTTTTGTCTCATACTTTACACAAACCATTGTCTTACGATTCATTGTAGAAAATTGTAAGAATTATATAAATACAACATTTTTTAAACTATTCTTTTTCAATATATAAGATCCGTTCACAAATGAAAATACTTTATTATTGAAGAAAGTTAACTATTTATCGTTTTTAAATTTGTATTTTTATAATGTTTAATTTTTTTTTAGACTAGCAGCAAAATAAATCAGGGAAAATAGAAAATGTATTGCTCTACAAAAGGATATCCCCATGTGATTAAAACTGGTAGTTTTAGAAAAAGAAAAACGGAAATGGTTGTTAAAGAGCATTAAAAAAACATATAATTTGTTACATTATTTGCTGACAATGGAGGACGTACGATAGTGTCGCCATTATTGTGGACATTTACGATCATTAGTTCAATGTATTTGACCAACGTTTCTGATTGTGATCTGATCCAATCTTCAGATGAACAATAACAAACCTAAAAGTTAATTTTCAGTTAGATTTACAAATAAGATGACTATGAAACAATGAAAACCTGGGACATAGGATATGAAACACTGTCAATGAAAGGTTAAAATGCAAATAAAAACAACCAACTATCTTGAACTTGTTTGTGTGAATGTTGTATTTTGTAAACTCTGGACTATATAGGGTGCTGTTTCTCAAGATAAGGTTTTAATAAAAATAGGCCTTTAAGTAAATAGAACTTACCTAAACTCTTAATGTTTTCTTATATTTAGTTGAATTTTTATTTAACAACTATTTAACTAATTTTCTATATACTTATACATAAAAATGTTTTGTATAAAAATGTTTGACTTTACAATACGAGTACATCTCACATATCAGTGAGATCTCACAATATATTATTTATTTTTTTTTAATTTTTATTCTCTACGCCAGTGGCATTTTAACATTGTATTATAACGTTTTGAGGGACAACGGTTCAAACCATTTTCGCAAATTTAAGTGGACCTTCTGGGATTTGAACCCGTGACCAGAGGCATATGAAGGAGAACTGCTAACTACTAGACTAGCAAGAGGCCTACTTATTATGAAATAGAGGGCTTATTATTTCTCATTTCATTACATAGCCTACATTATACCGTTCAGTACAATTATTACAATGTAATAAAAGAAAGCATAGTATAATGCTAAGAAGAACACTAATAAATCTTGAATCGGGGTTGTTATAGTGTGAAAACAGTTTCACTTTCATTCACAACAATCGAATCTGAGACACAACAATTGGAGAGCAAACTGCACATTTGGCCGTGGTCTCCCAGATACAATTAGCTTTGTGTGGGGGGAGGGGGGATTTAGGGAGGGCAGTGTGCATAGTTAGTTGGGTTGGCGTTCCGCTCCAAGGAGTTTGCTGGTTTGTTGGCGAACCAGGAAACGTTCCCATAAACTTCTTCCGTCTCTGTCCGCCGAAGGAATATTTCCAAAACGTGAATTTTTAGTCGTGTTCAGAGTTTTCTGATGTCAGAACTGAACTTCAATTTTATTTCTTTTCCCATTGCATAACTATGCAAAAAAGTTTGTTTTTATATCTTGTAGTCTGTGTTAAAAGGCTTACCCTTCTTTTGTTTTTAAACTGTATAGTCAATCAACTGGTATTCCTATACTTAAAAAAAATCTAATATTGTATAGAGATATTATATTGTAAAAAGAAAATTATAATTATTTGATGTGTTCTATTTCTTTAATTATTTTGCTTTATATAACAACAAAATCCTGGATTATTTTTTAAATCCAAACTTTTCCCGAGTGCATTTAAAAATAATATATTTCTTTCGAAATGTTTAAATGTAAATATTTTTTTTACTTTTTGAAAGTAAAGGAAATATTTGTCATAATATTTAAGGCTACTAAATTACTAATGGGCTTAGGGCAGAGTGGTCTAAGGCGTCAGGTATTTGAGGCTGAGTTTACTATCAGTTAAGTTCACCTTTTACTGTACAATGAAAGGTGTAACCTTTCTAACCTTCCTGAAGAGATCAATAGGAAATGGGGTTATAGTAAGGTTAAAAAGATCGGCTTCTCGTTAGGAAAAAAACTGACAAATCCATTGTAACTTTAACATACTGATAAAATAACAACGAGCTTACAATTTGATGAACATCTAGTCGCGATAAAATAGTTTGATACTTTACTTCTCAGTTTTTCAACTGAGTTTTTTTATTAGGTCAAGTATTTTACATTCAATACTTAGAGTTCGACAGTTAAAATTTATCATTTGCATAAGGTTTATTAATTTATCCGCACAAACGTTTTAAATTTACTCCATCCTCGTTTATTTATATTTCCTCCTCTAGCCTCACTCGTGACAATTTTGTTCAAAGCACATGCCGTAAACTAGTCAGAGTTTTAAAAAGCTTCTTTGATCAAATATTGCTGTTATTATCTCCTCTCAAACTAGTCCAATTACAAAATGACCTGAGTCAATTACTATCGATTCCTGAACCATTTCAATCAGTCAGTGTTTATTGATTTCAGAGTATTTATCTCTGATCACAGACGACCTTATCAACAGTATTATCTTTTGTTTTAAGTTAAGTTTTATGCTTCTTAGTACGAACATACACGTACAGTGATAATGATCCACCCACCCACACTTACACGTACAGTGGAAATCAATCTTTTATACAGCAACCATAAAAGAGAATACTTCTAACCAGTATATTTAAAAAAAAATATTTTCATATTTGACGTTATCCATATTTTACACTTTTTAAATAATTCCTCTTCATCTCGTATATTAACAGCTTGTTCTTCCAATACCAATAACTTGGAAATAAATTTAAACAACTTTAAATTGAAAAAGTTAAAAACCTTTTCATTACCAAGCAGATGATGGGTTTATTTTGTATAATATCAAATTTATGGTGACAATTTTATATTAAATCAAGTTCTAAATTGTGTTTAAAAATACACTTTTTTATTTTTCTTTAAAAGAAGCAAAAGGAGAAGGCACATAACAAATCAAGATCGCAAAAACTAAATTTAATGATATAACGAATGTTGCAAGTGTTTCCGAATCCATCGTAAGAGGTGTGTAATCAAGTAACTGACGTTGATAAAGCGAGTAAGTCGGGGTTGCTTCGACTTGATAAAGCGAGTAAGTCGGGGTTGCTTCGACTTGATTGAGGGAATCTCAGCTGTTATCTAGCGCGGGGTTCTCGCAGAACGCCTAACATTATACTTTGAAATGTTACCATTATTGATGGCAGTGGTGATTAGACTGTGATGATGAAGGGTTGTGGCGGAAGCAGAATATATCAACATGGTTGTTCCGGTTCCGGTCAACCCCCTTTCCGGTGTTCCTCCATGTAGCCTACCCGCACGCCACACCACCCTTGCTGAACATTTTCTCCGAGATAAGAATATTGAGATGAACGTTGTAACATATTTTAATATTAACCATTTATGTGATTAATAATATGGTTAATATTAATCACTGTCTTTTTGTACCTTTTCTCGGTGTTCTTCTGTGATACAAAATTTATTAATAATTCTCTAATAGCTCAGATGGTCCCCAGATTTTAATTTGAATACTTTTTTAATTTGAACATATCAAACTACAAGCAAACCAATGTGGTATTGTTCAAACAAACGACACAAGATATTCACTGAACGTACCATTCACGGATAAAAACTACGTAAGTTTAAATTATTGTTATGAAATAATTTCAGTGATAAAACGTCCTATAATAAACACAGTTTGTTCTTTGTATTTGGTTTAATTAGGGTGTTTATAACTATACCATTTAGGTAGTTTGAAAGAACCACTAACAATATTAGAATAGTTAGTAAATAAATTGCACTAGACAATACTTTATTAGTTAGCTTAATTATCATTTTATTACCATTAAATGAAAGTAAGTTAGGTTATTTTCACAATATCTTATATTTCACAGTTTTGAAACAATATTTAGTTAATTTTAACCATAGAATCGTTTAGCGAGCATTTTGACATATCATTTTGCAAAAATACAAATGATATGTCAAAGAAAAGAAAGTGTATTTCCGCAGAGTAAGAAAGTGTGACTTTATTTTTATGGTTCATTCTAACCCTGTTCGATCAACTTTATTTAAATTTGAGGTTTAACTTGTGACTATAGTATTATTTAAATAATGTCCCCATTACAATTTCTTTTACAACTCTTTCAAATTGTGAATATGACAATAATAGTAAATGATTTTTTCGTCTCGGGTAAATTGTTGTTTTGATTCACATGATCATACTAAAATTGTAATTAAGTAGTTGCCATACTTTATAATGTTTCAAACAATAATAGCAGTAACTGGCATCTCTTCCCTCTAAGAAGTTTACTACAAATAAGGCTTTTCGATTCAATGAATCGCGAGGATAAATGTTCTCTCTCTTCGCGTACTTTGTACTTATTTTGAACCATTCTTTGTCCGTTATTTATCGTTTATTTATGCCTCCTCTGTTGGGTACTTGGAGAAAGAACTCCGACTCGGCCCAAAGGTCGAGCCTTTTGTCTTCCCGTCGTGAGTCCGTGGGAGATTTATTATGTTTATTCTACATCATTGATTATGGATTAAGCCATACCTTAATGCTTTCTTCCCCTTGTAGTATGGGGAGGAAACGTACTTACGAGCACGCAGAGTGGAATTCCTTTAACGATACTGCCTAACACCAATCGGTTAATTACTTGGTGCTACGTCCATGTGTTGATGTCACTTTAAATTACTTTAAATGGACAAGTATTGTTTTAAGACATGACACGTTTGGAGCTACACATTCTAAAATAACTTATTAATTTATTAGTATATTGTAAAATGGTTAGTCATAACTTAATACAGTTTTTTGAAGTTGTCTTCCTCTGATGCAGAACAGAATTAAATGTCCACGCCCATCTAGACTTGTCACGTAAACATAACCCCCTCCCCTCCCGCGGCATCAACTCAACAGTTGAAAATATTACTTACGAAATGTTCGATTAGAAGAGAACACTTTCTCGATGTGAGCATTCGTGAGCATGTATATATAATATGTTAAATGGAGGATATTATTTTCGAAAGAAGGCTATTTATGTACAAAATTAAACGAGCTATTTCGATTTAAATTATACAAACAATACAGAGTAAGGTGTTGTGTATGATAAGTAAAAATAATATAAATGGATGAGTCGATGTTGTTTTTATACATTTAGATATAGTAAATCCACGACTGTAAGGTCGTATCATAGCAGGGACAGCCTCTCCAGAGTCACACACCCCTCCAATACCCCCTTCCCACCCTGTGATATTTATGTGAACTCCATCATGGTGAACATTGTATGCCTTATTCAAACCATCAAACGTTTTTTAGTAAGTTATAGGTGATAAAATATGATATGATATGTAAATAGGTGATAAAATTATATGATTGGTTTATAATATTATAACTGATCGGTAGCGTTGTAAGTTGAAGACTGAATACATAAGCTAAGTGTTACCAGTTCGATCCCATTCAGAGTCACAGAACATTTTTAAGGGGATCAGATGAGATAACCAGCTGACCAGCTGTTCAATTGTCACCGGGATAATTAATAACACTTTATAAGGAATAGTAGGCCTTAGCAAACTATTATTGTTATTGTTACAAATAACAATGACTAAAATCGCTCATCTACACTCATCACACTCATTCGAAATCCATATTCACTCATAGGCTATCTTTGATGGTCTTTATAATAAATTATCAAAATATTTGGTTCACATGTAGTTTAGTAACTAATAAACAGCGTCGTCGAACCTAACATTCTCTTAGGTAGATCTCATTTTTGAACAATGATCGATCTTATTGTCTATAACGTAAAACACTCCTTTACCCCCCCCCCCCCCGAGTAATGGGAGGAGATAGATTTACAATCTCAGTAGTGGTAGTTTGCAGCAACCTCAACCTCGGTTAATTACTTGGTTAATTAATGGCAAATTACTTGGTGCTAAGCCCAAATCATATATTACTTTCTAGTCTGATTCTTCGGTTATTTTATTATCCTTGAACCTTTAAGATTCAAATATCATAAAAATGTCATCTCGACGTTCTTCAGTGTTCGACACTACTTTTGATGATAACTTAAACTAAAAATGAATGGCACTAGTGGCGCAGTGCTGTAACCCAGCTACTTGGGTATAAAAAGGTGTGGATATTGTAGGTAATAGGTTCAATACTAGGTCCTCTTGTATTGACATGGCGCCAGCTCAATGGTTGCTATCGACGTGAACACTACTAGTGAAGTCTGGAGTGCCCTTGTTGTGTAGTAGTCAGGGTCCGGATATTGTGTAGGGAATAGAATGGAGTATCTGGCTTATTTAGCTGAAAATCAGACCAATAATACGTAGTTCGGATTCCACGTAAAGCTGCAGGTCCCTTAGTTGCCCTGGCTATTGGGCGATTAATAATGACTCTTTTTAAGGAACATTACTACACTCATTCATCTACACTCATCACACTCAATCTCCTGTCATATTTGCCCATAAGACATATTTATTGCCCATTTTATACATATGGTAAAATAGAATAGTCAAATATAATTTCTTAATATTTAATAAATATCAATATATTAAGAAGAATTTCATAAGAAAAGCACACCCTCCAATCTCTAAAATCGGCGTTTTAGTGATAAGTAATGAACACCAACCATTATGTTGCAGGATGAGGCTTCCAGTGTTCGTCAACGATCATTTGAGTCATATTTGACAAATTTCCAAAAAAATGATCATCTTAATCTAACATTCAGACTGAGCTTGTCATTAACTACCCTATGATAGATCGTGAGGGGTGGTCTGCAAAGTGTCCTTATTATCCAGGACTCGCGACGAATGACATTCGTAACACCCGTCAGACGCGGGTGGGATACGACTCCTAGGACCTCGGGGTTTTGTCGTAAAACACACGCTGATTTGTGGCCTGTCAACACCACCCCCGACCACTCCCACCCCCACCCCTCGACTGGTGGTAATACACTAAGTGGACATCTGAACCTCCCCTGGAGGAGTCTGACAATTCTTGACAGTCGACTCGGCGTACCTATATTCTATTCAGTAAAAGTTGAGAGTGAAGCTCCACCCACTCCTGGTGTGACGTAAGCGCTAGACCGATTAACAGGCATTCACATGTTGATGTAATGGTGAACCGTTCTTTCTGCCTGACCCTGACTGACTGACTGCCTGATGATAATGATTCAGTAACGTGAAAACGCTATTTTTATTGGCCGACGCCCTTGTGACAGCGACAGTGTAGGTGGAGCCTCACTCCCAACTCTCATCGGACTTAGATTAGTATTCTGGTCATTTATAGACTTGAATGTTACTTTTACTTGATATTTATATGACTCTCTTTCTTGTTGTTATATTAAATAAATAGTTTGATATAATAGCACTTATACTATAAATAATGGAGTTATTTATACTTAATTTTTAGATTTTAAGTAACGCCAGTCAACTCATGTGTCACGCTAATTTTTAAAATGCAAAATATACTTAAACACGTTTTAAAGATACTTTCTTTGCCAATGAATGTAGAAATGACGGAGGGTAAATTTTAAACAGTTACTCGAGTGATAAGCAGATCAATTATTACATTACATTAAGTGCCTATTTGAAGTGTCTGAGTTTGATAATACAAAAGATTTCTTAGCATATTTAATGTTTGGTAGAAATACAAACACAAGTGAAAGTTACACAACATAAATTTATTACAATTTGTATACTGTAATAAATTTGTGATTATAACATTTTAAATTAATCATCAAAATATTTTTTACATATTGTACATATATTTTAATTTATTTTTGTTGCACGACGTTGTTTTGAAAATAATATAAAATAGTAAGACCCTTTAGATTCAATTAGTACAAGGAAGGCTTTGTGTGTTTAATTTTTTGAAAATAAATCTGATGTTAAATGTTTTATTCAAAATATTCCACTTGGTTAAACTGAAATTAATATTGAGGTTATATATTCCAGTTTTCCTTCAGAATGAATTTATTATAATTGAAAAAGAGTGAAAATGTGTAAAAAAATTTAAAAACTCAAATAGATTCTATTTTAATTTATGTTAAGTTACGTCATTTAATACATAGTCTCATTGTCCTGTATCAACAGATTTTCTATCTATAAAGCATTTATCTAATTTTTAAGTGAAATCGATTATAGACAAGCTGTTTTACACCTACAAAACCTTTCCGGAAATTTTAAAATTAAGTCATATGCAAATATCACAAGTTTAAGAAGAAGAAGAAGAAGCGTCCCTCGAGAAATGGATAAGTATAACTGAAAAGACTAAATTAAAAGAAAGTGAAACGATACACAGACACACAGACACAGACGAATGCATGAAAATCGCGCCCTGTGTAAATCGCGCCCCATCAAAAATCTGGGTAAATCGCGCCCTGTCTACCTGAACCTCTGAGTCACGGGCCGCGAGCGTCACTTGACAGCCGTTTCATAAGGGGAATGACCGGGAATGGCCCACCTCCCGGTTTATCCCTGGTAGCTTTCTCTTTAGTCTTTTAACCTAACCTAACCTAACCCAACCTAACCTAACCTAACCTAACCTAACCTAAACTAACCTAACCTAACCTATGAATGGATAAAATGCGAAGGGTTAATATTGTGCTAATTGACGTTGACGAGGGTTGACGTGACGACGCATGGGGCGCGATTTACAGAGGGCGCGATTTACAGGTTACCACACAAACACACACACACACACACACACACACACACACACACACACACACACACACACACACACACACACACACACACACACACACACACACACACACACACACACACACACACACACACACACACACACACACACACACACACACACACACACACACACACACACACACACACGCACGCACGCACGCACGCACACGCACGCACGCACGCGTGAAAATTGAAATTTCCATTCTTCAGAGTGTTAAAACATACATCCATTTATGTTTTAAAAATTAGGTTTACGCCATATATATCATATGTACATAATTATATATGTTTTATGTTATACTTACATTTTGTTGTGTGGTATTCCACTTGAGCTTGAGTTTTACTAGCCTCTGTCGACTGAGTAAAAAAAATAAGTATTTTCTGTTAAAAACAAAACTTTGGCATCTATGGTGAAATAACATTTTAGACTCAATAAATGACTTATAGATCGTCATTATTTGATAATGACGATCATAATTTGATTTTTCCAAATAGGTGTAAGTAATAGATATAAAAACTAAACATTGTTATAAATCCTTGTTTTATTGGCAGTGTTTACTTATGTTTAAAAGCTTAAAGGCTCTTTGAAAATCTCAATTATATCACTTTAAAGGACTGTCTCATAGCTACTTTTAAGGGACTTCAGTATTTGTTAGGTTCATCTCCCCCCTCCCCCAAAGTTTGGGGGAAGGCGGTCACTCGGCCGTGTTTCTTTCGAAACCTCACTTGACTCACTCATTTCCGTGTAAATTGCGTACTTCTGGACACATCAAACACTCTCATTGCATTTAGATAGCTTGTCTGTCTTGGTCGCCGCCATTTTGTTCACGTCTCCTGAGGGTTCCTGATCAACAAGATTGGCTAGTCCTTTGATCCTCTGAAACCACTGATGCAGTAAACTCATCACCTTTTTATTAAGCTATAAAGAATATATTTATTTGAATTTAGGATGTCACTGACAGAAGGATATTTATTTATAGATCAAAATTGTCTGGATGAATTACGAATTATACAGTTAATTACGAATTGGCGATCTTTTGAAATATGTACTTTGTTGTTATTGACTGAGATTTAAAATTCCGGAAATATTCCTTTGGTATTTTTAAAGATGTTAATATCAACATTATATTTGAATATAGTTGTACAAGAACCTATGTATTTAAGTTGGTTATAGTGAAATCACGAATAAAATAATATATATAAAATATATATATATATATATATATATAAAACACTTTAAATGTTAACTATGGAAAAATCACTGTGCACAAACAGCAAGTAAGGAAAGGTGCGCCACTAAATTAATTTATTAATATAACGATTTTAACTTTTCAACAATGTTGCCAACTTGTTAGGCGTGCTTACTTCTAATATACATTTTGTTTCTGTATCTAAAAACTTGAGATCATAATCATAGGCACCGTATGACTTTCATATTTCTTATCTTTCAATCTCCTTCCTTTCAACTCTCTCCCTTTCAATCCCCTCCCTCTCAACCCCATACCTTTCAATCATATACCATTCTATCACATACCTTTCAACCCCATATAATTCAACCCCATATAATTCCTCCCCATACCATTCAACCCCTCCCTTTCAATCCTTTTGCCTTTCAAATTCCTCCCTTTTTCCCCTTGTTGCCCGAGTTTACCCATAAAATACGACCTAATAGAGACCACATAATATTTTAAGTTGTTTGTTAGTATCGATATGAGTCTAAATTCTGCTAAAGTGTCGTTCTAAGTTATAAAAAAACTAAATTGTTCGAATAATAATAAACTTTAGAAATTTTTATATTTGTGTTTTATTCACACAAATCTGTCAACCTATCTTGTCGATGGTCAGTCTTCTTCCGTAAGCCCCATCCTCCTTGCCTCTTCATCATACTCCTTCTCGTCCACGTAGAAGCTCCACATAACCCACAGTATAACGCACTCAAGAACTATAATGAAAACAACTAATTATAATTAAAAACAATGAATAAAAACGTAAACTAGCTTAAACAAAACAAATGAACATCGATATATCGATGAAAATTACACTATTTTTCTAGTTCAAAAGTATTTTCTAAATTTTAATGTTATTTGATTTCTCTAAAACATTAAACATTTAATAACTTATTTTTTTATTATTATTTTTCTTTTTTATTTTGAGTAAAACCTCCTTTGTAACCTTAATCTACCGTTCCCCATAGACAACTGATCTGCGCGAGGAACTTATTAAGACAAATTAAGGAGGAGAACCAGTACCGTACAATGTGAACATTAGAGGTCAAAACTTATCAGTCAGATTCTAACTTGCCTTATCTCTTACTATGACGCATCAGACTGTTCAGCAACCGTTTTCTAATTTCTTTAATTACTATGAATAGATTTGTGTAATTATTCTTCGATGAAAACAATCTATGTTTTTATAATATGCGGTTTAGTTATTTTCCTGTATATGCAGTCCAAAATTCCAGACACAAACTAGTCATCAACTAAATTGTTATAATGAGTTGATTTGGCGAACGATTTCACTTAATAGATTAATATATATTGCAAAAATGTGCATTTTTGTGTTGTTTTTAATTTTTATTATTAAATGTTCTTTTATTGGAAACATTTTTGGTGTTTGTTTTTACATTTTAGTGCATTACACGGAATGGGTATGATACATTATATTTTAGTGCATTACACGGAATGGGTGTGATACATTATATTTTAGTGCATTACAAGGAATGGGTGTGATACATTATATTTTAGTGCATTACACGGAATGGGTATGATACATTATATTTTAGTACATTACACGGAATGGGTGTGATACATTATATTTTAGTGCATTACACGGAATGGGTATGATACATTATATTTTAGTGCATTACACGGAATGGGTGTGATACATTATATTTTAGTGCATTACACGGAATGGGTGTGATACATTATATTTTAGTGCATTACACGGAATGGGTATGATACATTATATTTTAGTGCATTACGCGGAATGGGTATGATACATTATATTTTAGTGCATTACACGGAATGGGTATGATACATTATATTTTAGTGCATTACACGGAATGGGTGTGATACATTATATTTTAGTGCATTACACGGAATGGGTGTGATACATTATATTTTAGTGCATTACACGGAATGGGTGTGATACATTATATTTTAGTGCATTACACGGAATGGGTATGATACATTATATTTTAGTACATTACACGGAATGGGTATGATACATTATATTTTAGTGCATTACACGGAATGGGTATGATACATTATATTTTAGTGCATTACACGGAATGGGTATGATACATTATATTTTAGTACATTACACGGAATGGGTGTGATACATTATATTTTAGTGCATTACACGGAATGGGTGTGATACATTATATTTTAGTGCATTACACGGAATGGGTATGATACATTATATTTTAGTGCATTACACGAAATGGGTGTGATACATTATATTTTAGTGCATTACAAGGAATGGGTGTGATACATTATATTTTAGTGCATTACACGGAATGGGTGTGATACATTATATTTTAGTGCATTACACGGAATGGGTGTGATACATTATATTTTAGTGCATTACACGGAATGGGTATGATACATTATATTTTAGTACATTACGCGGAATGGGTATGATACATTATATTTTAGTGCATTACACGGAATGGGTATGATACATTATATTTTAGTGCATTACACGGAATGGGTGTGATACATTATATTTTAGTGCATTACACGGAATGGGTGTGATACATTATATTTTAGTGCATTACACGGAATGGGTGTGATACATTATATTTTAGTGCATTACACGGAATGGGTATGATACATTATATTTTAGTACATTACACGGAATGGGTATGATACATTATATTTTAGTGCATTACACGGAATGGGTATGATACATTATATTTTAGTGCATTACACGGAATGGGTGTGATACATTATATTTTAGTGCATTACACGGAATGGGTGTGATACATTGTATTTTAATGCATTACACGGAATGGGTGTGATACATTATATTTTAGTGCATTACACGGAATGGGTATGATACATTATATTTTAGTGCATTACACGGAATGGGTGTGATACATTATATTTTAGTGCATTACACGGAATGGGTGTGATACATTATATTTTAGTGCATTACACGGAATGGGTGTGATACATTATATTTTAGTGCATTACACGGAATGGGTATGATACATTATATTTTAGTGCATTACACGGAATGGGTATGATACATTATATTTTAGTGCATTACACGGAATGGGTATGATACATTATATTTTAGTGTATTACACGGAATGGGTATGATACATTATATTATAGTGCATTACACGGAATGGGTATGATACATTATATTTTTCACTACATAATAATGCCAATGACAGATGAATAAAGGTTTTTTTTGTATGTATTGTAAATATTCATCCTGATCACTTCTAAAATTCATTTGTGTTTGGTTGGAAGAAATTGTTCAACTACGTGTAGCCAGTATATAATTTCAGGTTTTAAGTATAATCAACCGATCCTTTTTTATAGTTCTAATGAATAATACCGGAATATTAACAATAATATAAATTTGTGATTTAGTTTTCATGGAAATTATTTGTGTAGTCGGTGCAAAAGTTATTTTAAAATTTTCACTGGGTAAATATAGTTTACAGTTCCGTATAGTCATTATTGCATCATCAAGAACTACGCTTCAATAATTTTAACAGTTATTAAATAAGATCACAGTTCGAGCTACAGTATATTTATATTCAGTACATAAAAATTAACTACTTACCCAGTAGTTACTACTTACCCAGCCATATAATAGTTACTACTTACCCAGCCATATGATAGTTACTACTTACCCAGCCATATGATAATTACTACTTACCCAGCCATATAATAGTTACTACTTACCCTGCCATATAATAGTTACTACTTACCCTGCCATATAATAGTTACTACTTACCCTGCCATATAATAGTTACTACTTACCTAGCCATATGATAGTTACTACTTACCCTGCCATATAATAGTTACTACTTAGCCAGCCATATGATAGTTACTACTTACTCTGCCATATAATAGTTACTACTTACCCAGCCATATGATAGTTACTACTTACCCAGCCATATAATAGTTACTACTTACCCTGCCATATAATAGTTACTACTTACCTAGCCATATGATAGTTACTACTTACCCTGCCATATAATAGTTACTACTTAGCCAGCCATATGATAGTTACTACTTACTCTGCCATATAATAGTTACTACTTACCCAGCCATATGATAGTTACTACTTACCCAGCCATATAATAGTTACTACTTACCTAGCCATATAATAGTTACTACTTACCCAGCCATATGATAGTTACTACTTACCCAGCCATATGATAGTTACTACTTACCCGGCCATATAATAGTTACTACTGACCCTGCTATATAATAGTTACTACTTACCCGTCCATATAATAGTTACTACTTACCCTGCCATATAATAGTTACTAATTACCCGGCCATATAATAGTTACTACTTACCCAGCCATATGATAGTTACTACTTACCCGGCCATATAATAGTTACTACTTACCCTGCCATATAATAGTTACTACTTACCCTGCCATATAATAGTTACTACTTACCCTGCCATATAATAGTTACTACTTACCCGGCCATATAATAGTTACTACTTACCCAGCCATATAATAGTTACTACTTACCCAGCCATATAATAGTTACTACTTACCCAGCCATATAATAGTAACTACTTACCCAGCCATATAATAGTTACTACTTACCCGGCCATATAATAGTTACTACTTACCCGGCCATATAATAGTAACTACTTACCCGGCCATATAATAGTTACTACTTACCCGGCCATATAATAGTTACTACTTACCCGGCCATATAATAGTTACTACTTACCCTGCCATATAATAGTTACTACTTACCCAGCCATATAATAGTTACTACTTACCCTGCCATATAATAGTTACTACTTACCCAGCCATATGATAGTAACTACTTACCCTGCCATATAATAGTTACTACTTACCCGGCCATATGATAGTTACTACTTACCCTGCCATATAATAGTTACTACTTACCCAGCCATATAATAGTTACTACTTACCCGGCCATATAATAGTTACTACTTACCCGGCCATATAATAGTAACTACTTACCCGGCCATATAATAGTTACTACTTACCCGGCCATATAATAGTTACTACTTACCCGGCCATATAATAGTTACTACTTACCCTGCCATATAATAGTTACTACTTACCCAGCCATATAATAGTTACTACTTACCCTGCCATATAATAGTTACTACTTACCCAGCCATATGATAGTAACTACTTACCCTGCCATATAATAGTTACTACTTACCCGGCCATATGATAGTTACTACTTACCCTGCCATATAATAGTTACTACTTACCCTGCCATATAATAGTTACTACTTACCCAGCCATATGATAGTAACTACTTACCCTGCCATATAATAGTTACTACTTACCCGGCCATATGATAGTTACTACTTACCCTGCCATATAATAGTTACTACTTACCCGGCCATATGATAGTTACTACTTACCCGTCCATATAATAGTTACTACTTACCCTGCCATATAATAGTTACTACTTACCATGCCATATAATAGTTACTACTTACCCAG
This sequence comes from Stictocephala bisonia, assembly GCA_035578905.1. Taxonomy (NCBI): domain Eukaryota; kingdom Metazoa; phylum Arthropoda; class Insecta; order Hemiptera; family Membracidae; genus Stictocephala; species Stictocephala bisonia. The sequence continues at coordinate 5,197,105 of JAQJVL010000023.1, forward strand.
CCATATGATAGTTACTACTTACCCAGCCATATTATAGCGTATATCAGCAGGAAATGCAGATAATATTCCCTAAAAAGTGCAAACAAAATTGTGTTAAGATTTTAAGTTTTTTTAAATATTAATTTGATTCTACAAATCATTATTCAGAAAATCAAATAATATAGTAGTATTTTAATAATATTTCTGTATTTGTACATGTAGGTACTTTTTCATTTACTTATCAGTAACATTGGTTTGTATCACAGATACACTCTACTCTTACGTTAGTGATAATAATGGTCCTCTCAAAACATACAAAACACACCCGTAACAGTCTACTTATGTGTAATGGTGTTTAGTGATGCACTTACTTGACTAAAGCAAGGGACAAGTGATAGGCAAAAATGAAGAAAATCCAAAACCAAATAATAATCTCCATAATAGCTCCTAGAAGAATAAGTGGCAACAAGTCCTGGAATAATAAAAAACAATTATATAGACTTTATAACAAACAGAAGGAGACTAATTGTCAATAATTACAAAATCAGGTAAGAAACTCTTTACATCTTCAGTTCTTACTTAGCAAGTCACACCAAAAAACACTCGTGGGCTTTGTGTTTTAACACTTGAAGCGTTGGAAATCGATCTCCACAATATGATTGAATGATCACTCCACCGTACTTGTATGGATGGGTGGGCGGGTTATTATAACATACCTTTTTTTTTTTTTTTTTTTTTTTTTTTTTTTTTAAACTTCACTCGCCAGTTGACTTGGGCCTACAGGCCTGTGCGTCAACTTTATTCAACGAGTGAAGTACCGACCATTGGCTCAGTGGGGATTCGAACCTTGGACCATGGCCTCCGCAGTCCGAAGCCTAAGCCACTGAGCCACCACGCCGGCAAAGGCACCTTTTCATTTATTTATGTAAAATATCCATTAAATGTGTTATCAATGACATATGTATAAGTTTTACTTGCATTGTTATTTTCTAACATAATTTAAGCTATACTTTTAGTTTGTTGACTTGTTTAAATAACATAATTTTTAACTTTCATTAAGTTTATATATTTATACTATACAGGGTTGGGCAAAAGTCTGGAATATATTTATTAATTTCAAAACTATTGAAAGAAATGTAATGAAACTTTTCAGTTATGTACATTTCCCTATACCAAACATTTAGACATATTTTACTTGTTTTTCGCATATCCAGGGGATGGCCCATGAAGAAAGTCTTAAAATGTTTAAGTGTAAGCCTACCTCGAGTTATACCTCATTTTAAAGGTCTTTGTTTGTAAATCACAAGTGTGCAAACCTGAAGTCAAAATGACCCAGTCAGAAAATTTAGCCTCTCAAAGGATTTAATGTCATATAACTAACACTGCTTAAGACAAAGGTAAGATATTATCTATTGCTGCGCAGAGCTATAATTTATCTAACTATGAGAAATTAAATTTCACAAAAAATAAGTAGCAAATTATCATGATAATATTCTTAAACTATTTTAGGTAACCTACTGTCAAAAGTGTTTTAATATGTTTTTCTTATTTTTATCTTAATTAAATAGCATAGTTATTTTTATAACACAGTCGTCACACAGTTATTTTAATAACACAGTTATAATTATGTATATGTCCCTATATCAAACATATTGACATATTTTACTTGTTTTTTGATATCCAGGGGATGGTCCATAAAGGAAATCTTAAAAATTTTAAATGTAAGCCACCTTCAGTTTTACCTCATTTTAAAGGTCTTTGATTGTAAAATACAAAAGTGCAAATCTGAGGTCAAATGGATGACACACTCACAAAATACACATAAATGATTTTTCTTAGTTTGATTCTTCTTATTTATTTATAAGGATATTTATTTAACAGTTTCAGGTCTCTGTTGCTGATTATTTTGTTTATTATTAACAATTGTAACAAACGACTGTGTTATAAAAATAGCTATGCTATTTAACTATGATAATGCTATTTAGCTATGCTATTTAAAAATAAGACAAAAATATTAGAACACTTTTGATAGTAGGTTTACCTAAAATAGTTTCAGAATATTACTATAATAATTTGTTACTTATTTTTTGTGAAATTTTATTTCTCATAGTTAGATAAATTATAGCTCTACGCAGCAATAGATAATCTTGTCTTGAGCAGTGTTAGTTATATGACATTAAATCCTTTGAGAGGCCATATTTTCTAATTAGGTCATCCTTTTGACCTCAAGTTTGCACGCTTGTGTTTTACAAACAAATGCCTTTAAAATGAGGTATATCTCGAAGTATTTAAAATGTTTAGACTTCCTTCATTGGTCATCACCTGGATATGGAAAAAAAAGTAAAATATGTCCATATGTTTTATATAGGGACATGTACATAACTATTAAGTTCCATTACTTTTTTTAAACATTTTTATAACTAATAAATACATTCCAGACTTTTGCCCAACTCTGACATTAAATTCTTTGAGTGGCTGTATTTTCTGGCTTGATCATCTTTTGACCTCAGATTTGCACTCTTGTGTTTTACAAAAACACCTTCACAATGAGGTATAACTCGAAGTAGGCTTACAATTAAAATGTTTTAGACTTCCTTCATGGGCCATCCCCTGGACATGCAAAAAACAAGTGAAATATGTCTAAATATTTGGTATAGGGACATGTACATAACTGCAAAGTTTCATTACATTTCTTTCAATGGTTTTGAAATTCATAAATATATTCCAGACTTTTGCCCAACCCTGTATTCCTTTTATATTTTGAAAATGATTAAAATAGTAATCTATTTTTAATTACTTAATATCTGAATGCAGTTTATTTAATTGTCATTAAAATATTATAAAGGACAAATTAAGGGAATAGTTGTGTGGTTTATTTTACACTTTCTTAAAACAGACGCGTTTTAATGCGTTGACATAATTTTATCAATGCAGTGCTTGTGTTTACTTATTCTTTCTCGTTTTAATCTATTTATTTGTCCTTTGTTTTAGTTATTAAATTATTGAATTCTTTTTGCCAAGTATTAGTAAGTTACCCATATGACGGCTGGAATCATCAGAAGGATCCAAAGAATAATCAACACCACCGTAACAGTCAGCAATATAATATCTGTGAAATACAAATATGTTTCAATTGGCACGTTATTTGTAATGCTTGTTTTACACTGCCATTCCATTCTATTGAATATTTGATATCGACTATATTAGTTTTGAATAAAATAATTTTAACTCAAGTTACTCAACATAAAATGGTGTAAATTTATGAAATGAGTTATTAAGAAGGTATTACTGGGGATGAACATCTAAATTGGTCAAAGCATGTAGACTGTTTCTGTGCAAAATTGTCATCCATGATTTTTTTATCCACAGAGTTAACACCTGTGGTCTCCAGGGAAATCCAGCCTCAGGTATATTATGCCTATGTTTATAGCCGAATTAAATATGGCATTTGCTTTTGGGGCTCATCAAGTGATATATTAAGAGTTTTGAGGTTCCAGAAGAGAATGGTTAGAATTATGTGTAAATTTTAAACACCACTGCAAGCCTCTTTTCCAAGAACTAAATATTCTGATACTACTGGGCATTAATATCCTCGAAGTGTTGTCTTTCTTTTTAACAAATTGTCACTTATTCATAGAGAACAAAGCTGGTCACTTGTACAGAAACAGTATGACGTATCCCATTCACAGGGTTACACTTAGAGAGAAGGGTCTCCATTATTCAGCTTTACGATTGTTTAATTCCCTACCTCAACAACTAAAATCTATTGGCAGATCAAAAGCATTCATTCTTAAACTGATTGAAAAGTACCCATACTCAGTAGATAAATTCCTATCAGGGTGTGCTGGTTAGGAATGTGGGAACAAATATTTTATAATTTGTTTGTAAAGTTTGACTTATTTCACGTAACTTATGTTATTAACGAAATAAAATATTCTGATTCTAAATATAATTGAAAACTTGGAGATGATTTATCCACATAAAAATTATAAACACTTAAACAAGGAAAATAATAACGAAATCCAGAAATAGGAACTATGAAAATAGGAACAATTAAGCCTCACCTATATAAATTTATGTCCAATCAATTGAATTCTAATAATTTAGATTTGCTATACGTTAAACAATAAAAGCCTCTCAGTCACTTAATTAAAACAACGCTCCTACAATAACTCATTTATTTAGCCAAATCATGGACAAATAATTCTTTCTTTTTAAAACAAGAAATATTTTTAGACTGGTAAATGCTTTTCGATTCTTCATCAACACAGGTTAGTTGTCATTACAGTCATCGCTCGTATAATTGTGTTTTCTTTCACACATTTTCAGTGAACGGGTCTTTCGAAATAACATAAAAGACCAGAGTTCTGCAAAATTACTATGTATCACTCTAATAGTAGTGACATTCATCGACCTCTATCTTATCATGTTATGGATATTGACACCACTATACGTCTATTGTGAGTATTGACAGCCCTAATGATCTGTATATGTGGTTTGTCCACCTGCATACTTACATGTACATTGGTATTATATAATTTAAGGAAATAGTTAAAGATTTATTTCTATCTGATTCGAATAGTAGGTTCTGCTCGGATTGTCGACTATCAACTGATTATTTACTCGAATAGCCCCTTTTTTTGAAGACGGATATGAATAAAGTTATCTTGTTTTTCGAAACCCCACTATCGCATTGCACGGTCATGGACGTGTCGTCGGCAAAGAGGCAAACCGTCCCATCCTCAAGGCAAGAAGACGAGTCATTAATATAAAGCAGAAAAAATACAGGACCGAGGACAGACCCCTGAGGAACACCACTAGTGAGTGATGTTTCTCAGTGACGAGGCATAGGGCCGAGAGCAGCCATGGGAAGCCACTCCAGGTACCTCCACATACTGGTATCGGTCCTGCAATTATGAGGCAAACCTTTCCAGTGCCTCACCACCAAACCATTCCCTCTCACACCAATCCATTTCAGCTTCTTTAGTAATAGGTCGTGGTTCACCGAGTCAAAAGCCTCACTTAGGTCAAAAAATATTCTAGATGTTCAATTACCACGATCAAGGCCTTTGACGATAGCTGAAGTCATGCAGAACATGGCATTGGTAGTTGTTTTACCTTTAGCAAAGTCAAATTGGTTTTTAAATATTATTTTCTTTTTTCCAAGAAATTTGTTAGCTGTGTAAGAGCTGCTTTTTCGAATATCTTTGATATTGTTGACACGATGGTTATTGGTTGTCTTATTTACAGTCATTCGCTCGTATTTGTTTTGGTCTTTCAACACAAGTCTTTAACTAGTCCGGAAATTGGACTTGCTGAAATGAACAATTGATGAGAAGAGCCAGAGGTTCTGCAATTATATGTATCATTTCTCTTAATAAGGAGGGTGACAACTCATCAGATCCTGCTGATTTTTTATTTTTCATGTTATGGACAATACTTACAACCTCATTATCGTCTACTTGCCTGAGAAATGACGAGTTGAATGATCTGTATATGTTCTGTCAGTCATATTACTGGAATGAGTACCAGTGTTAAGAAAAATCTTTCAAATAATCAGCAATAAATTGAGGTTCGGTAATTTCCTGATTGTCCTGATTCGCAATAGTGAGGTCTCTGCTCTGCTTTAGCTTATTCTTGGTTTCATTTATTGTGCCCCACATAGATTTGCTTTTATTATCGGCTTTATTGATTTTTTCTAAAACTTTTGCTGACTTTAGCTGCCTTATAGATTGTTTAAATTGGTTCTTAATGTGCTTATAATATTGCCTCATATAGTGAGATGAGTTCAGATCTTTCGTTAGCACATACATCTCAACTGATCCTTTCGTCTGAGCTCTATCATTTCTTTCCCCAGTATAAATTTTTCTGGTTTGTATTTCTTAATTTTCTTTATCTTTTGTGGGAAGGCTACGTTAAAAATGTGATTTAGCTGGGATACAACAACTGAATTCCTTATATTTTTTGTTTTCTTTTTTTTAAGTCATTTCTACAATATATTTATATGGCGAAAACAATAATAATTCTATTTTTTATTGCTTCATACAATCTATTGTTGTAAAAAAATATTAAAGATTGTTTCAATTACGTCCTTTTATACTTTTCAATCTGAGGTAATGAATTTTTATTGTTCATAATTTATAAAAAAATTTTGAACTTAAAATTATTGACTATCTTTAAAATGTGCAATTGTAATATTTTATTGTATCCGCTTTTGTTTTTTTGTTTTTTGTTTTTTTTGTTTTTTTTTTTGTTTTTTTTTTTTTTTTTTGTTTTTTTAGCTTTCTTAAACAAACTGTTTAGTTTCATGAAACGAAATATTTGTTCATAAATTTCCTAAATAAAATACGTTACTACACCATATTTTGACTTTTCAACAAAGCCTGTTGATTAGTTTTACAAAGAAAGGTAAATTTTAAAACACATTTGATTGAAAGGTAAATGTTTACAACAAACATCGATTTCTTCCCCTAAATTAATCGCTGACAGTTTGGAAGAAATTATAATCATTCATAGCTTTCATTATTGTGTAGTTATTATTTCAGTTTAAATATAGTCGGGTATTTTGGGGTTTTTGTAGGGAAAATTTACATTATGGGGGTGGACATTAATATATATGATTTAGAATAATTTTACAAGACCTTTTTATTCGGACTACATTAGGTAAACGATTGTTAATATTTTCTAAATTGAAAATAGTGCATTTTAAACTAGAATAATCAGAACATATTTGCGTGCATAAAATAGCGTGTTCTAACTTTGTAGGTACTGTTTTAAAAATCATGTTTGCCCTATTAAAAATATACTATCTGTGCGTTGTTACGAAATAAATGTTGCAGCATATTGAAGCACAATTGTAAACGAAATGCCTTAAAAAGTGTTATACTCACCCGTAACGTTTTATTTAGGCAAGGGCACTAAAATTTTTAATTTGTGTTATGTTTATAATTTCAGATTCTAACATGTGGCCTGACCTATAATTTGTGACTAGTTGAGAATATTATGTACCGGAATAAAGCATTCCAGGCCAAAGCGTTTTGCAAACATTTTTAAGGTACTAAATTCCCTCCCTGTTACTTTATATAATTTAATTACAAATATGCTAAGTAATCTTTTATTTGGTGTTCCCCTCAGGATATTTGCAGCAAACATTAGTTGACACAAATACACAAGGCTTCATTAGCTGCTCTACTGGAGACAGAAATATTTATTTTCTTTGTAGTGATGTTTGTATATTTTTATTCTGATATTTATTTATATTCTGATAATATTGTAGGTCAAAGAAAGTTTCACTAGTATGGCTGTCCATAGTTACTATAGTAATTCTCCCAAGGAAGAAAGGAACTTACCTGATGTATAGGAGTTGTAGAGATTTTCACATTCCCTCGTAGTTGTCCAGTTCCCATTGTGATGAGGACCTGCGTCAAAATAATATAAAAACCCGTAATAATAACAATAATAAGACATAATATTGAGTAATATATATATACGGTACGGTATTTATAAAGATAACACTTAGCAATCTTTTGTGATGTTTAATTATCAAGATCGATTTCGGTCTCGAAAGACCATCTTCAGTTGTACAGATATATAAAAATTGTACGGTTATAAAAATACTTAACTGTAGAAGTATAAACTTTAACAGCTGATATTGTAATAATTTAAATAAAACTGTATATGGATAAGTTGTAGATCTTGTTCATTGAAAAACTTTATAAATGTTGCATCTTTATGATTGAATTGAATACAATATTTTAGTGACATTTTATTTAGTCATCGAGTAATAAAGATGGATTTTCTTTTGTGTTTTTGTATATGTAAAATTGTTGCATCTAGTTTTTTACTTTAAAAAAGTATTTTTTTAATTTATAAATTATCCATGTTGGATCTAAAAGTAAAAAACTAGATGAAATTGAACAATTTTACATGTAAAAAAACACAAAAGAAAATCCATCATTATTACTCAACGATCAAATAAAATTTCACTCAAATATTATATTCGATTATATCATGAAAATGCAAAATTTAGAAATTTTAACAAGATCTACAACTTATCCATCTACATTTTGATTAAAAAATTTTATATTATCAGATATTAAAATAATTATTTTACAATTAAGTATTTTTATAAACTATTTCGAAGATGGTCTTTCGAAACCGAAATCGATCTTGATTATTAAACATAATAAAAGATCGCTAAGTGTTTTATATATATATATATATATATATATACTATATATACTATATATAAATATAATAAAAGCATTATAGTATTGAATAGTACTAGAATGAATACAAATGAATAATAGTTGAAAAAAATCATTGTAATTAAATTTTGTCTACAAACGAATGGAGTTTTCTGACTTCTTTTACCTAAGCTGAAAAAACTCAAATTCAAACATTTTCCAGACATCTAAAATTGTTTAATATGTGCAATAAATCAAATATAAATTCAATCGCTTCTCATCCTACCATTAAAGTAAAACTTACTTGACGATTTTAGTACTTTATGTTTATTAGAAACCTTTATTTTTTAGAATATTTCTAAACTTGCCTTCTTGCAGACGAATATTACTATGGAGTAACTGAATCAAATATATGTTTAAACAGGTTTTCGTTTCATATGTGTTTTCTTACATACCTTACATATAGGGGTTTCTTTTTATTGATGTTATATTACTATTTACCTCGTGGAGGATTGCCAAGGGTGAAGATGTTAGTCCCATATAGGAGGACCAGTACAAGTCCGATCTAAAACCACAGAAGTGAGTCAACTTTTCCCTCAAATCACAGTTTTGACAAAAGAAATTAAAAATAATCTATTAGAAATTGTTCATTTTTTGTTGAATTGAACAGGTTATTAATTTCTACAACAGTTTTTTTACTTTTAATACATCTAGTTTTGTAACCTTAGTTTTATTTTTATTTTGAGTTAATTAATCTTTTTCATCCCATAAACTTTTTACTTGTTTTTATATATTTTTGAGCGTTGTTTAAGTTTTATTTTTATTTATAATATATTTTTAAACTCTACTTTCACTTTCCCTCTCATTCCATTAGAGACAATAGTATAAATAGATACAAAGCGTGAACATCTGTAATCTTTTGAGAACGTAGGAAATAATACTAAATTCGTTTGAATATTGGTTATATTTATTTATTTTTTACTATATCAACCGAATATAATCCACACTTTGGATATGAATGTGCAATTTGGCATGTAGTAACATGTTCAAGTATAGTGTATAAGGGTAAAATATCGACAAATGTTAGATTGAGTGGCTCTGCCCTTTTCCAGCTATCTCGTACGTTACTGGCTTTACTCCACCCAACACCCTTTGTCACCCGAAGATCTTTCAAGTGTGAGGCAACAATCTACTAACTCGTCTACAAAGGTTAATAAATATTAACTATTAATAAAGCTAATATTTATTAAATAAATTAAAAAAAATAATAAAATAATTTTTAATTCGTTTGTTGTATATACAATTACAAGCCAAAATATACACTTCTTTAATATGTAGAATATAGTCAATGAAATATTTGATTATTAATGGTTATAGTACATTTTTATCAGTTATAAGAAGATAAATCTAATGTTTTTACGATAAAGGTTAGTATAAGGAAATAATTTCTGAAAAGGCAAACTGAATTAATTCTGCGTTCATTTGGTTGTATTAGAATTCCAGTCAAACGCATTGACTGATTTATAGCGTTGCTAGGCATAACAAGAAAGATATTTTTATGTAAAATCTTTTTCTTGACAAAATGGGCCCCCCCACACTACTTGGGCCTCGTTGTTAGATTATATCTACACGATATATGACAGTTAAAAGACAAGTTCTCGTATTCAATTAACATATCATTTATGTTATTTGTAATAAACATAAATTAAAATTTGCATCACTAAGATTGAAATAAAATAAAAAACACGGCAACGTGTCCATTTAGTGTGAGCCAGGCGCAAACAGTCAATTTGGGTACAGGCTTGTACTGCGGGCATTGCATACATCCAGGCGCTACTGGAGACATTGTCCTCACCTAACCATAAATAACAATTCTATTTGATAAGAAAAGAATGTGGTATTTAAATTGAAATAACAGAGTTTATCTTGAAACTGCTTTCACGGTGGCTTACTTAGTTATCCTTAGTATGTGCACTACTAATCTAATGTACCATTTCTCTTAAATTCATGTCAAAATGTGACATGCACTTTTCACATATCTAAAGCGACAGGATAGTCGTAAGATATGATACATTTTTGTCTCACGCACGAATTATGGTATGCTGCACTGTTTTCATGATATGGTATGATCTAGTGAATATCTTAAGTCTGGTTTAAGCCAGATAGCGTTATTACTAGTAAACTTAATCTATTTCTTTAATTATTTTAACTATTTATACAATTTAAACAGTATACTATATTAATTTCTAAAACAATACATTTTTTTAGTTTTTAGTTTATGTTGTTTTAGTTTTATTTAGTTTTATTTAGTTTTATTTAGTTTTAGTTTTAGTTTTATGTTGGTACTCTTAAATATAAAAATACGGTAGTCGAAAAATTAACTTTTTATAAAAAAAGTCCTATCGTGTATTACTAATTTATTCAGACGGACCAACTAAAGTACAAATTATACTAATTGTGATATACAGTACGCCGTATACTCACCAGTCTAAGTATAATGATTATAACGACTCCAGTCTTAAGGCTAAGGCCACAACATGAGTCAGCCTGGGGGATCTCGACGATCATTTCAAATTTACCTCATAACATTTTAATTTAAACGTTTTTTGTAACCATAGTTACTATATTTAGGTCAAGCCATGCTCCTTTAAAACCTAATAAATTGTTTTGTGGAATGTGTTGAATGTTTATCATTATTGAACCCAGTTTTTGAAGATACGTCCCATCTTTAAACAATAATTTGTTGTTGTCATTCAATAATAAATAATCATCCGTTATAGTTCCGAGAGTATAAAAATATTCGTTGTTGTTTGCATAAGCTTATTATATACACACGATCCCAAACCCTAGACTGACTTTCATGCTTGGCTATGAATTTAATGTTTTAAATTACATTCTTGTTAAAAAGTGGGCATACATGTGTCCCTTGTAACAGAAGATATACACAAGACAGTCAAGTTTGGCGTACTAACCAAATATTCACAAATGCAGAGATCGTGTGTGAGTTGTATTTATAATTATAAATTCAATGACGGAAAGGTCAATATGAATCATAATCATATGTATAGTACTTATACTGTTACATATTCATAAAAACATCTATTGTTCATCTTCCCACAACAGCAAGCTACATTTTTAAACAAAGGATCATACAGAATTTGTGTTGCAAATATTATTTTAACAATCGGAATGATCAAACTTTAAATATGAATTTTCAGATATTTATCGTTTAGAAAGGTATAATTTTGAAAGATGCCAAAGCTTTTTAAACCTTTTATAGTTAGACATTTGTCTTCTTTAAGGCCTTCTTTACTAGCCTTAATTTTAAAGAGCAGCCTAAAGTTAATGCTTTAGTTTTAAATAACGCTCGTAATACTTCATCCACCTACAAATAAATGAGAACAATACATAAGACCACAAGCGAAACTAAAACTATAACAAATTTAATATTCAACTAAAAATAAGTTTTGTGAGAATTCCAAAATACCCTACAATAGGACAAATAAGTTAAACACACCTTCAAATGGTAAATCCATAAAAAAGTAAAACAGGCAAAATCTTACATAAGTATTTTTTTCTATTGATATATTTATCCAAGCCTCTTCCTTTCTGTTTTCACTCGTTTTCCAAGCCCCGTAAAACGTATTTTAATTGGTAAATATAACTTTTATTATTTATATACAGCTATTACTAAGTATTCAGTTGACTATTAAAGTAGTCAAGCTGTTTTCCGTTTGATAGGTAATTCTATAAGACATTATCCATTTCTGATGGACTCCTCTGCAGATGTACAACAATGTAAATAATTCAAGAAGGAGTTTTATCTACGCGTTACCCGATACGTACAGTTCCGTTCACTTTATACAAATTAGGTCCCACATTAGCATACTGTCTAAGAGTATTTTGCTAAGCACTTCTTTGCCGTACTTTTCGCAACTCTAAGCCGATATGCATTCATTAGATGTTCTTTTATCGGCCCCCTCTTCCTTACCCTCGTTGGGCTTAACATAGCAAATAAGTCGTCTTCTTTTTCAACTGCTTCAAACTTTTATTTTCGTTGATTCGTTGTGTTCTTGATTGCGAGTCGGTTCGCAATAAGCCCTAAATTAGACCTTAGGGGAGTAATTCCCTTGCTTACCTTCGACTTTGCGGGATTCTTTAAAAAAAAATTGTTGTAAAGGTTTGTATGAATTCGAAATACTGATTATCGTTCTGACATAGGCTGATCAGTGATTATAGAATATTATCATATATTTATTCATTATATTTTTTATGTAATATGACTGTTTTTGGCAGTAATTTAGTTAGTGAGGTCCGCTCCTCCACCTACTTAAACTTCATTACCTGGGTAATGGGTTTCACTATTGGACCTCAATAACAGCTGATGATTAATCAAAATATATATTACTGGATGCAAAATCTATTAGTGGGTAAATGAAATCAAAGCTAACAGTGTGGAATTTCAAATATTTTTAATTTTTTCATATGCGTCAAGACTCTGATAATTATTTTGAACTTCCTTTAGTATTTCATAGGGTGGAGAACTATCGCCTGTTTTTACAGCATGTATTGATCATTTTTCAATCTGTTCTTATTTTAAATTTGCTTCATGTTCTTTTCTTCTAATATCGAGTTTTATTTTATTATTTTTCAGTTTTCGTATCGAGTACGAAAAACAATAAAAATTCACCTCTTCTTTGATCGTTTAAAATATAATGTAGTTTATTTTTACACTACTAATGTGCTTTATTTTTATGTTTATTTCAACAATTGTTACAACACATCTCTTCAGATAAGTTATCTTTTCACGATAATCTAAAGCAGCGTCCAAAGCGTTACTGTTCGTAAAAACATTACCGACATTTTTTGATAGCACAATTGCACCAATAACTATCGTTTTCAATTTAACTCAAAAAGGGACACAAAATTCCCTAAATTTAACATTAATTTTTTTATTTAATCTTGTTTTGTGTTTTGATGTCCAGTTTTATAAATGTTCAATGTATCTGGAAAACAATTTTTAAAAATGTATAATATTAACTGTGGGTCATAAGTATTATTTTAAACGCTTTGGGAAGCTGTTTTAGATTATTATTTGTGTTTGAAAATAATACTTTGTTCTTACGAATAAATTGCATTGTTCGATTATTTACATTGATTGAAAAGTGTATATACAATAAGAAATTCCTCGAGAATCATAAATTTGAATATATTTCAAGCAATATGTCTGTAGTTACTGTGATTGGGAGTGGACCTCTTTTTACACTAACAACTATTTATATCATTTCATTTGCTAAAAAATTTAAGTATAAATAGCAAATCATAAAACTTGGATATGAAATATTTATTTTTATTTTTAACCCTAACCTGTGTTAGGGTTTAAAAAACAAATGCTAATTAGCATAATACGTGTTGGTACATATACAGTGCAAGTACAAATTGCACAAATAAAGCGTAATACAAGCACAAAATGTACAAATATTTACAATGTAAGTACAAAATTCACAAAAAATATCACGTTGATCGATTTCGGTGAACCACGCTCAGACCAGATGGATTCACAAAAGAGGAATGGATAATCGACCACCATTACATATTTGAAGATTTTGTACTTATATTATTATGTATTTGTGCATTTTGTGTTTGTATTTTGATATATTTCTGCATCTTTTACTTGAATTGTAGTATATTTGTGCTTTTATTTTGATAAATTTGTGCATTTTGTTCTTATATTGCAGTTTATTTGTGCATTTGTGCTTATATGTAATATATTTTATTGCCAATAGAATTCTACTGTAACTACTGTACTGTACAGTAGAATTCTACTGTAACTACTGTACTGTACAGTAGAATTCTATTGGCCTCATTACTAAGATCAACTAATATTAGAAAATATCTTTATTTATAGTCGAATAAATCCGAGGCAATCAATACCTTACCGTGGAACCTGCCCCATACTTTTAGTTTGATTTTGTCAACTAACAGATTCTAATTCTATCACATGTACACCAGCTTTGGTATCATCAAACAAGGATTGATGTTACCCAGGTTCTGGTAAGGCTAAAACGACGTCAACCATTAAGTGTCGACGGTTGTGTCGATAGTGTTAAGCTAGATATTTATACTTATATCACTTATACCCCATCATAAGTTCCTCTTTGGGTCGAATTGCAGGAGAAAATATTTATCACAGCTCCTGAAACTGCAAGTTCACTGTTGACTTAGGCTGTCACTACTAGTAGTGTGCCGTTCGAGCTATACCAGCTACCAACAAGTAATTTTATAATCCCACCCACCCACCCATTCACGTACAGTGGTATTGACCCACCCACCCACCCATACACGTACAGTGATACTGACCAACCTACCACCCATACACGTACAGTGGTATTGACCCACCCACCCACCCATACTCGTACAGTGGTACTGACCAACCCACCACCCGTACACGTACAGTGGCATTGACCCACCCACCCACCCATACACGTTCAGTGATACTGACCAACCCACCACCCATACACGTACAGTGGAAATTTTTTGTATCAGTGGCAAAAGTAGTTTTCTACCATATCAGTTTGGAATAACAATTATAGTACGTTTAATGGTAATGTTCTTTATTATACTAAAAATACCCTCTAAACATTGATTGAAAGTGATCAAATTAAAAGAAGTTTTCGTTGAAATATATATATAAAAAAATATTTACAAAATTTTATTTGAATTGGAACTATTGAAGGGTTCACTACTAAAATTAAAGATATAATTTCCAAATTAAGTGTACAAGACCTGAAACCTCGAGGAACAGAAAAAGTAATGAAAATGGCAAACATCTATTTATCAAGAAAAAGAACATTGGATTTTATTTCCACAAATTACCTTCTACTACAATATTTTTGAATGTTTCTCCAATTTATAATATGCAAAGACAATAAAATGTTATTATTATCATCATTAATATCTTTAAATATATTTTTTAGTATTCAGTCGAATACGATACATCGAAAATATTTCCTGTTTCACCTAAATCATAATTTTGTTCATATGTTTATAAAATATTGGAAAAAATATAAACTAAAAACTCCAAGTGAATTCTTATAATATATAAATAATAGTAATACTTCATTAAAATTAATTAAAAAATATAATAACATATAATTGAACCTTATTTATAAATTATTGGTAATTCAAAAATATAATCCCTTCCAACCAAACTACCCTCCCTGTATTATTGTTTAATATTATTTTTTCCGTTTTTTTCTATAACTAGGCTACTTACTACTTTTTATCTGTGATTATACTCTTCAATTTTTTTAATTTAATTTCAAATTGACTGCAGTATTATTTCATTAACATTTTCAAATGTATCCATTCAATGGCTATGTAAGTACTTTATTCACGCACAAGTATTAACATTTATTTTGACAGATAAGTGAAGTAACATGCATATTGGGAAATGTATATTATATTTATATTGAGTTTCCGTGGAAACTCTGTAAATAGTTAATATAGGTGGTATGATTATTTAAATAAATGACAGTTTATTTTAAGTGAATCAATGTTTATCCATTCAAAATACAGTAAATTTAGCATTTATTTTGTTTTCAGTAACTTACGTTCTTAAATATGTGTATCAGTCAAAGTGCAATATTCTTTGCTTTTTAATTAATTTTAATATAACTTTTATATAGGATGCATTTTAGTTTGTGTTATCATTATTTTGTATTTGTATTATTCTTTGATGTAATTTTCTTATAACACTTTCTAACAAACACTAATATATAGAAAGCCTTGCTTTGTTAGTGGTCCACCATACCCTGACTTCATGTAGTCAGGAAATACAACAGTTATATATGGTCAAAATAATTTATATTTCTCTATAGAAAATTAATGAAACAGTGGGTCTTAGTTTTTACTTAACTATGTGATATAGTTTAATTCGTGGCAAATCTGTTAAGTAGACTTTGCTACAACTGTATTGTAGTAGACTGACTACATATTATTGTAAGTTAGTAGTTAGTATAAACGTTTAATCATTGTAAATAAATACTAACGTAGACCTACCCTTGCACAAGTACTCCTTGATGAGTAAACCTAATGCATAGATATGTGAAAGCCAATTCAGTTGATGAATGAATTGAATTGTATAGTATTCAATCATTCATAAAAAAATCAACAATTCGTGAAAACGAAGGAGCCTGATTCTGAAAAAAATTAAATGAATGTACGTTCACAAAATATGGATGCACAATATGGAACCTACCATCAAGTGTTGATTCGTGATACATACACCACTTTATCACCCGTGTTCCTTTAGTTTAGGGCTATTTTAAGATTGTACTGCATCTTTATTTATTTTTTTTATTCACTACAAATTTCCATAAACGTTTTCAGTATCTAATAAGTTCTTATTTTTATGCTATTTTTTGGAACGGTGGCACGACTATGTTGAAATATCGGCTTACAGTGCTCAGTGTTTATGAAATGAATAATATTAATTTTAGTGATTCGATTCTGATTCTACGTGCATAGTTAGTTAAAAAGTGTTCCTCGGGTGGAAAGCGTTTAAAAAAGTTCGTTAGTTTCCTACCAGAATAGATTTGTATTTATTAAAAAAAAGGTTAAAATAAATTTAGCTTTGGAGCGCAAGCATTGCTTGTTAGGTTTGATTTGTTGTACAATCATTTGTTATACATTAATATACACTAATAGGTCATTATAGAAAATAATTTAATTAAAAAATAAAATTTTAAGTCTAAATATATAGCGCGGGTAAACAGCTAGTGTCTCATATTTATAAGCTGGTAAAATTGATATTTTACACACTCTTTTAAAAATATTTTTCTACCTAAAGTTATTTACAACCCCGACAAAGGTAAACATTAGTGTTGGGTAAAATATTAGTTTCTCGGAGTGGCAACCACCTCCTTAGTAAGTGGGGTGGGTGGGGTCGTCAAGACGCATGGCCAGCCTGGACCCGCCCCCGCTCGCGATAGGAGCCCCCCTCCGAGAGGCGGCCGATATTGACCGTTGCCCCCCTGTCCCCCGTAGTACCAAGGCTTGGTATAATGGCCGACTTGATTACCTCTCAGAGATATATCTTAGTTATGCTTAAGTCCTGTACACAAAATACTTAAATTTAGAAATACCAATAGCATAAGTTTGAATACAGGTTAACTTATGGGGTAACAAGGGTTCCTGGTAAATTTAGTCTACAATTTTATCTATTTAAAAGATATCGCATAATGTATCTTTTTTAAGAATAATTTTTATATTTTATTTGAAAATTCAAAACAGAAGGTTGGTTTCTCTGTATTATTTTAAAATTTTCTATTTTTATAAATAACTTCTCTTAGTTAACATTTTAATTTTGTCCTGTGAATCTAAATCGTCTTAAAGTTTTGTTATTTAAAATACGATCCTTTTATATAACAGTTCACATACAAACGTCTAAGTGTAAAATTATAAACGTATAGGTAAAAAAACTGTCGTAAATTTGCCTTGAACATGTATTTAAGTTAGTTATACTAATCTATTATGTAACTTGGTGAAGTACAACTAATACTTATAGATACAATAATAGACGTGTAGCTAAATTATTTAAATAAATCATCCCTTTAAATTGTCCTCGTAAAGTGAAGTAATTAGCAATTACCCCTAACATTTGTACGTACTTCTGGCATTCTATGTAGTTTGAAGTTAGTACTATTGTATTCACTAACTTCTAGACCAATTTTCACTGTAATATCGTTGCCAAAGTTTTGTGCATGAGTTTACACAAAATGACAATTTAAAGGGAGTATGAATGTATTGTGTTTAAGTGCACGATATTTCTGTTGACGTGTGTAAATACGAAACGTATTTCAAATAATTTTAACCTGAGAGCTGACGTTTAATAGTAGTTTTTGAATTTGCGTTTGACATTCTTTGACCCCAAAGAGTTTCAGCCCAATTACAGTTAGTTTTTATTACGTACAGTAACAACAGTGAGGATGTAGATTTTGTACGATACGCAGGATAATGTTATTTAACTATTAATTAATAACCTATCAATATTGTTTTTATTCAGTCATAAAGTATATTATTAAGTACTCAAAAATCAATACTTTAACAGTAATGATAAACAAGACTCAGTAATTACAACCTTTTTTACAAGACTCAGTAACACGGAATTTTTTTAGATTCTTCTCTAAAAAAATAACATGATCACGTTATTTTTTTAGACAAACTAACTATGACATTCATACATAACAATGCTAAATCTAATCGAATCCATCGTGAAATTAAGAATTTAGACGAGCACTACCTTAGACCAACAAAACTTTTCAACATGCAAAAGAAAATTTTTAAATTATTTAGTAACACTTTAGGTAGTAAAAAGTATTCCTACCATTGAAGCTACAATATTAACAGTTTTGAGCCGAACTATTGCTTAATGTTTCTTACTATTTTAATTTATATTTGCATATCCTTTATTTTATATGACATATTTACGTGTCCCTTGTCAATTATTGAGTTCTTTCCTAATAAACCAGCTTAGTGTATCATTGTGCCAAATAAACTAACATATTACAGCAAGTTTAGAAAAAAAACGTGTGCTGAAACGTTATATTGGATTTACAGCTTTGGAACTAAACAAATTTTTTTCTTAGTCTATCTACACCAGAGTCATTTCTCACTATCAGCACTAACGTTGTTGAGGGACGATGATCCGAATTTGTAATGTTTAAAAAATAAAAATTGTTGAAGCTCCCAATTTATAAAAATGGCTTTAAATTGTAAACGTCAATTTAATACTAGGGGACACCCCTGCATACTTTGCGTGCCAACCCGACTCTCGCTGCGCTCGATACACCTCGGCATTTGACTTTGACTACAAACAATAGTAGATTATCTGTATAATGTAAAATCACAAAAAATTTAATTACAGTATCTCACTCACACTACTTGCGTTGATATTTATTAGTATAGGGTATTACTTAGCCTTAGCATACTTCAAACGTGTTTATTTTATTTGTTTTTGTTTAACAGATGAAGATTAAACTCTTAAATAGGGTAATGTCTAATAAACAAAATAAACATGTTATTTTATTTACAAAACAGCTAATTTACTAAAATTTACTAAAATAAAGTAAATTTACTAAAATCAACCAAATGTTGTTCTTACGAAAGAAAGGAAATTTTGAGGGGCTGTTTGTACCACTTAGGAATGGAATTTTGAAAAATCCCTTCTTAGTTTTCTGAATCCGAGGATTCTGAAAAATCCCTTCAATACCAAACCTAACTTCCTTTAAAACATTGTGTAAAAAAATATTTCGGTGGTTTTTTGAGATTTCGTGATGAGTGAGTGAGTCAGTCAGTTGCTTTTATATGTACAGTATATATAAACCATATATATACTGTTTATATATACTGTTAGTATATATAAACTAACAGTGGTATTGACCCATCCATCAACCATACACTAACAGTGGTATTGATTAACCATCCACCCAACCATACACTAACAGATTGGCCTTCTATATATAGATTGGCCTTCTAAAGATTTGTATTATTTGCAATTAATGTACACTGAAGGAAATTTTTACCTTATTTTTGTATCACCACAACAGTTTGTAGTACGGTATAAGGATGAGGGTAGGGTATTAAGGCTCGTCCAGTGACAGTTGGGACGGCTCCGACGTTTGTCCAAAAGGACACTAAGTGTAAATGTTAATAGCTACAAAATGAACTGTTAAAGCTATTTAAATGCTAAACAAATGTCCTCTTCGGAGTTGGACAAAAAGAGTGGAAATTGGTTCTGGAACGATCAATTTAGAGGGCTTAGAATGAATGGTAATAGATGCAGCCGTCCGAGAAGCCTGCAGCGCGGCAAAACGCACCGAGCACGGGACCAATGGAAATCACCCACTTTGAATGCAACTACACCAAGAAAATCCAATTGAATTTGCACAGTTTGCAGGGAGAAACTGTTAATAGTTTAGTTTCGAGCCATTCCACTAGTATTCAACGAGGACGAAATTAATAGTATCGGTAAAATAAATGTTCGCCTATTGTATAAATTGTTACGTTGTAGATTGCTTGTTTCAATTAAATTTAACATTCTTGCCTTAAGGACATTGTTTAACAACCAGTAATGTTTGAAAACTATCATGCCTTCCTTTGAATGAATTACATTCAATCTATTTAAATGTACAAATCTGTTAACAAAGTAGTTCGTAGCATATCTGAGAAAGATCACCTAGTTCTTTCATCAATGAATATTATGAAATTAAAATTAAATTCAGACGAATTAAAAAAAAAAATCAGTAATATTTCATACGTAAATACTTCATAATCACTACAGCTTGCAGTATAAAAAATAGTTTGATAATAAGAGAATAAAAATATGAAGTATAGTGATCAAATTAAGAAATATTATTCAAAGAAATATAATACGATAATATTACTATTTTTCATGTTTTTCATTATTCTTGCTTTTTTGTTACTCTGTAATAAGTTTAATCCCTATAATTTGAAAATTTCTGTTGTAGTTTTACTAATGATATTAGAAGGATATTTAGAAACGTGTTATTAAAATACAACTTAACGAATTCTAACTTTTACAAAAGAATTGAAAATAGTGTCATTTATCATTCATACCACTAATCAAAATAAAACAACAAATGTACCAAAAATTAATACAGCAAATATTCTAGCTATTTTAACTTCCAAATCACGTTATTTTAGAATTTCTGACAGTGTCATACTCGAATAGTGACCAGATTACACGTTACCATGTTATGTTTTCTTCTAAAAGATTGTATTGACAAGTTATAGGTCTTTATCAACAAACTTTAAAGATTATAACATCAGTAGTAGAAGAAAATTCAGTTACACAAATTTCCAAATATATTTGGATTAACAACATTGAATATGACAAATATTCTCAAGGATATTGTCCGATTTTCAAATTTGAATTCACGAACAAGGAAAAAATATTAATCTTACTGTTTTCGAAAATGTTTGTTTTTGGAATGTGAAGGATTGGGTTATTTATTAGCTTTCAACAAATTGGTACGGAATTGTCTTCGTGAAATTAGGCTCTTCAAGAACTACCCAAGTCATTAAAAAGGTGACTCTTAATATCAATTCTTTCTATTTACATATTACAAAAAGCAATATTGATATATACATTAATCATTATGATATTTCTGTTATGTAGGTCAAATGGCAATTAATTGAAATGTTAATAGAATAATTACAGTCTCCTGCACCTTGTATTGTATAGGTCTCGTGTGTATTGTGAATGGATAGCTCTTTATGATGTATTTGTAGTGTTGGAGGGAGGGGGTAAAAATATTATGTCATGTTAAAAAAAAAAAAAAAATACTCGTAATATTAAGCCAGTAGTTGACGTCACACGTGTGGGTGGGTCGTTGTACGTGTGTGAGTGGGTGGGCGTGCCATGAGTAGGCGTACAACATTTGAATTTACTGTGTACGTTGTAGATAGTGTATGTAATCAGGTGTTGACTCCGTGTGTAGATGAGACACCTGCGAGGTTGAAGGTAGTGTTAGTGTGTTTAGAATACTGATGGAATGGATTGGTTTTAGAAGATGTATCAGGTTTAAGGTTGAGCATTACTTCTAATAGCCCAGGTTTAGGTTTACGTCAACCTACATGTTTCTTACGGTTGATAAACACTCGGACGGATTGTTATTTACAGTGACAAAGAAAATAAAATAATATAATGTACTGCATTAATTAATTTTTATTACATATAAAATGCTCTTTCAGTTTTCATTGTTATTAATAATTCTAGTCTGCCTCCTTAAGATCAAGATTATATGGTATATAAAGAATAAAACTATTTACTAAGATAGCACTCAGATAATGTGAACTAAAGCACTATTGTATGAAGTGTAAAATTATGAATACATATTTTTTTTAAGTTTAAAATGTCAATAATTTCAGGCAGTTTTCTTTGTATAGAAATACCAAGAAAATGTAGTGTGCATCAGAATGTTTCAATATCTAAAGCTGAGGCAAACAAAAAAGATCAACAACTAAATAAAAGGAACTAGGAAAAAGGAAAGTTTGACTCGATTTCTCTTGTTCTCAGTTTCCTCATTGAAGAAAGCACATTCAAAGGGGAAAGCAATCTCTTTATTTTAATTAAGTTCAAAATTATTAGGGGGCAACACCCATTTTGTAAATTATTTTTACTTGCTTTACTTTCATTATTAGGCTCATCTTTCTACATCAAACTTCTTTTACCTGATGCAGTCAAATGCCACGTGTAAAATAGGATGAACTTCCAGGATGAGTTAAAATAATGTACCCAATATAATTGTTAGATGACTTTACCTCGAATGTTTTTGTTCTTAACATTCTTTTGGTTTAAAACTACAGAGTTAAAAAAACTCAGGAGCTTTTATAACTAAGTTATAAGAGAAATAGTGGCACAGTCGTATACCAACGAAAACATCCCTCCAAAAGCAATACCTTGTACCTCCACCTGTTTGCAGTATTTATTGATGCAGATATTAAAAGCGACAGAGGGGTAGTTTGCGTCATGTTCACGGTTATGGCAGTCATTTTGCCGCCAAAACACTGTTCTGCCCTACAGTGTTGTTTTTCCACGGAGTAACACAATTTGTGCCCTATGCGACATCATAAAGGTACAGTTAGCTTGATATTAAAACCACCCCTTTTACCTCTCTCGCCCGTAACTTTCTCGTGAACGCTAATATGTATACTTAAACTTGACGTTAAAAAAGTATTAATAATGGTGACAAATTTTGTATGAGTTGGTTTACCTGATACAAGAGCTAAATTATGAGGAAATGGCAAAATAACAAATGTTCTACTGTATTTATTACTATATTAATAATAATTCTCAAACAAACTACAATACAGTACATAAATGTTAAAATAATATCTCTTTGTAAAACAAATACAAGAAAAAAACCAAAACTAAATATTCTCTTCTGATTTCCAGGCTGATAAAATAAAAAATATACATGTAGCTAAAGAGACGTGAAAACATTTATTGTTGAGAAAATTTGTTTCCATGATTTGAGGCTTCTCCTCAAATTAAAATGTAATAGTGGTCAGATTTAACTGAAATAAAAAGGAAAAATTAAACACATTAGTCTCAAATTAAAATAAAAGTAGCTTTGAAAATATATAATAATATTTACAAATATGATAATTGTCTTAAAAGGAAAAAACAAAAAATTAAAACTAATTTCCCTAATTATAACTAACGAATAGCCTGAAAAGATAAAAAAACTAAAATTAAATTTGTAAAATAACATTATATACAATATATACGGATTGTTCTCTCTAGTATTATTTCTTTAGAATATTTAATTTCATTATTTCGTTACTGTATTGACGAAGTAAGTTAGCATTAAAAACTAACCATATATTTTTTAACAAAGAATATAAAATAGTTATAGTTATTAAAAATATACGAATATATAACTAATAAGGAATATTTTCATATCATTAAAACAGAACTTAAATAATTTGAGATAAACTAAGATACTTCGCTAACTCTTTGCTGTTGAATTCAAATAATATGGATAAAATTTGACGAATGCCATCTGTAACAGCCAGAATTAGTAATTATTATTTATGGAAGAGACTATCTCAATACTGGTTGGTATTTTATTTTTGTTATGGTCCTCTCTCTGAAGAGGAGAAAACAGCAAAAAGATCCCCACTTGAGATAGACTGGGTTTGAGTCTACTTTTTTTTAATTCAGTACAAAGATTTGGAAGTTGTCAGTACATCTGACATGATTATGTATTAAATATTTTAGCGTACGTGCATGGTTATTTAGAGGCCTGGATAAAATGGTGCAAAAGGATTTGCTAGTGGAGGATGAATAATCATTACTGATGAGGTAAATGCAATTTATACTTTTATAACTATATCTGTACCTTCAAGCACCGTTTTATATACTTATTTTAAGAAAAAAATATATAACTTAACAATAAGAGTTTTTTTAATAGTTTTTATTAAGAACAGTAAATATCTCTAATGTTATAAAAATTAAACCATGTTAAAAAGGATTTATATATATGCTCATGCATATGCTTGACCATTTGAGTTTTAATAATAAATAAAAATATATTTATCTATTAATATTACTCATATAAAATAAATACTAAACGAATTATTTTTTTAATTGCTTTGTTGTTCATCATTATTTTACATAACTTTGGGATATACAATCTATTAGAGCCAACATTTCATTACATTAATATTTTATATATATTCCAAATTTTAGAACAAAATTCCTCTTCGGAACGTTTATTTTACTAAGTATGGGCAAAATAATATCTGACTATTTTCAGAAAGGTTACCGGTTCCTTTTATGAGTTATATATTTTTAATTAATTCTTAACTATCATTCCACTTTTAAAAATGTTAAATAAAATGTATAATGTCCCATATTTCCATATATTTAGTTTTATGAATTTTTTCGATATTTTGTATATATATTTCAAAATGTTTTTACTAATTGTGTGAAAAAAATGCCCATCAATGCGCATGCCTAGATGGAGATATATAAGTTCTGCACAACTGTAATGTTTGCGCTTGTGTAAAGTAAACATATTGAAATTTTAACTAAACAGTTATGATAGGTGAGTGAATTCATTCAAATTAATTCGAATCGCATTTTTTTGTTGATTTAAAGTTAATGATGATATTATACTAATGATGATACATCTGAGCTGTTTATATTTATTTCCCGCCAAAGTGAACGTCGATAGACAATTTGGGGCTCAAGGTTCGGTGGGCAATTTTGGCCTGTGGGGCTCATCCCCGGCCACAGAAGAAATGTTTTGACAATTCCGCGTGGACGGGCACACATCTGTCGGTCGCACCCGATGGACCGGAAATATATCGACAACAAATGTGTGAGGGGAGGGAGACGTCCTAGTCGATAAAAATGGGGTAAAGCCCTGCTACTACTTTGTAGGAGTCATAAGCAAATGAATCCAATATAGTGTCTAATAAGATTGGATTCTATTTGAAAAATTTTCGAGGGTTGACTGAAAATCAACAAAAAGTTCATAAACATTATATACAGTGTTATTTTATTCTATGAATGGTTCACTAAAATTGTGACTAAATCCGGAAGATATTTTTCGGAATACCTTTTGAATAATACTCTAGCCAATGTAACATGATGTGGAACTGGCTAGATTAGCGAAACTTTTTGGCTAATCTAGCCAAGCGAAAGATCTGGGGAAACATTTTTTTATTCAGGTTTAAGTTACTTTTTTCTGTTCAAATGAGCTTTATTTATTCTACGGTAAAACATTTGTACAAAACATGGTGTATCTAGGATGAAATGTACTCATTATTTTATGTATAGTATTGGTAATAAAAATGAAATCCTTAGTGAAGAAATAAATCTCCGATTTTTAGTGGTATGAATTAAGATATTGTGGCAGTTTGAAATGATTATGACATATGACACTCCCTAGGTAAGCTAACTAGGGCACTTTTGGAGTGCCCATCAAAGAATTTAATCATACACAAACAAAAATAATACGGAACGAACATACGTCAATAACTTTAGTTGTACGCTATTTAGCTATACGGCAGCTACCACACAAAACAAACGTAGTTCATTGTGTATGAAAGTGTTGGTAGGCTATCAATCTTTCTTTTGTTATCGATAAAACTATTATAGTATGCAAAATAATACAAAATAAAAACTACGAATAATGTACTGGAACATTGTCAGCCTTTTATGCGGAGTTATTGTGCATTAATCATACTTGTCAGTAGGGTGGGTAGGTAAGAAAGGCTGTCCCACTGGAAAGGTTGGGAGTGGTGTTGTTAGGATGGATATCATATATTTTTGTATCAGTTTTTAATACATAGATTAAAAACGTTTTTGAAGGATAATGATCCGATTCCTTTCAGCAAATTTTAATTAAACCTCCGTGTGTTTGAACCCGTGAAAAACTTCAATTAAAAGCATAAGTACTAAACATTGGTAGCATGGGTACTCTAAAGCTGCGAGTTCAAGATTTATGTGAGTGTGTGCCGGAACCATTGTTGTTTAGTAGGAGTGTTCTTAGTAAGATGGGTAGTTTTACTTCACTAATCAACCTAGCAAGATGTGACAATAATTTGCACATAAATAGTGTAGTATTTATAGAATGAATGAGTGGACCTTAATCACACATTTTAGTAAATCAGGTAAGTATGCTGACTTGACATCTTTACTTGTACGACAGTGGGTGAGTTTGTTCATATTTACGGTAATCAATGGATACACGCACGGTGGCACTGACCCACCCTCCTACCCATACACTACGGTGGCATTGACCAACCCTCCCACCCAAACATATACTGTGGCACTGACCCACCCTTCTACCCATACACGTACGGTGGCACTGATCCACCCTCCTACCCATACACGTACGGTGGCACTGATCCACCATCCTACCCATACACGTACGGTGGCACTGATCCACCATCCTACCCATACACGTACGGTGGCACTGATCCACCGTCCTACCCATACACGTACGGTGGCACTGATCCACCATCTCACCCATGCACGTACGGTGGCACTGATCCACCATCCTACCCATACACGTACGGTGGCACTGATCCACCATCCTACCCATAAACGTACGGTGGCACTGATCCACCATCCTACCCATACACGTACGGCGGCACTGATCCACCGTCCTACCCATACACGTACGGTGGCACTGATCCACCGTCCTACCCATACACGTACGGTGGCACTGATCCACCATCCCACCCATGCACTACGGTGGCACTGATCTACCATCCCACCCATATATGTAAGGTGCCATTGACCCATCCTCCCATACATACACGTACGGTGGCACTGACCCACCTTCCCACCCATATATGTACGGTGCCATTGACCCACCCTTCCTCCCATACACGTACGGTTGGATTGACCCGCTCTCTCACCCATACATATTCTGTGGTAATGACCCACCCATACACGTACGGTGGCCCTGACCCACCCTCCTAACCATACACATACAGTATTGGAATTTCTATTTTTGATACTGATCAATCTGCTCATTGTAAACATATTCACTTCCTCCTAGGTCGTGTGGTCGTAGCACCTGCCAGTTGGCGGGGAGGGGGCGAAGCAATAAGAGGCTGTGAGTTTGGCCAGGCCAAGAGAAGGGTTAGGGCGCAATATCACTCGCCTCACCGCGACATGTGCTTCTGACACCGCTACCTCTAATGAAACACGCCCCAGCACCATATTGAACCTCAAACTTTGACAGCTTCACCTCGCTTCATCTCGCTTCACCTCGCTTCATCTCTCAAGGGAGGAAAAAGTTGCTCCTCATTTTGATAAATTATTTTCTATTGTGCTAAAAAGCACAGTTTCGTAAATGTCTGTATAATTCGTACTAACTTAAAGAAATATTATTTTTTTAGTGTGTTGGTTTAAATATTTTTCTGATAAATATACATACTTTAGAAAATGTTTTCTTGTCATCACATTCACGAAGATGATAACACCTTGCGAAAATTATTTTCCAAAATTATTGAATGAGTCCTTCCATCGGGCACTATTAACTAAATATACTACCTGACTTAAAAGGAATACTTTCTATAGGCCTATAAAAATTTTAACAAACAACTTTACCATATTTTTCGGTAGGTCAATACCAACAAATACTAATACTCAATAATAAGTTTTGCATGCAACTAGAAAGTTGTAGGGATCACAAATTGTAATCAATCTTTCAAACACTGCTGTCTGGAGCTACACAAATTTCATCAAGTATCAAACATCGGTATCAAAGTAGCATATTCTAATAAAGTACTTTAAAATATCTTGAATGTTTTGTTCAAGTTTGAAATGAAATGTCAAAAAGAAAAAGAAAATGTGCTTATGACCATTTTATCTGCCGCTTAACCCCCACAACACTCTTGTTAGTTTGTTATATTTTTAGCAATTTTCTCTATTTCTTTTGTTGATTGTATTGAATTACTGCGTATTTTTTCATATATTAAATTTTCGCCCACACACGTACAGTGGTAATAGAATACACTCAATTGATTTTCTGTCTGTGTGATTTTTCTTAAAATTTAACTATCTCAAAAAACGGTTTATGATGAAATATTGAAACTCGGTAATAATATTTAACTAAATAGGATATATTTTACGGACAGTTGTAGTTTTTCTAGGAAAATCTGTTTCAGAATGGCGACGGTAAAAAATTCCTTGCTTTTTACATTTTTAGATTTCTTTACATCATAGACGTGCACTAAAAAAAGGGTTTTTCGAAAAGCCATTCCTAAAGTGATAGGGTTGGTGCATGAGCCGTGCAGCCCCTCTCTCCAGTATATAATAAGAATGTTATCTTACAAAACCCATTCAGCATGTGTTACTTACTCACTCAAATCGTATACAGTAATTTTTAACAATACTTTATTGTTACTACTCAAAAATATGTTTTTAATGCAATTAAAACTGTTAAATAAAAGGTGTATTTTATTGAAAATGTGAGTTTTATTTTAATGTCCTGACCAAATAAATATGTGCTTTGCTCAGTAAAATCAGTTGATAACGAATTGCACAAGTAACAGTTTCTCAGTAGCCGTTACTCAGGTATCCCGCCTAACGATTTGCTCAAGTAACAGTTTCTCAGTAGCCGTTACTCAGGTGTCCCGCCCCGAGCCGTTCCTTCGTAAGGTGAAGGAAGATATGGTAATACTACATCCTCCCCTCCTTCGCCCGTAGCGTCATCCTTAAGGAACAGAAGTCGTCCAAGCGTGTACTCCTCTCCTCATTACAATAATCCAACATCTTGAACTTCCCACGACCCCCCCCCCCCCTTCCGGAAATGTTAAGGAGTCTATTCCTCCTGCCCGTTTGGTTACTAGTCAAGTCCTTCCTTAAGGAAGAGCTTGTAATTAATCATCTAGTTTATTTATGGTGAATGTCTTTACGAAGAAGAAGAGTACAGTTATGCAACATTTTAAGAATGGGAAATGTATACTATAGGTAACTATTTTCCCACTTCTCAGGTTCACGGAGAGATAATACGAGGAGATATTAGTTTAAGACATTCGTGACCAGTACGAAGTGCATTTTAAAAATATGATTTCAATGCCTGTTAGAACTCTCGATTAAGTTTTAAAACCTTGTAATTATTACGATTTATTTTCTTACTTAAGAATTCATCAAATGAATTGAAGTAATCCTTATATTTTTCATTTAGTCACCGTTAACATTTATTCAATGAATTAACTTACAGCCTCAAATGAATACGTGGACTGTATTTCCTTCACTATTGCTGTATTGATATAATCCATATAACAAATGGGAGGCGATGTTCGTATAACCGGATGCTATGAGGTAAGGTGGACCCTGACTCCTGAGGAGTTGTCATCGTCATGAATACTCCTGGAAGATGAATCACGATTGCATGTGATTGGATATGCTTATGACTGAAAATAAAAAAGGTAAGAAATAATATCAAATAAAATTTATCCGCGTGGTTTAACTTCTACAATTAACTATACAGAGTGTTAAAAACTTATCAGATCTATGTTATATTTTCTGAACCATTGAAAATTAAATAATGACACCTAACCTAACAATAATATTCTTAAAATTAAGTTTTTATATATAATATTAAGCCTCATTAGAGGGATGGACGATGAGATTGGGTTGCATGTTACATTAAATATCTATTTTGAGAGAAGAAAGTGCCTTAAATTTGACCTGTATAAAATGGCAGTATGTTAAACTTACAAACTGTGCTTATTGAAAAATTATCTAGGTTTCTTCATTTGGGGTTACATTGTTAAATTTTGCCAATGCAAATTGGCACGCGGGTGTAAGAAATATTTTTTCTGAATAGTTATAACTTCCTAACAAACTGTCAAATTTCAGAGGGGAAACATTTTGATCATTTTGTCTAAAAAAAGATATGCTGTTATGATTACCAGTCAAAAACTATATAATAAGTTGTTTTTTGTTTTTAATGGAGACAATTAACTCATTTGCTTTAATCGTCATTTTTAGGGTTATATAGTTAAAGCGATTATAGAGTAAAGCGCTACAAGGCTTTACTCAATTTCACTTTATTTTGCGTATTTTTAAGTAAAGCCAGAAAACTTTCTTCAACAGTTACCAAAATTAATTAACTATGAGCTTTCTTATAACAATTGTGTTGAGTAACTATAATTATAAATTTATTAGCGAAATTTATATGTGGCAATGGCCCTCCCAACCACCCATAGGTTGGCCCTATGGCCCTCCCACCCACCCACCCACCCATTGCATTACATTGGCGATGATCCTCCCACCATTTACTGGATCTAGTACTGAAGTGATGACTCTCCCACACACGTACAGTTGTCCTCACATACACGTACAGTCGTGCTTCTTCTTGGTAAAAATGAGATGAAGTCACATATCATACAGTATTCCTTATACTCTAGTTCCGATTAGAGGTGAAAGTCGGTAGTGAATTCGCTCACAATTCAGGAAATTAGTTTTTTATATACAGCGTGCGTTATCACAGTTTTAATGTTGTACTTGATAAGAAGGGAGAAAACTAAATGTTTCAATATGCTCAAGTTTTTTTAATGTAAAGTGAAAGTAAATTTCTACAGGATGAACCTTTTAACACTCTTATATCCAGTATTGAATATAAGACAACACCATGTCGGGATAATGTGTTTTCCTGTACTACTCTGGTTAAAAGTGTCAGCTCTCATATCCAGCATTACTAGCTAACCTTAGTTTCCTCTACAGTTCTGCTATGATGTCACCTGATCTGCACATTGCACTTTGGTGTTTGTTTACTATTTCATTTGTAAAACTGTTTAAATGGACATTTAAAGGTCCATGTATTTAAATAGTATACAAGTACTACAAAGCTAATTTTTATTTTTTCTAATTATTTGGTTTGTTTATTTGATTGCGATTAAAACTCATTATGCTAGAAAATGGTTTAGTATTATTAAACTATTTTTAACTAAACTTTTACTGTAGGAGAGTTTTTGCTTTTTTTTTTAAATAAGCTGGTTTTGTAAATGTTGTTTATTGTTAATATCTATAAAAATTATGTTAATAAGATAAAATCTTAAATAAAATTAAAAAATATTACAAGAAATTCTTGAATAGCTTGGTAAAAAAAGATTTAAAAGTTACTCAAAAATTACCTTGACAATTATGTAAAAAATAAAAACAGATACAAGTCTATTTTTTATATTAAATGAAATACTTAAATTACGTATATAGTCGGAAGCCCTGGACACAGTTCGTCAGCCTTGTTTCCATTTTGTATCCTTTTACTGGGACTGGAATACCGGAAAAGCTTCCTACACAACTCAGGACAACATTTGTCTTTCATTTTAGTTAGTTGGAAGAAACAAAATAGGGCTATAAATATTAGTAAATTATATTTATTTATTACAGTGTCATACGACAAGAATTTTTAGCTTGTAAAGCTGTTTTTATTTATTAATATAACCAAAGTTTATTATTGAAAAAGTATTTGTTTTGATTCTTATAATAGTTCTGAGCAACAAACACAGGTCACACAACGTACAGTAGAAATTAACAAAAATTAAATAAACCTAGCATAACAATATCCAGTGATACTGGATAGAAGAGGGTTCGAGGAAAATGGCATGTAGCCACCAGCTATACTGGATATGAGAGTTGACTAGCATGACTGTGCAGTGTCTTACAAGAGCTATAAAGGAAATTACAGTTGGCCAGTAACGCTGGATACAAGAGCTGATGGATAGAACAGACAAATTGTCCTAGAGTGCAAGGGGTTAAGTTGGATATAAGGTTTTGGGTTCAGTGAAATATATATTTAATTATATGTACAACTAAACTTATTCTCTCATGTAAGATGTTGCTGTGACTCCTTATGGGCCATCCACTCGATATAAATAAAAATTGATAATTGCTTTGGGAAATTAAACGAACATTTTATCAATATGTTGAGATTCACTGTTTGGTTTTCAAAGGTTTATACTCGTATAGCACCTGATAGGATTCTTGCTGACCACCAAGTGTATATTTTTCCATATTTTAATCTCCGGTTACTTAAGTTATATTTTTATAACATGACTATTACCCCACTCACTACACTACAATCTAGGGATCTTCCCATCAGTCCTACGTACACATTATTCGACTTCTCAACTGTATGTACACAACAAGGTACTCAAATGGAATAACATGTCTTTCGATTTGTAGTCAGTAATTCCCCTATTTATTGAACCATTATTAAATAACAAGACTTTAATAGAGATACTCAGTCAATTTCAGTTAGTAACCAGTCGACACTTCTTTCCTCATATGTTTTTTTTACCTTGAATCAATGTTTTTGGAACCGTGAAAATGTATTACAATAATATAGGCGTGTGAAAATAATTCACATTGCCTTGTATACATGTAAAAGCAATATGTTTTAAAATTTCATTTTGTACATTTTTTGTGTAAAATTTAATATTATTTTCAATAAATAATAGAAAACTTTTTTTGTGGAACAATATTTAATATTTGTGTATTTTATTTAACACTTCAAGTCCCTATCACTGCTTCTGGCGTACAAAGACTTTGTAAATAAATGTAAAATGCCTTTACTAAATTTATCGACAACAATTCTTTACATTTTTGGCTAGTAAATTTAATTATATAAATAATAAATTAAACAAATGCAAGCTCTTGTTGATTTCTCTCTCTAATACTTTGTAAAGTAAGTTATACTATCTACAAACTCTCAATAGTTCTGACTTATTAAGCCTTCTTAAATAAATTTAACTACTTCAATCCCTCGCTGTTGCTGGCATAGTAAAGGTTTGTAAAGTAACGTTACCATCTGTGAGTCTAATCTGTTGCTGACTTAGTAAAACCTAATTAAGTAAATGAATTAGTTAAAATCCATCACTACTGCTGGCTTGGTAAATCGAATTACTAAGACTGCGTACAATATCTAACGACTAATGAAATCCCTCACTGTTTCTCTATGAGCTCTCATTCTTTGTATAATACAGTTATTTGAGTGAATAAAAGAATATAAGCTGGTATAAAATCATATTATTGAAAACATTTTTTTCAAATACAAGTCAAAATCGACTTTAGTTAAACACAGTAGATCTGGTTTAATAATGTAGGTTCGGACGTCGGCAAATAGGGTTCAGTCCCCCCCCCCCACTCTCGTAGGCAAATAAGGGAAGTAAAGGGCGACAAAGCCGACTTGGATTGTTCGAACTCTCAGAAACACCGCATTCGAGCGTTTCACAATAAAAGTGTCTGTCACACCTCGAAAAACAACCAGATCGAATATGGTAATTGCAAAATAAAAATGTATGAGGTCTAGATTTAAAAGCTTCAACTTTTCTGGGAGCAAAGTAAACTTTGTACTTGAGGAGATAAAAGGGTCTGCCACAGCGTTAATTCGGGGTAAGAATTTGTATGCGCCGATTTGTTGACGGCTTTGAAAACCCCTTTACGGACATGCCTCCTCGTGGGATTGCAACTCATTTGGATTACTGGGGGGTCATTACAACGCTGGAGAGAGATCTTGGAATGTACATTCTATTATAATGGAAGTTACATCACTCTGTACCTATACACATAGTGTTGATTACAACCTGGACTCTAAAAACTAAAATGAAATTAAAACAAGAATACGTTTTAGTAATCGACAAATTAAAATCCTTAATTATAATACGTGGAACGTTTTTTGTCAATACAACTCCTCCCTTATTTATTGACCAAATTAACCGGTTTAGGTGTCAAAATATTTTCCTCTGTTCAAAGTTATGCAATAAGGTCTTAATTCTTCAACATTTCTTCCCTGAAGGGTGTGGGAAGCCCTCAAAGTACGTTTTTTTGGCCATAAGAATAACTTGGTGAGAGATTTAAATGAACGAAAAGTAACAGCTGGTCAAATGTAAATAATGATTTCCAAAAAGTTTTAACAGCTGTTGAAATGTAGACAGTATAAGTAGTGTTCGTAATGTTGAAAAAGTTAGATCTTTCATAATATTAAATCAGGGAAGGTTGTAATCATGGTTTTATTCACATTCGATTGCAGGGCTCCATTCTACTGGACTTGAAGGTTTCACTGGTAATCTAATGCAATTATTTTATTTATTTTAATATTCTTCAGCTTTGATACAAAAACAAATAAATGAACACATTTGAAATGGGCTAATTAATATAATTGAGTGTCCAAACTAATAAATATATACCAACGTAAGTAATATGAGTGAGATACTTGAAATAAATGTATTACTGTAATTTTACTTTATACAGTTAACCTACAATATTTGTAGTCATAAGTCACAGCCCGAAGCCGATATGTAACGAGCGCAGCAAGTGACGGGTTTGGCATGCGAGGCGTGCAGATATGTCTCCTAGTTATAAATATTCTGTTTAAACCTCGTTAAGAGTCTGCAGAGCCTGTCGGCTATGTTGGTTTTAATCCTATAAGAACAATGTTATTTGCGAATCCATATTTTTTCGCTATCTATTGACCAACAGTTTTGTATGAGGTGTCATTTCAAACCTAATCGTATTGCGTATTGGATTTGCTTTTGGTATTTTGAATACACACACCTGATTTTGAAAAAAATAGATGAAAGTAATAACTTCAAACTAAATGCTTTTTATATATTTTTTTCTGTAAAACTAACTAAGAATTTGCAAAGCAATTCAAACGTACAATTTCACTATCGATCAAATGCAATTTGTTTGGATAAAGTCCGTTTAAAAATAACCGTTTGATTTGGATACGCGTGATCGTACGTCCGGTTCGACAATAACATTGTTCTTATGGGATTAAAACTAACAGCCTCGATCTTGGCTGACAACCTCTGCAGATTCTTAAAATTTCTTAAAAAAAAAAGATCTTTAACAAGTTATATATAACAAGCGGAGTATATATTAAGAATGTATTGTTTGTAAATGAAGATGTTTAAGCTTTGAAAAAAAATTAACTCAACACAATATACAGTATAGATTTTCACTTTTTCAATCTTCTAGAACCTACATTGTTTTCAACAAATAAATGAAATTTACTAAATCCATCAAGGACTTTCAGCTATCATATGATCAGGGGTGTCCCCTATAACCATTAATATGGACGCCCAAGGCCTGAACGGTTCAACAACCAATTCAACAAATTAACGTCCATTCTCGCCGTGCCGTTGTGTTTGCGTTTCGTTTTGTTTCCGTCAGAGAGAGCGCGTGCTGTTGTTTTTCCGGTAGACGTAATCCTAGCTCGCGGCGCAAACACAATCAAACAAACGCGCTCTGTAAACTAGGTTACGCTTCACTACATCTATAGATTGATTTTATATTAATCTATGGAAAGCATTCTGTTCGTAATTTTATCTGCGATTGAAAAACAAATCAATCATGATATATCATGTCTGATAAATGTGTTTTATTTGTATCATCTGATATATCTCTTAGTTGTAGTTTTTTTTTTTTTTTTTTTTAATTTAAACCTACTAAGGCAATAACATCATATTTGGTGCTGTCCATGTTTTACGTAAATTTTCATTTGGAATTAACTCAATTAAACAAAATATGGTTTATTCAGATTTTCTGTGAGCCATGAATTTTGGTTTTATATATTACAATTTAACATGTGTCAAACAATTCTATTGGTATATATACATTGCAAATTTTAAAGTCGGTCATAATGTGAGATAATTCTACCTTACCATTGACTACCTTGTTATGTCAATGCCTCTCGTCATTTGCCTCCCGGGAAACTCTCAAGCTGGGTTACGGTGGTTGTTTGAGTCTAGGATGAGCTATGGAATAATAATCTGTAGTGCCCAATCTTTTGAAAGAATTTTTCGTCTCCATAAGAGGGCTCTAAGGGTCGTCTGGGGATTGCAAAAATCACAGAGCTGTAGGGAGGTCTTCCGATCAAGTGGTACTCTCACCTTAGCATGCCTTTTAATGTATCATACAGCAGTTTTTATTTTTTTAAATAAGAGTGACTTTCCTGTCTTAGAACACTCTTACAGTACAAGACACAAACATAATTTGGCTATCAATAAATTTAGATTGTCATTGTTTAAAAACTCTTTATTCTGCCTTGGACCAAAAATATTTAATTCTCTTCCTGAACATATAAAAACACAAATTAGCTTGAAATCATTTAAAATTCTTTTAAAAGACCACTTGATCGGGAGAGCTTATTACAGTCTTCAAGAAGCTCTCGAGGGGGCCCCATTTAAGGCCAGATGAGTCACAATATCATTATGATATAAACCAGTTTAATATTATTATTGTTATATTTTTCATGATTGTAATTTTTAAATTGATTTGTTATGAATATGTATATTATTAATTAATTGACATGCACAGAAAACTGTAATATGTTCTATTGTGTTAATAAATAAATTGCATTGAATTGAATTAAGTGTGACTTAAAGCGTGCCCTGGCTTCTGTTACCGTTCAACACACAAAGGAACTTTGCCTGATTGGAAAGGTATAAATACCATAATGTATGGAAATCTATGAAAAAAAAAAACTGTAAAAAAGAAGGCTATCAATTTTTAATCTTTCAATATTGGCAGCTCATGTCTACAAATTACTGTTATTTTACTTTTAATTTGCAACTTATATATTTTAAAACAAATTACAGTAGTATTAGTTGAAACGAGATCTAGAAATTTGTGAAATAACTAAAACCTGATGTTCTGATGTTGATTTTTAAAGAGCTGAAGGTTAAAACGATTTGTGTTCATGATTTCACAAACTGCATATGAAAATAAAACTACTGAAACAATATGAAAACATTAAGTTTTAGAAATATACTGAAATTTAAAAATCACTTTTTTTCATAAAAGGAAAAATTAATTCCTTTTTATGAATTATTTTCGCTTGGTGATAAAAGACGCGAACAGTAATAAAGACCCATCTACCCAACGCAGACCTAGTACAGTGATGATTCGCTCCCAAATTGATAGATTTATACGATATGAAAATCCAACTGTTACAAAAAAAGTATCAGTATTGTAAGTTAAGTAATTGTTGTTTGAAGGCTAAACTAAGAACACCTATAAATTTATCTTACAGCGTGAAAAGAAAAACACAACAAAACAGATTCATACTGACATTTTTTACATATAAAATAAATTAGTATGTCGTATGTACACTACATAGTTTTGTCTTCAAAGCAAAAGTGTAAAATATAAATGTCAAGTTATGATTATTAATTTTTAATGAAGTTTTTTTTATACAAAAATATAGCACAAGACAGTTGAGAATGTCCCCACCTTCGATAGCGAGTACTCCAGAGGTTCCGTTAATGACCATGCATTATAATGGTTTGGTTCGTAATGACAATATTTTGAAGGAGTTAACAGGGCCCTGAGTTGATGAATATGCAGATCAGTGCTGGCATGAGAGGGGTTGACTTGCACAATTAAAACATGAACCCTGGCCTCAGCACAGACCTCTACAGGCACAAGATGAAACCTACTCAACACCTGTATCAATACACCGAGTAACCTACTGGTTAACAATAAAAATATCTTTAATTTCACAATTTACACTGTGACGGTACGATTTATGTGATTTTTTTCTTTTGCAGACCCATGTAAACTGGCCAGTAAAGTTTTAGATTTAAAAAGAATATTAATTTCAATGTACAGTATAGTCTAGTCGTAAACAAACGTTAAGGTTATGTCCAGTCCATAGCCAGTCGAACTGCTAACCCTTCTGCTGACATATATATCATAAATATTACCATTGATTTTATATACTGACGTCTCATCCAGTGTATTAAGTTTGTGTTTATATTAAGTTTGTCTCAAATGATCAGCTGTTTTGGGGTCCAGTAGAACACTAGTCCTAAAGTAAACGCAATGCAGTTTAAATCAGCTGTAATGTCAGACCTCACTAACTAATAAATCTACTGGCAAACAAAATCCTATTACATAAGATATCTATGTAAATAACACATAATAGCACTCTTGATGGCGAGAGTATAGTAGCGCGTATTACTACACTATTTACATCCACAACTGTATTTAGCAATAAATTATTATGTAATCTATCATGGCACTTTTTCTATTGTTATTATTCAACTTCTTTGCAAGACACAATACAATACAACGGCAATGTGGTGTAGTTGTGCTGGCTGGCTACTTGGAGCGCTAGCTCCACAACACTGCAATATAAGTGTCGTGGCTCTTTGTTATTAGACTGAGGTTTAACATTGGATAAGAAATCTGTTTTCGTGCATCTACGCAGTATTTTAGTGATCTAATGAACTCCCTATTTACTGTATTTATTTGCAGTCTCCATGCTTTTGACGACTTTTATCAATATAAATATGTATTTTATAATTTAAATTACTAATACTTAAATATGGCACTTGTTATTGCCTATGACATTTACCAAACTTATAGGCCAAATATCTGTACCCGCCCGCTTCGCCGGTCATAATATTGAGTTTGATTTAGAACCTAATAGCTGAAAGAATTCGAGCATTTTTGCTTCTTCTACCAATATTAGATTTTTTAGGAGGCATGTCATAAAAAGTAAACTGCAAAACAAATAATTATTTATTTTTTATTTTTACGTTTCACCACATGTTTTAATTACCGAGGAAAAAAGGTTAACACCAAATACAGATCACCTGATCAAGTAAAAGTAGTGTGTGCTACACTCTCAAGGTGAAATGTAGAACTACAATAAATCAAAACATATACAGTACTGTTGTTGTGAGAACTTCAATCTGCTTATGGCATGTGAAACTACATTAAACCACACAGTCATATGTTTTTTTGTAAACAATTCAGATTCTCCATTTGAATAACATGGGATCTTTAGGAGCCCGTGGGGCGGGACCCTGTGGACGGATCTGCATCAAACTTCACAGAAACCATCTCGGGGGTATACAAGACAACATCCTAAAGTTTCATGGCGATCGGTTGGATGGTTTGGTAGCGCATAAACTTCAAACATACAAACATCCTCTTTTATAAATATAGAATAGCTGAACCCGGCGGACGTTGTCTCGCCTTTCATTTTCATAAAAAGAAAACTGCAAAACAAATAATTATTTATTTTTATTTTCACGTTTCACCACATGTTTTAATTACCGAGGAAAAAAGATTAACACCAAATACAGATCACCTGATCAAGTAAAAGTAGTGTGTGCTACACTCTCAATGTGAAATGTAGAACTACAATAAATCAAAACATATACAGTACTGTTGTTGTGAGAACTTCAATATGCTTATGGCATGTGAAACTACATTAAACCACACAGTCATATGTTTTTTGTAAACCATTCAGATTCTACATTTGAATAACATGGGATCTTTAGGAGCCCGTGGGGCGGGACCCTGTGGACGGATCTGCATCAAACGTCACAGAAACCATCTCGGGAGTATACAGGACAACATCCTAAAGTTTCATGGCGATCGGTTGGATGGTTTGGCAGCGCATAAACTTCAAACATGTATATATACAAACATCCTCTTTTATAAATATAGATATAAGAAATGCTTAAGTACGTTCTTTTATGCCTCTTTAAAATCGGGTAAAGAATCCCGGGATTGTTCCTGAGGGTTGACTGCAATAATTATTTAAAACCATAATGAAGTTAAGTAAATATTACCCATATCTTGAATATTACGGACTTTTCATATATGAATCACTTATGATGTCTCCTCAATAAATTCTTCCCCTTTTTTAAAAAGAAAAATGTAATAAAAAATGCCATTGTTTTAAAGCATTAGATGACCATAATAATACTCATATAGTGAGCAATAGTATACAAACTAAACACTGTAAAATGACGTACAAATTAATTTTAAAAAGTATTTTTAAGTTTCTTTAAATTATATCGTGTGGCTACTACATGAAGCTGTTATTTCGAACATAAGTCAAGTCTTGTTATATAATTTGGTTACGATTAAATTAAATGGAAACAAACAAGACGATAACATTAAAATATACTTGCGCACTTAAATTGAAACTAGAAACTAAATTTGCACCTGTCGTTTTATGTATGTAGCCTTCGTGTTAAGCCTGAATTAAAACTACACAGGACGAAAATAAACAAACAACTGTGAGACTCGTTACACGTTGGCGTGTATAAAAACATGGAGGGGTTTTGTACGATCAGTAATTTGTCTGATTTAATTGCCGATAGTAAATTAAATAACAGCTGATGTAATTGTTAACAACACGGCCACAACCCTTCTCTCATTCCTTGGCGTGTATCGAGCTATGTTTTTTAAACAATTACTGCAACAGTGCATGTTTGGTTTCAGCGGGCAATTCACGACAGAGTAAACAATATAACAACAATTATTTGCAATACATGATGTTTATACATTTGTTAGATTATACAATTATGTCATATTATATTACATTGAAACTAAGATATAATACCATATAATTTTTGTATTACAGTAAACAAATATAGTCTGTATTTTAATTTTGTTCACTCATCATACGGTTAGGCTAAGAGCTCTTATTTTTGGAAACACTCGTATATCGCATTTTAAAAACTATTTAAAGACCGTTTTAGGTAATATTAGATATACTATGATTATGTGTAGTTTTTATAGAGTGTTCATACATTACTGTTAGATAGTTTGAGATATATTTTGATATAGATTGTGTAATGCAAGTGATTTGGAAGAAACTTTAATATTTCGAGTGCCTTTTTAATAGGTTATTTATTCAGTGGTCGATCTACAACCCGGCTACCTAATCTATGTTGTCTGAAGGATGATTCATCAACTTTCGCTATCATAACGACTGATGGTTTTCCCCGCGATTATTACATACAGAAAATGAGTATAAAAAATACTCTAAACGTAACAATGAGTCATAAAATTACTAGGAATGTATCAACTATATTTAATCGTTGTATTGGGGACTAATTCATAGTTTTTAGGACTAATCAAATATAAAAAAAATTTTAAGAAATTAATATTATTCTGTACATAAGTATCTTAAACGATGAAACAGGCATTCTTCATGCTAACTAAAGGTTGTTAAACATGTTTTCATACTAAAGTTCAAATAACTAATGGATAAGCATGGCAATATCACTAATTAATTGTTACTAGGGTTATTCAAGTTTATTATGTTTTTATTTATTCTTAAGACCGGTAAAGAAATAAGCGGACATGTATTACTACGTAAGGTGATAAATGTGTAGTAAAGCGAGTGCAGTCTTCACTTCAAACCGTTCAATAGATTCAGAATATCAAGTAACTGAACTGTACGAATATAACTCACACCTACATCACAATATTACTGACCATTCCATATTTCCGTATCCCCAATTCCAGAGAGTAGCCTGGCTCGTTCATCCCTCCGTTCCAGTTCTAGATAAAGACGTGGAGCCATCACAGACGCCGGCCGACCGTCTGGCCCACAATTCTCCTGGGGAGCGGCCAGTAACCGCACATTTATATTCAATTTTCTTCAGACAAAAGTGGCCAAAATGTTGAAAGTGGTCCCCACAGGAACCCCAAATTCCAGCTATTGCTTACAGCGTCCATTTCGCCCGTTTAACGGCTTGACAATTGAATAAAACCGTCGTTTCCGTCTCCTTTAGAGGACGGGGGGGGGGTCATTTATAGCATTATTCAAAGAAATTTATAATTGCCAAAAGTTACATATTACGTATCTGAAAAAAAGTTATGGATAGAGTGACCCATGTAATCAGGGATACTATAAGGTTATTTTATATTTGTTTTATAAATAATCTTTCATCTAGATCCTGAGGTGAAGTAACTGTCCCTATTTAAGTTACACTTCGAACCAAACCCCTTTAGTCAGTAATTCGTTATTTTAGACACTGAACCACTAACTGTTAAAAGCAGTAAACATAAAGATTCTTTTCAGTCAAAACAATCGAACGATTGAAAAACTCCTGCCTCATTTACATGCGTTGCGCATTGTCACTGTTCTCTTGTATGTCTACCTCTTAATGTTAACAGTTTAAAAAGATAACACACTTATGATCAACGGTAACTAGAATAATACGGTAGGGTTCACGCGCATGATGCGCAGTAAATCTTGGTGTCAATGACGTCACACAGACATATCAGCTGGTTCATCTGTTAAACTGAATGTAGTAATAATCAGTAACTGCTTTTCTTAAATCACTGTTTTCATTAACCACAAACATAGTACCCATTATTAAATATTATTAATGTTATACAAATACTTTCAATGATAATATTATTGATGAGTATATTATATTGATGTTTGTTTAACGGGTGGTTAATATTAAAAGTATTAAATATTAAACGGGTGGCTCCATCGGCTTGTCCAATTAATCCAATTAAAATATGGTCGTTTAGTTTTTATTTGGAAATGTATCAAAAAATAACAACTGTCAATTATTGAAACAGCTGTTTATATTGAGCCTAATAAATATAATTTAGTCTTGAATTATTACAGTTATAGCTTTTTTTAAATAAAAAAAAAATTGGGTGTGCGTCGGACCACACGGTGGAAGTTATACTTCTTTGGCCATTTTCATACACCCACTCACGCACACAAACAGACAGGATATATAAATGAAATATAAGACATTTTTCAATATTATTCAATATATTTATCTTCAATATATTATACGTGACTTCATTATTATATTATACACCTATATTATCATTATCAGTAATTTCTTCGATTAAATTTCTTCGATTAACAATCGATTAATCGATAGTTCTTAAAAATTTGTTCTTACTTTTCAGCGTGACGCGGTTTCTCGACCAACATCCCATCCCAAAGTGTCTAACGGGCGCAAAGAAGTATAACTTCAAAACAGTTCTTTTGTCTGAAAATGTTCTATTTTTATTTAATTTGGGCAAATTTCAGTAATAATAATATATAAAATAGTATTATTATAAGTATTTTTAGTGTTTTAGTAATAGTTATTAACTGGTTAAAGCCTAGTCGTGAACGGAAACAGTGATTTAAGAAAAGCAGTTACTGATTATTACTACATTCAGTTTAACCGATGAACCAGCTGATATGTCTGTGTGACGTCATTGACACCAAGATTTACTGCGCACCATGCGCGTGAACCCTACCGTATAATTCTAGTTACCGTGCTTATGATCAACTGATTAAAGGAAAGAACGATAAATAATAAAGAATGTTGTCATAATTATGTATATGTGATAGTTAATAAGAAAACTGTTTACTCTGGGCTTCGATAACAGCTATCCGCCGCTAATCTAAATCATGATTTAAAATAAGATTAAAAACAGTTTTCTCAATATTCTTAAATACGTTTCTAAAATCGAAGCTCTCTGTAGAATCAATGTTCATTATTTACTTTTATAAGTTCTTATGGATTCGACCCTCAAGATATGGGTAAATGTGGATTTCGAATTAGTGAGATGATATTCCTAAAAAAGTGTCATAAATTAATAATAACATAATGTCAAATGAGCAGCCGGTGGTTATCAGCTGATACCTTTAAATTTCTTTTTACTCTTGGATCAAACTGAGAACCTTATTAAGTTGGACCAAATTTGCTACTGACCATGATAGTTAAGAAAATTTGAACAAATATCAATGTGTTTTACTTGTTAGTACAACATTCAATATTTTTCTTTAGTTTTGAAAAAAAAAATGTTAATTGTGTTTAATTTAATGTCTTAAGCATTACACATAGAACAATACAGTATTTATGAGATCTGGAACATGTAAGGAATTATTTACTTTGATTAGGATATAGGACGCCAAATTGTAGCACAATCCTCATTCAGCAAAACTGCACGTAATAATTTAAATAG
Organism: Stictocephala bisonia; assembly: GCA_035578905.1. NCBI lineage: Eukaryota > Metazoa > Arthropoda > Insecta > Hemiptera > Membracidae > Stictocephala > Stictocephala bisonia. The sequence continues at coordinate 5,241,079 of JAQJVL010000023.1, forward strand.
TGAATTGAAATGGAACATGTTTTTTAAAGATCCATAATGACAAATCTACTCGGTCTTAGCATTGATTTTATACAAAAATACATTTCCCTTCCATAGTAGATGGAATATACATATTGCAGGTGTTTATAATCAATGATCTTAGACTGTATCTTAAACTAACGTAATCATATCTATTTGAGAGACAATTAATCATATATATTACCATTTCGAAGTCTTGCCCCGCGATAGGATACCCCGGTGGGATTGAAGGTAATTGTAAAGTAAATAAATGAGCATCGTGAGGTTTTTATTGGATAGAGTTTCCAAATTAACACATAGTTTTCTCACTTTCAGAGACGAGTCCATTATTGTTTTGAGGGCTCATTGGGCCAATGGCTTTACGTGACTTGAACAACGAGAGAGACAAGGGTAACACTAGGTGTTTATAATTGAGATCGAACCCGCACTGAATGCAAAGGCAAATACCGGTTTTAATTTTTGGACACGAATTTTACTTAATTTTAACTCTTGTTAACGATTAAATCAATGTTCAGAAAAAATTATGTACATACCTGACATTACAGACCTAGAGTTTAAATTATATTTTCTGTTAACGATATTTATGCTTACTGGGTCATTGATTATATACGATCAGTTTATAGATTGGTAGCTAATCAGTACAGTTATTTGATTGCCCTTTTTCCTGTTTATTTTATTTGTTTTGTGTAACTCTACGCCTAGATGATAGAGAGGTCTTTACAGTTCTAATTTAAATTTTGAACGTGCCATACCAAATATTCTGTTAAATTTAAAAAATTCAATTATTTTCGAATGGAAATGGTTTCCAAACACTAAATTTTAGACAATTTTAAATTATGGTGGAATCTACAAATGTTCATTTAATAACATAGAAATAAATTAAACTATCTAATCATACCAGAAGACAGTGGTGTGATTAGTGGGCTGTGTACTTGCAGGAGTAGCCCAGGAGTTCTTGCTGGAGACCCGGGAACTGAGCTCCTCGCCATGTTTTATGTATGAACCTGCTTAGCCAGCTGGAAGGCTCTAAAGCCTTCACCTGTAACTTGGCTGACTGGTGAATGCACTTTGACAAAGCCACCCTAACTTCCTCTTTTGTCGAGTGTAAGTTTACTTTTACGTTTAGCTTTTTAAAGCTCTGTTACCTTCCACATATATCCAGGTATAAAATTTGGATTGGTAAAGCTTTCACGTAAAGCCGGCTTTAATCGTAAATTGAAACTAATTCTCTCCTTGCCTTTAATTTTATTATGACTTGCTTATGGATTAAAAACTATTACACAAAAAGGGCGAAAATCTATTAAAAATTAAAAATGTATAGTGGGATTTCAGTGAATATAACACAACTTTACGATTTCATTGTATGGCATATTCCATATAAAAATAGGTAATACCATTGATTTTAAGAGCATGCAGATAGATTTCTCATCCAATGTTAAATTGCGTTTCTCAAATATCAGCTGTTTTGTGGTCCATATGGAGCGCTAGTGTAGTCCCATGTAAATGTAATGGAGTTTAATCCAGCTGTAGTAGCAGACCTCACTAACTAATTAAATTTCAGGCACAAATATTCCTATTACATGAGATAAATATATTTATTTATTCTTCGAAGCCTATCATTAATATATGGATGAATATAGATTGCCAATGAGTGTAAATGAGCTAATGTAGTCATTTTTACAAAATAAGGCCAATTATTCCTTAGAAAGTGTCATTATTAATAGCCCAATGACAAATGAACAGCCTATGGTTATCAGCTGATCCCTTAAAACATTTTTTATGACTGAAAGGGATCGAACTGAGAACCTTTAGCTTATGGAGGTTGACCAGTTTATACGTCATTTCACATGTGTCACACAAACAACACATATGTCGTGTTAGCTCTTCTAACTTAACACATACCAGCCTTAACACTCTAAAATACGTGTACAACTCTTTTGGAAGTAATTCTTTTACTTACTAAACACAAAAAACTGTTTTATTCACCTAAAACATAAGATCGTAACTAACATTTCCTCCACACACTTCATACATGCAAGTTGGTATTCTCCAATACCCTTCTTATCTTAGTAATACCACAGAGAAGAAAAGAAACAGAAGACGATTTATTATGGCTTTAGCGAATGCATAAGTGACAGTTTTTAATACATAAAAAATGTATACATCTATAATAATAATTCCTACCTATATGGTTGAAGATTTATGGGTATAAAGGGAGGGACTGACACGTTGCCGGTCCTGTCATCGAATGGCAATCTGGAGAACTAATTACTCGACACACATTCAGCATGCTATGTGATGCAGTTTCCTCCTTATCTGTAGTAATACCCACTTACACAACATATTGATATCGTTGGTCACAACATTTTTTTGAATGACTCTTAATACTACCCCCTTTTCATAAAGTGCTACTTCTTAATAGTTTCAACCTCATCAAATACCTGCCTCTTCATACTGTCTCATTCACCTAAGACCAGCTCTTTAATGTTTTCAATTTCACATAGTACATTATTTTTTACTTATTTTCTCATGCGTCTAACATATACATTTACGTCACCCAATTTTTTTTGGATGATATGTTTTTAAATATTTAAATTAGTGTATTTACAATGTTCATAGTTACCAGTTCATGTTAGCCAGCCTGATGGTTCACGGCACGTCCTCCAATAACGGGTGTACTGCACTACCCCATTATTAGACTTTGTAAGTTGAAAATTAACATTTTTTAAATATTTTAGTGTGATTTGCTAAAACAATTTAAAACTTTATTAAATAGTATTTTATCCTAGATAAAATGTAGGCATTTCATTCTGGTTTTCATCAAACTGGTTGAAATATTTAAAGTGAATCATTCAGTTTTCAGCTCCTTATTTAAATGTGATTGGGGCGGACCGTCCTCTTCAAGGTTTCATATCCTGCCACAAGATCAGACTCAACACACAAAACTAATGGGTTCTCTGTAGTATGTTTACGTGTTTTTATCGGGGCCTTCTTTTTAGTTTGTTTCCCTTTAGTCATCAGTTACTAAAATAGGTACAAGTAATAGTCCGACGGAATGGCAAACTTAATATGTTAATTAGATAGATAAATTTATTTTGTTTACATTCACATTGAAAGTTCGAAAATAAAACTGGCCCTCCCATTCTTACCTAAAATGTGCTTCTCCATTACATTAATCGTATTAAATGTGTAATCTTTAATCTATAAGTTCACGATAGAAACAGATAGATCACCAACAAATCCATGAAGCCTATCCATGAAGATAGATCACATAAGACTAATGTAAAATATACATTTGTCATAAAATTCAAATTCATTTATTTGCCTAGAAACAAAGCATTTATTCAAAGTACAAAGTCTGCATTAGCATCGTCAAATTTAAAACTAAACTATTTTAGTAATTAAAAGCTATGGACAATAAATTACAAGAAAATCACAAAATGTATGATGACTAAATAAAAAAATATAAAAATAAATCTAAAGAAGGAAACATTACACATAAGGCAAAGAGTAAGTCACATAGGGTGGTTTATCACTTAGGCTACCGTATTCTAGAAGATCAAAATGTACAAGATGTAGGCCTAACACATACTAAGTTAATTTAAGAATACATTTTAAGAATACAATTTAAGAATAAAAGTAAATATTTACAGAACAAGTAAATAAGTGTATATGTAAAAACAAAAGTCACAAGTTAAATTATTATATATATTTAACTTGTCTGTGTGTGTCTATATGTGCTGTTCTGTATTGTCTGTAATACGCAGACAGGAACGTCATGTTAAAAGGGTCTGACGTCATGTTACACAATATTTACAATTTAAAACGTTGCCTTCAATTTCATACGGAGACTTCAATTTAAATCTACTGAAAAAAGCAGGTTCTAAAAAACTTTTAATAAAAATCAGCACAACTTTGAATATTATATTTATTTTATTACATATTTAGAGGAATACAATTTATTAAATGAAGAGGTGATTTAGTCTTTCATGAATAACGAAATCCGTAAACTAACTGTAAATTGATAGCAATCAAACTGTATTTTTTTGCTGAAGTTAAAGTAAATAACTGTTGTTCAGACAACTAACTTTTTATTTATATCCTGATTTCCCTTTTTGTACACTAGACCTAAGAGCGCCACCCATGTACGGTAGCACCCGTACAGTGGGAAAGTTACCAATGTTAAGTTCACGTAAAACGTTCTCACAGCCGTTCAAAAAATATTGTCGCCTCAAGGACTGAAATAAATTTCGTAGGTTTATTTTTTGTATGTATGTATAACGAGACTAAGCAAATCCTCATCTTGTTTTCCTGTTGCAGGTATGTAGTAGGCTACTATTATATATACAAACTCTAAATTTCAAATGGTAGCCAAGAATTGAATTGGCTTGTATTAAATGAGTAGGCAATTTCCAAAACCTGTTAAATCACTTTTTCTAAATTTTTCAGTATTCAGGAAAAACTTATAGAAACATTATCTCTAAAAATAAAAACCTGAATCTTTTTTTAAAAAATAATTAAAAAATCGCTTTTTTGTTCCATGTATGGCTCTAAGTTAACAGGGTTTTGGTTATTTTAATATTAAATAATAAAATCTGAAAATAACGGGTTTTGGAAAATTATTTATTTTTAACAGGTTTTGGAAATACCAATGAGGTTTATAACAGGTTTTGGAACAATAAAACTGCCACTGTCTTTTTAATGGACTTTCCAAAACCTGTTATTATCACTGGATGAGAGTGTTAAGGAAAACATTAGTATTCTGTTTCAAATCAAATTACTTTTATTAGGCCTAATGTCAATACACAATCTCAGTTGGATCATCTTCGATAACATTAGTATTCTGTTTCAAATCAAATTACTTTTATTAGGCCTAATGCCAATACACAATTACACAATCTCAGTTGGATCATCTTCGTTAAGGTCAAAATCTATGTTGTCATCCATTTCTGCGATACGAGCATCACCCTGGGTTTCAAGTCCTCTCAGTATAATATCTTGTTCCTCGAAAACTTTTACGTAGAACTGTAAAAGCTCGTTTTGGGCCCAGCTTTCACCAAAATGTAGTTCCAACAGCCGTTTTACATCTTGTTTCTTAGCCTCTTTCAAAAGAACACCTCTGGTCACATCCTCTAATGATACGTCTCGCAAGTTTTTACTTTTCTTGCACACACTTCTAGATATGCCTGTTTCAAAGTTGTAGAATGGTTCACCGCGAACGAGAATGTTTGTCAAAGGTTTGTTTCTTCTTAATACAATCTTCTTGGCTTTCTGGAACTGAAAATGCCAATCAGTTGTTTTCCTCAGTATGTTGTCAGCGGAAGCCTTCCAGTTTTTGACATCACAGTCTTCTCCCAAGTGGATAACTGTTGTATGTTTTTTAAACATAGCTAAGTATTTGTCAGGGTTCTCAATGACACTGTTGGACTTAAACCTTCGTTCTAGATTACCGAAAACCCGGTCAGGTGGAATGAACGAATGTCCTACAATCGGAAAAGTCAAAACAATTTCTTTTACGTGACTGGGAGAATTGTTCAGTAGCCAAACAGCGAGCATGAACACAATAGTACTGTTTTTATTCTGTCCTCCACAGCCATCAGAAAAGAGGTGTACCTTGGTGATCCCGTCCAAATTTGTGGAGCATAATCGGTGGTTCAACGCCGATGCAATTTGAACAGAACCCTTTGCAAACTCATCCTCAGTCCATACATACGCAAAAGTATTTTCTTTGTTGAGATTAGCTGTAGAACTTCCCTCAACCACGGTAAAGTTGTAAAGGTAAAATTGACGGCGATAATAAGCCTCTTGATCAGGGATTTTAGGGAGAACCAAGTTTTTTTGGCAATCATAGCTTAATATCAGGTTACCGTCGCTTTGATTTTTTAAGGCAGCATAAAAGGTATTAGCACGAGTTTCGTGGGCTTTAAGGTCTGCTTTCAACTTATCCAGTTGTTCCTTGTTTTTTTCTAAAGCGATTTTATTCTTCAGACAAGAACAAGTCGAACACTTGTCCGAATATGGGGCGTGGAAACCTATGTTGAAGTTATCATTGAAAACATGTCTGAAGAATTGATACTCAACCTTCAGGTTCTCAGGTATATCTTTTTCCATATACAAATCCCACAACTTTTTGACTGACAACTCACTAGGTAAGTACTGGCGAATTTTTATTTGGGCCCTACTGTAATGTTGTTGTATAGGCTTAAAGGTTTTAATGAAAGCTATGACCTCCTCCTTTTTAGCAGCAAATGTTTCAACTTGGCGAGCTCCTCCACGAGTTTCAGGGGGAATTTCACCTGTTTGCAGATACTTTTTGCAAAGTCTTTGTAGTCTATCTCTACCTTCTTGGATTATAGTCATGAATGCACTTCGGCATACTCGTACTTGACTAACGGTCCCCTCACGTGTCTTAGGTAAAGTATATAGTGTGCTTACCATTCTTTTGCGACGATTACACTCATTACCTTGCTTTCTTTTCACAGGAGTAACTACAGTTACGTGCCGTGCGATGAAATGTTTCTTTGATTCCAAAGTTCCTTCTTTGTAATATCGCTGGTGAATTTTCCGGATATCTTGCATTGTGAGCTCATTGCACTGGTACATGCTTTTTTCTCCATGTCTGCAATCTGGTTTAGTAGGAAACCCTTTTGGTTTGTGCCTGAAACAAAACAATGTGATTAGGCTAGAAATAAAGGCATGCCTGAGGTGTGAAGCTGGAATGAAGGTTTAGTGAGTAGTTCAAGTGCCTAGCCTAAAACACTGAACTGAAAATAAAATGTTATGGTTTACCAGGGTTAAACTAATATTAAATTGTGAGAAATTTAATAATGTATTCTTTTGGTTAAACTTACCATGCTCTTTTAGCTACATTCTTCTTCCATTCCTCCGGTAACCTATGCCTCTTTCTCGATAGGTTAGGTGCTGTTGTTACATGTAAACTCTCTGAAGAGGATTCATCGATAGTCAGATTTTCTTCTTCTATAATTACCTCCATATCTTGAATATTAAAATCATTATTAACAATCAATAATTCTTCCATTTTAACTGAAAGTTAACCCACCGAGAGAGAAAAGACAAAGTTGACACCACACGACAACAGCGTTTGTTTCAACTGACTAATAACACAATAAACGCGGGATGAAAACTGTCAGCTGGAAAAGATAAACAAAGAAAACAGCAGTGTAGCCAACACAAACTTTTACAATTTCAAAGGTATAACGTATAATATCAATAAAAGAATAAACACTGAAACCAATGTTCGTGTGGACTGAAGAAAACCAGACTAAAGAAATAACAGGTTTTGGAAAACCTTTTTATCTCGCCATATGTAAAATCAAATTTATAACGGGTTTTGACACAGAAAACATAGACCTGAAAATAACAGGTTTTGATTCTTCAATGGCATAATTTTTAACTGGTTTTGGAAATTTAAACAATTTTAAAATGCGATTTTTACCCATTTTAAACTGGTTTTTGAACATAAAATTTATAGAAAACGGTAGCTGACACTCCAAAGAATCCATAGAGACCAAAAAATCAACTTCAGAAAAAAAGTGATATAACGGGTTTTGGAAATCACCTACTCAAATCCACTTTACTGAGTCAATGAGTATTATGAACCAGATCATACACGCTTAGTGGATTATTTGTAGGCGTAGCAAAGTAATTTTATTTCGGTTAAAATAAAAGTATGGTATTTTGTTGTTTAGTGATCTCAGTGCATAGAGTGCAGTAGTTAGTTTCATGGTTTGCTTAGTTTTAAATATTTTACTGTATTACCTAGTTGTCTTGTTTGTATAATTTAATTTATTGTATTTTATATAATTATTTATTGATTTGATCTCTTTACATGACTGCAATAGCTAGTGGCATGGTTTGCTTAGTGTTTGATATTAATCATTCGTATAGATAATTTAGTGTTCTTGTACTGTACATATTTAATCTTGTTTA